>NW_021011510.1:48981-705394 GCF_003987935.1 Bombyx mandarina | reverse complement strand
GACCTACGAGCAAGTGTAGGTGTTTTAGAGGGCGCGACGGAGGCCGCGGATGATCGCTCAGCTGAAACGATGGTCACGGCGGACGACGCAGCAGCTTTTCTCGCCAGTATAGGCGACACGGGAGCGGCAGGCACGACAGAGGCTGCGGTGCTCAATGCAGAAGCTCTGCACGCAGGTACAGGCGACGCAGGAGCAGCGAGCGCGGCGGAGTCCTCGAGAGGGCTCGCAGTGTGATTGGCCTTGAAGGCCAAAAACTCCGAGGCGAGCTGTGGGTGGCGAAGTCGGAGGAATTCCGCGAATACAGCGTCCATGATCGCTGAGTACCCAGGTGGGGCGGCCCCGGGTCTTGAAAACACTCGCCTTGCGGCGAGGCCCCAACTTCTCGGACCTGAGCGGTTCTATTGAACACAGGTGGCAATGCGGCGCGATTACTACAGGACAAAGAAAAAGCACAACAAAACAGAAATTACGAAAAGAAACAAAACAAATAAATACTTGCAGGAAACCACTTTGTCGGCAGATGTACCACGAACACAGAAACAACAAAAGGAAACAAAACAAATAAAAACTTCCAGAAAGAGCACTTAGTCGGCAGATGTACCACAAACACAGGCCGCGCGAACAATGGCCGGGCTAACAAAAGCCGGGCGAACAAAGACCGGGCGATCGAGTGGACGATGAGCACGTCCGCACGTGACGGGTGCCTCTATCGGAATGAATATAAAGCGTGTAATAAAAACAAACTATAAACAGTTGCGCTAATAAAATACATAAAATGAACATTTGAATTTCAGTTTAATCATCAAAACAAATAAGAACAACAAATCATTTATCCAACAAAAGTCTTTACGGGTTTTTAAATACATTTTTATCTTTTCTAGTAATGAGAAACACATTGTCAAGACATTAGTTACATATTTGGTTATGACGTCATTATGACATCAGGATGAAGTGTATCCGGCGTTTGATGATTACAATATACACATGTCACTAACCACCTACATTTTAACTGATTCGCTTAGACCAAACAGATAATCTTACGGTAAACTTGTGCTTAGCTCTTTTAATGACTTGCTCGATGTCAATTTATAGAAGAAAACGTCTAATGTTTCAGTGGGGAGTGGCGGTATGGGAATCCAATGTCAACTAAAACCCTCTTTCAGATATATAAACCTAGGTCAGATCCATTCCAGACGATACCAGAATGTAAGGTAGTGAGGTGGTGGCACCGATTAATCTGACGTTTTGTCATGGGCATTGCATTGTTGTACTTTTTCCAAATAAATAAATAAAATGTTACGATTGAAAAAAAATTGAATATGTCAATCATGCTTTTCCACATAACATAGTGCTGTAGAAAATATAATTGAATGTCTGTAAAGTCGGCTTACGGACGATAGTTTTATGTGATAACGTCAATAGCAGAACTATTCGAACTGCTAGCTCTGATGTCACGTGAGAAGAGAGATAATTGTGTCACAACACAAGCCAACGCTTGGACCGGTCGTGCCTCTCTATCGCCTTCTTGCTTGCACGCTCAGGCTCAGGCGGAACGTGACACTTTTTCGTGCGTGCAGCCGGTGTTTATCGATTTATAAAAGGTCATTACGTCAAAAGTATTACAGTATACGGAATACAAAAATAATTCCATTCTAACTGCCGACTCATATTAAGTTGTTTTTATAAAAAAAAAATACGAGCATCACACAAATCGTATGCAAAAAGATGCGCATGCGTTTTAATATTAGCATATTTAACAAGAAACATTTTCATTGCAAGGATGCATGCGTCGAACGAGAATCGCATTTCAATACGACTAGCTTTATTGTTTAGATTGAATGAACGTCATATGATTCAGCTGTGTTATCGGTCAACAAACCCATAATGAAACTATGGGACAATAGGCGGCAACTTGTCTTCGCGCCAAATAGTTCAGTATCTGAATACAATCAAGATTATGTTTCAAGTTTCTGTAATGAATTGGCACAGCTGATATCCGTCCATTCATCTCGAAGGACTCATCCAAAGTTTTCAAATGTTTACTTGTTCATTTGTCTAATTTATGAGTGTAATTTAATTGTTGTGAAATACAAATGTTGTTGACAATGACACTAATAATAATAATAATAATAATTTTAAGAACTCTCTCAAAAATCATATTGTACTAATGCTTTTTGCGCGGTACGTAATGTATGACGAATAAAACAGATGACTCGCGGGTTCAATGATCTTCCCTCCGGCTTGGCCAGCTGTCTTCGCTTGGGATTACCGGCTATGAACTTGCTAATGCGACAAGTAATTAAACTTAGCTCCACAAATGCCTAAGTGGTCTATTGTTGTGGAGTGTAGCAAACGTGGGTATGTAACCACCCTTCTGCCTATTTTCGGGTTCGAAGGATTGGACAGCCGTTATACAATTGTAACTTCGATCTCATATCTCAAGGCGAATGGCGTTGTGATATAAAAACAATTTAATTCACCCATTTATGCTATAATTTATAGAGAAAATGAAATATGTATACCGTATATTTACAGGCAGCGCTTTTTCAAAAACCATTTTCATCTACTGCCATGGATTTAAAAAAATTCAATAGAACAATTAAGTATGAATAAAAATAGGTTTATAAGTAGTTTTTGAACGGTAGGCAGCGGCTTGGCATCGCTCCTGACATAGCTAACGTCCATGTCTGGCGGTAACCACTCACCATCTGGTGAACCGTAGGCTGATCAGCATACCAAGGCCATTAAAAAAAAACAACAACAAGAATAGTAATATTCATAATGAATTCATTATAATACTATGTTCAGTTTTCGCGAATCGTAGTCAAATAGTGTCGAGCGATGAGATTGAAATAATAAAAGCATACTAACTCTGATAAAGAAGATGGTTAGCTATTACCTAACATCCGGGATCCTCTTATCGCGAAGAGGAAAACCCTTGTCAAATAAACGGCCAGACTTCAAGTTACTATTGGTTCGCTCTGTGTGAAATGAATAGTTGAAGATTAGAAATGATTTTATAAAAAAATACGGTAGCTAGCATAATGTTTGAATATCAACGAATAACACCTTAGTCGTCCGTTGCCATGAATAATAATGACAATAAAAAAACACAAGATCAAATCGTCGAAATAATTTAAATTAATATCAACTATTTAAAAAATATATTATTACAATTAATAAAACCTTTATGTAACTATGGTACAGAAAACACGTGAAAAAACCGTTTTTTTATTTCTACATTAATCTTAAGTGACGCGTATTGAAACCAGAGTACTGTGAGCGAATTCTTTGTAATCGATATTATTTACGAACAGTTGATAAAAAATATATTATGTATGCTAAGAACAAAAAAAGCAGGCAACGAAAATCGTATGATATTCAAAAAGTTATTCGAATATCTTGTAGCCGTGACTTGAACTGGCTGCTAAGCCCACGAAGGCAAGGTTCCATTATGACTCACACGAGGTCTTACTTTATAAGTGCCATAATGACCGCGTTTGTTTGTTTGTCGGCTGGCAAATCGATGACCTTACACCAGCCTTACACCCACAGATGTCTGAATTGTGTTGGGTAATTGTTTAGCTGAGAGACGTTTGCACTTTTACGTAATTATAATCGCGATTCGACACAAGTGGTTCTCGAGTACTGCTGCGTCATGCATACTTGACTTTTTGTTAAAAAATCGTATTCATTGGATGAAATAGGTGACATTAGAGACACGGCTCGCATATGCTTATAAACAATTTCTAAAATATTCAAAATATAGTCGATTTTCTTTAATAATTTATTTCAGGGCCTAAAACTATTAATTATATACAAATAAATATATGAATGTATTTTTGACGTAAATTGTGATGCGTGGAGAGAAGATAATATATGTGCCTATATAGGATATGTATGGAAATGGTAGTAGAGGGGGAAGAGGTCGACTGAAGAAGATATGGATGGAGTGTGTGAATGACGATATCAGAGAGAGAGAGAGAGAGAGAGAGAGAGAGAGAGTGAGTGTTGAGAAGACGGCTGATTGAAGAGAATGTAAGACAAAAACTAGCTGTGCAAATCCGACCTAGTGGGATAAGATGAAGAAAAAGAGATAAGATTTTTGACGTATTCCAAATTGATTTAAAACCTTATATATACAGCATAATGAACAAACAGTCAGTTCATACGTGAAAGTAGGTTAAGTAAACACTTTCGTATTTCATTAGCAAGTGTTTGCAAATTCAATTTTTTTCTTCTTTTTCCTTCAGGTACTAACCGCAAACATAGGCACCCTACTTGACCTGTACGGCGTGGAAAAAGGGCTGGACCACTTCAGGTCATCCCAGGAGTTGACATTCGACGAGTTCAAATACTACCTCCAGCACGAAGTCTTCAGTTCCCTGCCGAAGACGGTAACTCTGCCTATCATCAGGGAATATGAGAAGAAAATAAGCGAGGTAACTCTATGAATTCGATTTACTACCATTTTAATTTTAATTTACCATTAATAATTTAATAATTTACTTTACCATTTTAATTGCACCTATTTTGAATTGCAATCCAGATTGTTATATTAAATATTTAAACTTATAATTTCTATGGTCTTCATTGGTTTTGTGCATAAATAAAGGAAAAACAAAATTGTCCACTCCGTCAAATAATTGATTATAAACCTACAACAAATGATTTCCACCGCAAGGACATGCGTAACAACGTGTTAATCAAATATAATTCGCAAAATTAAAGTTATTTCCGTAATTAATGATACAATTCCTGTACTTCTAAAAGCTATGTATTGCTATACCTATTTGACCCTGAAAAGTAAGTCATTGTTTGAAAGATAAGACGCCTATTGCGACTGTATCGGCGCTAAACCCAGTAGCTGGGTACCGTTTTTCTTAGCAAATATTCATTCAACGCAGGTTCGGTAGGCAGCAGCTTGGCTCTGCCCCTAGCATTGCTGAAGTCCATGGGCGACGGTGCCCTACAAGGGCAATAAAAAAAAACGCGCCATGGATGTCTGCCATTATAAAATTACCATAAAATTTATTGAATTGAATGCTAGCGCGTTAGAAGTAAATCCAGAAAAATATTACCTTTCTCCGTTCTAGGGAGATTTTCTATACTCTTCGTAATTAGAAACAAGCTTACTCCGTGGACATTGTCCGATCCAAAAAACAATAGATTTCCTTTTGTACGTTTGTTTGATCTAGCTACTTTTCCATTTCTCTTTCCCTGAAAATCGTTATTTGTTAATGCAATAGACATTTAATTAGCTAAATCTTAGTTTGTGAAAAACACATACAAATATATGAACTGAAATATAGATTATTTTCAAGGAAGAACGTTATGTTTTTATTCTTTATTTATTGCCCTTGTAGGCAGACGAGCATACGGCCCACCTGATGGTGAATGGTTACCGTCGCCCATGGACTTCAGCAATGCCAGGGGCAGAGACAAGCCGCTGCCTACCGCTTGTATTCCGCATTATCAAAATGAAAGAACGACAAACGACTCTCTTTACTACCGTCCCACTATGATAGCACCGTAATGTCCATAATCAATGGTTTTTATTCAGCTGCCATAAGTAGGGCACGATAACGAAGTGTGTACACAAAACGAATTGGAGTAGGCTGTGTGCACACTACACGAATTCCAACTTTTTATTTATTTATTACATACATGGGTGGACGAGCTCACGGCCCACCTGGTGCTAAGTGGTTACCGGAGCCCATAGACATCCACAACGTAAATGCCGCCACCCCACCTTGAGATATGAGTTCTAAGGTCTCAGTATAGCTACAACGGCTGCCCCCCCTTCAAACCGAAACGCATTACTGCTTCACGACAGAAATAGGCAGAGCGGTAGTACCTACCCGTGCGGACTCACAAGATGTCCTACTACCAGTAATTACGCAAATTTTAATTTTATGGATTTGATTTTTATTACACGATGTTATTCCTTCACCGTGAAATTGAATCGTGAATATTTGTTAAGTGCGTATTTCATTAGAAAAATTGGTACCCGCCTGCGGGATTCGAACACCGGTGCATCGCTCAACACGAATGCACCGGACGTCTTATCATTTAGGCCACGACGACTTCGCATGAATGTAAGTTCTGTTTAAAAAAGTCATTAGTCACTGAACGCACGACAAGTTAGTTTAACGTTTTTATCAATACTAGTCCCGCAGTAGTCGAAATTCGACTATAACTAATTGGAATTGTAAGTTTGTACATTATTATGATTGTATTTTATACTTCTTTAATCACATATTTCGCCAAGACTACACTATAAAAAATATTAACACAGACAAACAATATAAATCTATTCTCAATTTGACAACAGACGTCAAGAACAAAAGTTTGACAATAAATAGTATGCATGCGTGTGTGCGTCAAATACATGGTATGTAGTGTGTGTAATGTTTTCTTTATAGATTTTATGTATGTTTTATGCATTATTTAAAAAAAAAATTGGCATTGCGCACTTCTCTATATTCTCTATACCTATACTTATATTATATCAATGAAATTTATCCGTTCAATTAAACAGCATCTTAAGGTGACCATTGACATTGACATTGTCTCAGCTCAAGCTCAGGCGACCATTTCAAATATAGCAGAGCTTCAACTCAATAATAAGAAGTTGATCTTCTCATTGCAGGTGTGCTGGCTGGTCTGCCGTAAGCGTCTCCTCTTTAGGGACAAGTCGGTTTTCGGAGACGACTCCGTTTTCAAGCTCTTCAGGATATTCTGTCTTCTCGCTGACTTGGTTCAAGACGCTGACGACACCAATCGATATGTGGTAAGGTACACCTGCCATTGAGTAAACTGTTTCCACACCAAAATACTAGTGGACACATTTTAGTAATTCATTATCAGAACATAATTCTTTTGAAATTTCAAGTCTTCACGGCTCATCTGATATTAAGATTTTTCCGGATTCCATTGAGAATCCCATATGAAAGTCGAATCGCTAATTAAGACGCATGGCCACAATTCTCCTCAAATCGCAGTTGGGGTTAAATCGTGGATAAAATTCACGTTGTGCTCAATATCAAACGATGCGAATGTAGCTATGTTCAAATCCGACGGGTAGGCACCAATTTTTCCCAAGAACTATTTGTGCGTATTCACGAACGACTTCCAACTACTTTTACTGGTGGCAGGACCTCTTGTGAGTCCGCACGGCTAGGTACCGCTGCCCTGCCTATTTCTGCCATGAAGCAGTAATGCGTTTCGGTTTGAAGAGTGGGGCAGCCACATATGTCAAGGTGGGTGGCGCATTTACGTAGTAGATGTCTATGGGTTCCGATAACCACTTAACACCCATCTAAGCAATAAAAAATCACAGAGCGCCGCATAAAATATTTCATATCAACAGTACGAGTAATAAATTCGTAAATATTCAGAGTAATGCTGAAAGAAAAAAGACCACCGAGAATCACTGACGTCATACATCACATGTTCAAGAGATTACACGTTCAATTGAATTCACTTGCGAAACAGATGCTCTTTACAACACAACACGATAATGTGTTACCCATTCAAACTATAATAAAAACAATTTTAACATTGTAAATTAATATAGTTAAAAGCTAAACTACGCTGTCATAACAACTCCAACTACCATTTTTTTCGTCTCGATGATCCTTGAAAAGTCCTCAATGACCCTGAAAATTGTAGAATTCTCACCGGTGTTTGATACGCGTGCATTAAGTTTGCAGTAAGCGTACATTAAGCTAATAAAAGCTCTGATGGCGAGAAGTGTTATTATGAGGATATGGATGTCGGACAGAAATTTAAACATATATATACACCAGTCCTTAAAATAGAAATATATGAAATTTTTCTCAACGAACATAGCTTAGATCATGTCTCAACCTAATCGACTTGATTTGATTCATGAAACTTACAATTATTATTTTAAGCTATATTATAGTACATAGGCTGCGTGAAGTCGCCTACAAAAGTACTAAACCAGTGCTTCCCTTGTGACATCACCACCATATGTTAATTAGATGAACGAAATCTTAAGGCGTCAGTAGCTATAATCAAATTTCACAGGGCGAATACTATAGTAGAATTATTTTGTCCGTGCAGTTTGGGTCATAAAACATAGCCCGGCTAGGCCGGTATGCAAGTTGCGCGGGCGCAACGCCATTATCGGTAAAAACAAATGAGTCAACGAAGGCAGAAACACGGCGGCGGAGTGGTATACGAAGGGTGGTGAGATATTGTTATGTTATGAGTCATTTGTACTTACCTGCAAATTATAGTACATATTATGTCGAAGAGAAAAGTGTTTGTATGCATTAGTTCTCTGAATTTCTTTAGTGACACAATGGCTACTCCTTTGTTTTGTATCAAAACGGCAGAGTTTATTCAAAATAATATTTGCACGTGTTGTTATCAACAATGTGTTAAAAAATTTCACTGAAATAAGAATAAATCCCGAAAAGTTACAAAGTGTTAATTTCTGCCGTTCTCGTTAACTTGCTGCGGCGATATGTGGTGTAAATGTTCGATTAGTGATTTTTTCTTTTATTTTTATCACTATCCCACAAAATGACAAAACTAAATACACTGTCGATAACGCTTATCTACAACAATAATGCGCATCACTATGTCCGTCCATAAGGCTCGTGAGTGGAAGAGAGAGCGAAATAATCGCTTCACCGCTCCGATTTTTTATGACCCAAACTGCACGGACAAAATAATTCTACTATAGTTATTCATATCATAATCATTAAAACTGGAACACCGGTCACTGTTCTCGTCGAACCCGCCGCTTGCGACGAAGGGCTCGACGAGCGAATTAACCCATAGACACAGCCCACTGAGTTTCTCGCCGGATCTTCTCAGTGGGTCGCGTTTCCGATCCAGTGGTAGATTCTGCGAAGCACTGGTCTTGCTAAGGTCAGTGTTAGCAACACTCGGGTTTGAGCCCTGTGAGCTCACCTACACACATTAGGGTGAAGCTGAAATAGCCTCTCAAAAACTGGATAAACACAGAGCATCGAAAGTAACCTAAATCTTCTATGCATCAAAAGGTAGTCCTGCACCCTTCCGAAGCAGGAATCGTGGCGGAACAACTGGTCCACTGCCTCGGTCTGCGCTGGGACGCCGCTGACTGGGAGGCCCTCGGTTCTTCCATAGGCCACTTCAAATGGGCCGCCTTTCTGGCAGTCCTAGAGGCGAAGTACTGCTGCGACCAGCAACTACACAACCTAGCCTTGATAGAGGCTGTCGATGAAATTTATGATGTTTTCATTGAGGATATTATTAAGAAGGTATGGCATATTTCAGCAAAGTACCTTACTTTACTTACGCTTAATTGTTTGAATATTTCATTGAATTCGACTCGGACCGAACTGAAGTTTAATTATTAGGTACCTTCATTACTTACTAATTAGGGGGTTAAGAATTAAGGAGTTTGGTAAGTTCTTTAAATCACTATCTTCCAAAAGGCCCTTTGGGTCTGATGGCTTTTCGCTTATAATAATAGTAGTTGTTTTTACTCAAATTTATCTTACCTTGTAATAAACTCTTTTTTTTATTGCTTAAATGGGTGGAGTAGCTTACAGCCTACCTGGTGTTAAGTAGTTACTGGAGCCCATAGACATCTACAACGTAAATGCGCTACCCACCTTGAGATATAAGTCCACCTTGAGATATAAGTTCTAAGGCCTCAGTATAGTTACAACGGCTGCCCCACCCTTCAAACCGAAATGCATTACTGCTTCACGGCAGAAATAGGCAGGGTGGTGGTACCTACCCGCGCGGACTCACAAGAGGTCCTACCACCAGTAATTGTAAAACTTTGAATTGAATAAAAAAATGCAATGGACCTGTTTACTAATTTCAGGGTTACCTATTAAAACGAGGATATCTCTTACCAACGATGCGTGAATACTGGTGCGTGCTGCAGCCCTGCGCCCTCACATACTACAAGAGCTCGTCGCAGAAGGAGCAATGCGGCAGGATCGTCATAGACGAGTACTGTTCGGTGGAAGCATCGGCAGGAGACGGAAAGATACAGCGCTTCCAACTCATAACCCCTGATCGGACTTTTGAATTCGGCACTCAAGATCACAAGTGAGTCGTCGATTTGTACGTTTATAAGCTGAGTAGGCTTCTCACAACATAAACAGACGGCTTATTGAGGTTCGCGGAGATTTGCTGGATGCAAGCAGCGAAGGACCTATCCTTGTGGCGACGTTTGGGAGAAGCCTATGTCCAGCAGTGGACGTTTGTGGGATTATAGAATAGAATAGTGAACTTCTTGGATTATTAGAAAAACAATACATACTTAAATTCATAGTTTGATCAATATTTCTAACAGCAATAACTTCTACTTCTTGTTACCTTTATCCCACATCATTTGTGGTCGGCGTAGCTCTTATGATGCTGTACAGAGCTTTGGCATGAGTTACGACCGGACACTTGACAACTCTTCTTTTTTCTTTTCCTACCTAAGTTGATAGCCTTGAGAGGCTATATCAGTGTAACCTAACAAGTAGATGAGCTCACGGGGCTCAAACCTGACGTTGTCATTAACACGAACCCTAGCAAGAGCAGTGCTTCGCAGAATCTACCACCGGATCGGAAACGCGACCCACTAAGAAGATCCAGCGAGAAACTCAGTGGGCTCGCCTGTATACGTAGTATATTCATTGTAACGTGCTATAGAGAGGAACTTTGTTTCTTTTTTTGGTGTTTATTTTATACCATCTGTTTTTGATTCTATGAATTTCATTTTAATGTTATTATTATCGTTATTATTATATTAATAACGTAATGGTACATACATGACTTTTTTTTAAGTTTCATTATACATTGTACTTGATATATAAAAACCATGTTGGTTTTATGTCAATCAGAAAACAATGTGGTATTTAATATTAATATTTCCTTTTGTATACTTACTGTCCAACTTCAGTAGGCATAATATAACTCATGATAGAGATAGATGAGATATCACTATTAATGAGGTATAAGAGTGTTGTGAAGGACATGGTGAGGCGGCTCCAAATGTTTTGATCATAATATCGTCCTACAATATGATACTGAAAAATACAAGGTCATACTGAAAATAAGTCATAGTTTCTTTTGTCAAGCTTACAAGAATTTTCGTAAGACGCCAAATCGTTGGTCCGCGCATAAAATTTCTTAATAAAGTCCACTGTTAATTACAACATCTGTGAACATGGCAATCATCGCCATTGTAATTCATGAGCAGTTGTTCAAAACATTCAACTACTTGTGGTGGTTTTTTACTGGTGGTAGGACCTCTTGTGAGTACGCGCGGGTAGGTACCACCATCCCGCCCATTTCAACCGTGAAGCGGTCGAAGGTTTGAAGGGTGAGGCAGCCGTTGTAACTATACTTGAGACCTTAGAACTTATATCTCAAGGTGATTGGCGCATTTACGTCGTAGAGTCTACGGGCTCCAGTAAGCACTTAACACCAGGTCGGCTGTGAGTTCGTCCGTCCATCTCTTCTTCTCTTCTTTGTCGTTTCCTCATTACTGAGGGTCGTGACCACCTTGGTCCAGCTTTTGCACCAGCCTCCTCCAATGTTGCCTGCATTCGGCCTGCTTAATGGCGCCCGGGACGCTGGTGTTTGTGGCCTCCTTGATAATGTCCGTCCACCTGGTTGGCAATCTTCCTCGACTTCTCTTTCCTTCCACGTGACCTACAACTATTAATTTTTCCAAGTTCTCAGGATTTTGTCGGGCCACGTGTCCGAAGTACTTGAGGAGACGCTGCATACAGATTGTAGATAGACGGGTCTTGACGTTTAGCTCCTCGAGAAATGACACATTTGTTCGGCGCTCCGTCCATGATACGCCCAACATTTTGCGCCAACACCACATTTCAAATGCGTCAATTCTCGATCGGGTACGGGCCTTGAGGGTCCACGTCTCAGAAGCGTACAAGAATATGGAGAAGATAAGGGTTCTCATGAGCTTTATCTTAGTTTTTTTGTTTATGCCATCATTCCGCCCATCTAAGCAATAAAAAAAAAAAAAACTGGTCTTTAACCTACGCAAACAGAAGTCGCCTCCAATGGATATCGTCGTTGCGTCAAGCGACCGCAGTCTCGGGTGGTGCTGAAGGCTATCAGCGCAGAGCGAGGGCTGGGAGAAGAGGAGCTGGGGCCAGGAGAGAGAAGGAAGCAAGAGAAACGAAAGCCAGACTGCAGCATGAAGTTAGAGCCAGACTAGCAGCTGAAGCACAAGCGCAGGTCAGATTTGTCATGAAATTCAATTTAGCACATCTACCGCTAATGAAATGGCGACATTTAGCACACTTACGGTTTTAGGTGTTGGTTTGGTAGTGGTTAATAATGGTTCAGGATATTATCTCTGTTCATTAAATATTTATAACTACTGATACCATGCACCCCACGCTTTTTTTACAATAAAAGCGTATTTTTTTAGTTTTTTTAAACTATAATTTATTTTGGTCTACCTGTGCTAGTAACCTCTAGAGGCTATCCTAGCTTCACCGAACGGGTAGGCGAGCTCATAAGGCTCAACTTGGCGAATTAGCTAACAAAGGACTGCTTCGCTAAATAAAGTCTAAAAAAAATGTTTATCACATCGCCCGCCACCATTGTAGCTTTCATCCATACTACCTGGAGCCACAGCGGTCATCCACAGTGCGTTACAAGAGGTATTTTTTTCCACGTCCCATCCGGCTTTGGAATGAGTTTCCCCTACACGGTGTTTCCCGAGCGCTATGACATATCCTTCTTCAAACGAGACTTGCGGAGAGTACTTAACGGTAGGCAACGGCTTGGCTCTGCCCCTAGCATTGCTGAAATCCATGGGCGACGGCAACCACTCACCATCAGGCCGTATGTTCGTCTGCCTACGAGGACAATAAAAAGAAATCCGTTGTAGAGTAAATATTTTCTATATTTTCAGGAACTAGCAGAGCTATGTGAACAGGACAACAAGAAGCTAGAAGAACTGAGAAACGCACAAATCGAACTCGAGAAACTGCTGCAGGAGGAGACCCAGGCCAAACGAGACGAGGAGATTGTAAGGGCCCTACAAGCAAGGTGAGCTCCTCACGAGGAGAACGCTGAATCGCGCTAACGACATTACCAAATAAACTCACAGGTGACAGAGATTTTACAGAGCGGTCTACGGAATGAGCTCCAGTAGACGGTGGCTTAACTATACCCCTGATGTTGCTAATGCCCATGACTGACGCTGACTACTTACCATCAGATGGGCTCTGCACTTATCTACCTATAATGGCAATTTAAATTATATATAAAAATAGTGTTACGCCATCCCTGCAACGCTTTATAGTCAATACCACATCCCTAGAATTATCGAGAATATTCCACAGATCTCTAGTATTGTTTCCACTATCTGAGAATAGATGGCGTGGTACTTCTCGAGCTTTCTAGGTCCTTCGATATTCGTTCGACTATTCGGTGATAGATGGCGTTACTCTTACCGGCGTAACAATAGTCATAGTTATGTCTGCGCCTTTCAAAATACCTATGGAAATACTAAATTATTGAATTTGTTTTACAAAAGTGGGTAGTCAGTCATGAAGTTAATCTCTTTTGCTTTTCATTATGTCATCTCCTATTGGTCCTTACACATATTCCATTTTCTTTGCTAGTGGTTTGCTATAAGAAAATATGTATGAGCTTGTCTCAATTTTGCACTAAGATGATCTTCTAAATATATTTTTTTGTGTACAATAAATTATTCACAATTAACAGATTGCGATTACAAATTTAAAATTCCAAGCTACCTCTATATAAAATTAAGTATTGTATCGAATATATAGCATTAATCAATTGGAACAAAGTTTGTCTAGATTTTTTTATTTGCTTTGGCAGCCACTACAGTCATCAACTTGCACAAATCAGCTCGCTCTAGACAATCATTTAATATTTCAGAGTATTAGCCGAAGAATGGGAAAGACGAGAGGAATTAGAGCGTTTGCAAGAAGAACAAAACAGAATGCTGGAAGAAGAAAGAATGAAACGTAAACAATTCGAAATTTTACAAGCAGAGAAAGAAGCACAATATAAAGGTATGTTTTTTTTTCTATTGCCCTTGCAGGCAGACGAGCATACGGCCCACCTGATCGTGAGTGGCTACCGTCGCCCATGGACTTCAGCAATGCCAGGGGCAGAGCCAGGCCGCTGCCTACCGCTTAATACTCTCCACAAGCCTCGTTTGAAGAAGGACACGTCATAGCGCTCGGGAAACACCGTGGAGGGGAGCTCATTCCGAAGCCGGATGGTACGTGGCAAGAAAGACCTCTGGAAACTCACTGTCGTAGCGGTTCCAGATAATATGGATGAACTCTGCTCCGATGGCGGGTCTGCTCTTTTGTTAAGGAAAAACTTTTTCGATCGTGTTTTGCAATTTCTTTAACTCGGCATCGAGCGGACGCCGGCACTCATAGATATGTCAATATCGATGTGGACAACGACATATTGACACATTATTACTAATTTTTTTTATATTGCTTAGATGGGTGGACGAGCTCACAGCCCACTTGGTCTTAAGTGGCTACTGGAGCCCACAGACATCTACAACGTAAATGCGCCACCCGCCTTAAGGTATAAGTTCTACGGTCTCAAGTATAGTTACAACGGCTGCCCCACCCTTCAAACCGAAACGTATTACTGCTTCACGGCAGAAATAGGCAGGGCGGTGGTACCTACCCGCGCGAACTCACAAGATGTCCTACCACCAGTAGACACTCAATGATCGCCATAGTCTATTCACCGGTGAATCCCCTAGTCTTCTTAATGACCCGGAGAAAGAGTTGGTGTGACCTCAAATCTTCACATAAGACGTACAAGCCAGTGATATCGCTTATATCCACCACAGAAGCGGCACAGCGTTTGAGAGACCTTGAAGATGAGAAGCAGAGGCTGGACGCGGAACTGAAAGCGGCTCAGGAGAAGATATCGAAGACTGAACTAACGGCGCACGCGCTACATGTACAATTGAGGGTAAGCTCATAAGAACGTTTCTGTTTTCCTATCATATTTACCCTCGTTTTTGCGTGTTTGGCGTGAAGCATCCGAGTTTTCCAGTTGGAAGATTGAGATTTAAGCCTTAATTAAAGTCTTCACAGCCTTGGTATCCTGGAAAAGTGCTGGAGGTTCAATGTTGTTCGTCTACCTCCTAGTCTCTTAATATCCATTTTAGTTATTTTTAATGTCACTTATCGTCAAGAGATGGCGCTGACTGCCGCTTCCACATCACTAATTGACAGTTGCCTTTTTAATTGTACTAGTGGTCGCCCAGTAGTCGAAATTAGAATATAAATATTGGAATCATAGTCCTTTAAGCCATTCTATTTATTCTATTCTCAATTTGACCATAACAACAAAGAAAATAGTATGTATGCGTGTGTATAGTGTGTGTGTGTGTCAAATACATGGTATGGTACCTAGAGTGTTTAATTATTTTTTTATTTAATGTATTTTTATAGGCATAGGTAATTCATTCTATATTCCCTCTCTATATTCTCTATACACCTAGGAAATTTCATACTCCTCCGACCGCGCAATTTTCTTAAAAAGCTGTACCATTTTTTGCTTCACGTATTAATATATAGATTAATTGTATTAGTGACGCTCTAATACTGGCGTCTCGACTACTTTTTCGGTATCAGTTCCAAGAGCCCGTATTGTTACTTGCAGGATCTGAGTCCGGCGTTACGTAACGGGGAGAGAGCGAGACGGGCTGTGTCCTTCGTGCCGACCACGAAGAGCTCATCCGACACCCTCATCGACATCAAAGCCATCCGCCACTCGAAGGTGATCGATAACAACGAAAACGTATGATTAAAAAACTAGTAGTTAATCTTTGAAGTGAAACTTCTAATGCGACTTCTACCAAGGTAGCGTTAAACGTTTAACGCTACAATGGAATAGAAAGAGACAGAGCGAGAGGGAATGCGCGGCACTCGAACGCATGCGCGTAGTATAACTGTTACAGCGCGAGCGTTAGCAACGAGTAGCGTCCAATATTTTAATGAAGTATTTAAAATATATATAAATATTCATTTTTCTATTTATAATTTAAAATATATATAATATAAATGTTAAAGATATCGCATCTCTTATACACATCATTCCTATTACAAGACCAATCTGATTGAAGGATGAAAAATGAAGAAAACCACAATACTACACATCGAAAAAGAAGTTTCACTTCATTCACGCGCACCGTTTTTTTTTTGCTTGTATCTCAATAGTGTTGTATCACATAGTGTTGTAGTACTCAATAGTTATGTGTTGTGTCCTATAATAATATATTTTTTGTTAATGTCATCATACTGGTGGTAGGGGAGGTTGGGTCGGGGTTGGGACAGTCGTTTAAACAACACTTTTCATGAACTCAGACCTGAGACCTCACGTTTCAAGGTGGGTCGTTCAAGTTATAGCATCTATGCCATATCGGTGACCGCGACTGAAAAAAATTTAGAACACAATTTTTTTCGATTACACAAGTTAAGGAGCTCACGGTCTACCTAGTGTTAAGTACCGGAGCCCATAGACAACAACAAAGTAAATTCCGTCACCCACCTTGAGACGAAATCTAAGTCGCAGTTCTATACAACGTCTGCCCCGCCCTTCAAACTGGAAGGATTTACTGCTTCGTGCCAGAAATGGACAGGTACATACCCGCGCGGGCTGACAAACTTGCTGGACGGCAAATAAAACTGTTTTATTTGAACTTGCCTTACTATCCACTACCCTACTTCTTTAAGCAACCATTCCGCACACATGTAATAATAGAATATAATATTTATTGCTGACACGTAAGATTGAAATACCTGTACCAATTTGTCAGACAGGTCCCAAACATTGTCCTAAATATGATTAAAATGTATGTGATTGACGTCAAACATAGAATGGATTAAAAATTTGAGCAATTGAAATTATTGCCAGTTTTTAAGTAAATTAAGTAAAGTTTGTGGAAAATTCAATAAAATCCTCATTAAGCGATACCATTCAAAGATTTCATGGTGACCCTAATAAGTGACGCAAAACATTTGGCAAATGAGTTGGCGCCCAGTATCGTCAATAGACAAATGAGTTGGCTTCCAAAAGCGGCCAATTGACAAATATTGGTCCAACATAAACTATATGTAAGATAAAATAAAAAATGGTGCTTGTAACATAAAAAGTAATATGCAAAACAGCAAATCCTATATTCGTGCCTTAGTTGTATGTGTAATTATATGTCGAGGGGTGAAAAGCTTTTAAAATAGGGCTTAAGCGACATTTTTACAACTTCACACGAGAGCCATTTAAAGTTTAAAATTTGGAAAAAATATCATTACGACAAAAACTTCTTCAGCTATTTCAATGGACTAAACATAATTGAAGTTCAATTAAAAACATCAAATTTGTTATCGAATACTAATACCAAATAAATGGACCTTTAATTACAAAGATAAATGTCGCGCATTAAAATAGTTTTCACTCCTCGATATAGCAAGACTTGTGTATTTTATTATGTCTGTTTATATCGTATTTACTCATGTTTATTAGATAATTTTTATCTTTGACAATATCAAACTTTAAAATGCACCTTGACAAAAAAAAACAGTTGTAATAAAAGTATCGGCAACCCAAAGTATGTACTTAATGTCGCAATGTGTACAAATTACAAGGTCTTAAATATTATTTCAAAGGTGTATTCAGATTACTTTATGTAAAAAAAACCGGATACGTTCTATGCACCCTCAAAACTGTGTGCTTAATGCGAGTTTCTTAATGCTCTCGTTAGCGTAAAAGTTAACCTAATTTTGTATGCAGTTGGAACAGCGCCCCTAGCGGCAAACGTACGCAAACGATCCCATTCCTTAACAAATATGAGCTAACTTTTACGCTATCGAGAACGTTAAAAAACTCGCACTAAGCACACAGATCAAACTTATATAAGTCGAAAAATTACTTTAGATCTAAATTCAGAGGCTATTTTTCTAAGTGGGAAGTTACATTTCAATGCGTTTCGGTTTGAATGGTAGGGCAGCCGTTGTAATTATACTTTCTACCTTAAAACTTATATCGCAAAGTGGATGGCACATTTACGTTATAGATGTCTATGGGCTCCAGTAACCACTTAACACCAGGTGGGCTGTGAGCTCCTCCACCCATCAAAGCAATAAAAAATATATTCAGAAACGCGAAGTACTTGTGCCTGTATATTATTTACGAATTAGTTCTGTTGATTTTTAATTTTTAAATTTATAGATATTGTCTCTGTCAATAAACAATTGATCACATTTCGAGTAAGTTTCTAACGTTTTCTTTTTTTCTAGAAAGATCCTGTCCAAAAACTATTACTATTAAAAGAATATCAATTAAAAAAAAAAAAAAAAAAAAATACTCTGTAAAATATTTATTTTGAATAAAACCATATTATTTGACTGTATCACTCTGTAAAATATTTATTTTGAATAAAACCATATTATTTGACTGTATCAATTATTTTATTTCCCATAGCTTTATTGAAATTTATTATTTGACACAAATTTGAAAATACAGTACAATGATTCAATAAATTAAATAAAGGAACATTAACTATTTCTTTGGTGGTTTCTTGTTTGCCGCTGCAGCAGCTGCTTGCATCTTCTTCTGTATCTTTTTTAACTACAGGAAAGGATAGGAAAGGGATTAGGAATTGGTTGTGGGATCAACTAATCACTACACACATTAATATATTATCATTTTGTTCATATAATCTGCACCTACATCAATAAAAGGTAATCTGTATATTTTCCACATAACCTCGAGAAGTAGACTTTTTGGCGGGAACGCGAGAAGTGAAGTTGTGTGATGTGTTTTTTTTGTCTATTTAGTGTTTCTTCAGGTTAAATGTGTAATAACGTTGGTTTATTAACTGTTTAATATCTGTGAAAGTGCACAAATATGGGAAAATGAAACAAAGCCGGTGGACGTACATTACTTCTCGGGATCCTCCTAAAAGTCCACTGAAAAAATCTCAGTAAATGACCACCATTTTACTGAAATTATATTTCATCCCATATCATCTCATCATATTTCATTTAATTTGATCCCAGTTGATTAATGTTTCAAATTAAACATCTTCATTTAATTTCATTCTATATTATTGTTTTTCATAAAAATAAGAATGTAAATTAAAATAAGACATGACCAGGTCAGGTCTTATTTTATTCATAAAATCCCTTAATTAAATAAAAACCTCGAGAAGTTATTTTGTGTGCTTAGTGCGAGTTTTTTAACGTTCTCGATAGCGTAAAAGTTAACTCAAATTTGTATGCAGTTGGAACGTTTGCCTACGTTTGCCGCTAAGGGCACTGTTCCAACTGCATACAAATTTGAGTTAACTTTTACGCTATCGAGTACGTTAAAANAGTTGGAACGTTTGCCTACGTTTGCCGCTAAGGGCACTGTTCCAACTGCATACAAATTTGAGTTAACTTTTACGCTATCGAGAACGTTAAAAAACTCGCACTAAGTAAGCACACTGAACGATTTAACTAGGTATAACGTTTGGTTACAAATTAAATTTACGAAGGTAAAATATAATTTGTTAATAATTTCATAACAAACTAGAGCACTAATGAACACACGTTACGTTTTTTTTTGTTCATTTCTTGCTATGAAATTTCATTCCGTTCGGAAATGAAATTACCATTTCACAAAAATAATAATAATAATAAATAAATATTTTACTAACAATCACGCCATGTTAACTGGTCCCGTGATAAGTTCGTAAAGAACTTGTGTTACAGGTACCAGATAACGGATATACCTAAATGTAATATTTTTATTATACACATACATATATTTAATATACATCCATAACCCTGGAATAGACATTTATATTTATCATACAAATATCTTCCCTTGGCGGGATTCGAACCCGCGACCCCCTTGTGTAGTGACCATGTCACTTACCACTACACCAGACGGCCGTTAAATAATATTTAGGTGATCATTTTATTTTAATTTTTAACGTCATCTTTATTTATTTATTACATTATATATTTTAAAATTTGAAAGAATTGCACAGTTTCGTAGGACATTCCTGAATGTTTCTGCCGAAACAATAGAGGTAATTGAATCTAATAACATTCTTGTTACTGTATCTATGGATTACGTAATCATTTTCAATTAACTTATAAAACTTATTAGCTTATTTAACCTAATGGCATTAAAAAGATAGTAATTTGATGGATATAGATAAAATAATACTGAATGATGTAAAGGAATCGATTGGAGTTTTTTAAGGATAAAATTACGTCTTCTTCTTGCCTTTCTTAGCTCTTCCCTTTTGATGCTTAAAAAAATAGTTAATGTATTAGATTAAACAATTAAATGACAGATGGAAGCTTATTATGATAAAAAAGCATTTCGACAGGTGATATTTAGTTTAAGCGCCATTTTTACAACTTTACAGGGAGCCATTTAAAGTTCAAAATTTGGAAAAATATCATAACCAAAAAACTTCTTCAGTTATTTCAATGGGGTCAGCTTAATTGAAATTCAATCCAAAAACATGGAACTGTTGATGCAAATCTTAATAATATTATAACTAGTCAGGTCATAAGTATTGTCACACAGTAAAAACTTTTCTTTTAGAATGCTGGCCACAAAAAGTTTATTGAATTCGAATTTCGAATTGTTCATGAAAATAAAAATGTATACTTTTAGAATTTTACTCATTTTTAAATATGGAGTGGACGCTTAAAGAAGACCGTGTTGCAGTTATTGCGTTGCATCGTTGCGGTTACGCGCCAATTCAAATTTTTAACATACTGAAAAATTTGAATATAACCAAAAGATTCGTTTATCGTACCATCAAACGATACAATGAAGACTCTAGTGTAGATGACAGGTCAAGAAGTGGTCGCCCTCGGTCTGTTAGGACTCCAGCAGTGATAAAAGCTGTGAAGGCGCGAATTCAAAGAAATCCCAAACGTAAGCAGAAACTGTTGGCCCTTCAGATGGGGTTAAGCAGAACCACGGTGAAAAGGGTGTTAAATGAAGACTTAGGGCTTCGGGCATATCGAAGAAAAACAGGACATCGTTTGAATGCTCGTCTAATGGACCTGAGACTGAAGAGATGCCGCGCTTTGTTGAAGCGGTACGCGGGAAAAAAATATCGGGAAATTCTTTTTTCGGATGAAAAAATTTTTACCGTAGAAGAGAGCTACAACAAACAAAATGATAAGGTGTACGCACACAGTAGTGAAGAAGCGAGCAACCGTATTCCGCGTGTCCAACGAGGTCATTTTCCATCCTCGCTCATGGTATGGTTGGGAGTTTCTTATTGGGGCTTAACAGAGGTACATTTTTGTGAGAAAGGTGTAAAAACGAATGCAGTTGTGTATCAAAATACAGTCCTGACGAACCTTGTGGAACCTGTTTCTCATACCATGTTCAATAACAGGCACTGGGTATTCCAACAAGATTCGGCGCCAGCTCATAGAGCGAAGAGCACACAAGACTGGCTGGCGGCGCGTGAAATCGACTTCATCCGGCACGAAGACTGGCCCTCCTCCAGTCCAGATTTGAATCCGTTAGATTACAAGATATGGCAACACTTGGAGGAAAAGGCGTGCTCAAAGCCTCATCCCAATTTGGAGTCACTCAAGACATCCTTGATTAAGGCAGCCGCCGATATTGACATGGACCTCGTTCGTGCTGTGATAGACGACTGGCCGCGCAGATTGAAGGCCTGTATTCAAAATCACGGAGGTCATTTTGAATAAACTTTAGTGTCATAAGAATCTATGTTTTGTTAAGTTCATTTTGGTATATGAATGGTTACATAATGAATAAACTTGTTTCAATTATTTTACATTAAACATGTGACAGAATTTATGAACTGACTAGGTATATATAAATGAATTGCTGTTCGTTAGTCTCGCTAAAACTCGAGAACGACTGGACCGATTTGGCTTTGGTCAATTTTGGTCATTTTGGTCTTGAATTATTTGTGGAAGTCCATAGAAGGTTTAAAAGGAAAATTCTCAGAATTATATAAAAATAACAATATTATTTATCCTCTGATGTGTCCCCGTCGGACGGATTCCTTTTGTTTGTTTTAAGTTTATTTTATACAAAAGTTTAGGTCTTTTATTTATCGATCGAAGCACTACGAAGTCTGCCGGGTCAGCTAGTATCAAATAAAACGCACCTTTAATTACAAAGATAAGTTAGATTTTTACTCGCGTTTCGTTATTTTTTAAATATAAAGATTATTCACATGTTTTAAATCTCACGTAGGTATACATATAATTCCAACTTAATTGGCTTAAAAAGGTACAAAATTTCATTGTCACGTTTACAGAAATTTGCAATGTTTCTAACCTTCTTCTTTTCGGCTCGATTAGCCAGTACGTCTCTCCATGCGGTCTGAATGACCCTGGCCGCGTGCTCCAGCATGAACTTGTTCATCTTCTCCGTCATCTCCTTGTGGTATTCCTCTTCCCTCTCTGCCATCAGAGGAATGTACTCTTTGTCTTGTTCGGCTAGTTTTTGCTAAGCGTGTAAAATGATCCAGTTTATTTAGTATCAATCCATTAATACTAAAACAACTACCTACATTAATTTATTTATAGAATCATATTTTTTTTATTTTTTTTTATTGCTTACATGGGTGGACGAGCTCACAGCCTACCTGATCTTAATTGGTTACTGGAGCCCATAGACATCTACAACGTAAATGCGCCACCCACCTTGAGAAAGTTCTAAGGTCTCAAGTAAAGTTACCACGGCTGCCTCAACCTTCAAACCGAAACGCATTACCGCTTCACGGCGGAAATAGGCGGGGTGGCGGTACCTACCCGCGCGGATTCACTAGAGGCCCTACCACCAGTGAAACCTCTCGAAATTGGTTGTACAATAATTCGTATTGTAGTCGATATGAAATATCTCACATCTTCATTCTAATGACGATAGTGGTCATAGTTTGTAAATTCATTTGTTACCGTTCAAAATGTAATTTGAAATTTGGCTCACTCATGAAGAGCCTATGACAATACAATAATAATGCGATGCATGATGCGCTTTTTATAATATTTCATAATGACTACTTTTATCGATACGTAATCGTCAAAAAAATTTACAAAAATTTCAATCAAAATATTAAAAAATTACGATAAAATGATTTTTCTTCGTCACATTTTTTTAAAATTTTAGAATAGGTATTATTTTCTAATATTCAACTACATACAATAGTATGTCTTTTGGTTTTTTTAATTACTAACATACCGCAACGTTAAAGATGCCCTACTTGAAAATTAAAAAAAAACTCAAACCACACACACACACCTCCAAAACTTCACATTTCTGTAATTCGTCTTCGTACTTCTCCGTAAGCTCATCGAGTTCGATTTGCTTCTCGCCCATTTCGAGATCGTATTTCTGAAGCCAGGACAACAGCTGCGTCTCGACTTTGAACCTAAAATCCCACGGACGAACGTTTACAATCCGACTTTCCAATGGCTCAATTATGTTACACGATCAGTATGCTTAGTGCGAATTTTTTAACGTTCTCGATAGCGTAAAAGTTAAGCTAACTTTGTATGCAGTTAGAACAGCGCCCCTAGCGGCAAACGTACGCAAACGATCCCATTCCATACAAATATGAGTTAACGTTTACGCTATCGAGAACGTTAAAACACTCGCACTAAGCACACTGATGCAATAAACGATTCGCAATTAGCTTTAAACGCATTCGATTCCATTAAAAGCAACGCAACGCACCTTCGGGCCCTCTGATTCTTCTCATCGGCGAGGTGAGTCCTGAGCAAGTTCTCGTATGACTCCTTGCATTCGTTTTCTTCTTCTTTGAGCATATCGTTCTTGACGGCGTGCGCTCGTGAGGCCAACACCATCTGACGTTCAGAATCTAAGCTGGAAACGGATTTGAAAAATCAAATTTTGCCCCGAGAGTTTCGCGTGGTAATAGTTTCGTGGTAATCTATATCAAATGCTTTTATTAATCAAATTAGGCCTTTACAATTTTCAAATCGTTACGACTCCCATCACCGTTTCATCACACCGAAAAGTTGAGCAGAAACCCAAAAAACTCAGAAAACCTATTCCAATATACTATATACATTTGTCAAAACAGTATATAATACTAGAAAGTAGAACAGGTTCACATTACTGAGAGCTAACTAAAGACCTGTACAAATCAATACAACCAGTCACCGTCTTCGTCGAACCCGTCGCTTGCGACGAAGGGCTCGACGAGCGAATTAAGCCATAGACAGCCCACTGAGTTTCTCGCCGGATCTTCTCAGTGGGTCGCGTTTCCGATCCGGTGGTAGATTCTGCGAAACACTGCTCTTGCTGGGCCAGTGTTAGCAACACTCTGGTTTGAGCCCCGTGAGCTCACCTACATGTTAGGGCGAAGCTGGAATAGCCTCTCAAGGCTATCAGCATAGGTAGGAAAAAAAAACAATACAAAAATTAAATACTTCGACTATTACATGACGCCAATCACCTTAAGCCATTGCTAATTTATAATACTCATTGTCTTTACATTATCCTAGACATCAACAATACTAAGGCATCGTCAGACTACGACAGTTTCAGATAAAATTTCAGGAATTTATAGCTGCCGTTAAAGTATAAAAAGCATTTGATTCCAAAGACGGCCACCCATGTCAAATGACTGGAACATTACTGCCAAGGGAGCGATGATACGACGTGAGCCTTTCAAACAATTATTTCAAAGCGTTTTCTTATAATAATATATTTCTTTTTCAATTCCATCTGCAAAACCCCATACATCGCTTACAGAAACAGAATGAAATGTCCAATACGATCCATTAAACGAACAGCAAGCATTATTTTGATTGCTTTAGAACGTTATAACCTACATTTTCTTTTTAATTTTCAGGGAGGCTTCGTGATTGAGCATCGCTAGTTCTTTTTGTAGCTTAGTAATGATTTCAGTTTTGAGTTTCATCGTTTTTTCAAATCTCTCGCTTTCCTCCTTCAGTTTAGTTGAATATTCTGAAAAAATAAACAAACGAAGATATAAAAAAAAATAGATTCGCATTAATTAATTAATTGACAGCTCTATGGAAAATTCCAGATGAACTAGATTCAAATGATACTGAAAATCGGGTAGATAATCTTTTACCATATAACATTTCAATTTACTTTGAATATGAAAGGTATTCAGTTTGAGAAGGAAGTCGGAAGATTGTTTTAAATCGTCATCGGTGTGTTAACTATAACATTGTTTTAATGAATACCTAGAATGATTATGTTAATATTTTTGACGGCGCGTTCGGTGTTAGATTATACCTACATAATTATAATTAAGAATTACTAATGAATGTTAGGAAACAATACATTATGCTACGCCGGTAAGAGTAACGTCATCTATCGCCGAATAGTCGAACGAATATCGAAGGATCTAGTAGCATCAAGAACGCTCGAGAAGTACAGCGGCATCTATTGTCAGATAGCGGAAACACGATACTTGAAATATGTGGAATATTCTCGATAATTCTAGAGATGTGGTATAATAGGCTAGAAAAGCGTTGCAGAGATGACACGCAGTTAGTTAGTAATCGGAACTATTCGAAGCGAAACAGCGAACGGATCACCTGAAGCGAAGCGGAAGAAGCGAATTGAGATTTTTAAAGTATTTGTGAAGCCTTTCAAGTGTTCTAAGTGTTTAATACAGTGTTAACTTGTACTCCGGTAGAATTTTTATTTATCCCGAACCTTAGCGCGTAACAGAATGTGTCGATAGCTTATATTTTTATTTAATGCATTAATGTGAATATTGCAGCCCAGATTGAGAGCAGGTAGGTAGTAGGATGGTAGGCCTCAACTATAACACTTTCATTGTTGATGTCGATTGGCATCAATAAACTCACCATCCGATGGACTGTATATGCGTCTGCCCTCTAAGGCATTGAAAAACAAGAAAAAAACCTGAAGTCAAAGCCTTCAGAATGGCTCAAACAAGCAGCAAAGATCAAACCAGCCTTCACTCACAACACGCCATACGTAACTAAGTATTTCTCATTATAGCCACGTTTAAAAAAACAAAATGTGTGCAATTCACACGTGGTAGAAGTGAAACCTTCCAAAATTAAAATACAATTATCCTAAACGTCTTAAGTATATGTAAAATTTTGTCATTAGTAAATAATTGTAAGGTAGCGCCCTCTGTGAATTGATATTTTAATTTCACGTATAATCCTAAATTAACAAATACACACGTTAGTATTAAAAAATCTCACAGATGGCGCTGTATTAAATAGTATGTATATTTCTGTGTCATTCTTTGCTGGCTTCATCCTACACATTTTTGTATTTGTGTCTCTTACCTGTCGTTTTTTCCGTTGCATCCGGTTTGAAATCACAACGATACTAAAGAAGTTTTCAATTCAAAAAAAATCATATTGATACCTTCTATTTTATGTAGCAAATTCTTGTTAGAAGCTTCTAACTTTCTTGTGCTGATTTTAGCGGCCAATTCCTCAGCAGCCGTCGTCTCCATCTGACGCACCATCAACTCTTTAAACTGTTCCATCGCAAGAAGAAATTCCAGACCCGGCTGAGGCGGCGCTGCCTGCAAAATAATATATTAAAAACATAATAAAAACATTATGTTTTCACAATATCTTGTGTCTAAAATTTGTTAGTAATTAACAAAGGTCACAAATTACCAGGGCGTAATCAAAAAACTGACGTATTAAAGTATCATCGGAAGGTACGTCTAACCTGACGCGGAGTAGTCACGTTTTCTGGTCTTGAAGGCTTGGTTACAGCTACACGATACAAGTGAGAATTTGACCACACATCTCAATTTGGGTGGTGACACTTGTAATATTGATGTCTAAGTGCTCCGTCAGCCAAGTAGTCTGCGTGGTGTTAAATTCACTCGTCTAAGCATTAAAGATCAAAAAGCACCATTATGTTATTTTTAATACAAACCTCATCGCCAACGCAAGATGCCTTCATCTGAAAAAATGCAATTGACATATTAGGTATAGCAAATAGTTTATTTTTCTCCCTATCCTAGTAATCTCGAAGGGTTTATTATATTCACAGAACGATTAAGTGAGCTCACGGGGCTCTAACCTGATGACGTTGCTAACACTAGCTAGGGCTAGTGCAGTGCTTCGTAGAATCTACCACCGGATCGGAAGCCCAACCCACTGAGAAGATCCGGCGAGAAACTCAGTGGGTTGTGTCTATGAGTTAATTTACTCGCCGAGCCCTTCGTCACAAGTGACGGGTTCGACGTGAACGATGACCGGTGCTTAAGGTACCTAAAAGCAACGTTAGTGGATCGGGAGGAGCCGAAATAAATTATTTAGGGCGATATCGACTGTTTACCATACGGTCCGCGGGATCGGTATGTAGGTAGTTACGGACGGCCACAACAAGAGGGCTTGCGTGTCGTACCGCTTTCTCGAAATGGCGCACTGATGCCGACTGTAAATACTAATATTCTTTTAGCATGTCCTAAAAACACCCATAATTTTAACTCAGTGGCCGGACCAGGTTTGCTTAGGAAGTATCTCCAACAGTGTTTGTAATTGAATTGCGATTCCCGTTTGTCCGTCTATTGGTTTTAATTGTATATTTTTCAACGAATCTGCTTTCACAAAGATATGGGTGAGAGGAAAATGTCTTAAGTTTTGATATAATATTTTCATAGTTTAAATGAAAAACTGTGTTTGCAGCTCACTACTTCGGATGTAGGTACTTACATGATCTTTGGAAGAAACTTAATTTGAGGGATGGAAGCAAGGATATAACAGGCTAACCTCCTCGATCATTTCCTCGACTTTAGGTGCTAAAGCAGGATAGCTGTTCATTATGTAGATTAGATGCCCTAATTCCGGATTCAAACGATTTTTTAATGACACATCACCCTGCAAACACAAAAAGAAAACACTATACTTATGAAGGTATTATCTGAAAGCGAGTTAAAAAATTTAGACAGTAAAAAAGGCTGACTTTATTTTTTAAAGTTGACTCAACCAACCAAACAAACAGACACTTAATAAAGATTTGGGACGTCTTGGTGTTTTGATTTGTACTCGATGGCTCGTAAATCGGTCGTACGATCGGTGTAATGTACAAAGTGTTGTTTTAATACAATGTTACCAAAATATGTTTGAATTACCTAATGACTGATGGTAGGACCTCTTGTGAGTCCGCACGGGTAGGTACCACCACCACGCTCATTTCTGCCGTGAAGCAGTAATGCGTTTCGGTCTGAAGGGTGGGGTAGTCGTTGTAACTATACTGAGACCTTAGAACTTATATCTCAAGGTGGGTGGCGCATTTACGTTGTAGATGTCTATGATTTCCAGTAACCACTTTACACCAGATGGGCTGTGTGAGCTCGTCCACACATCTAAGAAAAAAAAAATGCAATATACCCGTCCATAACATAATTTTATTAAATACTGGCTGACCCAGCAGACTTCGTAGTGCGTCAATCGATAAATAAAATACCTAAACTTTTGTATAAAATAAACTTAAAACAAACAAAAGGAATCCGTCCGACGGGGGACACATCAAAGGGAAAACAAAATTGTTATTTTTATTTCATTCCGAGCATTTTTATATTTATCTCCCTTTTAAACCTTCTCTGGACTTCCACAAATAAATCAAGAACAAAATTAGCCTAATCGGTTCAGCCGTTCTCAAGTTTTAGCGAGACAAACGAACAGCAATTCATTTTTATATATATAGATTAACTTACCGCTTTTAAATCTTCCATGACAGTAACATTCATGAGACTGTCCGAAAACAATGGGTTATCATCATATTGCTCGAATATGAAAATCAGATCGTCCATGTGCTGATCGGACAGAACAGAACTCAACGTCTTGTATTCTTGGACGAAATGGGGTAAGCAAAGAGACATCTTTATTTTGTATATCGCTTCGTCCAAAATCTTCGTGATGCGTTCCGTTTGAATATGACATTCTAGATCGATGGGAGAAGCAGCTGTGAAAGCCAATGTCATTACATTTTTATCAACGGGGAAAGGTTATGTGGCTTAAACGACATTTCGCTTGATACGCGACATTTATCTTTATAATTAGAGGTAAGCTTTATTTGCTATTAGCATCAACAGTTCGATGTTTTTAATTGAGCTTCAATTAAGCTTACTTCATTCAAATAGCTGAAGATTTTTTTTTGTAATGATATTTTTTTCAATTTTTAAACGTTAAATGGCTCTTTTGTGAAGTTGCAAAAAAGTTCGCTTAAACCACATAACCTTTCACCCTTCGATAATATTTCACATGTATTTATTATGTGCATTAAATGGGGTTTAAAAGTGATTTAATATTACCACCATTGTAAGTCATCGGCTATCATTGAAAGGTTGGTTGGTACCTTCGGCCGATGTAAATTTAATTCCACATCAACTTATTTTGTTCAGTTCTAACTACCTTACGTTGTACACAGCTGCGACCCATTAAGTGTCTCGCCGTATCTTTTCAGGTAGTTCGCGATTCTTATCCTGTAGTAGATTCAGCAAAGCACTGCTCTTGCTAGGGCCAGTGTTAGCAATTCTCTCAGGGTGAGCCCGTTAGCTCACCTACCAGTCCGGGCGAATTTGGAACAGACCCTTAGGTTACCGATTGTTAAGTACGAAAAAAACACAACTGCTTACAATTATCTTTTGTAAGATCTATCTCCTTCTCGTTAATATCTGCTACTCCGGATCGACTGCTGCCAGTCTTCGAACTTTCGGAAAAAATGGAAGGTGACTGAAGAGTACCAGACGACTGGGTATCCATTATTGTCAGATATGTCTTATCCTATTTAAATATATAACACTATCCACAGTA
This sequence comes from Bombyx mandarina, assembly GCF_003987935.1. Next base: position 675,545 of record NW_021011510.1, on the reverse strand, counting down.
CAAAAATTGTTTTCCAATAATGTATACACTAGTCGTAGTGATTTTCTTAGATCGGATAGGATTTATTCAGAGTAAATAAACGTTACGTTACAGATTTATTCCATAATTATTCTCATCCAATCTTATTACAGCTTTTGACGTAGCCGTTGCTATGATAACGTAAACATAGATAATATCATAAAAACGGCTCAACCTTGATACTCTTATCTTTTTGGTATTTGAAAAGCGAAGTTTGAGTGATAGATACGATAGATAGAAGTCGCCTCCTATAGGGGTCGAAGCCGGGTGAAAGCCCTTCTCCGGCCCCCGACTCGGAGAGGGATGAGCTCTCTCGTTTCGCTACTGGTGGTAGGACCTCTTGTGAGTCTGCACGGGTAGGTACCACCACCCTGCCTATTTCTGCCGTGAAGCAGTAATGCGTTTCGGTTTGAAGGGTGTTGTAGCCGTTGTAACTAAACTGAGACCTTAGAACTTATATCTCAAGGCGGGTGGCGCATTTACGTTGTAGATGTCTATGGGCTCCAGTATCCACTTAACACCAGGTGGACTGTAAGCTCGTCCACCCATTTAAGCTTTAAAAAAAAAGAAGCTTCTGCGAGATTGTGAGCTCGCACAAGTCAAGCATCGCCCTCGAAGACTCATCACTGCCGAGCATCGTAGCCACGACGGTCGGCAGCGACAGATCCGGTCCTATTTGCTAGACGAGGACACGTCGCTGCCCCAGCCATAACTGGCAATGTACTATGCGAAACTATTTACATACTATATTTAAATAAAAAATTTAGATATCAGACACACAAAGAAAATCTGTTCATCACACGAATGTTTCCCCGAAGTGGGAATCGATCCCACGACCTTAGGCCAAGCAGTCAGTGGCGCTAAATATTGCGCCATGACATCAGTCAGACTTCCCCACGCATACTGTTGCCTCGATACAAAACCATTTGATCGATAGTTCTCTCTGTGGACACAAACCAAATATATAATAAAAAACTTGGACGGTGTTGTTGTTAATATAAATTGTTTTTAAGGTATTAAGTTTATTACCGCTATATTATCGTGCTTTTTGAACTTTAATAATGAGGAAAACCGTATAACAGTAAGCATTAACTAAATGTTTCCGAAGCGGTCATTATTTTTCTGCCAACTTTTAAAAACCGTGATGAAAAAAAATGTTTTCTTTCCAAAGATCGTTTCAAAACTACAGATTAAGAATGTTGTAAAACTTATCTGTCCTTTCATTGTACTGTTTATTTTATTTTAACCATTCTTAAATACGCCACATGCAATTATTGAACAAATTTTCTAATCAACTATACCAATAGGCAAGAGCAAAACGAATCTATCAAAATGCCCAAAAAAAGCAAAGTAAATAAATTGGCGAGAATGTCGGACGAGGAACGCGCGAGGTACCTCCAGCACCGAGCGGATTTGGAGGAAGAAACTCGTCGGAGGAAGAGAGAGCTCGTCACCAGATTCATTAAGGTTAGACTGCAGTTTATTTCCTAAGTGCCTAAATAAGCCAAGAAAAATTAAAGTTGCAAACGCTAAGGTGAAATGAGCGCCTACCGCCAAATTACTTTTATACATACTACCTAAGTGATTACTTTAAGCTGTGGGCTCTCATGAAACTACAAATCTTTATCTATGAACATATTTCTGATGAAATCGAGTCGGTAATAAACCTTGAAGATGTGATAAGGAGCTCTTGCTTTTCTACAAATATGTACAATAATCGAGTTATACATTATTTATTCATTTAGAAAAATTTTTTTGAATTTTTTTATTTTTTTTTATTGCTCTTATTGCTGGATGAGCTCACAGCCCACCTGGCGTTAAGTGGTTACTGGAGCCCATACATCTACAAAGTAAATGCGCCACCCACCTTGAGACACAAGTTCTAAGGTCTCGGCATAGTTACAACGGCCACCCTTCAAACCGAAATGCATTACTGCTTCAGAGCAGAAATAGGCGGGGTGGTGGTACTTACCCGTGCGGACTCACAAGAGGTCCTACCACCATTTTTGTTGTTTCAGAACAAATTAGACAAAGAAGAGACTTACGCACGGATGAATACCGCGAAGATAAATCAAGAATGGCGTTACATATTGCGTAGAATCAAATGTAAACAGATGGCCTTAGATATACAGGTAACTGAAAATATATACCTAATCTATCGTCCATCCAACTACTTAAGCAATAAAGAAGGACTTTTTGGCGGGAACGCAAGGAGTGAAGTTGTGTGATTTGTTTTATTTTGTCAATTTAGTGTTTCTTCAGGTTTAAACGTGTAATAACGGTGTTTTATTAACTGTTTAATATCTGTGAAAGTGCATAAATGTGGGAAAACGAAACAAAGCCGCTGGACGTAAGTTCTCGGGTTCCTCCAAAACGTCCACTGAAAAAATCTCAGTAAATGGCCACCATTTTACTGAGATTATATTTCATCACATATCATCTCATTTCATTTAATTTCATCCCAGTTGATAATTGTTTCAAATGAATCATCTTCATTTCATTTTATTTCACTCCATATTATCATTTTTGATAAAAATAAGAATATAAATTAAAATAAGACATGACTTAAAGGTCTTAGTTACCAGGTCATAAAATCCCATAAAAAAAGCAATAAAGAAATCCATAATTCTAAATATCTCGTTTTAGGGTATGATGATGAGTTTCAACTTCATGGTCGAGAGAAAGGATCGTCTTTTAAAGGCTCTGGTGAAGAGTCTTGATGACTCCGACGAACAACACCGTCGTGCTTTCCAAGCGCACACGGAGAACGTTAGCTATTTTCTTAGTAAGTATAGGTTGTTTCTGAGGCGAAGCAGTTACGCAATCTGCTCTGAAGACCTACCTTCCCCTATACCATCTATCTATGAGACTTAGACCTCATGTCTCAAAGTGAGCGGCGGTGTGTACTATCAATCACGATTCTGCAGGATAGCCGTCGGAGCGCCTTGGTTCCTTAGGAACGTGGATCTCCACGATGACCTGGAGCTCGACTCATTTAGTAAGTATCTACAGTCGGCATCGCTGTGCCATTTTGAGAAGGCGGCACGACATGAGAACCCTCTCATCGTAGCCGCTGGAAATTACATACCTGACCCAGTAGACCGAATGGTAAACCGTCGACGTCGCCCAAAGCACGTCAATACGGATCCTCCTGATCCATTAACGGTGCTTTTAGGCACCACAATCACCGGTCACCGTCCTCGTCGAACCCGTCGCTTGCGACGAAGGGCTCGACGAGCGAACTAACCCATAGACACAGCCCACTGAGTTTCTCGCCGGATCTTCTCAGTGGGTCGCGTTTCCGATCCAGTGGTAGATTCTGCGAAGCATTGCTCTTGCTAGGGTCAGTGTTAGCAACTCTCCGGTTGAGCCCCGCGAGCTCACCTACAAACGTTAGGGTTACGCTGAAATAGCCTCTCAAGGCTATCAGCATAGGTAGGAAAAAAAAAAAAAAAAAAAGGTGTGTACTAGCAGGGCGCAATTGTAAAACCACCACTCTGGTTGTTTGCTGTTGGAAAGAACTCATCTCCATACTAGATTGCATCTCTGCATGTGTCTAATCTCATAATACCAATCGTCTTTTTTTTATTGCTTAAATGGGTGGACGAGCTCACAGCCCACCTGGTGTTAAATTGTTACTGGAGACCACAGACATCTACAGCATAAATGCGCCACCCACCTTGAGATATAAGTTCTAAGTCTCGGTATAGTTATAACGGCTGCCCCGCCTTTCAAACCGAAACGCATTACTGCTTCACGGCAGAAATAGGCGGGGTGGTGGTACCTACCCGCGCGAACTCACAAGAGGTGCTACCATCAGTAATCGTCTCGGGTACACATGCTGAGTTTCTCGCCGGATCTCCTTAGTGGGACGCGATTCCGATCTGGTGGTATATTCAGCGAAGCATTGCTCTCGTTAGGGCAAATGTTAGAGAATCCTTCCAGGTTCGATCCCGTGAGCTCGCCATCAGACACAGCGAATTGTTTTCCAATAGCCTATCGAAGGTATTGGTGGATAGGTAGTCAAAAAAAACCTAGTGCCGTAGTTTCTATATATCCTTGAGTCGGCTTTCACGAGACCTACGGAAGGTATGGGGCGATGCTGTCCTTCTTCAAACGAGGCTTGCGGAGAGTACTCGATGATAGGCAGCGATTTGGCTGTACCCCTGGCATTGCCGGCGTACATAAGTGACAGTAACCACTTACCATCAGCTGGGCCGTGTGCTCGTCTGCCTAAATAGGCAATAAAAAATATAAAATAAAAAAATAGACAAGGCTAGCACTAGGTGCCAACGAACTCTTAACCTTATGTTTGTTTTGAGACCAGTCTTCAGTTTTATTTACCATTCTGACCATACATATGGAAAAATGCTATGTACATATTTAATTTTATTTATTTACTTTCTTAACTATTTTACTATGATTTCAAGGCATAGGAACTCAACGACTAGACAAATTGCAATCGGAATATGAGCATCAGAAGAATGATCTACTTGAAAATTGGGAAAGAGACGAATTTGACATCACCGACAACCAAGACAGGGCCGAGTACAAGCTGCTTCTCATAAATTATATCCAAGAGAGCAATTTTAATGCCTTTAAAAAACAGAAAGAAATCGAGAGGGCTACGGCGAAGAATGATGCAAGATTAGAGGTATACTTTTTTTTAAAATGAAACATCTATAGCAGCACGTAAAATGGATTGCTGTCATGGCAACGCATGCCGTGCCGAGGCGTCGTCGCCAAGCGCAATTTTTTTTCCCTACCTAAGCTGATGGTCTAGACTGTAGAGAGACCATTTCAACGTCGCCGGGCTAGTAGGTGAGCTCACGGGGTTCAAACCTGACGATGATGCTAACACGAAACCTAGCAAGAGCCGTGCATCGCAGAATCTACCACCGGATTGGACCCACAGAAGATCCGGCGAGAAACTCAGTGGGCTATATCTGTGGGTTAATTTACTCGCCGAGTCCTTCGTCGCAAGCGACGGGTTCGACGAGAACGATGACCGGTGCTTGGGGTACCTAAAAGCACCGTTAGTGGATCGGGAGGATCTGAGATGATCTTGTACCATGCGCAAGCGACTGTTTCTTAATATTAATACCTACCTATTTTATTTTTCATTATTCTTCGTGAATTTGTTTGTCGTAAACTACCTATACATGTACACTGAGTTTTTCGCCGGATCTTCTCAGTGGGTCGCGTTTTCGATCCGGTGGTAGATTCTGCGAAGCACTGCTATTGCTAAGGCTAGATCTAGCAACGTCGTCAGGTTAGAGCCCCGTGAGCTCACCTACTCGCTCGGTGTCGCTGGCGTAACCCTGTAAGGTAAGCTTAGGTAGGAAAAAAAACCTAAAAAGACTCTTTAGTAACCCCATTACTTTATAATAATACTATTAGGAAACACGAAGAAAAGCCACGCATCATGTATCATTTTAATTTTTACGAAATTCACAAAAAGCTTTTTTTCATCATTTTTTTCATCAAAAAATATAATAAGATTTTAAAGAAACCATTCTTGTAAAAACTATTCCATCAAAGTTGCAAATCGTCTTTCCAATCGTCACAATTTGCTCTTCCCTTCTCAGACAAGCACATCAGCAGATTCCTTGAGAATTCACATTTGTCGTCGGTGTTTTCTGAAACATCATCAAATCTATTAAATTTACTTTTTGTCAATGCTCGTAGTGTACGCAAGTGTACACAAAAGGTAACTAATTCAATGACGGCCTTGCCGAGTTGACCCCTCTCCTGATAGATTTACCTAACTCGCGGTGGTGTTGGAAGCCTCTAGTTCTAACACTAGCAAAATTCATGTGCTCGCCCATGCTTCGCTCTTAAACTGAAGATCCCTCCTAACACCAGCAATCAGACTTTAGGCCAAAAGAATTTGTAACCCTTCTCTGGGATCATAGGAGAATTACTGTTTGAATATTTTGTGTAATCTACTTTTGGATTGATGGCCACAAATGGCGTATTCCCGTTTTGTATTTTTTTCTACCTAATCGTTGGTAGCTAAGGGGCTATTCACACTACGCACGGATAGGACACGAAACTTTGTGCTGGAGAATTAATTACTAACTAAAGTGCCATCCTTAAGAGTTAAAATATCAAATCTAAAACATCCAAAATAGAAGTGCCAATCAAATTTTATTTTGGTTCGTTATCGAATTAAGACAACATGATTACTGTTTAAAATATAGCTTCCTTACCGTTATCCAAAATTTGAAAACATTCTTCGACGGATTCTTGCAAAAAATCTCTTAAATCCTCATTTTTTACCTCTTTAGTTAATGCATGATTCACCAAATATCTATCCGGCATTCCGTCTTCTCCATTCTGAAAATACACATTTTATCCAAACTATCATGTCCTTGTTTCTTAATGCTTAGCAAAAACTATATAATGGTATTTGTGATTAGGCCGTCTTCAATGGATACTCGAAAACAGTCCTGAGCGGTAAATCGGTTCATAACTTATCTCAAATGAATTATCAGTCTATCACACTGAATCACCTCATTACTTAGTGAAAACTTATTTAAATTGTATCACAAGAAAGCCGAACAGATTATTAAAAAGATAGTTATGTCGCCCAAGATAAAGAAAAAACTGTAGCTGGGTTGTTCGTATGAGATATACATTTGTTTACCATTTTCAAGTTCTCTAAGAAACAGTGCATTGCGCATTCCTTGCTGCCCATTTCATCGTTCGTTTTATTTTCATTAGAATCCTTTTCGTCATTGAAAGAATCGTCATCGTCAGATTTCTGACTGATGGGATTAAATTGGCTCCGATGTCCTGAGTTCTCAATGCGTCTTTCACGTTTGTACCTCCTCGGGGGTGTCGTAGAAGATTGATAGGAACCGTACGCTGACATTTCCTACAAACATGAAATTAACTTATATGTGTTTTCTTTCTTATCTTTATGAAATATATATAAAATAAAAATAGATATAAATATTTTAGGTATAATAAAGGTATTCAATGGACCAGTTCAACTAATTTACGAGTATTATTCGCAATTCACAGTACCTAACTACCTGAGCCACGCCTTGAGGGGCTATTCTGATTTCGCCGGACTGATAGGCGAGCTTTTGGGGGGCTCAGAAACGCTACGTAAAGCCACAAATAATGAAAGTTAGGAAAATGTGTACCACATTAGAAATTTGACAATTTTTTTCATTCTTTTTAATTTAACAGCCACCGTATTTACGAACCAAGATTTTCGTAATTCGTCTAGTTAAAGGACAATGTTAACTTACCCCAAATTTGTCTCCCATAAAATCATTACGAGCATTGAAATGATCTCCACTGCCTCTCTCAGGACGTTCGCCCATCATATCGTACCGATCACCCATTTTACCACTCATTCGTTCATTACCACTCATTCCATCATTGCCTCTCATTCTATCATTACTGCTCATTCTGTTTTCATTGTAACCCATTCTACCATCATTATTATTAATCTCGTCATTTCTGTTTCTCCTTCTGTCGTCGTTTCCAGACCGATCTCTTTCTTGGTCACGTCTTTGGTTATGATTGTTTCTCTGTGGCTTATTCCAAGCTTGGCTATTGCTTCGAGAACTGTTAGATGTCTTATCCTCTTGAATCTTCAAACACTTTGTATAAATTTTCTTAAGTTCAAATTCTTTCGGACCACCATCTGTGCGGCAATTCAGTGTCTGCGAATTTATCATTATATTATTCGCTAATACTAGTTAGTGATTCTTCTGCGTTATGGCTAGTTCATCTTTAAACTGTATTTCAGGAGTCTTAAGCGGTGGGGGCAGCTGCTTGGCTGTGTCTATAGCTTTGCTGATACGAACAAATCCCTTATGATCAACCTTGAACAAGACTGCCATTGGCAATGAAAAAATCTAAAGAAACTACTCACGTAACACTCCAGAGCCAGTAGGCAGAGGAACACAAAGTAATAATAAGAGTATCTAGCGAAACACATGATGTTTTTGCTGTAGCCTCCTCAATGAGAGCTGTTATGACGTAGTTCCAGAATATATAATAGTCGCCATGCTTGAATAATGGCTTCACAAAGGGCTAAAAATTTGACATGTCACCCAAACAATACGAGCATGCGTGTTGTATTGTCGCTCTACCACGACAAAAGGGTGCGACTTATTTAAATTTTCACACTTAACATTATTTTTTTATTCTGTGATCACTCTTTATTGAAAATGTTGCAACTTGTTGGAAGTCATTTTCTTGATAAACCCTGATGGATTAACCCTGATGGACCTGCACAATTTTACAACTCAAACAAGAATATTAAAAAAAACCATTAGAAGAACATTGACTTTCATTCAACCGGCATACAATCAGATAACCTAACACTCTTATTTTGCATTTTACTGTTCAGAAGCAGCGTAATATTTTCCCCCGGTCACCGTCCTCGTCGAACCCGTCGCTTGCGACGGAGGGCTCGACGAGTGAATTAACCCATAGACACAGACCACTGCCTTTCTCGCCGGATCTTCTCAGTGGGTCGCATTACTGATCCGGTGGTAGATTCTACGAAGCACTACTCTTGCTAGGATAAGTGGTAGCAACACTCCCGGTTTAAGTCCCGTGAGCTCACCTACACGTCAAGGAGAAGCTGAAATAGCCTCTCAAAGTAATTAGCATATGTAGGTTAAAAAAAAAGCGTAATACTTTTCAAGTCCATTTATAAATAAAGTATTGTTTTCTCGTAGTTGTTGTTTATTGTTTGTTTGTAGCAATTTACATAATAGCAGTCCGGCTTTTTTCCAATAGTCAATGACGAAACAAAAGAAAGAATGTGATGTAATTTTCAATATAAAATTTATGAAAATCGTAAGGAGCCGTTGATGAAGATCGAATTTCGATCGTTTTATGAACTTTAGTATGTACTTAGGAATGTGCACACATGGGTGAACGAAAATTACGTCTATTTTCTAATATCACTTTATTTCTTAAAACTTAAAATTGCTCATCAAGTGCATTAGTTTCTCGGTAATTTAATGAACTGTTTACTACAATTTTACTGAATCGTAAAACTGTAACGAAGCAAGGCACATCACATAGTACACGTTATGCTTGTCACGCTAATGGCTCCCGTTGATCTAATTGAAATGCGGTTGTCTAATTTAACCAATGCGAAATACATAAAATTTATGACTGTTGTTTTGTAACAGATTAGAGGCGTTCCAACGTTAAGTTCCCTAACAAGTATAAGTAACCATGAAATCTTTTATCATTATTTAATTAATCTTATGTAATATGTACAATAATTAAAACATTAAATTTTACATTAACTCTACAAAAGGATGATAATAAATCTACAAAATATAATTGAGTTTTGTAAATATTAAATTCAGTATGAGATCGATTTTTTAAATGTTACAATTAAAATGTGGTTATATAATATTTTAAAGCACCTAATTGTAAATTGGGTAAAAGTTTCAGCGTTATCTATCAATTTATTATTTGGACGAATAAAATTTCTTACAACCCTGTACAATTGTAACATTCTATACTTAATTACAGGAAGGGCTGTCACAGCATATTGCAATGTTTCGCCTCTGATAAACTTGTTACAGAGATTTGATGGGCATTTCCTGTGTATACGTATTGTTACAACCTAAAAATAAATTTATAGGATACGTACCTGAATGGCAAAACTGATTTCGTAAATTAATATTTGACCAAATTAATGATTTAATTTGGTTTTATTTTGGCATTCCCGCCGAACTTTGTAGGTTTTCAGAAAATAAATATATTATTTTGCTTTTTTCAATTTTCGGATTGTTTATGAACACATAAATAATGTATAAATGTTAGCTTAATCTTTTCTGATTTGGATATGAACTACTGTTTAAATATTACTATATTAAGTAGGTACCTACTAAGGACAAAGGTAATATTCAAATCGGCTGAGTTTGTTTCACAGATTCTTTCGAAAAATTTGGTTGTTCTCTTAAAATCAACAGCAACTTATTTTCCCTTTTAATACGCATTTTAAATTAGATCCAAGATAAAATAAATGAGATTGAATTTAACGGGTTTACGTTTATTTTTTTACTGCCCTTATAGACAGATGAATTTAAGCCCCACCTGATGGTAAGCAGTCACCGTCGCTAATGTACGTTAGCAATGGCAAGGGCACAGCCAAGACGCTGCCTACTGAGTATACATTCGTCCCTGAATCCTGATCACGCAGGAGCCACCGACACCCTAGACATGCCCTTACGGATCCATCAGATCCAATAACCGTTGCATTAAACGCCATTAGCTCTAACACTAGGAGCAGGCTCATGTACTCCGGTTACTGTACTCGTCGAACTTCAACAAAGAGGTCGACGTGCAACCTAACCTATACATCAGCGCGCTGAGTTTCTCGTCGAATCTTCACAGCGGGTCGCAATTCCAATCCGGTAGTAGATTCATTCGCGAAGCAGCTGCTTTTGAGTTGTTAGGTCTCCTTTGGAGGCGCTCCGGCAGCTGTAAGCAAATCCCACCCCTCCTGGCTGAGCCTTTGCTCGCCCACCTGTCGTGGTGAATCTGGAAAGGCCTCCAGGACACCAGTAATCCCTCAAACATAAAAAAAATATACATTCACCTTTCATAATCAATTTTCTTTTCAGCATGAGGATGAGATGCGTACTCTTTGCAAACCTAAAAAGCTGGAAATTGAAACATACTGGTCTAAGCTACGGGAAGTTTACACTTCATATTTGGAACAACACAATCCGATAATGGCCCATTATCAGGCTTTGAGGGAAAAAGATGAATTTTACCAAAGGGACATAGCACGAAACGATCTTCGCATACGCCGCGAAACCGTATTAAAATCTGTTTTTACACGCTTTATATTAGCTTCACTTGTATGTATGTTTGTATGTTTGTAACTGACTCCTTTAGACGCGATTTTGACCCACTTTAACCGCCAGATTTCATTCAAACTTTGTAGATTTGTCGAGGACCGGTGACAATTCAATAATAATAAAAATTGAAAAAATTGAAATTCAACTAAAAAATGAAAAATAGTTTAAAAAAACAAAAAATGGTGGATGCATGGTGTTATTAATTATAAATATTTTTCTGACAGATATGAGTAGAAGAATTATTATGTCAATAATATCTTAAAAAGCACGCCACGGTTTTTTTACAATAAAAAATTTCTTTTACACTATTTTCAATTTAAATTTATTAAAATTTATTTTCTATTTTTTAGTTGAATTTTAAATAAAGCGTGTTTTTTTAAACAATTTTTTTTTTCTTCTAATATCTGACATTTTTTTTCATATGGACTGCATAAATCTATACTAATATTACAAAGCTGAAGAGTTTGTTTGTTTGTTTGAGCGCGCTAATATCAGTAACTACTGGTCCGATTTGAATAATTATTTCAGTATTAGATAACCTATTTATTGAGGAAGACTATAGGCTATATAACATCACGGTAAGACCTACACAAGTGGAGCACCAATAATGTTTAAGAATAGGGATTTAAATAGCTCCTTAACATTCTATAATTCAAAAATATTTTCACTTTCTACGTAAATGAAGTGGGGGGTAAAATTTAGCGTTATGCCAAAGTAACTATTCCACAAGGACGGATTCGCGGGCAAAAGCTAGTCTATAAAATTTGTTTATATGTCTCTTGCACTGCATGCAATGTAATACCAATGTAAGGTCAGTTGACGCACGTTTCAACCGCTTCTTTGCTTTAGATAGCGGGCTTATTAATGAGTTACTTGCTAAAACCTATTGAGTTATGTGAAGACAGCGTTTGTAGGCAGCGGCTATGCCCCTGGCATTGCTGAAGTCCATAGGCGACGGTAACCACTCACCATCAGGTGAGCCGTATGCTTGTCTGCCTACAAGAGCAATAAAAAATAAAAAAAGACAGCCAAAATGGGTTGTCTATAATGAAATAGGCAAAGACAAAGCTGAAACTGCCATTTAGCCTACGCCGTTTTTTTTTTGTTTATACTCATACATTTTAGGAGAATCTCGTCATGTTGCAAAGTGCATGGTTAAAAACAACAGGCATGATGAAAAACAAATTAATTCGAATGTGGAACAAGAAAGAAGAATTAGCAAAAAAGTATTGGCAAATGAAGAGAGATAACAAATCGGAACTAACTAAGGATGACCAGAAGTTAACCGTGATGGTTAACTCTAGCCAGGATGCCATTAAGGTACATTTTGGTTACGGAAACGGTTAGAAAATTGTTGCCATAAACCTTTGCTATTAAATATCATGGTAAAAAAAAAAAAGTAACAGATGCAACCTTATTTTATTTTTCGACGATTTGTTTAATGTTAAATATGTAATTGGTAATAATTATTATTTATTGTCATTATTATTAGCGAGTCCAACACTCATATAAATATTAGCCTATCCAATACGTGTATTTTCTACATGGATACCAAGTTTTAAATCAATCGGATGCATGGTCCAGTAGTTATAACGGAACATCCGTAAAAACCACTGTAGATTTTTAAATTAGTATAGATGGACACACTATGTACACAAGATAGAAATGCTTAAAATATTCTTGGATAGTTAAAAACTTTAGTTCTGACGTGGATCGTCGCTTGATGCGTTGGTTTTTTCTGGGATGGAGATATTCTGAATGATTCGAACGAAGGTACTGTGTAGGTATGTATCCCATAAACCGATTTATTAGATTAAGTGCGCTGTAGCATGATGCGGGTGACAGTTTCGGTAACATATCGTTTCACTCTTGAAAGTTGCCGCGATTTACAAATTATAGATGTAAATGACAAAAACGGCATTTAAAAAAGTGAATTAAAGTATACCACTACCTTTTTTTTTTTCGGGCCGTGGGCCGATCCTCCTACGAGGTCCACGCGCCTAGGGTGTGGCGGGGTATGTGGGACTTGACGATCTGCAGGTGTTGGGAGCAGACCGCGGGCCCCTCAAATATATTGAATGTATAATCTATGGCGGACCCTACCGCACTAAACGACTCCCCTACACTCTATTTCAACTCATTAGTGCAAGTAATACCTCATGAGAATAATAATTGATTATTCTCATACTTGATAATAATTGATTATTCTCATACGAGTTGAAGTAGGTACTGTTTTATAGTTCATAAACCATAATTATATTCGATCGAATGTAAACTTTCAGCGGCTGGAAGAAGCGAAACAAAAAATATATAAAGTAATTCAGTTGGCTGATATTTGTCGTAAATACGAAAACGTCGGCGATAATATTGTTTTTTATGACTCCGAGAATGATGTGGATTCGCTTGACTATGAACATTTGAATAGAGCAATGATTGTAAGTATCAGTAAGGCTCAAAGGGGGGTTTCCATTAAAGACATTTTTTTGGCATCACCTCTTTAAAGGTATCCTGTTTTGAAAATTTAGATATTTACTGGTATTTTTAAAACTTATTCACGTAGAATATACCATTCAACATACATTTTTCATTTTAAATCGCCCGATGTAAAAACAAATTACTTCATACGTCACTATTACGGTGTTTTCTTTTTTTGAATTTATATAATACTAGCGACCCGCCCTCGCTTCGCTTCGGAAACATTAAAACACACATGAAACCAAAAAATAAAATAAAAATAAAATAAAAAAAGTAGCCTATGTTCATCAGGGACAATGTCGGCTTCTAATGGAAAAATAATTTTTCAAATCGGTCCAGTAGTTTCGGAGCCTATTCGAAACAAACAAACAAACAAATCTTTCCTCTTTATAATATTAGTATAGATATAGATATAGATAATAAGGACTTAAAGGACTTATATAAGGACTAAAATAGGTACGAATAAAATTCGTTTCTTTTAAATTTACTCTGAAAAGATCTTTTTTTTATTGCTTAGATGGATGGACGAGCTCACAGCCTACCTGGTGTTAAGTGGTTACTGGAGCCCATAGACATCCACAACGTAAATGCACCACCCACCTCGAGATATAAGTTCTAAGGTCTCAGTATAGTTACAACGGCTACCCCACCCTTCGAACCGAAACGCATTACTGCTTCACGGCGGAAATAGGCGGGGTGGTGGTACTTACCCGTGCGGACTCACAAGAGGTCCTACCACCAGTGATTACGCAAATTACAATTTTGCGGGTTTGGTTTTTATTACACGATGTTATTCCTTCGCCGTGGAAGTCAATCGTAAACATTTGTTGAGTACGTATTTCATTAGAAAAATTGGTACCCGCCTGCGGGATTCGAACACCGGTGCATCGCTACATACGAATGCACCGGACGTCTTATCTTTTAGGCCACGACGACTACATTTACACACATTCACACAATTACTAGTCGATATAAACATTTAACTACTGTATACTGAAAATTTATAGGACGAATGCAAAGAATACGATAAAATGGATAAGTTTTTGCTGAAATTAAACAGAGCAAAGGTACAGACAATGTGCTTGAAAACTGAGAAAGCAAAGTTATCGAAAGAGAACATCCAACTTAAACATTACATTAAGAAGTATCTCACTGAATTGGCACTTAGAGAAAAAGACAGACCACACAGTGTCAAGATAGCCTCTGGTGTTCAGAAGCTGGATGCGAATGGAAAGACACTGTAAGTACACATCTAGATGTGGTTGAAAATATATTACAATTTTAAATTACTTCAATTTTATTTATTCATCTCCTTTAACTGTGACACCGGTCTAGAATTGCCTCATTCCATATCTTCCCATTGATGTCATAACAAGTGATTAAAGTATTCACCCGCGACTGCACAGCAGCCTTCTTTAAGTATGATACCAGTATACTGCTATCGTATTTGGAAATAGTTTGACGTATTGTAACACCCACAGGTAGATTCCACCATCCTATATCAGCCATTAAGCATACCAGTTTGTAGGGTTGTGTACACAATTTTTACAATGCCATAAATTGTGCTGTTGTTTTGTCATATGATAAAAATACTTCTAATCAACTTTGATTTGTGATCCTAAACACCAAAATACTATAACTTAAAAAATATGTGGGTTACATCCATTTGAAGTAATAACTTGTGCTCCATTTATCACAATTATTAATCAATGGTACTCTGCGAATGCTACCACTTTCTCCTCAAAGTGCACATGCATTTTTATGTAATGTAAACCAATGAGTCTTCAACCTTGTTTCAAATCCAAATTCGATCAACAGTAACCGTCCAGTAACCTGTATAGAAGGTGCTCTGTGTAATGCTGTGATGCATGAAAAAAGAATGAAAACTTATATGAAGAAAAATAAGGAAGCCAGCATCCAAGCATACCCAAGAATTCAATGTTGGATGCAGCCATCTTAGTTTAAATGTTTTGGAAGCAACATGTAACTATTGCTCCATCACTTTTAATTGTTTGCAGTTAAGTAAAATAAAAGATAAAAAGTAATATGAGGATTGTTTGTTACTATTTAAGTCAAAAGTTAGTGAAGTATGTCCTTCAGTTTCTATATCCGTTCTTCTTGTTTCTTCTGAACTAAGTAGAACTAAATAAAAAACTGGAATGGAACATTTTATATGAATTAATTTCAATAAAATAAATGTCAACCTTTATTTTATTAGTTTTCTTTTTAACTCATTCAGTAAAAAACCTTATTTAATAAATGGTGGTATTATCTTTGGTGGAATAAATTCATTAAACCTGGGTAATGTAAGGGGACTAATGCTTATAGACATTAACAATCTTGTGGGTTTCACTAAAACTTACTGCTATAGACTCCTCGGAAAATTCATATCTTCGTCATTAAGCTATCTTGTAATGCACTTAAGTCATATAATTTAAAAAGCTTATTCAAATTAGAATTTTTCGGTCTGTATTAATATAGTTGCGAATTGTTTAAACCACAAATTTGGAACTTTTGTACTTATCAAAGTAAGAACGAAAATATTTTAACTGAAAACTTAATTTATTTTTCAAATTGTTATCAGACACAGTACAAATGAAAATTTACAAATATATGTAGGGTTCATTTTTAATAGTTATACATCACAGTTTAAAATGAAAATCTCAGTACTCTAATTCACTATGGCTATTCTCTCCAAGATTCCAAGGATCATCTAAGGCCGCTAATAACTTGGCCAAAGCTTTGTGCCCATCAATATCAATGTTTGCTGTAATGTTGTCCGGCAGAGAAACATAATCTTCGCACAGTACAGTTTTACCTTGTGACACGCCGATTATTTCATACCATCCTTCAAGTGGCTCATCTAAAGGTTTCCTCAAACGTATCAATACTTCTTGATCGTCTACGGTTTTCACATAAAATCCTTCACTAGCTGAAACTCTAGTAACTTTTCCCCAAAGTGTTACTTTAGCGCCATTTTTTGAAGCAAGATTACCGGCCGTTACGTATGGAATGAATTCGTCGTTATTGGGAAATTGGTTGTCTTCAAATTCGTCGTGATCACCCATTTTTTAATTAGCACTTTACTGTTGTAAATTGTATTAAATAAATTTCACACAATATTACGAAAATATTTTTTGAAGTTTTTTCAAAGTTTTTTATATAGTTTTTCACTTGTCTACTGACAAAAAGAGTTTGCAATCATACAGCCAAACATTTTTTGTTAAAATAATAAACATGAAAATTTAAATTCACATTAACTCAAAGGAAGGCTTCGTGATGATACACAAAACAGATTTGTATTTATAAAAAGATCGACTATCTCCTCGAAACTAGTGAATCGAATCTGAAAGAGAGAGAGAGAGAATACACTTTATTGCACACCAAAACACAATTTACATTCAAAAAACAATCACGTAACATTTGTACAATATGCGCTCTTATCGCTAAAAGCGATCTCTTCCAGACAACCGTTCAATTTACAGAATTTCTGGAAAATATAAAAATATAACAGGTATGTTGCGGTGTACTATAGATAATGCATTATTATAGAAAATATATACATACAATAAATAAAATATATACCGTTTACATGTAATATGAAATATATACCAATATACATACTTACATACAATACATACTAATATACTTTCTTAAAGAAAAAAAAAAGCGAAGTTTTATGCTGATAACCTCGAGGTGTTATACCAGATTCAGCGAATGTGTGGGCGAGCTCACGGGGTTCAGTTTGGCGGCTTCGCTAACACTAGCCCTAGCAAGAGCAGTGCTTATCAGAATCTACCACCGGATCGGAAACGTGACCCACTGAGAAGATCCGGCGAGAAACTCAGTGGGCTGTGTCTGTGGGTTAATTCGCTTATGCCCTTCGTCGCAAGCGACGAGGACGGTGACCGGTGCTTGGAGTACTCAATATGACCGATAGTGAATCGGGAGGATCCGAAGTGATGTGTTTTAGGCGACGGCGTCTGTTCACCGATTAGTCCGCAGGATCGCGTATGCAGTAGTAGTCGAACTTACCGTCTCTTATATTCGAGACTCCCAGTTTTCGTAAATTGTTTCTTCGCAAGTAATACATAAGTACTCTACGTCCGTTCATGAAATAAGCACATGCGTATTCGCTCACGGGGATCGCACTTTTTTTTTGTTTCAGTAAAAAATCAATCATAAAATAAATCAGTTTCACCTTTTTAACTCGGTACACAAAAAAATTGTGAATAGATTTTTCACATTAATTCCCATTGATTAAAACCTGAGGTTTTCCGGAAAATCTTATCCATAATTTACATCTCAAGTTTAGTTCTCGCCATCATTTTTATTTAAAGCGCAAAGGGAACAAACTGATATAAGCAATTTTTCAGCTAAATATTACTGTTTTACGACAGTTGCTATTAACAAGAATAAAAGATCTAAGATCAAATATATTATGTGCTTAATCTATGTCTAAGAGTTTAAATCATGTCTCGAACCTATCGATTTTTGGGTATTTCTACCGAGATGGGCTCTGTTCTACCGAAATATAACGATTTTTCTACGATTTCAGAGTATACATGGAAATCCTACTGATTTTACAATTTTATGTTGGTAGGCCTTTTCATTTATGTCTAATGTTACGGGGAATCCCTCAATATTAAGTATGGATGGACCTAGTGCAGAATGTTCCATATATTTTGGGGAATACCCCTGTGCCCTACAGCTCGATGTTATAAACTATAAAGGGCTCGGGAATTTACCTGTCTTAATCTATGTAAACAGGAATCCGGTTTAATTTTTTCATTAATTTTCTTATCTTTGAAGAGAGAGTAACTTTCCTAGAGTGCCAACAAAATAAGATTAATAGGTTCAAATGTCGTCTGACGAGGAGCCAACAAAAATATGTACAGTATTATAGAAAAGAATGGGAAAAAGAATTTCCAGGCTGGCTGCAAGATAGTCGGTTTGTTGTCTAATTTCATCTTTAATATTTTTTCACTTCCCCATTCATCCGCTAACGCTGAACGCATATTTTTACATATTAATCTTTTGAGAACAAAACAGCGAAATAGACTGTCTACTGAATCAATCACTGGTCTATTACATGCAAAACGACTTTAATACAGCTATTTGTTATGATTTTGAAATTAATTCGAAGTAGACTGCGGCTATGGTCAGAGAATATTGGTATAAAAAATAATTATACTTAAGTATGATTTTTATAAATTAGTCTGTAATTTTTGTGTTCAATAAATACACGAGTTTGATTGAATATTGTATTTTTTTGTCAAATACCAATTTTAGGTACAAATATGCCGATTTTAGCTTATCACGTTCGAGATCAGTGATTTCCTTATGTTTCCTACTATTTTCAATTGGTTTAAATTCATAAAAAATCTACTTCTCTAGATAATTGAAGTTCACTTTTCAGCTTAGCCGAAGTGGGTAAACAGGTCCACAGCCCGTCCTGTGATAATTAATTAAAAAAGAAAAAAATTATTAGTAATTATCGAAATTTATTATTTATACATGCTAATACACATATTATCCTTATTCTATTACACACCCATATAAAACGAAAGCATATATAAACAGCTAAATAGCTGTTTATTTTCTTTTTTATTTCTATTACAACATAAAGTGAAACACAATGAAAAATGCTTCTAGGTTAAATTTATGCGAACAAGTCTTCTCTGTCGGCGGCGATTGTTGGCGCTGCAGCATCTTCCATAGCAGCAAAGTTCATGAAATGCGCCGGTCTGTGAACCTCGTGGTAGAACTCGCGAGGGTTGCCGAGTTGCACACCGTACTTCATATTCGGGTCGTGACGGACGCCTGCGGTCAATCGGTAGAAATATATAAATAACCTTAATATTTTAATATTTAAAACAAAAATTCCGCACAATAGAACCAGAACTGCGATGCATCGCAATTATTTAAGTAAAATACTACTCACCCATAAAGTTATAATTCCAACTGCCCTGCGACGGCACCATGAAATAGCCCAGGAATCTATCTGAGAGCAACATCTGCACTCTCTCGTAATGACTTGGCAAGTAGCCTTTAGGATTATTTCCTCTATCAGTATTCCTCACGCCCCATTCGTATCCGCTTGGAGTAAGTTTGTACGCAGTTAGGGAACATGAGCCGGGCGTGAATGAGCAAGTTATGATAATCGTCTTCTCGCCATCCCATGATGAGTTATCGGACATGATTTTGGCATGTGTAGTGATATCCTGCAATTGAAAATATTGTTAATTATTCTATTAAACAAGCCAGATTATCCTCGTCTTGGGCGAATGAAACGAACGTGTATTTTTGTGAAACGAAAATTTAGTCTAGTTCCTAAAAGACAGTCTTCTATTAGTGAAACAATCAGTTCCTGAGACTGCTCCATACATAAGGAATAAAAATACATGCCCTGATCGAGTTTGACTCTTACAGAGTACTCAGTGCTCCTAATTCTCATTTAGAGAATTAAAAGACAAAAATGTATCAGCTATGGTGTCTTCGTTTTCCTACCTAATTTCCCCTTATTCTTGTTGAATTTCTGGTATACGCATTGATGTTATGAGGATTCAACCTCATTCAGTTTATGGTCATTAGTGGTATTAACATTATGGGCGTTTACACTCTGAACGTGAGCCATGACCAAGTGTTTTATCCTAGTGCCTGCCTATCTATGTTAATATTTATTTTCTTTATCTATAATTTATAAATGATAAAATATTGCAGGAGCAAGTTCTGTAGTAACTTTTTGGCGTACCTGAGGCGATAGCTGGGGCAACTCATTAGGTTGTGTGTGCATCCATCCAAGGGGTTGCAGGTGTGCTAGAGCGGGATGTTTTGGCAGGTGTTTCGGCAGATGTACTTGTTGATGTGTGCCCCACTGAGGAGGCAGTACCGCACAGTGCACTTCACGTACCATTGGATTATCACTTGGTGATGTACCATACAAATAACAGGCAATCTAAAAATAGTATGAACGATAAGTTAACTTGGTAACTAAATTATAATGTATTTGTAAATTGAATGTGAATTGGGTACTCAGATGTCTTGTATTTTTTGTTGCCATCATTTGTAGATAAGTAACATAGTCTCCTTGAAGGGGATCAGTGTCGTTAGTGGACACGTAACCATGTGATGGCTGTACATTCTTTAATAATGTTGATTTTAAAACAAATTATTGAAATGGGATATTCAACATATTTAGGGATAATCACAACAGTGTGGCCTGGTTTCACTGGTAGCTCATAAGGTAAAATTTATACGTTACCTGTGCCCTTAAATCGGAAATGGTTACGAATTTCTTAAGTAGGTTCTTCGGCAGAATGTAGGTGTATCCGCTTTCCTTGATGTCATCTGAACTCACGTAAATATGGTTTGTACGAAGATGTAAATTCGTGGCCGATATCGCACGGACGCGCCATTCAGTCTTAGAGCTGCGAAAAACCATCCAAATTAAAAAATAACCCATTAAATTAGTGGAAGATCATATAATCATAGCCTACAAAAGTATTGTGAAAGAAAGAATTCCTAAAAAGTCTCACCTAAACGTCTGCGACTCATAATTGCTCGTCGTTGAGGTTATAATTTCGTCTCCATGTTTGTTTACAGTACGAGTTGTGGTCGCGGTTAGTTGACTCTGTTCTTTACTCTGCTTTTCGATCTCGGCGATTTGTTGACGCTGTGCAGAGGGGGCCGATATCTCCATACCAAGAATGATGTCACGGATTTCCGATTGTGTGAGCGACGCCACATTTACACTGTTAGTAAAATCGTGTTAAAAGTTAATGTATTTAATATGAATACTGCTAAAGTATTAAGGCACCTGGTTACAAGAGAAAATTGTCATTTAAAAAATTAATATATTCTGTTTTAAATTTTCAAAAAACACTTAATGGACATTTATCTGATCATTTATTTTCTATACTCACGAATGTATAGTATTTATGGACGATAACGAGATTAGTATTATTATTGAAAACTCACTTATTCTTCTTTCCATAATCAGCTAATATTAGGTCCTTCAATTGAACCTCAACTTTGATCCAATCATCATCCGTTAAAGTGGGCCAAATGTGGTGAGGTTCCGTGAAAGTGGTTTTATCGGGTTTCAAGAGGACCTTCGTGCGTTCTGTGTTCACGTGCAAAGCACGGAGTATCAGGATGAGCCGACTGAAGGCCTAGGTGTTAACAAATTATAATATTTAACAGATTTTCTTCAATTATTATTTTCACTTTTATTCAGTGTATATTGTTTAAATCAGTTAGCGTATTTTCAGACAGACAGAGCTACAGTACATTGCGATCAGCAAGTCCATAGTCACTGCCAGCCCCCAGAGCACAGGGACTCTCTGGTTTCAGGACCCCTACGCAATTCATCATTTTTATTAAAAGATATGTTCACTATAAAATATTGAAATGTATTTATCTTTTGAAGAAACACAACTTACAGTATATGAAGATATAGTCTTTAGCCAGTCATCATATAAGTTGAACAAGACCATTTGAGGCTCAGTTGCCTTCAAAATGAGGTCACCAAACTTTTCCACTTTCAAACAAGCCTGGAATGGCAGCTGCAGTTCGGAACCCTTGATTACGATGTTGGGAAAGTCGAGTAAATGGACCTGTGGATGTTAAATGGATTGTTTAAAGTTTTCTACAGTATTTTGAACACATATTTATTTAATTAAATGTATATTTGTATAATTTCATGATAGCACTCTCTACATTTATATTAATTGTATTTGTATTATATGAATTAATTTATTTGATTTTATTAAAGTTAATATGATATTTAGATTATTAAAACATAATTTCCAATATTATCATATTATTTACCTCAAGTGGATCCAACATTCCTTTTCTGGTAACAATAATTTGTTTTGGTTGTTCTTCTACAGGCAGTGATCGAATTAAGGCAGCGACTTCTTCTGCAGTCTTCCATTTAGCAAGCTAAAGACACAAGTTTCCTTTTCGATCAGAATTATTAACATTTATGAAAATTTCAAGATGTTTGGCATGAATTATTTAATTAATGAATCAACATACATATTCTATTCATTACCATGTTTCAAAACCAGCCACATTTAAAATTATAAGTAAAATGGATAATTAGAATGAAATATAAGCTTCATTCGACTTTAGTTGGCCATTTAAATGATATTCATGGTGAACATTCATTTAATGTGTCCTAAAAATATCATCATATCTTTTAGCCTTTTATGTTTCTAATAACAAAAGTAAAAAACAAACCTGTCCAAGACGTTTCTGCCCTGCCCATACACTAGTGTGGATGATTTTAAGGAATAGCTGTCCAGTTCGAGGGTTGAATATAAAAATGGCTCCGTTGATGGGTTTAGTCGTCAAGTTTCCTTCAAAGGTTTTGTGAATTGTTACACGATACACATTCGTGTCATCAACGAACCTGTTCATAAAATAAAATGAATGTGATCAGAAAAGAATAAATTTAATGTTTGTTACATTTGAAAAAAAAAAGTTAAATGTACATAAAAATCTTGTTCAAAATTGATAGTCGAAATAAATATGCATATTTTTATATAAAATTACGCACCAAATGATTTGATTAGAGAACAATTCTCCATAGTTCTGACTGGAGAGGTAAGGTTCAGTAGGTTCTGAAGAATACAATTGCAGTGCTTTACGTATACGTTCCCTAAGCACATACAAGGCAGGATTAGCTTTCATTATCTTGGCCATCGCTTGTTGAATAAGAGGTTTGCAACCGGGGAACCAGTTACCGTATGCACTGTAAAAAAAGGGTATTTTTAATACTAAAATACAAACTGATCAACTCAATAAGCATCAGGTAATACAATAATTTGTATTTGTTTACTACAATAATGACACTTATTTGAACTACTTTAGAACTTCTCAAGTAAACTTCAATGAGTTTGTCTAGAAATTACTATCGAAAATGATTGATTTGGTAAAATTTTCATTATTTATTTTGTGTCAAACTATAATTCGGAAATATGGCTCGGCCGCATTTTGCAAGTCTGTGCTGGCCTTCTCAAAGAAGTCCAGAGGCATGTTCATTCAGATCACATTAAATACACCTTGGCTTAAAATCTTGGCTATAAAGACAATTATATGAATTCTTCACGTGTTTCCTAACCATATCCTATATAAAAATGAATTTCTGTTTGTTAGTCTCGCTAAACTCGAGAACGGCTGGACCGATTTGGTTAATTTTGGTCTTGAATTATTTGAAGTGAGAAGGTTTAAAAGGTAAATAAATATGAAAATGCTCGGAATTATAAAAAATGACAATTTTGTTTTTTCTTTGATGTGTCCCCCGTTGGACGGATTCCTTTTGTTTGTTTTAAGTTTATTTTATACAAAAGTTCCGGTCTTTTATTTGTCGATTGAGGCATGCCGGGTCAACTAGTATTTTATATAAATTTAAAATCTTAAGGATTACTTTCTCTTACCTGTGCAAGTTATAGGCCAAATCAATGGCGATCAGCAAACCGGTCGGTGAAGGATATATAGACATGTTGTCTGTAGTATAATCTAAGAATTTAGCACGAGCATATCTTTCGATGTCGTGAGAATCGTAATCACCCCAACGAAGCTGTATATCGAGCCAGTACTTTTGTGTAGTGGTATTGTCCATTGTGTCCCTGTGGATTAATATAAGTTAAGCAATAAAAAAAATGCTTTTACACTATGTGAATTCTAATAAAATATTAATCCAACAAAAGTGTAGGCTTACTTTAATAAATTTGAATGATTCTATTTATTAATTCAATTATACTTTATACAATTAGCTTTAATTTGTTAAATATGTTTACATTATTGTATAAAAAATTTAAATTATATATTGTATCTAATTTCATTAAATATCAATGGAATATTTACTTTGTATCGGCTAATAAGGATGGCCGGGACACGTTCCACTTGTAGGCTGAGAACAGTAATATATCGGCGCATGATGAATTCATCTTATAAGATTTACGAGGATGGATGGTTTCTTTCTGTACTGTCTCAATTTCTAAGGCGTCAAGTTCTTGATCGAATACCTGTGATAAAAATAGTTGTTACGGCGATGTTTAGAGAACGAAACCTAAAGTATTAAGAGAGATAGAGGTCGTAGCCATCGTGTCGTCGTGAGAGTACTTATGCTGAGCACTGCGACTAAGTGAGAGTACAAATCCGACAGGAAGTTATATTTCTAGTGAAATACTTAATGAACATGTGTTCACCAACAAAATGCAAACGTTAGTAAAATATGCTTTGCAGGGCGTAGTGTAAGCTCGCACGTGTAGGTAACATTTGCCTCTTACTATTGTAAAGCAATCAGGTGTACCAGTTCAATGACGTTGACAATCGTTAACAAAACTTAGGGTTTCACATAATGTTTCAAAATGGATGGGCGCTTTAACGTTTTATGTGTATAGGCTCAGTAACCATTTAATACCAGTTCGGGTGTGAGCTCACTTGACAATGTATGCAATTAACAAAAAAAACACTATAAATGAACTCTAGATATATAATACCACATATGCATGCAACAGTGCCCTATCTATTTGTTATACTTTTTAAATTATAATAAGAACTATTTTACCTGACAAAGATCCATAACAATCGACTCATGTACTTTCTGCCACAAGTGAGCTCTGAAGATTTGGATGAGTGAAATCTTCAATGTCGGAATCTTACCGTGCATGAATATACCAGTAAGATCCAGTTGTACCTGAAAGAAAATTAATTTATAATATTATCATATCCATGCATTACAACTTGAATATCTTATAACATTGTTGGTTGTATTGTTGTTTAAATCGTCTTTGGCATTTATAGGCAAATAAGTAAGATGCCGAGAGAGAAATTGTATTCGGAGTCGAAATGGGAATAAATTACTGCCCATTAATATATTTTAAGGTGACAGGAGTCGTCAAATAATCAACCAGATCTCAATAAGTTTAATCATAGCTAAGCATAAAAGTACTTTTCAATATA
The DNA here is from genome assembly GCF_003987935.1 of Bombyx mandarina. The sequence goes on along the minus strand of NW_021011510.1, from coordinate 650,217 downwards.
TTAAAGCCATATTTGTGAACTTAAAATCATAAAATCTTACGAAAAGGTAATGTATAGGCAATGTGAAGATCTTACTTGGAAACCGACGTAGACGTTCGCTCTGTTGATTGTAGGCGACCACCATAATGTGAATCGACGGTTCGGGATCTGATTCAACCCGGATCGTTGGGCGTTTGTCAACTTTTTGTACTTCATCGACTCTTCGAAACCAGACGCCTTTTCCCTAAGAAAATGAGTTTTATTTATTACAAAAGTGCACTTATTGCAAACATTATATTTGACAAAAATTATAATTGTTTTTTTTTGTTATGTCAGTTAAAAATAGCCTCCAATTATTGTACATAGCCTAGGAACAGGTCACGACCGGACATCCAGCCCAAGTTAGGATTCCCTGTGTTATGGGTACAAGAAACTGACATCTTGATCTAATCATCATTTAATCATTTGTAACCAGTAAATTTTCAACCATTTTGGATTATAAGTAAACTTATTATGTCTTATATCATACCAGAACAAACCCTCCCAAGTCGGGAAGTAAGTTCCCTTGAACAATGTATGCTCGAGGATACCCTCAACTCCTCCCAATGCTTGTATCATATCTGTGCGATAGTTGTTCAAGTTCCACAGTTTACCGTCGTGACGCTGGTGAGTCCACCAGAAAGGATTCTGCTTTAGGACCTGTTTTGAAAACATTTGTTTCAATTAATTCACATTTTCTATTAAATAATTTAATTTAAACACAAATATATATATATGAGTCGACTATTATCAAAGCCGGCAATGTGACTTTTGGACAATTATTGGTAAATCAGAAAAACGAATTATTGACTTTGTATTCCATTGGCAGTCACAAAACTCTTCTGAACGACATCTTAGATAAATAACAGGTTAAGTATTAACCTTTATTTAATGCAGGTTTTGAACCGTATTCTTTGAAGGAGACGATTATATTCAAATCAATCTGTATTGACATATCAATAACATTTTTTTGTCCAAATGCACAGATTGCCACCTTTGATAATAGACGACTCATATATAGGAATAAATTGTTGTATGCAAGTAATCTTACCTGATACTGTTTGAATTCCGTACGTATACGCCATCCTTTATCGTAAGCGAGTGTATGCCTGTCTTTTTGGAAAAGTGTGTTGATCCTCGGGATACCCCTGTCCCAAGAATCTTCCAAATCTTCTAGAGTCAATCGTCTGTAGTACAAATATGATTTTTAAAATACCTTTTTTCAAATAAAATATTCAACTTGATTAGTTTTATTTAGATCAGTTAGCGTATTTTCAGACAGACAGTGCTACAGTACATTGCGATCAGCAAGTCTATAGTCACGGTCTGCCCCCAGAGCACAGGGACTCTCTGGTTTCAGGACCCCTACGCAGTTCATCACTTGTTCTTAAATTTAAATATTTATCATTTCTATTCTTCAACTAAAATATGATTAAATTGGGATTATAGAGTAATATTTGTATGTATTTTTACAATTTACACAGACTTAGGTAAATTAAGTCATTGTTAAATCAAACATGTTGTTGTGCTCTAACAATGGCTGTCATGGACATTAGAATATCTCAAAATTACCTATTCTGAGCATTCGCTTCCTGTCTCTTAAGTGCGTATTCAGCCCAGACTCTCTGGGAGTCTACAAACTCAGCTTCCCAAGGTTGTATGTAGCGGTACAAGTTCGGAATTAGTTGATCTTCATCATGTGACATTCCAGAACGGAAATGCGTTATGCCGACGTCTGTTTGTTTTGACCAACGTAGGTCGGACTAAAAAAAATAATATTATCAAACAATGAAGAAGCATGTTGATACAATTCATCAGTAAATATTGCTGTTTTGTAAATGAGATTTGCTATTTTAAAACTTTTTATGACAAAATCTCACCTGCGGAATCAAAACATGTCCCATAGACAACATTCCTAAACCTCCAAGTTCTTTGGGTGTGTAAAACACGACCGGAGGGAATCTTGAAGGCATTTTCGAGTTAAGGCCAATCTTAATACGAGTTTGGATCTTATTCTCGCATTTCACAAGTAAATCGAGGAGTTCTTGTGTGTTAACAACGGCCTCGCGGAAGTATGTCATTAGACCTATAAATAATGTCTTAATTTATGCAAAGTTTTACATTGATGAAATAATATAAATTCGTTTTTTTTTTAAATGTTATAAGTACTGTTTGCAATGCAAATATCAGCAGTTATTTACAATATTTAATTGTGGTGATGTTCATTCTGCTCTTTCCAATGCAGAATTATTCTACATCAAATACTTATTATTTTGAACGAATCTAAGGAAAGTTGCAAAAAATATAAATTTGACAAAATTGATTTACCAATAAGAGCAGTATTCCATTTATTGACGATTTTGGTAAAGGTCGTTGATCCGGAAGCCATAAGGATTTGTCTGACACGATTGTGGAAACGAGCCAGGGATTCGTCATCAACGCGTAAGTAGCATTGTGCTGTGCGCTCTTTGGTGACTTCGTTCTGAAGATTCCATACTCCGTCACGATGCGACAACTCTTCATGTTGACTTCGGCACTAGATAAATAAACTTCTATTAGTAATGGACACATTGAGTGAAAATTAAGTAGAATTTGTGAAGCACAATCCGAGGTAGTGTCGTTAACCTGCACAATTGGTAACTTGGTCTTGGTTGCTGGTACTATGATGGTTTTATGTTACATGGTAGGCAGTATTATCTATCTACTACAATAAGTATTTAACACACACATACCATCAATTTTTCGACTACAACAGCATCTCTTTTTTTTATAAATTTTAATAACAATAAATTACACAAAAAATTGAGCATGATGATTAGAATAAGAGGGTTATATCTTAAAACTTACCTTTGGCAAGATTCTGCATTCAAATCCAGCCATATTGAATAACAAATTGGGATTGTCCTTAGAATAAACAGATACAAAGCTGTTCTCCCATTGTATAGTTGTCACTGAACGCGGTAGACGATTCTTTATGTCCCAGAATACTGCACGCCCACTGTTGCATAGAAAATATAATATATCATTCAGTATTCTATTACCTCAATAATTTAATATTTGTTGTTAAATTAATTCAATCAATAAATAATAAATATTATATTTAAATTTATCATAATAAACTATTCATGATCACTAACTTATCTAAAACTTACAGATTAACATCGTGCTTCATTAGACGCATACGAGCATCCCTTGGCCAGCACTTTTTGTTATTGTAACCAACAATGTTCTCATTGTTGGGATCAGGATGCTCTGTAAGGTAGCGTTGAATCAGATCTCTTGCTTCCTCTGCTGAGAATCTGTAACCAAAAATGAATTATTTAAACTGAAGACATGATTTCCTATGCTTGCTTGGATCAATATAGTAACTTAAAAGGTGACTGTCAGTCACTAAAACCTATTATTCAACCAATGTAAATTACGTTTATTAATATTAAAAGAAAAAGTGAAAGGATATTCATTACCTATAAATTATAGTAATGGAATATGAATTTCTATAACCGTAAAATATTATTATACATACCTGAAAAATATATGAATCCTATCTATGTATCTGCAATACAATCGAATAGGATGAGCAGTTTCTGTCTGACGATCTTGGTATGAAAGGAAGTCATTAGGCAGTTGTGGTGGGCCAGCCATCTCACTGGCTCTCTGTAGACCGAGCACCAGTAAGTCTAACACTAAGCCATAATACTGGACGATGAAGGAAGCAAATTGAAGACCTCTAATTATACCGTATGAGTTTGTGTGATTCATATCCTGAAATAAAGATGAAAATTTAATAAAAATTTAAATACAATAGTTTTATCATAATTTATGAGGATTTTTTACTATTACAGTATGTTCATTTTTTAGATTCCATTAGCATTTTTTTTGTTTACTTAAACATGGGGGTTAATTTTAATGTTAAATAACTGTTTTTCAGTTTTCCTCACCTTATAATTGATCACTACATTGTTTTTAGCAGTCATGTAATCAGCAATGTTATGGTCCACAATGAGACGTAACAACCTGTTAAGCAGCGTCAAATCTATCTTCTCATACAATTTCTCAAAACGTGACTCGAGCAAGACATTACACTCGCCTTCACCAACTTCCCATACGTCTTGAAGGTTGTTAATACCTATGCAGGATGATGAACAAATAAAAAGGTCAATTGTGAGATAGAATTAATATTAATAATTATATCACAATCATTTCATTAAAGCTCAACCTCCTGTATTGTATGGTGACAGAATTCAAGTATTATAAGAGGATAAGCTTTGTATTTTGTAAATTTAATAATTTTTTGATCTACCTATTTAATTAGTTTATAAAAATAACAAAATAATATGAAAGGTACATATTTTATTAATTTAATTTCATACATTAGTAAATTTACAAATTTTGCAAATGCGGTCATAAAAACTGATAAAGTGATACATTTTGTTTCATGAAATCATGAACAACCATTATGGAAGCAATTTGAGACCTGAGTCTATATATACCCATATAGGCAGCACTCAGGTTGTGATATTTAGATTAAGTTATTAATTAATAAGTATTAGTTAACTCACCCTGACACCACTTGTAGACAAGTAAAGGTGATGGTTCTGTATCAGCTGGTTTAACCCAGGGCGGCAATAGACGTCTCTTATCCGCTTCATACCATAAGTACTGATCAAGATATGCATCTGTTATCTTCTCCAATGGTTCTACATCATATACTGGAACTAAATGGGAGTAGAGATCCATAAACTCAATTCCCACCTAAAATTAGAAAAAATAATAATCTGACGTTACGGACGTTTTTTCCCGGTTAGGGTACCCCTCTGCATCGTCCCATAAGGAACTGCGTTCCAAAATTGTAAAATACATCAGATGAAAAATTAAATGAAAATGAAATCATTTACACGCCAATTTGTTTGTCTCGAGATTTGTTTGTGTAAAAAATAGCTTTTATATTTTCAGACATTTACTGACATTCTTTAGACATTTACAAGTATTAGAAAAACATAAGTACCTATGAGGAAAGTTAAATCAGATTACTCACCTCCCTAAAAGTTCTTTGAGTGAGCAAATGACGTTTAATCCTAGACAATGCCTCATGAGGATTATCGTACGCCTGTTCAATAAGCCCTAGCTCTTCTCTCTGACTCTGATTCAGTCGAGATTTAACGCTATACGCTTCTTTAAGACGTTCAAGAGCCAAAATTAATAGCTTTGTGTCGTGCTTGTATGAGAGTGGGGGGAACGGAATTGGGGCGAAACGTCGTGATTCAAGCCAATGTACAGTGGTAGTGTAGATTGCCACGGCTTCCTCTGGAGATATGTAGGGACCGTCCTGTTGAGAAACATTGTAATGAACATTATAAGTACATAACACCAAATATAAATTAAATGCAAATTTTCAAATAATTCAAACCTTAAGGTAGTTATGCTGTCTTTCTTGCTCAGCTTTCAAATACAATCTTGTTAGTCTGCCAAGGTTTTTCTTGCAGACTGTTTTATCGACAGTCGCACCACGGCGGATACGCTCTCTGTTGTAATGAGCTGTGTTGGTCCACCAGTCCGCTTTCATCTTTACGTAGCGAAGAATCATGTTCTCTATTGGAGTTGGAAGTCCAGGTACCTAAAATTTTCCTTTTCTATAATTACAAAGCATTATACAACACAAAATGAGCATACAGTTTATCTGATACTGAGTAGACATTAGCAAAGACAGGAACACAGTCAGACTTTTGCGTACCTGTAAATATTTTAAAACGACTTTATTGATTGACTATTATTCATTGCACTCACCTTCCAAGGGATGTTCGCTTTCCAGCATCTCCAAGCTTCAGACAAATGTTGCAATATCGTCCTGGCCTTATTCTGTTTAATACCTTCAGGCATCATGTCAACAATGTCGTGCATTACAGATGCGCGCAATTCAAGATCGAAGTGTGACTCCACACGCTGTTTAGTAACAGTCTTCGCCACACCTGTTCCAGGACATAGTACGTATTTAAGAATTAGAAAAAAAAAACTAATATATTTTAACCTGTTCCCATTATTTATTTTCAACAAGTTGTGAAATCGTTATTTGTTTTTTTCTTACAAAGCTTAATTTATGATAATGAAATATTATTATATCTGATGTCCATGGAAAAGCTGGTTACATACCTTTGGAATGCCTTCCTTCGAATTGTCTCGATAGTAAATTTCCGAGCCAACGTTCCAGTAATGGTGTGATTCCTCTCATGAAGAACAACCATACTCGCCAGCCTGGCGCCCAGAACCCACAACCGGGTCCTTTCGATACTGGACCCTAAAAAAAATTACTATTAGTGTCTGTCTGTTACTATTAAAATTACTCTCGTTTATGAGGATCAATACAAGATGCAACAAAGTCTAGACCATTATTAAAAAATATTTATTGAAAATGAATCACAAAATCCCGCGAAACTATTAGATATATTTATTATTCTTTCTGTGTGCTTACTGTAATGATATAATATGCTTGTTGAATTGTTTAAATTCGTGTAGTAGTTGTATTTTACAGTTTTACATGCTAACTTCCAGTCTTTATATTTTCACAAATTATGATTATAGTTGTACCATAAAATATTACATATTTTGTGTTTATTTAAATTAAATTGTTTTTTTCTGGACCCCAGGAAATCTCGTCAAATACTAATTTCCACTTACGGTATTAAATCTGTAGTAAATCAAATGCTTCAAATCTTTACACATTCTGATCTGCCTCATCAGCTTGTACTTGTAACGGTACATGCCCGTCAGTTGTCCAACATGAGCAAAAATGTACTGAAGACCGTCGGCGAGTTGGAAAGAGTCCACGTTGTTGAGACGATATTGTACATGAGAGTCCACTATAAGCTTCGTCAAACGAAGTATCTCACGACACAGATGGAAGGCTGTTGAATATCTAGATATTAATACGTGAAGCAAAAACTTTGTATCCCTTTTTACGAAAATTGCGCGGACGGAGGAGTATGAAATTTTCCACACTTATAGAGAATATAAAGAAGTGCACAATGCTAATTTTTTTTAAATAATGCATAAAAGATACATTAAATCAATAAAGAAAACATTACACACACTACATATCATGAATTTGACGCACACACGCATGCATACTATTTACTGTCAAACTTTTGTTCTTGACTTCTGTTATCAAATTGAGAATAGAATAAATATTGTTTGTCTTTATTAATATTTTTTTATAGTGTAGTCTTGACGAAATTTGTGATTATAGAAGTATAAAATACAATCATAATAGTGTACAAACTTACAATTCCAATTAATTATAGTCGAATTTCGACTACTGCGGGACCTCTAGTTATTATGATTTTAGAATGGAATTTTCGAAAAATTGCACTGTTCCTTTCTATATAAAGTAAATAAGATACAAGCGATATTGGGGAACCCCAACCTTGGCTGGACTTTGTTCGGGCCAGGGTTCGAACTTTTTTTCACATTCCCGCCCTTAAGAGGGGACATGGGCTATGGGGGACTTGATGCATATTAGGCAAGTATGCGTATTTCTAAAGCGACCGTAATGTTTTTATTAGGGAGGATACTTATTCTCATTGGGAATGAATTCCGGCTAAGTATTAATTTAAAATTATAATTTAATTGTTTATTATCACTCACCGTTTCCGAACCGAGATTTCTTTCTTTCTTTTGTAGTAAGAGTCTTCACAGGTTTCAAATTGAAATTGTAATCCAGATGAAGATAGTTTAAATTCTTACGATGAATAAGAAGGTTGAGCATATTGTAACCTTGACGACAGACTTGTAAGCCAGCTTCAACCCAATCTAGTGTTGTAGTTTGGAAGAATTTGGTTGATTTGAATGAGCGGAATAGATACCTACAACAACAGATAATGTTAACTGGAGTGTTAAATATAAATTGGCGTTACTCGTAAGAGTAACGCATTAGGTACATTAAAAATTCCAAAGTTTATTAAATTGGGCAGACAAATACAAAACGCAAAAAGAACTTTAAATTTAAATATATTTAATAAATTTTGAAAGTAAAAAAAATTCAGCATTAGTAAAAAACATATAATCAATAAACTCACCTTTTCTTTTGTGGTTTGGGGGGTCTGTGTTTCAAAGAGTTAAGAACATAGTATTTGAGTAGTTTTTGGTATGAAACACGAACTTTTACAGGCTGGCCTGGTGGGCAATGTTCTTTATACCAGGTTTTTACCAATGGCACATCAATTGCGCGACGAGTCCGTCCTGGTGAATTAGAATATAACTTGGAATATTTGAAATAATTTCCTCTTAATTCACAATGTGACTTTGCCATTGAATTTATCTTGTGAAGTAGAATGACGTAATTTTTTAATGGGATAAGAACCCTTGATGCTGGGTTAACTCATAAAAGGTAAAAATTGTTTTTCTCCTTTTCTTTGAATCCCTTAGGAAACATATTTCTTATCTATATAAATCACCAAAGAACAGTACATTTTAAGTTTAAGTAAAAAAGGTTTTTACCTGATCTCATACTGAATGGTCTGGGCGCCCAAAGTAGAGCAATACCATTAGCTGTATTATCTGTGTAAAGTGCAGTTTCTTGTAAGAATGGAGACACTTCATCGGGGAGTATGTAATCTTCCTCTTCTGGGACCGGTTCAAGAGACTTTACTGAATGACGATGAGAGATAGGGTTAATGAGGGGATCAAAGTAGAAGGCTGGTAGATCTGGATCTTCAGTTTTGATGTAGACAACATTTGGTGTGTGATACCTGTTGAATTTAAGAAACAAATTTTTTTTTAGTAGCTTTGAAATACTCTAAACACATCTAGGGAGTGCAAAATAAATTCGGAAATATATTATTCATTTAATGCATCAATTATAATTCACATGTAGTGACTAGTTTCAAATGAGACACTAAATGGGTGGTCCTTTTGGCATCTATGTTGGAAAAAAGCTTTGTTGTGAGTTTGGGAGATCATAAAAAGTTTTTATCTGTACCTGTGACCTATATTAACTTGTATGAACCAGGTATCACGGATTTCATTTTGAGATATTCAAACAAATAAAAAGTCCTATAGTACTTACCAAGACAACTGTACAAAGTGCGGCAGATTGTTGTACAAATATGGAAAGGCGATCCTATATTCAGTGCGAATCGGCTGACGTATTATAATCTTATTGATATCATTGAACTCATTCCAATCTTCATCTCCTGCAGAATTATCTTTCACAAGAGGCTCAAATTTAGGGCCTCCAGGGATTGCCATATTTAGAGCTTTAGCAGTGAAAAAACTTTTTGAATCAAAGAGATAAAAGTAGTTATCGTCCACCAAGTCAGTTAGTAGTTGATTAGCCAGACGGTACAATGTTGCCATTTGGGGAAGAGTTAAGTTCCAACGACGGTATGTTGAACCATTCACATGTCTGGTGTCAATAAGTGGCTTGTGGTCATAAAACCACGATGCTACTGCTCCGTCTTCTTCAGGATCCAACTCAATCTGTATAGGCTCTAATGGTTCCACATCTAAGACATTGTCAGCATAGTCAAGAGGGGGTTCCTCGTCATCAAAAGGTGGGAACCTCATACGTTTGAAATGACGACGATCACGTTTTTCACGTCTCATCATGATCCACATTGTACCCCATTGTGCAATATAAACTGGCTCAATCACCCACGGAATTTCATTAACGAATGTTATAGCTCCTGTGATATGGTACAAAACCTTTACATCTCTGATCTGCTCCCAAGGCATGGGCATATTTTCCAAGAGCTTCATGACAGCATGAGGCATATACTTTAATGCTCCGAGGTATACACGTTTATCATGGCGATATTTACGACTAGTCATGTCGCCATGATCTCTGATAATTTTTCTGATGTGTTCTGGAGGCATGTCTTCTTTTTGTGCATCCACAAACCCAAATTTTCGCTTCTCCGCAAAACGTTTTGATTGCAGCTGAAGCCATTTCTGAGCTGCGTGAGATAAAATGCCAATTATTTTTTTTTTATTTCCAGACAAGCAAATATTGTACACAAAAGCTTATTTTTGGATAATTTTTCCCTTGTAGTATGTCGTGTTGTTAGTTTGAACGCGGGTACTAGAAGCAAGAACGCAAAGTAGATAGTCAATCGTTTTTACTTGAAGGATGAGGGCAGCTGATTTACAATTGACTTCATTTTTCAATTCAGATACTGGTAAACACTTTAGGCTGTAAGCTCGTTTACTCATTTTCGCAATAAATAATTAAAAGGAAGTTTTTTAAATAGAAACAAATGCAACAAATCATATCTGTGAAAAATACAATTTTACAGTTTCAATTCATTCTTACTTTATTTATCTTACACTAGAAAAATTAGCTCATATTTTTATAATTAGCCAAAGAGATATATATAAATTTTAAAAGAAAGCTAGATAATATGTTTAAATAATGTAGTTTTTGGTGAGAACACAACTATGTATGAACAACAATATCAATACTATTACATTTAATTTGTGCCATTTTTGCATGTTGATTATACTGACTTTTTTATAAGGATTTCTTTACTGTTGACTTAATTTTAAATCAAATCATTAGATTTTTTAACTGCATTCAAATGCAGACCCAAAAACTGAAATGCAAAAAGTTGTGAATTCTGCCAATAAAATATTTTACATTACATATTTCTATAGCTACAATTATGTTGTTTGATTTCTTTTACTAACTACTGCACCACCGAGTCAGTCTAATGGCAAAAGTGTGGTAAAATAAAATAAAATAATTAAATTAAATTAAAAGATAAAATAACATCAAAAAATTGAATATACAGTAATGTGTATGTTTTTTATTTAGAGAAAAAAAAAGTTTGCATTTTTTATGTGTGCAGTGTCAGCATTTCCATTTAAACTTTGTAAGGGAAATATATCACTTGCAAATTAATCTAACCCCAACTGCTAAATTGCTACCATATCTTTAAATAGCAACTTCAAAAACTTTAGGGTAAGCTTATTATTAACAAGAAATTTTGTACATTTCTGCTTTATTCTAAAAAGCTACTAGACATAAAGACATAGAATTTTACACTTATGTTTTGTTAGACAATTTTTAGAAAATGTTAAGTAGGCCAAAAAAGTTCAGACACCTCTTATTATGTGTTCATAGAACTATAGATAGGATGCACCATGTGACTTAGACACCTTAGACATAGATACGGTTTTTTTTTATTGCTTAGATGGGTGGACGAGCTCACAGCCCACCTGGTATTAAGCGGTTACTGGAGCCCATAGACATCTACAACGTAAATGCACCACCCACCTTGAGATATAAGTTCTCAATCTCAGTAAAGTTACCACGGCTGCCCTAACCCTTCAAACCAAAACGCATTACTGCTTCACGGCAGAAATAGGCAGGGTGGTGGTGGTACCTCACACAGGTGGACTCACAAGAGTCCTACCACCAGTAATGTTTCTCAGCAAAATTCAGTAGGATGTTATTAACAAGCATATGTGACTAACTCCTGGCATTCTTTTTCATTATTATTTAGTACTATGAATCAGACATGAAATGTAGCTAAACAAATAAAACATGGTTGTTTGTTTGAAGTATGGCAATATCTGATTATTATTAGAATTAAAATTTAGCAACCTAATATAATTGTAATGACAAAATTATGCAATAACATGTCACAGTCTTCACAAAACCCATGAAATTGATAGAATTACCATATTGATGTTCTTCCCACTGATACAATTTACTAACAACAGGGATGTTATGTAGTGTTGACTTGAAAAAAAATCAGTACACAAATATAATAACATTCTTCTTATAATAGATTTTTACCAGGTTGTTATATTGCTTCAATGATTCTAATCATTCATTAGTTTTCTTATCATTTAATCTTACATATGTTATATACATAATTGAAATATAGAGCAATCAATAATATACCGTCTTTCCATACTGCATATGATATAGGGTATGAATTTTGGTCAACTTAACTAACAGAATCATACCTTTGATTGGTGTCCTATTCATTTGATAAAATATATGAATTACTAGCCGTACTCGCCCTCTACGCTGGGCATTTAAAATTAACATTATTATTTGTCATTATTATAAGGGAACCCAACACTCATAAATATTAGCCTATCCATTAAGTACATGTATTTTCTACATGGATACCAAGTTTCAAGTCAATCGGATGCATAGTTCAGTAGTTATAACGGAACATCCGTAAAAACTATAATAGATTTAGATAGAAAGATTATATAGAATTTATGATAGATTTATATATTAGTATAGATTTGAAATAAGTAACTCAAGAGATCAATGGTATCAGTATGAATAGTAAATTTTAATACAAATATCAATAAGGAATGCCAAATATTCATTCATCTTCAATGGATACAAAAATAAACATTGAATTGTATGAAATATTAAAAGTCGGTTATCAATATTGGTAATACGTTGTCCTTTTTTTTTAGGTTAGTCTAATAATTTCTCTTCTTTACATCAATATCCGTACTAATGCCTAGTTTACATCTAACAATAAATACATAGCATTGAATACTAAACTGACCTTTTTCTTTTATCTTCTCCTCGGGAACATGAGTTGGTTTAGGGGGCTGCGCTGGTGGCACCGGGGGCGCAGCAGCAGCGGCAGCCGCGTGCGCTTGAAGCGCCGCTTGTTGTGCCGCTGCCAACTGCTGCTGCGCCATCATCGTGGCCCAGGGGTTGGGCCCCAGCAGATACGGCGGCAGCGACATTGCTGACCGCCTACTACAACGAAGAACTTTATAAGTATCACTAATCAAATGAAAGCTTGTTTAACGGAACGAGGTATTACTATTTGAAATATACTTGTAATTGAGCATTTTTTACTTACCTTTTCGAGTTTAAGGCTTGAAATGTATTGTATCACTTTCAACAAAGTTAATATAACACCACATTTGGAAGAAAAAATTACAAACAACTCTAATACAAATCAATTTGTTTGACGGCCATTTGCAATAGACTGAATCATAGATTATACATTCTGATATTTTTCTAAGGGATTNATTTGAAATATACTTGTAATTGAGCATTTTTTACTTACCTTTTCGAGTTTAAGGCTTGAAATGTATTGTATCACTTTCAACAAAGTTAATATAACACCACATTTGGAAGAAAAAATTACAAACAACTCTAATACAAATCAATTTGTTTGACGGCCATTTGCAATAGACTGAATCATAGATTATACATTCTGATATTTTTCTAAGGGATTTTATGACCTGGTAATTTAGATTTTTAAGTCATGTCTTATTTTAACATAATATTATATTCTTATTTTTATGATAAATGATAATGTGGAGTGAAATTAAATATAAATAAATATAAAATATAAATATTTTACTTACAATCACACCACGTTAACTGGTCCTGTGATAAGTTCGTAAAGAACTTGTGTTACAGGTACCAGATAACGGAAATAAACGTAAGATTTTTATTATACACATACATATATTTAAGATACATCCATAACCCTGGAAAAGACATTTATATTTATCATACAAATACCTTCTCTTGGCGGGATTCGAACCCGCGAACCCCTTGTGTAGTGACCATGTCACTTACCACTACACCAGAGGGCCGATTAAAATAAAATGAAATGAAGATGATTGATTTGAGACATTAATCAACTTGGATGAAATTAAATGAAATGAGATGAGATGATATAGGATGAAATATAATCTCAGAAAATGGTGGACATTTAATAAGACTTTTTCAGTGGACTTTTTGGAAGATCCCGAGAAGTTACGTTCAGTGGCTTTGTTTCATTTTCACATTTGTGCACTTTCACAGATACTAATTAGTTAATAAGCCACCGTTATTACACATTTAAGCCCGAAGAAACACCAAATAGACAAAATAAAACAAATCACACAACTTCACTCCTCGCCCTCCCGCCAAAAAATCAATGACAATAGACTGAATTTTAAGGCAGTAATACCAATAACTACTAAAAGCTTCCTACCAAAGAGAATTCAAAACACTTTCGTACTAACCAAACTACAAAATCAACCCAAAAACCATTAAGTATACGTACCTACTAATTTTATTTTTACGGTATACTTCTCGATCATAGATTGAAAAATTTAATATTTGTCGAATTAAGCTTATATGTTTTCAACATATTATGAGGAATGTGATTGAAGATGGTGCGAATAGCTATCATAGAGTTGTTGTTTAAATCAAAGATCAACTTTATGCTATAATCTAATTAGACTTAAATTAGAACTAGTTGATAAAGCTAACAGTTTGTAAAACGCTAACTTCAATGCTAAGAAATAATTTATTAATGTAAAAGTAAGTTACAAGTTTCTTAATAAGCGATATCAGTTGGCAGTTTTATTGATATTTTGAGTCTGTATTATTCGGTCTGAGAGTGCTATACGTAATAGTATCTTATGTATTAAAATAATCCATGGAAACCATCAACATTTTGAGCGCTGCTACTGCTGAACCTTAAAGGCTGTCCACTGTTCAATATAACAGAATAAGTTCCTCTTTCTTTCTACCCTGTATGCACAGTAGTAGCGAATAACTATACTATTAAGTTAATGTCTCTCTTGGATCAACATGAATCATTCTGCTGTAATTCTGTTCTAATCATAAAGAGTACACTAATATTTGGCCTTATTGTCAAATTATTCAAGGTGTAGTTACGTGAATAGTAGGAGTACTCCCCTGCTAGTTGGGAAATAAAATTCCTCAGCTGGCAATACTTTTTTAGGGTTGTGCAATTTTACTCAGCAAATTTATATTAAGAGAATATATACCTAGTGTAAGGAGTAAATTTATAATTTGAATTTACAACGATAACGATTTATAGCATTGACACCAAAAAATTAAGGACCTGTAGTCTTATATTTACTGTCTTAAAGTAGTGTTTAGTAACTAAAAATGTATCTATTGCACGAAGGAGAAAGAGATCGAGAAAGAGAGGAAAACGATCTCATTTGACTATCTTTTTTTAGTCTGCGTGTAGTGCGATTGGAAAAAAACTTTGGTAAAGAATATCCCATTCGTTTTTGGAACGCAGGACGCAGGTATTGGTGACGTTAACCCAGCGTTGCCATCTGTACGAGGTTGCTCGTACAATTACGAGATTTCTGGTCTTCCGTACGAGGTACGAGGACGTTATTAGCCTCGTACAATTATGTACGAGATTTTGATTTATGAAACTAAAAAATCCTTTTTATTGCTGGGAACTTTTTTATCTACATGATTAAATTATATCTATATCTCACTCGAATAAATATGAATGAGCTCAAGCTCGTTATCCTGAAGGTTTAAATGAAAATTTTGAGCCAGATAAGTTTTGAGCCCATGTACTGAAAACTGAAGGCTTTGCGAGCTAGCTCATTTTGCCCTATCTACATTATTCCTGCCCCATGCGAATGCCGATTGCGAGCAGGTTTTTATTAAAGTCAATTTAATAAAAACAGACATACGAAACCGACTTCTGTGGAAACTGTGAACGGCACCCTTCTTGCTGCGGAGGGTAGAAAAGGTCCAACACGTGTTGGAAACTGCGTTAATTTTGAAGCATCGAAGGAGATGTATAGTCGTATGACTAAAGAAAAGTTATACGCCAGTGTAAAACGACGTCAGTAAGGATGTTCCTGATATCGTATTTGGAGATGATAAACTAAGCCTATAATAATATAATAATACATGTTTTTTTAATGGATAGAGATATTTTATTTGTAGCAAACTTGTAAAAGTAATTTTATTTTGCAAAATATCCTAATTTTAATGCATTTTTCTTAGTTTTATTACATTTTACGCGCAATATACGAGATTCGAAAGAAAATATACGAGATTTTTACCTGCTTTTGTACGAGGAAAAATATTCAAAAGTTGGCAACCCTGCGTTAACCATTTCATTTTCACTTGTCCGGAGTTTGATTCTTCCTCACATTGATTTATAGTTCCTCTTTCTTAAAATCTGAATTCTTGTACTAATTAACCTTTAACTCCTCTTTAGTTTAGTTTTTGTTAGATAATACGAGTATATGTTTTCTGTCTAAATCTACGAATTTTTTTATTAATTCTTTCATAATTATGTGCTAGATAAATATTGCCCGAACCCATAAAACGCTTTAACCATTCTCTAAAATTCGCCCAGTTAACTTTAGAACTATTTTTATAAGCTCGACTGGGAACAATGATATCGCAAGAAACTTATTTCTAGTCTGAAAATGTTTAAAATGCGGAGATAAACCTATGGTTGGTAATTAATGAAATCACCATAAATTAATATGTTTATGCTAAGTTTATCTATAAAACTAAATAAATAAATAAGTTTGGAAATAATATTATATCCACAACACTCACATGTGGTAAAGTGACGTCATTCTACCGGAGAAACACTGAATTTAATGATTGTGACGATCATTTTTTGATACACAGTTTGGGCTCTCTACCTCTACTTTTTTTAGTCTTCTCTTAACGAACATCCACTTATTTAGTATAATTTAGCTTCATTTTTCCCTACCTAATAGTAGTCTACTACGCGTGAAAGAGTAGGTGAGTTCAGTCTCAACCTGAGAGAAATTGCTAAAACCAGCTATAGCAAGAGCGGTACCGGATCGGAATCGCGACACACGGACAAGATTGACAAGATCCGACGAGACACTCAGTGGGTTGTGTCCATGGGTAATTTAGCTTTAGTTATTGCCTATATGTGGATGGCTGCATTTACATTCTGATTTATGGCTTCCAAAAACTATTCGAAACCAAATGGACTTTGATCCCATTTAGAACATAAAAAATATCAACTGATACTAATTTCAAACTTTATTTTCTGAAAAGACATTTAGTTTATTCTACGAAATGTCCCTGAAAGCGATTGGTGGCGTTAAAATTAAATCGTTAAAATTATAACTAGATGCATTGTTCAATTCCTCATTAATTTCGTTAATCGTTTCTATCATAAGGGTTTCATCGGTAGCCCTATCCTCATTATCTATTGAATGATCGAATGAATTGGAACATTCTCCTATAACCTGCGTTAGTGCTTCTGATAAATCTTCATCACTGAGTGAATTCTCATGTTCCGTGCTTAACGTATTTTGGTATTCTTCAATGTAATGATTACTTTCATTTAAACAATTTGGAGATAAATTATTTAATTTAGTATTAACGTTTTCTATACCAATCGTTTGTATGTCTTCGTCAATGTTCGTATGAGATTTGTTTTTTATATTTTTCATGCTTGTCAATAGTTCATTGGAAGATTTGATTTGTGGGTATATCTCTGTAGCACCGGGTTTTTCGCTATCTGTTAAAGACTCGGTACTTAGTTGTTCGGGTGCTCTATTATATTCCAAAGGTTTTTTACCACTGCCACTGGCATTATTTGAATAGCCTTTTTTAGGGTCACTTGACCAACATTCGTTACTTGAACTAGAAGGATTGTTGCTGGTTTGAATTTTCAATTTTTCAACGAGTTCAGCATTATTTTCTTTGAATTTGTTTATGATGGCTTCCAAAGCTTTCTCTGAACCTCCATTTTTTCTATATTCTTTTTGTAGCTCTGCATTTAAAATATAAAGTTCTCTTTCGTCATTTCTTTGCGGCGGGATGGTTTCTGGCGTCTGGAATATAATAATATAAAGATTTTAACTGATTTAATCCTTAAAATTATCCTTTGTGCTATTTGTTGAATTTACAAAAACTTCATCCATAATTACTTGCAGTGTTATTTGACTTCGATAAATAGACTGAGAAATACCTAAATCAAATTAATCAACTTAGAACTATATAGATTTAAGAACTCAGGCGCACTAAATTTATTGTAATTTATACGATACATTCAAAACTATCTGGTTGGCTTTATAATTTTGTAGATGATTTCTCTATGCTTAATAAAATTATACCATTAGCATTACAGTCTGTCTACCATGTGGGAGTGTCTTCTGATGAAGTTGTCCTGTTATGATGCTTGTTGTTTATTAAATAAACTTTGACTATATCTCTATAATTTTCCATATTTTTTACATAAGAGCATGCCATAAAACTTGGACTAGTAAAATAGAAAGCCAGTCGCTGTAGTCGGGAAGGGCGTGTAACGATGACATCATAAATGAATATCTTCGAGAAAAATCTTACAAATAATTTATTTTTATTAATATTCTTATTTATAATACTTAACCTCTTCATCAATGGTCATAAGTTCTGCTAGTTCAAATGCAAGTTTTACGGTGTCTTCTGGTAAATTTGTTTTTGCTGCCAATGCCAATCCATAGTTTTTTATGTTCGTAACTCCTAATTCTATTTTATGTTCATAAATCAGTTTTTTATGAGAATCGTTCAGTTCATCAAAGTTTTCTTCCTTAACAGTAGTATGGCGACTACAAAATTATACGTATCGTAAGCAATAAAGTAAAAATTGCCTTAAAATTTAAATCGTTACATAATTAAAATATCAAATAACTCTGAATTTTATTCCAATTTACCCCAGTCGACATTATATTACAAGATGGGATTCATATCGCGTGTATGATGATAAGTTATCGTTAAAACGAAATGGCTTTTTAGCCTACACCGATTATTAATGCAAATTTGAAAAACAATTTTTAACACACCAAAAAATATTAAAAGAATCAAATAAAAATTATAAGCTTGCATTTGCGAGTCTAATTTTTGTTTAGAAACAATAAAATGACAATTGTTAATGTGATTATTTTTTTCTTGTTAGTTTCTGCTTAGAGCGTACTACATACTTGACCACGTTGTAGTAAAGGTGTTGCAATTTCGTCAAATATAAAAAGTGTGTTGTGAAGAACGTGAAAGCGTCAGATAATATTAATTCTTCACAGATCGCCCAGGCTATACTGACTCCCTCTTCGTATGTTGTACCGCTGGATAAATATTCCATATTATATATTTACATACAAAGGAAATTTTATACGCAAATTGTTTTAAATAGGTACTGACCGACAGAGTTCGTCTATTATGACCAGACTTGATGGCGTCAGTCCTTTTAAAATATGCTGCATCTCTTTCATCTGTCATAGAAATACTAGTTTAATTTATATTAATGTTATTAAATATTCTCTGAGTTGGAACAGCTTCCCTTAGTTTGCCGCCAGGGGCGCTGTTCGAACTCCACACAAATCTTAATTAGCTTTCTTTTACGCGATCGAGAAGATAAAAAAACTCGCACTGAGCACACAGATGTGAAAAATTGCTAACAATTACGTATAGTTTTTGTGTTCGAAATTTTCAGATACATGTATCCAATAAATACTTTAAAAGTCACACTTTACTTTAAATGTAATGAGAAATATTACCTCGAAAACAAAAGTAGAAGCGTTCAACTCAACGCTGTCGTTGAAACCGATTCTCGAAAATATTCTGTCACTAAGTCGCAGTACAGCATTAGTGGCGGGCAAGAAACAACCAATCTGCTTAGTAATTTAAAAGCAGTTATAACGTTACAATATACATATATTACATATGTATAATTACATAATTAGGCAATAGTACAATTGTTTTAATTTCAAATTAGAATGTTTTCAACTTTTTTTAATACGCTTTTATTAGATTCATACGAAGGTTAGTATGTATGTTATAGTAATATCTGAAAAAGCACTCCACGCTTTCTTTACAATAAGTTTATTTTTTTAGTTGGATTTTCTATAAAAGCGCTTTTTTTTAAAACTATTATTTATTTCCCTTTAGTACAGAATTTTACTTAATGCAATCAAGCAACACATTCGAAGCCTAAAATATATTCGAGATTACTTACTAGTGTAAAATAAATAGGATGTATGCCGTTTTTAATTGGTAGGCAGTGGCCTGACATTGTTGACGTCCATCAGTGACGGTAACCACTCACCACCAGGTGGGCCATATGCTCTTCTGTCAATATTTTTTTTTATTTCAAAACATCGATAAATCATTTTAATGTATGCTATTATCAATCGAAACATTTATTAAATTGGTCATTCATGAAGTCGTGATAGCTAAATGATTATCCGTAACTCACTTGCGCCATAACATGCATAATAGCAATCTGTTTTATATAAACACTTTTGCCGCCCATATTCGGACCGGTGATTATAGTGAAATTGTATTCTGGGCTGGCATTCTATAAAAGTAAAAGAGATACTCTATAAATAATTGATGAACGTGAAAAAAGAAGTTTTCAATTGTATGATGTTATTTCGCGCGTTTCTTACTATGTCATTTGGAACTGGCATCACGTGACTGTTATAATCCAATAACGGATGGACGCTGTTCCTTATTTCTAAATAGCTGTTAAATTCCGGTCTGATATACGACCCTGCCATGCTAGCCTGGAACATATAAGAAGTTAAGAGGTACGAGTTATAATGCTTTTGTTGCATTAAAATATGTATAATCCGAACNTTATTTCGCGCGTTTCTTACTATGTCATTTGGAACTGGCATCACGTGACTGTTATAATCCAATAACGGATGGACGCTGTTCCTTATTTCTAAATAGCTGTTAAATTCCGGTCTGATATACGACCCTGCCATGCTAGCCTGGAACATATAAGAAGTTAAGAGGTACGAGTTATAATGCTTTTGTTGCATTAAAATATGTATAATCCGAACCTGTGCTAATGCCAGGAGGATGTCAATTTCAGCCACGTTCTCGCATAATTTGTACAGACTCGACATGTATGGCCTTAAATCTTTCAATAATGCATCGATAACTCTGGAAATGTCGTATTTAGGAAATAAAACTTGTCGAATATGTTTTAGTTTAAGAAAAGAACAGGTATACAGTGATCGGAATCGGTTATATTTAAAAAAATATTAAACTAACATGTTACTCATTCTTTGTATTTCATTCAAAGATTCCTTTGCCTGTTGATCGAGAACTACAAGTTCTTCAGTCGACATCGATACGCTGGCTCCGTTGTTGTGTACCTAAATATGAAACTTAAAATATGTGTAATTAGATTTATTTTTAAGGTTTCATTTTGATTTTCTTATTTATTTATTAATATTTTAATTGTATCTCGATTTTCTCGACATTGAAATCATTGGCCTACCTTTCTTCTTTTTCTTTTTTTCGGGCCGGGACCGAACCTCTTACGAGGTCCCCGCGCCTAGAGGGCGCGCGGGGTATGAGGGCCTGGTCCGCGACTGCGAAACCGCGGGCTCAAGGATGTTTTCAGGGCCCTACCCACTAAGCGACTCCCCTGCACTCTTCGCCCAAGCGTCCGATCCCCACCGAGGTCAGAACCCGGAGGTAAGGGGGTTACCGCGGTCAACACTACAACCAGACGGCACAGCTCACCCCAAGGACGCCCGGCCGACGGAGCCTTCGAGGATTCATTCGATCATTGGCCTACCTGCCTTCCTTGTCAAGTTTCACGTATGTCACGTACCTACTTACCTGTATGAAAATTGGGGGCAGATCTTCAATACTGAAATTGCGTCTGTTTTTTGGAGCTATAGGTAAAACTATGTGGAATCCTTTCATAACGTTTTGGTTTAGCCGCAGAGGCAGGTCGTATGTCTCGCTGAGCTGTTCGACAATTTTCTGTATGTCATCTATTAATTCAGAATACGTCCTTCTGGCCACATCGAGGAGTCCGTTAATGTCGGGCTTGACTGCAAAACATCTTTGGAGATTACCCATTACTCCCTTCTCGAAATGCGCGTCGTCTTGTATGATATTTTTTATGCGTTCGGCAATTTCATTGTAATGTGGATTTTCGAAATCCTGGATAAGAAACATTTGAATAAATGAAAACGGATCTAATTTATTAAGTCAATGAGAGACGAAAATTGCTTAAACAGCAAACCTGACCGTTTTAAATTGTCTTAATAGACCACTTTCGGCACGATTCAAAGCTTCAACTAGTTTTGGTACCATATTCATTGTCGTTTTTAGAATTAACACTTGATTGAGCTGCGCCTCTCCTAATTTGTCAGCATTTTGAATATTATGCTCAATGCACAAGAATAATATTTTATCAATATCTGATAGCCTTCTTAAAATGTCCTGAAATATGTTCAGCTATTAACATAAGGTGAGCGACAAACAGCAATATTAATCGATAATAGTCACATTCCCCACCTGTAAATCAGCCATCAAACCATTGTCATTTTCAATTAAATCTTGAAGAACATCTAGTTTTGATTCAATTAATTGTTTATTGCAAGACGGTTGCAAGATAGAAGCCCTCAATGCCCTAATCCCTCCAACAGTATAAGTCGGGCCAAGCACACCAAGAAGACAACACATTGGTCCAGCCGAAGGAACTAAAGGCTGAACTAATTCCAGTTGCGTTGCCGTACCTACGTCTAAAGATATCGTTAATCATTTTAAGTTTTTCCCTGAATACTTTATTAAGCAAAGTTGTTCCTTTACCAATAATCATAGTGTTTTCTGACGAATTATATTCGACTTTGAGAGATTCTCTTGCGAAAACTATACATTGGATGTGTTCTACGTATTTCAGCACCGCTGCCGCAGCGGTTAGTGCGTAAAATCTTAAATAAAAATTACGCTTTTTTTTTAACTGCGATCACAAAAATTCTAGCCGATTATTTGTTTTTATTATTGTTTGAACGGACTTATGCAGTACTTGGAGATAAGCCCCGCTGTATTGCGGTGCGCAAAGCGTCTGTATGTTCTGACGGCCTGCTGAATCATTGAAATGCCTCCTTTGTACCGTCGTTAGGGTACACAAAGGGAACTGGTCTTTTATCAATTGATAAAGTTGATTCGGTTTCACGCCCTCGCAGAATGTGTGCGGCACAATTATCTGTAATGTTGCGTGATAATTGAGCGAGCGTTATATTAATGATATACATACATATGTACCTACGAGCTGCGTTAGTTATTACATTACCTCAACTGGATTGAAGTAGTTTATTTTTGTTAGTGTGTGAGTGTATAAGAGCGTGTCACTAAATTGACACAGTACTAGATGTGGATGTTTTAGATCGACGGCTGCCATTCCTATTTCCCCGCGGGCCATTCCTCTGCCTTCCGATATAGCTAAACAAAACACGTTCATATTTCTAAATAATATTGATATGTGAATTTTAATATGCTTTTAGGTTCAAGTAAGTAAAAAAATCGGTTCAGGTCAGTAAAAAAAATCAGTAAATAAGTGAAAGTCTCCGGAAATTTCACTTCAGACACTCTTAAAATAGCAGAAAAAAAAAATTGAATTTTGAAAATTTTATACATCTTAATTGATCGAAGCTATAATTTGTGGATTTTTATTTAATGAAAAGGCATAGAAGCACAGGCCGCATGCTATCGGAGTCTAAAGACACAAGAATGCATCATCACGAGACAATACTTTATTTTATTGTAATTTCTATTGTTTTGTATTACGTTAAATATTTTAAAAAAATTATAGCCAAAAATAAAGTAACGAAAAATCTAAAATGTTACAAAATATTTATATTTTCGGATAGAATACAGATAAAAGTGAAATTAGGGATTCTAATAGGGAAGGTTTGCTTTCTACATCAATATGGGCATGGACATAATATGAGGCAAAATAATACGATGGGAGTTTGAAACAGACAATTTNTGTATTACGTTAAATATTTTAAAAAAATTATAGCCAAAAATAAAGTAACGAAAAATCTAAAATGTTACAAAATATTTATATTTTCGGATAGAATACAGATAAAAGTGAAATTAGGGATTCTAATAGGGAAGGTTTGCTTTCTACATCAATATGGGCATGGACATAATATGAGGCAAAATAATACGATGGGAGTTTGAAACAGACAATTTTATCAAGATTATTGCATCGATCATAATTTTTATTATTTTTTACCTAAAATAACACTAGCTTCTACTGCGGACACGCTCGTTGATCTGCCCGATCTGGCGCCGCTGTAACCACCTAAAACCAAGCTAAAGTATGATTGAACTTCACAAATACATAATAATTAAAATAATAATAATAACTGGAGACAAATCACGCACGGTCATTCGGCCGCAAATTAGGATTCCTTGTGCTATGGGTACCAGAGATTGACATACATATTATGATTTTTAAATACATATATAAATAATAAACGCCCAAACGAAGAGCAAACAAACCTATTCGTCATAGGAATGTTTGCCCGACGTGGGAATCGAACCCACAACCCCCGGCTCATTAGTCAAGGGCGTTAACTACTACACAACCGAATCAGTTGAACCTATATGTCTAATCATCATCACCAGCCCACAGTCCATGCTGTCCACTGCTGGACATAGGCCTCTCCCAATCGACACCACTTTTATAATATTTAAATCTAATTTTAAAAACAAATGCATGTAAAGAAAACCTTCTTATGTAATTTTTATATAAAACCTTTTTAGTTTAAAAAAAAAACCGATTTTTCTTATATGTATAGATTGACTAAACCCTCTGTCATTCAGAAAAAAGACGAGTTCAGTTTTATTTAATTCAAGAATACTGTGTAAATAATTTGTGGAAAATAAAGGCTTTAAATGTTGTTTATTACAATTACTTAAGTCTTTATTATTGTTTAACCACTTTTAGAATATTCCATATCTATTCCATTACATATTCTATATATTCTTATTGCTTACATGGGTCGACGAGCTCACAGCCCACCTGGTGTTAAGTGGTTATTGTAGCCTATAGACATCTACGACGTAAATGCGCCACCCACCCTGAGATATACCTAAGTTCTAAGGTCTCAGTATAGTTACAACGGCTGTCCCGCCCTTCAAACCGAAATTCATTACTGCTGCACGGCAGAAATAGGCAAGGCGGTGGTACCTACCCGTGCGGACTCACAAGAGGTCCCACCACCAGTAATTACGCAAATTATAATTTTGCGGGTTTGATTTTTATTACACAATGTTATTTATGCCTTCGCTGTGGAAGTCAATTGTGAACATTTGTTAAGTACATATTTCATTAGAAAAATTGGTACCCGCTTGCGGGATACGAACGCCGTTGCATCGCTAGATACGATTGCACCGGACGTCTTATCCTTTAGACCACGACGACTTCATCAACGTCCTTCTATTACCTACTTCTCAAATCGCTCGTGAGTTGTTGAAAGCTGTTTTTGAAACTGTTTAGAGATAAAATTCTGTACTGAATAAATTAGTTTAGGAACTTTGAAAATGTTAACATTTTTTTTACTACTACAACATTAAAAACAATCACCTCTACTACTACTGCTTATGTATCTCAAGGCGGTTGGCCGATTCCTGGGTGTGCGCATGTCGTTGGAAGTATCAGCGGTGGAATCGTTAGCTAGTACTGCGGGCATCTGTCTTCCGCTTGAAGACGACTCTAGTCTTGACGAGATCGAGCTTATTAATCTATAAAGTTTTAATCTGAGCTGAAAAGTTTGTACAGTCGCGCAATCAAGTGCTATTTCGATTTTGGAACAAAACCCATTTTTGTGGACCAATGTCGTATACCATTATATGAAGTGCACTAATGATCTCCACTGTGGTAGACGATGGTAGAATATATTATAGTCCAATAGAATCGAATCCAAAAAATACTCACGAGTTATTAGCACAAGGCAAGCATATAGACATTTCTGAAGTGCGAGATAGTTGTTATTTAAAAGATTTCTGATGACCTACTTAATGATGTTTTAAATATGTATGTAGGTATGTGAACAACACATAAGTACTAAACAAGAATTATAAATGGTTATCTATAATATATTAATACGTGAAGCAAAAATTTTGTAACCCTTTTTACTAAAATTGCGCGGACAGAGGAGTATGAAATTTCCCACGCTTATAGTTTATATAGAGAAGCAGTGCAGAATGCAATTTTATATCGACATCAACCCTACGAAAAGCACAGCGGTGCTCTTCAAAAGGGGTCGCCTTCCGAACACCACGCTGAGCATCCCTCTCCCGACTAGGCGCGTCAACACCTCCGCCATTCGCCCAATCACGATGTTCGACCAGCCCATACCGTGGGCCCTGAAGGTCAAATATTTAGGCGTCATCCTCGACAGTAGGATGACATTCCGCCCCCACATCAAGACGGTACGCGACCGTGCCGCCTTCATTCTAGGACGTCTCTACCCGATGATATGTAGGCGAAGTAAAATGTCCCTTAGAAATAAGGTGACACTCTACAAAACTTGGATACGCCCCGTCATGACCTATGCAAGTGTAGTGTTCGCTCACGCGGCCCGCACTCACTTAAAATCATTCCATATTATTCAATCCCGTTTTTGTAGGATAGCCGTCGGAGCCCCGTGGTTCGTCAGGAACGTCGACCTCCATGACGACCTGGACTTAGAGTCCATCAGTAAGTATCTCCAGTCGGCGTCAATGCGCCACTTCGATAAAGCGGCACGACACGAGAACCCTCTCATCGTGGCCGCCGGTAACTACATTCCCGATCCTGCGGATAGAATGGAAAGCAGTCGACGTCACCCAAAACACGTCATCTCGGATCCTCCCGATCCACTAACGGTGCTTCTAGGTACTTCAAGCACCGGTCACCGTTCTCGTCGAACCCGTCGCTTGCGACGAAGGGCTCGACGAGTAAATTAACTCCCAGATACAGCCCACTGAGTTTCTCGCCGGATCTTCTCAGTGGGTCGCGTTTCCGATCCGGTGGTAGATTCTGCGAACCACGGCTCTTGCTAGGGTTCGTGTTAGCAACGTCATCAGGTTTGAGCCCCGTGAGCTCACCTACAAACGTTAGGGTTACGCTGAAATAGCCTCTCAAGGCTCTCAGCTTAGGTAGGAAAAAAAAAAGCAATTTTATTTTTTTCAATTATGCATAAACATACATTAAATCAATAAGAAAAACATTACATACGCTACCACGTATTTGACGCATACATAAATACTCTTTTATTTATTGTTAGTCTGGGGTCGAATTGAAAACAGAATAATATTATTTGTCTATAGTGTAGCCAGTGGTGTAACCTTGGTAAAATTTGTGATTATGGAAGTAAAATGGCAATAGAACCTTAATTATGTTCAAACTTATAATTTAAGTTAATTATGGTCGAATTTCGACCACTAGGCGACTACTAGTTTTTATTAACTCTCCTTCTTCTTCATTTTAGATTTGATCTGGTAAATGTTCTCCGGTTAACTGATGTGGTTCTCATAAAAATGATCGGCTACACTTTATTTTATGACAATTTGGAAGATCTTTTTTATTTCTTACTAGCTATTATTCTCGATTTCGCCCGCGTAGTCTCAATTACTTTTTTCTGAAGTGTCACGTGTTTTTTTTAGAGATAATAAAACAGCTTCTCGTGGAAATGAAAGTTTATTGGAGATTAACTTAAGCCTATGGCACTTTCCTACAGCGATCGCTTTGAAGATTATATCAATCTGTTGCTTCGTTTCGACGTGAAATAAGAACAAATAAACAAACACACTTTCACATTAATAATATTAGTATGGATAAATAGATATTGTAGTTTTTATAATTAATTATATGGCTACTATAAAAATATAAATAGGTAGCATGGCGAATGTTTTTTTTCTATAGAGCGCTTTTAGAATTTGTCAAATGAGTCGTCTATTATCAAAGGTGGCAATCTGTACATTTGGACAAAAATTTTTTATTGATATGTCAATACAGATTTATTTGAATATAATCGTCTCCTTCAAAGAATACGGTTCAAAACCTGCATTAAATAAAGGTTAATAGTTAACCTGTTATTTATCTAAGATGTCGTTCCGAAGAGTTTTGTGACTGCCAATGGAATACAAANTCTCGCTGGCGGGTACCAATTTTTCTAATGAAATACGTACTCAACAAATGTTCACGATTGACTTCCACGGTGAAGGAATAACATCGTGCAATAAAAATCAAACCCGCAAAATTATAATTTGCGTAATTACTGGTGGTAGGACCTCTTGGGAGTCCGCACGGGTAGGTACCACCGCCCCGCCTATTTCTGCCGTGAAGCAGTTATGCGTTTCGGTTTGAAGGGTGGGGCAGCCGTTGACTATACTGAGACCTTCGAACTATATCTCAAGGTGTGTGGCGCATTTACGTTGTAGATGTCTATGGGCTCCAGTAACCACTTAACACCAGGTGGGCTGTGAGCTCGTCCACACATCTAAGCAATAAAAAAAAAAAAAAACTCATATTTTAAATTAATTATGGTCGAATTTCGACCACTAGGCGACCACTAGTTTTTATTAACTGCCCTTCTTTTTCTTTTTAGATTTGATCTGGTAAATGTTCTCCGGTTAACTGATGTCGTTCTCATAAAAATTATCGGCTACACTTTATTTTATGACAATTTGGAAGATCTTTTTTATTTCTTGCTAGCTGTTATTCTCGACTTCGCCCGCGTAGTCTCAATTACTTTTTTCTGAAGTGTCACGTGTTTTTTTTAGAGATACTAAAACAGTTTCTCGTAGAAATGAAAGTTTATTGGAGATTAATAACGTACGCCTATGGCACTTTCCTACAGCGATCACTTTGAAGATTATATCAATCTGTTGCTTCGCTTCGACGTGAAAGAAGAACAAATAAACAAACACACTTTCACATTAATACCATAGTATTATAATTTATAATATTAGGATAAAAAAAATATTGTAGTTTTATAATTAATTATAGATAAAAATATTAATATGTAATCTGGCTTTTTTTCTATAGATCGCTTTTAGAATTTGTCAAATGGCATAATCAATAATGTTAAGGTACCTTTTTTTGGAACTAGGCGGAGGCCTTGAAGGAGGTCCCATAGATGACCGTTTGGTTGAAGTTTTCACGGTAGCATCGAATTGATACCTAGGACCTTTCATCGTATTTTTGCTTGCACGACAGTATGAGGACACTGGCAGTAGGGAAGTACCGCGTATACCTACAAAATGTGCTTGTTATCTACTAATAAAGGTTAAAGTGTGAAGTTTCCGTCTTAGCGCAATGGTCACACGGAATTAAAAATAAACTTACAGGATTCAAGAAAGACTAGAGGCAGACAGAGTGTTTTTACAATCGTAGGTACCTACTAGAATTATAGGTATCACTTTATTATTTAATGTTGAGACTTTCGATTGTATTTAATACAATTTCTCAGTTAAACCTAGACACCTTAAGAATTAGAATAGTTTTCGACGCGGTTTCAAAACAGATACACAGAGAACAAATATGCAAAAGAACGGAAAATATTCCGTGTTAAAAAGGATTCCGAGTGTGAGCCGGTCCACGCGGGCCCTATTGACTAACGCATCTGACACGGCATTGTTAAAACTAAACTATGTAACTACTACCTCATGTATTTTATCCAAGTCGACCGTTTATACTGCGGATATTTATAGGATACTCGATATTTCAGCCCTGTCGCAAGGGTCATGAATCGCAGATAGAAAAATCTGTTTAGCCTTCTCCTCTATTTTTCTATGGATTTCTTTTTGCCCTCACTGAACAAGTAATAGACAGAACGAACTTATTCACCATAAGATAGATTGAGTTTCATAAGTTTCATTTATTAATTACTGCAGCTATAGACGCAGTATTATAAAAAAAGGATAAAAACGTGTCGAAAAATAGAATCGATAATTTAGGTGTCCGCGAATGAATACGTTCTAATGTGTTTTTTTATGTAAGGCGGTATCTTTACCTTCATCTTTTTTCAGTATGGCATTATGTTTCGTTGCGATTCTATTTTACAGTCAATCTAAAACTTTATTTCACCATCTTGGTTTCGATAGCAGATCAACAAAAAAAAATAAAAGTGCTAACCCAAAGATGCGTCTCTTCTTGCAAAATCTGCTGTAAAGTTGGTTCGTGTTTTGTTTTTACCAGTTGTTATTTCCCTGTGTACTACGTTCATGTTTAACACTTTATTCCTTACGTATTTTCTTCATAAAAAACAACCCTTCTATTTAGTTAAAATATTAGAAATTCGCGCCTTTTCTGCGACCACGAAATAAAATTTATTTTTGTTGTCCACTCGGACAGGCAAATGGGTCTTAGCCCATCCAACCTAATTTTTAGTTTTAAAATGATGACCCTCTTTGTTCTTTTTTTTTCAAGAAATGCTATCAGCTTCTTACTATACCATTGTTGCTAGTGTCGAGTTTATAACAATAGTTTTACAGTTATGTGGGTGATTTTTAGAGAATGGGTAGCTTATATATAAGGTACAGCCATAGGCTCTCTTAATTATAAACAGTACATAATTATTAATATTTCTGTTTATTATATACCTAATGTACACTAGATACTACAATTTTAATACAAATGCTGTTTGGATACATCGTATCTATTGAGGAATCTAAGCCGTATATGAATGTACTGATAAAATTTGATATCGCAGATGTAATAAATAACCTTGAACTACAGTAATTTTATCACTATCGTACGATAATGATGGAAAGTCACTCACTAAATTTAAATTTAAAATTTGTTGATTTAAAACCCTAAAACAAAATTACGCGCAAGAAGTTAGGTAAAGTAACTTAGAAATACAACTTTAATTAATCACTTTATAAAACAATTTACGCTTGTATGGATGTGATACTGACAGGAAATCAGACGAGGAATTGATTAGTAGAACGACTATCTATCATGAAGGAAGTGGAAAAGTGGGATTTGAAAAATATTTCCATTAATGTGGCTACATTTGCTGATTTCACTCATCTCATCATCATCCCCAGTAAAGTTATTGTGACATAAGAATACAAGCAGCTGTGTCCTTAGCATTGCCGATGTAAATAAGCGGCCTCATTCCACTTTCGAATCTAATATAACTCACCCTGCCCTACCCCTGCCCACAGAAAATAACCGGATATCCGGTAATATCTTCCAGACTGTAAAAAACCCTCCTATTTCAAACTAACCACAAGCCCGTGTGGATTTATAATCGTATTGTAACTAAATACATAATATTAATATTATTATGTAGTACAAACAAAATTGGTAATTTAAGTAGGCTTGATTTTAATCACACAATCTTATTCTCTTTAATTTCAAACGCTTTCGCGAACGTATATACGCATAAGGTACGTATTTGTCAAGAAAATATACCTTTTCCCAAAATTTGAACCCTTAATGCGAGTACAGAGGGGTGTCTTATTCCTTACTATGAGACCTCAGATGGATCAAAACACGCCACACATAAAAATATGATTAATGTTGCTAACGTCAAAATAACAATACATAATATTTACACTAACAGTCAAGAGCCATGCGTTAAAAACATGTACATATATGTAATAAAAACGATAACCCCGTGAGTTCACTTTTCATTAGGTACTGCAATCAATTGATTTTGTTACAATCTCCGAATTGTATGTACATATTTTGTAATTATTTTTTTCGTGCTTTGATATCATTTTTGACAGAGAACGTTGGGGTTTATTGTTTGTGTCGCTTTAAGATTAGTCTGGAAACGAAAAACAGAATTCACCACAATCGCGGGATAGCATATTGATTTGTATTTTTTATTGCTTAGGCGGGTGGACGAACTCACGGCCCACCTGATGTTAAGTGGTTACCGGAGCCCATAGACATCTATATATACCTAGTCAGGTCATAAATTCTGTCACATGTTTAATGTAAAATAATTGAAACAAGTTTATTCATTATGTAACCATTCATATACCAAAATGAACTTAACAAAACATAGATTCTTATGACACTAAAGTTTATTTAAAATGACCTCCGTGATTTTGAATACAGGCCTTCAATCTGCGCGGCCAGTCGTCTATCGCAGCACGAACGAGGTCCATGTCAATATCGGCGGCTGCCTTAATCAAGGATGTCTTGAGTGACTCCAAATTGGGATGAGGCTTTGAGCACGCCTTTTCCTCCAAGTGTTGCCATATCTTGTAATCTAACGGATTCAAATCTGGACTGGAGGAGGGCCAGTCTTCGTGCCGGATGAAGTCGATTTCACGCGCCGCCAGCCAGTCTTGTGTGCTCTTCGCTCTATGAGCTGGCGCCGAATCTTGTTGGAATACCCAGTGCCTGTTATTGAACATGGTATGAGAAACAGGTTCCACAAGGTTCGTCAGGACTGTATTTTGATACACAACTGCATTCGTTTTTACACCTTTCTCACAAAAATGTACCTCTGTTAAGCCCCAATAAGAAACTCCCAACCATACCATGAGCGAGGATGGAAAATGACCTCGTTGGACACGCGGAATACGGTTGCTCGCTTCTTCACTACTGTGTGCGTACACCTTATCATTTTGTTTGTTGTAGCTCTCTTCTACGGTAAAAATTTTTTCATCCGAAAAAAGAATTTCCCGATATTTTTTTCCCGCGTACCGCTTCAACAAAGCGCGGCATCTCTTCAGTCTCAGGTCCATTAGACGAGCATTCAAACGATGTCCTGTTTTTCTTCGATATGCCCGAAGCCCTAAGTCTTCATTTAACACCCTTTTCACCGTGGTTCTGCTTAACCCCATCTGAAGGGCCAACAGTTTCTGCTTACGTTTGGGATTTCTTTGAATTCGCGCCTTCACAGCTTTTATCACTGCTGGAGTCCTAACAGACCGAGGGCGACCACTTCTTGACCTGTCATCTACACTAGAGTCTTCATTGTATCGTTTGATGGTACGATAAACGAATCTTTTGGTTATATTCAAATTTTTCAGTATGTTAAAAATTTGAATTGGCGCGTAACCGCAACGATGCAACGCAATAACTGCAACACGGTCTTCTTTAAGCGTCCACTCCATATTTAAAAATGAGTAAAATTCTAAAAAGTATACATTTTTATTTTCATGAACAATTCGAAATTCGAATTCAATAAACTTTTTTGTGGCCAGCATTCTAAAAGAAAAGTTTTTACTGTGTGACAATACTTATGACCTGACTAGTTATATAAAAATGAATTGCTGTTCGTTAGTCTCGCTAAAACTCGAGAACGGCTCGACCGATTTGGCTAATTTTGGTCTTGAATTATTTGTAGAAGTCCAGAGAAGGTTTAAAAGGTAGATAGATATGAAAATGCTCGGAATTAAATAAAAATAACAATTTTGTGTTCCCTTTGATGTGTCCCCCGTCGGACGGATTCCTTTTGTTTGTTTTAAGTTTATTTTATACAAAAGTTTAGGTCTTTTATTTATCGATTGAGGCACTACGAAGTCTGCTGGGTCAGCTATCTACAATATAAATGCTGCCACCTACCTCGAGATATAAGTTCTAATTAGGTCTCTGTAACGGCTGCCCCAAACTTCAAACGGAGACGAATTACTGCTTCACGACAGAAATAGGCAGAAAGGTTTTTAATTCGAGGGATCCTTTTATTTCTTAGTCATAAGTGTGTAAATTTGTATCGGGTTTAAAATAATAGCAGTTTCTAAAAGCAATTCCATAATTATTAGATATTCGGATAGCTGTATTGCCAAGCAGACACATAAAAACAAGAAGCAAAATTATTTAAATATTACTAATTTTAATATTTTCTAATACTTAGAATCTATGTAGCTAAAAGTGAACTAAATGCGGGATCCCTCAATGTCAGAGGATCTTAGCATCCTACATCAGATGCTATCATGACGCTGGTACACTGGTACAGAGTACTGACCTTGACCTTTTTCTACTAGTTTCTTTAGTAATCGCGTTGTATAAAGTTTATATTATATACGGTATATTCCAGTCGTGCTTCGCAGCTGACTGAGACACAATGTTTTAAAGTTTTCATTCCATAAATGGCATAGGAAATTGGTCTGTTCTAATCAGAGGTTCTAATCGTTAAAAATGCTTCAATGTGATAGGCAAAAGAAAAAAATACCGTTGTCAAAAGTTGACGTAATCTAGTTGTTATAACTAATCAGTATCTAGGATTATCTTATTGTTTTATTTAGACACTAAATTCAAATAATCTTTAATATTATTACTCCTGATTCGCCTAATCTGTGCTTTATGAGTTATTCGAAATTTAAAATCCTAATTCCACACAATTCTTTACAAAAGATGAAGAATTTAAAGTCTACACCCATTTTTATTGAACATTAACAAACAATGGTGCACCGTGCAAGTAAAGAGTGTTCTTATTTAACAGACAATCTTTATTGATACAGCTGGTATAGACAGTAAATAATTAACAATGAATGAATGACACTAGTGGCCTTCCAATCGCAATAACAAGGTAACCTTGTAATAAATTATTATTCCCTTATTGTTTCGCTGTGGTGTGTAGTTGCTGGCATGGTGCTTTGATAATATCACGCGTGTTTAGATCGGTAATTATCGTATCATATCGATCCTTATTGCACTTGCACAGGTACGAACCGACTTTTCATTTATTGTAAGTTTTAACAGTGATAATAAAATGAAGTGTTCTAGTTTGTCTGTTAGCATTTTTCTGAATTTTTATTGGAATTTTGTTGTATAACGTGCGAATTACAGTGCACAAAATTAAATTACTTGTAAAATGAAATAGGTTGTTGTTGTTTTTGCATGAGATCTATAGAGGATTAACATCGAACGTAAATATTATTCTTATCATCTGTTGCGCAGGGACATTTCCCCATTGACACTGTTACATTTTTTTTAAAGAAAACATTTTTATCAAAGGACGGCTTGTTTATCTGTTTCGCTCTTAACGCAATTAGCAAAACAAGAGCGTCCACAAAATATTCCATACGCTTCTATCGCGTTCGAGCGAGACGGCTATCGTTTCGTTATTCCTGCTTCGAGTATGGCTCGTGTCTGGCAGCATGTCTTTTAATGAAGACGGCGCGGTGACGTCATTCATAGTACGTAGCTCTCAGATAGTAGTTTTGTAGCTCGCATCATAACTTATCTCGAGGAGTGTTGTGGATATAAGGCGATAAAACCGGCATGAGTTTACTGTACCGTGTGATATCACATTCGACGGAGGCGTGTTCGTCGTATTTCCCGCAAAGTGGGTCTTTCATTATTACACTCGTAACCTTTACGAAAGATAAGTAATACCGCAATCAGTAAATAAGATTGAAGTGAATTCGATCATAATAGTTTCGTTACTCGGAGAAGAAGCAACAGAGATGGCTCTTTACAGGTATCTAGGCGTAATATATTTGTTAGGGATCCATGCATGCTTTTTGTCTATTTAAAAAGTGAATTTGTTTTTATTTATTTATTACCGTTTATTCTGACTGCATGCATGTGATGAGATCTAAAGTTTTGTTAAATATTTGCTCGTGCGGAGTGAAAGTTCTTGAATTAAAACCAGTGCATTACCATGTATGTTTAGCTATTATCAATCTATAGGGCGTTCACACGGCGTCTACTTTTTCTTGGCCATTAGATTGACACGTGAACGAATGAAATGTCAATAATAACTTACTACGCTTAGGTCTCAGACATTATCATAAATATTTCGCGGTTAAAAAAGGTTTTTTTTTTTACGTAGACAGTAAAATTAGAAGAGTCACAATTTAATTTTTTTTTCATTCAACTGACAGTATTTAAATATTGAGATGATGTTCTGAAATAGCAAAAAAAAGCGGTTTTAAATATTACTTATATCCAAGTACACATTATTATGGGTTCATGAGGTATTTTCTAGGTAAATAAATAGCCAAATTTAAAACTAAAGACAGCATCGAAATAATTAATTACTTAATTCGAAATCCGGGTACCCTAAAACAAGAAACATAATTTTGGTTAAAGCCGCTGAACTGGTTTGCCGTATTCCTTTTTTTAGGATCGTCGATTTGTTTTTTTTCTAAAGTATATTTTTTTTAGAATTTGTGGTTTTAAGGCTTTTGCGATAAAATGCTTTAAAGAAATTTTACTCAGAATCATTTCCAGTGTATTTCTGAATGTTTTGTATAGCTTTTTAGCGTTTTTGACTCAATCTCTGGTCGTAAATTAAGTCTTGAATGTGTAGATAAATAATATTAGAAATTATATAGATTATTACAGGAAATATTATATTGTTTTTGGACCAGAGAGTATATAAAGTATTCGCCTCGCGGTGTATTTTTTATGGGTACATTACCTTAATACTAACTTATATTAATATATTTCTTATAAACTCAACGGAATGCAAGTAATTAAAACTATACTTAGGGGGCATATTTTTTTTTATTTTAAATTCATACTGTGCTTGATGTTCTATGTTATTTTAAAATTCCAACTCTTGAATACATTCATTATCTGCTTTTATTGCATAAAAGATTTGCTTAATTTGCTATTTATTATAGTTAATGTACTTCCATGCATCGTATCAATATTTTATTGGCTATACGATATACCTACCCAACAATCACTTCTGGCTAGCGTGAGTGAAAACAAATTTAATTTCTTCTCTGACTTTAGACGATCTTACTGAATTGTATATCGCCATCTCGGCTTCGTTGAGGTTTTGTTTTTAATTATTTATATTATAGTTGAACGTGTCTCACAATGTGAAAGTCACCCACCTTGAGACATGAGGTCGAAGCCTGGTGGCATGTTGCCAGCCCGCACGCGTGTTGCGGCCGGGCTTCCCTATGTTTGAGGTGAAGCCTCGCGAAGCAATACACAATTCAATTTTGAGGTTAATTAAGCGGATGTGTCAAAATTATTGGATCTCCACTTCTTACGTCAAACTTCAACAGCATTCACGTGTTTTACTTACGTATTTACGGCTAGATATTTCCTGGGAATGATAGACCTTGGATAGGAATTAGGGGAACGACTAAGTTAGCAAGTTGAGCAACTTAATCTGTTTTGGACGAAGATCCTTAACGAAATTTCGGTCATCGTTCTCGTCGAATCCTTCGCCTGCGACGAAGGGCTCGGCGAGTAAATTAACCCACAGACACAGCCCACTGAGTTTCTCGCCGGATCTTCTCAGTGGGTCGCGTTCCTGATCCGATGGGAGATTTTGCGAAGCAAGGCTCTTGCTAGGGTTCGTGTTAGCAACAGCGTCAGGTTTGAGCCCCCTGATCTCACTTACTCGCCCGGTTACGCTGAAATGGTCTCTCAAGACCATCAGTTTAGGTTAATTAAAAAAAAAAACGAAACTTGCAGTACTGATTGACTGATAGAAATCGTCACGTAACGAAAAACCATGTAGACTTTATGTAGTATAAAACTTAAATTTATAAATCTCGATCTTACATCGATCATAATAAAGACGAAATTTCTAAATCAAATAGAATTCTGTACTTTTGAATCACTTTAGTTTTTTTTTTTATAGAAGTAGGTAAAACTGAGTAGGTATATAATCGTACATGAAAATTAAATAATCGCAAGCAAATTACGTAAATGTAAAAAAAGATAAGTACGCGATTATTGGTGAACTAAAAATTCCTGTATTCGAAGTGATTCCCCCGACAGTACAAATTTTTGTATCTAAATAGCTTTCAAATTGTATTACACTTTTAAATTAGCACAAAGATAAAAGATTTAATGATAACTAGATGATGTCCGAGCTCGGTTTTTTTTGATAACGCCATCTTGGTGTGTCTTTAAAGCGGTTAGTTGCCGTCAATTAAGAAAAATAGTATTATTATTCGCCAATAGATGTCGGGAAGAGTTGATTATTGAAAACACGAATAAGACAACATTTTCTGAAAATAAATCGTAGCTAGATCGATTTATCGTCCCCGAAATCCCCTGTATACTAAATTGAAAATCGTTGGAGCCGTTTATGAGATTCAGATTATATATATCGACGCTTAAAAGGCAAACGTGACTAAGCGACAATGTGTGAACTTTACAGTAGACTAATTGAAAGTTGAAATATCTGAAAAAAATTATATTTTAACGAATCGAGGTGTAGGATTGAAATGATTTTAATAGACCTAGAAATATATATTTTTTTGCGCATCGAATATGGTTATTGCCTATCATTTATGTACAAAGCAGTTATTGTCGCTTAGTCACGGTTGCCTTTCAAGCGTCGATATATATATACAAGAATTGCTCGTTTAAAGGTATAGGCTATTATTGTATTTGTGATCTAAATTTCACGCACATAATATTACTAAGCAATACGAAAAAAAAATTCTTTTTAAAAAAACAGATACTCGTAAATGCGGTGAGGAAACATAAGCACTGTTCTCGTTTACTGCACTATTATTGGAGTCATTTGGAATTATGCACACGTTTTACCCATATTATGTTGCGGTCGGCAATATTCACGTATAAAAGGAACGCATTTAGTATACGCTAAAGTCTTTGAGAAGCATATAGCATGTGAGTAGCTCTCATTTTGTGTGACAAATTTTTAGAGGTGGGAGGATTTGTTTGATATTTATCGAGTAATCATTTTTACTGCAGCTGATAATATCAATATCGGTATCTATATTGATAAATTATAGATACTAAATATTTAATAAAATATTTTATCGTATTCGTTTATAAATCGGATACACTGATTGTTATCAAGAGTACTACTGTAACGTTTCGCTTCTATTGACGTTTAACGCTCTCGCTAAACTTTGGCAGCCGGTTTGACGTAATCTACTAAAGAAATATAAGCTTTATTGTGTGGGAACAAGGGAAGTTTTGCCTAGTCACGGTCCTGATTTAATGCCCACCGTTGCAGTTTGAAAAGCAACCTGCAGTACGCGACGTTGAAGACGCTCTCACTGGTGTCGATCAGCGTGATGTCGCCTCAACAGACTGTCCAGGAGTTGTTCAGGACAGCGGACTGCGTTTGCTTCGATGTAGACTCGACCGTCATACAAGATGAAGGCATCGATGAACTGGCCAAGTTCTGCGGGAAAGGAGACGAGGTTAAAAGACTGTGAGTATTTCTTTTTTCATTATGCAAATGAGTGCCCATGAGCTCTTTGAAGGACCGGGCAGCCGATATACGATTGAGACCTTAACAAAGGTGTCTTAAAGTGGATCTCCACTCAGATTTCCAAGTTAATTGCCGTGATATCGTCTGCCTATCTAGCACATTGAAAACGATACTAGTACACTCGCATACTGCAGAGTTCATAGCCATATCAATCAGATCCACTAACTTTATCATTAGACGCCCTCAGCTCTAGCACTAGGGGCAGACTTAGGGACCCCTGGTAACCGTACTCGTCGAACTTGCCAAAGTGTTCGACGTACAACTTAACCCATACATCAGCCCGCTGAGTTTTCGTCGGATCTTCTCAGTGGGTCACGATACCGATCCGGTGTTAGATTCAACAAAGCACTGCTCTTGCTAGGATTGTTAACAAACTCTCTTAGATCTCGTGAGTTCACCTACCGGTTTTTGAGTAGTTGGAATAGTCCCTTAGACTACCAAAAATTAATAATACGATAATTAAATAACGGTAGAAGATTTTACCGCTAACGTCTCTAAATATTTTGTAGACCAATGTGTGGATAGAAGAAGTATGACAAGAAAAGTGTAATATAACATATATGAAAATATGAAAAATCCATAATGTTATGAAAACTTCATTCTCTAACTTAACTAGAAATTAGTTTAAAATTATTTTAGTTTCTAAACACGCTAGGTTGATTGCCGGTGAAAATCAATCTATATTATCTATACATCTATACAAATATTATAAAGAGGAAAGATTTGTTTGTTTGTTTGTATTGAATAGGCTCCGAAACTACTGAACTGATTTGAAAAATTCTTTCATTGTTTGAAAGCTACACTATTCCCGAGTTACACAGCCTATAATTTTTTGAAAAAAATTAAGGAACCCTACTAAAACTCCAATAATGTCATCCAAGGTGTGAAAAAAATATTCTTTACATCGTGTGCCCTGCGAAAACTATTGATGATAGAATAAAATAATGTACTACGACTTTGTAGAACACATTATTATTTACAAAAAGTGTCGCGACAGCATATGTCTAACTATGATAGTTATGCCGCAATAAGTGTTCTTTTATTTAAAAAACATAAAACAACGTCAAAATTAAATATCGTTGAATTTTTTGTTAAAGACCCGAACGAAGCCGGAGCGGGCCGCTTGTACATTATAAATCCAGCATGTTTACAAATACATTATAAATATCGGTGTGGTTAATAGTGGTTATGGCGGATGACAAACACACAGGACCTGTTTGTGTCACGTTCGTGTGACATGTGATTCGAGTAATGTTTACATATTTATATTATAAGCACGAAATAATCTAATTTATTTAGAAATTAAAATATAATATCGTCATGTATTTTGTGTGAGGAACTCAATGTTAGGATGTAAGAATAAATCAAATTATGTAATTTTAATTCCATGGACATCATATAATAATAATAAAGAATATTCTTTTTATTCCATCGATATCGCGGAGTAGTGAGTTTCAAACGTTTTTTTTTTTGTCGGGGGACCCTTTTAGCGATTTCAAAATTTGACGGCACCCAAAGAAAAAAAATAGTTAAACATTCTTAAGTCTTATGTAAATGATGCACAATTTAAAGATGAAAATATAAATATTTTTAAAATTTGGCGGCTCAAAAAGTTGCGCGGCTCATTAGTTGAGAATCACTGTTTTAGAGCTCTTAAGCCTTGTTCGGACTAGGCGAGTATTTTAGTCGAGTACCGAGTAATTTAGTTGCTAAATGTGTCTGAGCACCAAAAATTTAGTCGAGTAGGTTAGTAGATAATTTAGTCAAGTCAATCCATTTTGTTCTATTTTTTCGGGCGAGTAGCGAGTAGTTTATCCACTAAATTATTCGGTACTCGACTAAAATACTCGCCTAGTCCGAACAAGGCTTTAGCGACTTAAAAACATCGATGAATATCGATAATTTTGTCGGCTTGCTACTTCAATTGCAGAAGATAAAAAAGACTACGCTTTGCCTTAGCGATCAAAAGCGACAAAACAAGGTTTAACTATTCTTAGGTTGTCCTATATTCGAATTTATAAATAGCAGGATTGATAATTATTAGTTTGACCGAGATATTTCGTCATGTTTGTGTTTGAATATACATTACACCTACATTATTTATTTATTAGTTTGTTTTAAAGGCATCGGGATATTATTCGTAAAGAAATTTCTAGAATTGGTTATCGCAATTATAATATCCTATAAGTATTGAAAAAATTGAGAATGGAATTTGATTAAGAATAAAAAATAAACGGAAAATATCGTCTTACTAATATTATTGTTATAATCCCTGACCTTCATGAATTTAGAATGAAATATTGATAATTTAAAAGCTAAAAAAATACTATATAGCATCTATATAATATCTCAAATAATCTAAAAAATACAAAATAGCATATAGCATAATATTTTTTATTCTGCTGTTCCTGATAATTTTAGTTTCTTAGGTCCATGACATGTTTGCAATTTTTATTATAATCGCACATTTAAGTTTTGAAAAATTACATGGAAAGATTCCGTTAGGTTTATAGATAGATAATGTTCATGCTGTTAAAAGCGCTTGAACGAATAAATGTAGGTAATAATTTTCATTTGGTACGTGTGTCCGACAGTTGCTCATGCA
This sequence comes from Bombyx mandarina, assembly GCF_003987935.1. Next base: position 608,915 of record NW_021011510.1, on the reverse strand, counting down.
TTTAACATCTTGTAATTAAAATAATAATGTAAGTAATTGAATTGGAAGCATTAAATAAATTTCCGCTCTGTGTCATCGTAGTGAGGCAAATTAAGAAAAAAATTAATCTAATTATAGGCGTTTAAAATCGCATACGACTTTATTTTTGAACGTGGCCTAATCTAAGAATAGGCTATCGTGCTGAAATCGCATCGTACTTGACCGAAAGGGGGAAAACGCGGTCTAAACATTAGTGATACTAGTCTCGTTAATATTGCGGAAAATGATTTAGTTAAACTTAGTCCTTTGTATGTAATGCTGTGGTCGTTGGGACGAGGCTTGGGGGAGGCCTATGTCCAGCCGTGGACCTCTGTGGGCTAAAAGATAGATACATGAAATGCTCGAACGATAGGTATTGGTTAAAAAATAATATATTTTTGTTATCATCCATACCTGTAAAACAATTATATTGCAAAATCGATTCTGACCTCTACCTTTCACGTTATCATTTTAATTGGTAACAGATAGATAAATTAATTTTTTTATCATGTTTCATTAAAAAGTCATTGCGTACCGAACGACCTTTAAAAAAAAACATTTAGAAGATACATGATTACTTGTAATTCCTTATCATGTTAAATACGCTGTAAAAAGTTTATAGACTGTATAAATATTTTTTTCTTTTATTCTGCTGCTAATATTGATCGATTTGATTGATTGATTTGCTTAAAATTTTTACTTTCGTAAAATTTTATAAGTTTTTTTTTGTTTTGTTTTTTTTATTGTTTAGATGGGTGGACGAGCTCACAGCCCACCTGGTGTTAAGTGGTTAATGGAGCCCATAGACATCTCCAATGTAAATGCGCCACCCACCTTGAGATATAAGTTCTAAGGTCTCAGTATCAAGTATCAAAAATTGAAAACTGCAACAACATTACCAATCCAAATTTCTATATTAAGGATTCAGTTCAGAGACCTTTTGAATCGACTGCTTAAATAATAATAATAAGGTTTCAATATTGCAACGTTATGATGCGGGCGTGTGACAGAGATAGCGAGATGTTTCTTTTTCATGTTAAAAATATGGCAATAGACGCGAACCAAATTAATTACAAAAGTATTTCGGAAACATCCTGATAATGCGTTTTTTAAATTATTAAGATTCTTGGAAAAGCTCAAGAGAGTTGATTTGCAGTGTTACCAGTTTTTTGATGGTTTATGTCTTTTCTTATCGTGCAGATCATTTCTATAGGTGGAAGAAATAAAATTGTAACTCAGTCTCGGCTAAATATGACTTACAATTTCAGGTATAGACTAATCGAGAATTTTATCGTTTTTAATCTAAATAATATTAAGTTCCATTGCTGTGTCACTAATACTCAATTAAATTTTGAACAGGACGGCGGAAGCAATGGGCGGCAATATGACATTCCAGGAAGCGTTGAAGAAGAGACTGGACATCATCAGGCCTAACGTCGGTCAGATCAGAGAATTCATTGAGAAATTTCCAGTTAGACTAACTCCTGGTATTACGTAAGTTGACAATATTGATACATTATCTGTTGTTTTTTGAGGGTAACCTTGTTTTTTTTTAAATTAGATACATGTTTTAGATGAACTATACATTTTTTTTCATGCTTTCCTTGAGGTATTCTTATCTTTAACCATTGTAAGCATAATGTTTCTGTGAACACTGTGTTTCCTGTATTTGATAGGGTATATATACAGTGTGTACCTTTTCAAAACCCTTTCAAAACCAAAACGTTTTTATTACTCTTTTAAAAATAATTGTACTATGTGTAACCCTTTGTTGGTAAACAAAAATATGGACCGTTTATTTTGAAAGTGGTGTAAGTCCGTTTTTGAGAAAAATGAGCTATCACGTAATTCATGCTTAATTTAATGTAAAATTTTTATATATAACTAGTACGTGTTTAATTTCTCAAAAAAATCCCATGTTTTGTACAACTTAAAATCGGTCGGTAAATGAAATTGCATAATCATCGACTATGAAAGTGGTGTAAGTCCAATTGACAGAGGTAGGTGGCATAGCCAGACCTCATATGATTTGCCTGTATTTTTAAATCAACAAATATAGTAACCTTTAATTTTCTCGAAACAAAAGAAAATGGACTTACACCACTTTCAAAATAAACGGTCCATATAATAGTTCAAAAATGGTTTGACGGAGTGTTTGGCAACATTCACATGTAATTAATGATTGCTTTGTAATTCAGTTCTATAATGTGATTAAATTCACCTGACAGATTTATTTTTTATTGCTTTGATGGGTGGATGAGCTCACCGCCTACCTGTTGAATGGTTACCGGAGCTCATAGACATCAGCAAAGTAAATTTCGTCATCCACCTGTGGCATGAGTTCTAAAGTCTCAGATTTAACAGTACAACAGCTGCCCCATACTTCAAACCGAAACGCATTACTGCTTCACGGCAGAAATCGACAGGGTGGTAGTACTTAATCGTGTGAACTTCCAAGATGTCTGGTACGTACTGGTAGTAGCAGTAGGTTCTTTATCACGTAAACCATAGGCCAGCTTAGTGGCAGTTTTATATGAAAAATCAAGTTATTAGGTCATATCTAAACTCAAGTTTCAATGCACAAACAATTTTAACAAAACTAGTTGGAATAATCGCCTATGTTTATTATTATTGTTAATTTTGCAAATGCTTGATTAGTTATTGCATAACGTGTTTGTTGTAACGACAATGTTGCTATAATGATTTTCTAATTATAATGATCGGTTCAAACTAGTTTTCACTGCGCCTATGATAATCTCTTAACATATGACCTTTGAACATTTCACAAATTCAATGTACAACAGTTATCTAGGCTATTCAATGCAGTCCGAGCCGGTTTTCATTATTACATTTTGTAAATCTGCTCTAATGAAGTACATATTTTATATACAATAGTATATACATTCATATATAAAGGGACGAGAAAAGTGAATTAGTATTTTCTTCGATCTTCGCGAGTTGTAGACATAATTAAAACTATTTTTACCGTTCAATCTCTTCTTTTTTTTATGTAAAAATAAACTGTATATGAGTCGACTATTATCAAAGCCGGCAATCTGACTTTTGGACAATGATTGGTAAATCAGAAAAACGAATTATTGACTTTGTACTCCATTGGCAGTCACAAAACTCTTCGGAACGACATCTTAGATAAATAACAGGTTAACTATTAACCTTTATTTAATACAGGTTTTGAACCGTATTCTTTGAAGGAGACGATTATATTCAAATCAATCTGATATGACATTTCAATAATTTTTTTTTGTCCAAATGCACATATTGCCGCCTTTGATAATAGACGACTCATATAGCGCATTATTCAAATGTCGATGTAGAACGGCTTAGTCGTACTCTGTACACGAAAACTATATTAGTTATAATATATTTATTTATATTACAACTAAATTATTTATTTTTGTTGAATACTATATGAATTACTACTTTAATACTTACTTCGTATTAAAGTAATCCATAAATACAGTACAAACAGTAAAAAAAGACTGCGATATTAAATCGTAAAATTCAATTTGGTTAAGCGATATATATTTTGAAGGGCACAATATGTTAAGCCGGTGGATTTCTAGGGTAAAGTTTTTATTTATTTATTCTGTTGTAAAAAAAAAATGTACCTGGCATCCCTTTACCCTGAAGGTGAACACATAGCCATTGTATTATATTACGGCAGACCTACCCTTCAAACCGCGTTAGACAGAAAGCACGGCAGTTACCTATAGACAAAAGTTTATTAATTATCCGAATGAACTGGCAGCTCAAATGATGCATCAAACATTCCCCCCCCCCACCGGTCGGTCTTTTATTTATCGGTTGGGGCACTACGAAGTCTGCCGGGTCAGCTAGTAAACAATAGAATGACAACGTTTTAGATTTAAAAAAAAAGAAGCGAAAATTATATTTACAAATACACATTCAGCTGCAAGTTAATGACTGTAGTGTGTTGCATATAAAAACCAATAAAACAATATCATACGGACGTTGGTACGTTGATAGAATTCAAGTTTATTACTAGTTAACTCCGCTTCAGCTATCGCTTCGATTCTGACCCGCTATTCGGTTCAAGATACGAAAGTTTCTTTTTCTTTTATCAAACTGCCCAATTGACCTCTTAACAGCTATTTGTTTACATCTATATGCAGTTCAGAATATTTTTATTACTATGATATTATTATCTTCGTCTTCTTTTTTATTTAATTTTTATTTATAACATCATATACTAGAAAGTATAAAGGCGGACTTAATGCCATAGGCATTCTCTAACAGTCTAGCTTAGGGGAGTGCAGAGATGAAGCTTGGTAGGTGTAGTGTGAAGGTGATATTACTTAAACATATGTGTTTATATAACATACATAAATATATACATATAAAAACACATATAAACAAATATTATCAATTAGATGACTCTGCTAACTCTCTGAGAAACAGTTCTCGAACCTTCGTCTTAAACGCTTCACGTGTAGTGGCCGACCTTATTGTGAGTGGGAGCGCATTCCATAGAAGAATAGACTGAATAGTTAATGAAGAATGTAAAAAGTCAGAACTATGTGGAGGACAGCGAAGAAGAAGATTGTGAGATGAACGAAGATTTCGGCTGTGGTCAGACCCTAAGTATTGAAAGGAAGCAGTTAAATAAGTCTTCTCCTGTCGGTGTTAAATTATTTCCTTCGTTTCGAATACTTTAAGTACGTCATACGTGGTCATTTGAATGTTATGCTAAGTACCGTCTAAAAAATTAGATTTTAGGACAATATTAGTGGCTACAGTAAAAAAAACAAACAAAAAAAAAATATTTTCGTTATCCGTAAACTTTTCTTACAATTTTTACATAATCAGACTTAGAACGTTAATGGCAACCTTGCCTGTCTTAGGATTTTAAGACTAAACTGTTTTTGACTAGTTAAGCCTTGTTCGGACTAGGCGAGTATTTTAGCCGAGTACCGAGTAATCTAGTAGCTAAATGTGTCTGAACACCAAACATTTAGTCGAGCAGGTAAGTAAATAATTTAGTCAAGTCAATCCATTTTGTTCTATTTTTCGGGCGAGTAGCGAGTAGTTTAGCCACTAAATTACTCGGTACTCGACTAAAATACTCGCCTAGTCCGAACAAGGCTTTAGCGACATTAGGGTTCGCGCTATAAAATCTTGATTTTTTTAAATCTATTATCCCCGTCATTGATATCGTTAAGCAGAAGCATGTATTCACTTTGAATTCATGTCGTAGTTTAACTTGGCAGTTTTATAATCGTCACTTGTTTGTTAACAACTTTCTTCAGTAATCGTATGAGTGGTCCTGGTCCTTGGATTATCCTGAAGTTTTAGAGTACAATGGAAGCTTCGCGGGCATAGTAGGCCGATAATCTTTTTGAGTCCGTTTTTTTTTTCACGAACAAACATCGCTAGTCCATTTTGGTTTTCTGTTGTATTTCCTGTTCATAGTTGACTAGTGCAGATCTTGACTTCTGAAGTGAGAATTTTATTGTGTCATTTCATAACCTGGCCATATTGGTATGCGGTAGATAAACGCCAAACTCTTTTGATAGGGCTCTCTTCAAATAATGTGACTATTGATAAAAACAACAAAACATTTGAATACTATTATAAATTTCTTTGCAGAGAGTTAGTGAAAGAGTTACACGAGAGAGGAGTCATCGTATATCTAGTTTCGGGCGGATTCAGAAGTCTAATAGAACCGGTCGCGGAGAGACTAAACATCCCAACTATCAACATCTTCGCTAATCGACTCAAGTTTTATTTCAATGGTAAGTTTCTTACTTAATATTGCTTCACTTGTGTTTTTAGGTGACGAGCCAATGTTTAAGCTGCTTGAATAAGCGTTCTTTACTAGTGGTAGGGCGTTTTGTGAACTCGCACGGGTGGGTACCACCCTTCCTACTTCTGCCGTGAAGCTGTAATGCGTTTGGACTTGAAGGTTGGGGCGAAAAACTGACACCACAGATTACTAAATCTGAGACTTAGAACTCGTGTCTCGAGATGGGTGGGGGCGTTTACGTTGTAGATGTCTACGGGCTCCGGTGACCACTTAAAATCAGGTCTATCGTGAGCTCGATCACCCATCTAAGCAATAAAAAATAGAATAAGAATTTCGAAAAAGAACTCGATTTTTTTTTACATTTAATTGACTTTGTAGATGATTAACGTGTACTTGATTGGTTTATTATCGGCCGTAACTTTGCGCTCTGGTAATAAAAAAAAAAAAGATTATTATTTGATGTCAACGGGCTGTAGTGACCATTTAATAGAAGGTAACATGTCTCGTTTATCGTAAAACCGAAGATTATATATATGTATATGTAATAAGTGGGTATTATTCAATTAAAAAGTATAAACAAAGAAAATACCAGGCTACGATATTTTCCATATGATGCTGTTATCAAATCATATGTTAGGGTAAGGTCACATTTATCTGTATTTCCACAATGACGCACATGTGGCACCCGCGCGATTCGTGTTTTGTTTAGTTCGCTTCGTATTGATAAATTGGGCCGATTCTTATCGCTCTGATAAAAAATGTTTTGTTAGATTCTTTCGAGGGTGGGCGATCGATGCAATTGTATGAACGGAATCTTTGAACGTCACTTTCAATGACTTCAGCGTGCTTATCGAGTAAAGGTTATCTCAAATTTGTGTGCAGTTGGAACAACGTCCTTAGCGGCAAATGTAGGCAAACGTCCCAAATCCATACTAATTTGAGTTAACTTTTACGCTATCGAGAACGTTAAAACTCGCACAGGACGTACGGTTAACTTGATTGAATTTGCACACGTAAAAATGTGGCCTAAACCAAATAAACGCGCAAAGGAATGATCACAAAGAACGCACCGAATTTCAATGCTGAAGTCAAACGCGCAATATTATAACGACTGTTTCAATTTCCAAATCAGAATTACGCGATAGAAATGAGCAGGATAACCTGCCTACCTACCTGTAAGTGGGTACCATAAAGAAATTCATAATGAACCATTAATTTAGAAACATCACTAAAAATATAGCAGAGCTATTACTCTAATACGATAAACATGTTTCATATTAGCAACACATTCACAAACCGGAGAAAATATAATGTATGTATGAATGCCAATAACATTGCTCTAACTAGTGGGCATGTTTGCATGACGTAATCGTGTCAAGAAATCGTCTCGTCTCAAATGTCTTCAATAATGAAGATAAATTGCAAATTCAGATGTTTTGTCTAATATACTATCCATGTTTTTTTCTACTAAATGAATTCTAATTACAAAATAACGTTTGTCCGTGTTTAGTATAACTTAAATCTGACCAAAAAAGGAATTAAGTATATTTGTGCAGGTAATAACATCAAATTAAAATCGTTTTCTTGCATTAACAGGTTTTTAGATTTTTTTTTAAAAGAATTTCTTGATGTTACTTTTATATAAATAGCCTGTAAGCCCTATATAACAGTTTAGGACGAAATTTCACTTGCTGGGGGCGGTAGGCGGGGCATATTGGAGTTTAATCGACTAAGTCTCCCAATCGCTCAACCACCCGCGTCCGAGCCTCTAATGATACAAAACTCAATCGAGGTAGGCGGGGGATTAAAATTACGCTACCTTACCCCACCCTGCCGGCTGATTTTGCGAGGTATGGTGTACTCGCAGAAGATAATTTCCCCGACGAAGACACGGGGCAGCCCCTCTCATGCAGAGCAGATATCGAGCGTGTGATCTATCGTGTCTAAGTCGCATCAAAGTAATGGCACTCTGCCTTCGACCTGGTTTCAATCCAGGTACTTTCCGATGCAATCATGATCAGTCAACACTTGGTGATGCGACTGAGTTCGAGGTCACAATTCAATCAGATCTCAAGGATCGGGACTACTATAGAAGACAAGAGAACTATAGAACTGGGAAAGCACTGGCACGGAAACCGGCTCACCACTGATAATCGAGCTTTCGAGAGTTCCTTCTCGAGGCCCCTGATGCTGGGAAGAAAAATACCAATGTTAATCTTCCTCATCAGTCAGAGATTCAGGTCAACAAAGTGAGCACCTAAGTGTCAACGATTATATAGAATCTGATCGACTTATTTCAATTCTACTCCGAACTCTGTTAGGACGTCTCCAATAACTGGAAACCTATTGTCAAGGTGAATCTGGGAGGGAAAGCGTGTATAACACAATAATCGCATTCCACGTGTTTAAAATTATAATTGATTAATAAACATTTTTGAGATGCGTGATTTTAAACGTGATTTTATTATATCATTTAGTTATCTCACTTTCGGAATTATTTATTATCTAATTAAGTTAAATTTAATAATTAATTCTTCGTTTATCTGCGTTATGTAAACAACGTGCTCTTTCTGTTTTCGTTCACATGTGCTTTGTAACAAAACAGTATTGGACGAATAATGTTTAATCATAATTGGAAGTTCGAAGAATAAATTAAAGGTTTTTTTCAAGTATTTGTCTCTCGTAATTGATAATAAAAAAAAGGCAAAGCCGTAATAATATGTACGACAGTTAGTAATAAAATATTTAATGACATGGCACGAATCATTATCGCGCGCATGCGTTCAGCACGTGAACGCTGACGACACGCCCGTAGTGACTTACGATATGTATACGGAGTTGCTTGTATTGAATGTATCAACATATTATTTAATTGTTTTGATTTCCTTTCTTTTTTATTAAAGTTGGGTAGTTTAAAACTGGTTAACGGAGCTTACGGTCATCAGCGTAAATGACGCAGACTCCTACATCGATATCGATTGAAGTTTTAAGTCCATTAGTGCAATTGCTGATTCTTCTACTTAAATGATGCTTCGGGGTAAAGCAGAAAACTTAATAATTAACCATTAAATGTAATACTAAATACTACGGACGTATGACAGAAAACCGGTATTGACACCCCCGTATTTTATAATTATGACCCGGCAGACTTCGTAGTGCCTCAATCGATAAATAAAAAACCTAAGCTTTTGTATAAAATAAACTTAATACAAACAAAAGGAATCCGTCCGACGGGGGGGGGGACATTAAAGGGAAAACAAAATTGTTATTTTTCTTTAATTCCGAGCATTTTCATATTTATCTACCTTTTAAACCTTCTCTGGACTTCCACAAATAATTCAAGACCAAAATTAGCAAAATCGGTCCAACCGTTCTCGAGTTTTGGCGAGACTAACGAACAGAAATTCATTTTTATATATATATAGATTTGAGTTTTTTTGACTATGTAATTATATAATATGAAAACTTTCAATTTAATGAATAGCTCTTGAGTTTAGAATAAGTTTGGAGTATATCGCGTTTTTTAGTGTACAGTCAGTAAAGAGATTTGTTTTCTTTTTAATTTTCTTTAATAATTACTAACTTATAATGGAAAAGTAATAGACCAGAGAAATTGGCTTATCATTTTATAAAAAAATACATTCCTTTTCGGTTAAGGAACAATAGATTTATTTAGTTTCAATTGGATTGTTTTTTGGTCCATTTGACAAAATCCGTTTTATACAAGATCTGTAAGCGTTTTCAAATCGGCTAACTAATAAGTTGCTCTAAAATAGCCTTGTCGTTTACAATTGCGAATAATGTTATCTGTTTATCGATTGTAAGAGATTAATATTGTTTTTATATCTGGATTGTTATTCAATGAAGGACAAATAACAATGTGTTTTATTATGGACCTTGTTTATTATTGATCGATACTTATCAGATCTCAATTAGGATTCGGTCAAAATTTTACAACAACAGGTCCTTTTAATCAAATTGCGCATAATGTTTCAAGTATTTAAAAAATCATACAATCACTACATAGTATAAAACAAAGTCGCTTTCTCTGTCCTTATATCTGTCTGTCCCTATGTATGCTAAAATCTTTAAAACTACGCAACGGATTTTGATGCGGTTTTTTTAATAGATAGAGTGATTGAAGAGGAAGGTTTATATGTATAATAATATCCATTAAATAGTGGAGCAATTAATAATAAATTACAGTTTCCGAAGCGAAGCGAGGGCGGGTCGCTAGTTTTATTTATATAGAACAAAACTGCTTTCTTCTTTGTTTTTAACATAATCAGTTCTAGTGTTTCCTAAATTTAAACGATTGCTTTAAATATTTCAACGTTACCATGAGACGCTATTTAAAAAAAAAACCAATTCAAAATAATAATTTTAACTTCTCGGTAAAGTCTTGTATCGTACGACGAGGTATATTCTGTATTATTTATATTATTTTAATCATATTCTACTCGGAAACAAAAACAAGAAAACCAAGTGACAAGTAGAACGATTTGCAGGGGATTCAACACTTATACTGGTTTATTCGAAAAATATTTCTGTAATTGTCTCTCTACACCTTCCTGTGAATGAGACCTTAGCCACTTCTAATTTGGACTATTATATTCCGTAATAGCAGTACTATATTTTTTTTAAATCTCACCGGTGGAGGCTTCGTTGTAAGCACGAACGATCTACCATGCTATTCAGACTTCCATCTCGTGTCTCAAGATAATCAGGACATACTTTGTATCTAGGAGGTCATTACTTCATAGTAAATTGACCGGGACCTCCGATGTTACTCAAAAACCTTTACAAAGTATTAAAACTGCAAAATGATTGGGAAGCTCTTCGCGATTATCCTCGCTTGTTTACGCCTACAAAGGTTATTAGGGGCGACGACCGATTGACCGGAGGTATACTCTGAAAACAGTCCTCCAGTGGAGTATGAGAATCCAGAGTCGATAGCGTTAAATGGCTTTTTCCCAGCACCACTGGGCTGCTTTAGTCGTGCGCTCATAGGTTTTACTTCTGGCTGAGCATTCGTCCTGTTCTGGTGAAACCGGAAAGGCCTCCGGGCCACCAGTAATCCTTCATTAAAAAAAAGGGTTTTACCAATAAACAACGCGAAAGAACGCGTCATAAAAAGAACGTTTTGACACAAGGCCTTAGCAAAGGTCATTGCACTTGAAAGTACTAAATAACAAGATAAAATAAATTACAGAACATACAGAAATACTCTAGAACATTAATTTCGACATTAAAAATTTATATCCTAGTTGACATACACCGTTGGCAATGACAACAGCTAAACGATAAGGTTGTTTGTAAGTTGTTCATACATTAGAGATAGTAATGTAATAATAGCAATCCGAACATTTGTTAAGAGGTAGTTCTGCAATCGATACATCGATAAGATAATATATTTCAATTAATATCGCACAAGGTTCTTCTTTCACAACTTTTTCGCAAATCTTGTTGTTCATTCGGATGATGTTTTTATTCGTGTTTGCACGTTTGACAGTATCTATCTATATATATAAAAATGAATTGCTGTTCGTTAGTCTCGCTAAAACTCGAGAGCGGCTGGACGGATTTGGCTAATTTTGGTTTTGAATTATTTGTGGAATTCCAGAGAAGGTTTAAAAGGTAGATAAATATGAAAATGCACGGAATTAAATAAAAATAAACAATTTGGTTTTTCCTTTGATATAGATCCCCCGTCGGACGGATTCCTTTTGTTTGTTTTAAGTTTATTTTATACAAAAGCTTAGGTCTTTTATTTATCGATTGAGGCACTACGAAGTCTGCCGGGTCAGCTAGTAATCTAATAATAATGTATGTGGAAACGCCCTAAGGATCTGTGTGACCAAACGACAAAAAACAGTATCCCGTCTTCGTGTCGAATAACAGCCATTTTATGGTTTAAGCGACATTTCGTTTCGGTTAATACGCGATATTTATCCCTGTAATTAAAGGTCCGTTTTATTTGGTATTAATATAAAAAATCGATATTTTAAATTGAACTACAAGAATGATGTTGAACATGTTCACATAGCTGAAGAAGTTATTTTTATGACTTTTTGAGGTGACAACGTCTTATAATTCGATGGAGCCGGCTGCACGCACGAAAAAACATGACTCATGCGGCGTTATCTCGCTCTGAGGCGTTCCATTTAAGGTTTGAAGTGCAAGCGAGAGCGCGCAACGAGCGACAAAGAGGCACAATCGGCCTCCGCGTTCGNTTGCACTTGAAAGTACTAAATAACAAGATAAAATAAATTACAGAACATACAGAAATACTCTAGAACATTAATTTCGACATTAAAAATTTATATCCTAGTTGACATACACCGTTGGCAATGACAACAGCTAAACGATAAGGTTGTTTGTAAGTTGTTCATACATTAGAGATAGTAATGTAATAATAGCAATCCGAACATTTGTTAAGAGGTAGTTCTGCAATCGATACATCGATAAGATAATATATTTCAATTAATATCGCACAAGGTTTTTCTTTCACAACTTTTTCGCAAATCTTGTTGTTCATTCGGATGATGTTTTTATTCGTGTTTGCACGTTTGACAGTATCTATCTATATATATAAAAATGAATTGCTGTTCGTTAGTCTCGCTAAAACTCGAGAGCGGCTGGACGGATTTGGCTAATTTTGGTTTTGAATTATTTGTGGAATTCCAGAGAAGGTTTAAAAGGTAGATAAATATGAAAATGCACGGAATTAAATAAAAATAAACAATTTGGTTTTTCCTTTGATATAGATCCCCCGTCGGACGGATTCCTTTTGTTTGTTTTAAGTTTATTTTATACAAAAGCTTAGGTCTTTTATTTATCGATTGAGGCACTACGAAGTCTGCCGGGTCAGCTAGTAATCTAATAATAATGTATGTGGAAACGCCCTAAGGATCTGTGTGACCAAACGACAAAAAACAGTATCCCGTCTTCGTGTCGAATAACAGCCATTTTATGGTTTAAGCGACATTTCGTTTCGGTTAATACGCGATATTTATCCCTGTAATTAAAGGTCCGTTTTATTTGGTATTAATATAAAAAATCGATGTTTTAAATTGAACTACAAGAATGATGTTGAACATGTTCACATAGCTGAAGAAGTTATTTTTATGACTTTTTGAGGTGACAACGTCTTATAATTCGATGGAGCCGGCTGCACGCACGAAAAAACATGACTCATGCGGCGTTATCTTGCTCTGAGGCGTTCCATTTAAGGTTTGAAGTGCAAGCGAGAGCGCGCAACGAGCGACAAAGAGGCACAATCGGCCTCCGCGTTCGGCAGCGTTCGACATCTGTCTCTCTCCTACTTGAGTGAGCGATGCATCCGCGTGGACAGCTGCTATACAATAATACATTTACATGTTTTCGTCAAGTATGAAGTTCAGTGAAAAGTGAATGTGGTGTCAATTGTTTATAGCAACGATAATTGCGATAATTGAAAAATGAAACCATTCCATCAGTATTTTCTTATGACGTTGTCACGTTCAACTATCGTCAGTAAACCGACTTTACAGACAACCGATTTTTTTTTTCCAAATTTAAAACTTTAAATGGCTTCCCTGTGATGTTGCGAAAGTATCGCTTAAACCAAATAGCTTTTTAACTGTCGATATGGTGTCGAGATTTCCAAAAGGTAATGTTTAGGAGCAAACATGTGATGGATAGATGAAGAAAATTTCCATGATTTTGCCGGTATTTCCGCTTCTAAAATCATGATTGTAACTAAGTAAACGACAACAAATTTTATTAATTCACGTTGTGTACATCGAATTTTATCCGTGAACTTTTATCCCGGTTACGGAACCCTTTTCGTGGAATGTCCGCCTTGCCCTTGTCCGATTTTTTTATCGCATTTTTCTATCTTACGAAGACACATTCCACGGTGATTATTATGTGTTTGATCCGCTTTAAAAAAAGGTTTATTACCTGTTATCGGTCTGATGTCACAAATAAAANAATCGGCCTCCGCGTTCGGCAGCGTTCGACATCTGTCTCTCTCCTACTTGAGTGAGCGATGCATCCGCGTGGACAGCTGCTATACAATAATACATTTACATGTTTTCGTCAAGTATGAAGTTCAGTGAAAAGTGAATGTGGTGTCAATTGTTTATAGCAACGATAATTGCGATAATTGAAAAATGAAACCATTCCATCAGCATTTTCTTATGACGTTGTCACGTTCAACTATCGTCAGTAAAGCGACTTTACAGACAACCGATTTTTATTTTTTTTCCAAATTTAAAACTTTAAATGGCTTTCTTGTGATGTTGCGAAAATATCGCTTAAACCAAATAGCTTTTTATCTGTCGATATGGTGTCGAGATTTCCAAAAGGTAATGTTTAGGAGCAACACATGTGATGGATAGATGAAGAAAATTACCATGATTTTGCCGGTATTTCCGCTTCTAAAATCGTGATTGTAACTAAGTAAACGACAACAAATTTTATTATTATAATATATATTATCCGTGAACTTTTATCCCGGTTACGGAACCCTTTTCGTGGAATGTCCGCCTCGCCCTTGTCCGATTTTTTTTATCGCATTTTTATATCTCACGAAGACGCATTCCACGGTAATTATTATGTGTTTGATCCGCTTTAAAAAAAGGTTTATTACCTGTTATCGGTCTGATGTCACAAATAAAACTTCATCATATGCGATACGTCAATATAGACGTTGATTATGGTTGTCAACGCTAAAAACAACAAAAAACAAAGAAACAAAAGTGTACAAAAAAATGTAATTTACACAAGACTAAATAGAAGCAAGCTAGTTCTGTAGATTTTTTTCAGCAGACCATGAAAAAAGTAAAAGTATTATGCCTTTTAAATTTTTTATTGCTTAGATTGGTGGATGAGCACACGGCCCACCTGGTGTTAAATGGTTAACGGGACCCATAGACATCAACAACGTAAATGCCTCCACTCGTCTTGAGACATTTTTTTTTTTTTTTTTTTTTTTTTTTCTTTTATTGCTTAGATGGGTGGACGAGCTCACAGCCCACCTGGTGTTAAGAGGTTACTGGAGCCCATAGACATCTACAACGTAAATGCGCCACCCACCTGAGATATAAGTTCTAAGGTCTCAGTATAGTTACAACGGCTACCCCACCCTTCGAACCGAAACGCATTACTTTCACGGCGGAAATAGGCGGGGTGGTGGTACCTACCCGTGCGGACTCCCAAGAGGTCCTACCACCAGTGATTACGCAAATTATAATTTTGCGGGTTTGATTTTTATTACACGATGTTATTCCTTCACCGTGGAAGTCAATCGTGAACATTTGTTGAGTACGTATTTCATTAGAAAAATTGGTACCCGCCTGCGGGATTCGAACACCGGTGCATCGCTACACACGAATGCACCGGACGTCTTATCCTTTAGGCCACGACGACGAGAATCTAGAGACTAAGCCTAGATCTAAAGACATGAGTTCTAAAGTTTCAGTTTTTGTAGTGCAATGGCTGCCCTTATTGTTCAAACTAAAACGCATTACTACTTCACTGCAGAAATGGGTAGAGTGGTTTTACCTACCCGTGCGGACTCACAAGACGTCCTACCACCAGTAAAAAATCCCTATTCCTTTACCATAAAACACTGATTTATTTATTTATTTATTACACTTCATGTAAAATTTACATTGGCGGACTTAATGCCTAAGGCATTCTCTACCAGTCAACCAAAGCTAGTAGTGCAGAGTGAATAGTGGTATGTGCAATGAAATTTATATTAATTTACAAATACATACACACAAAAAAATGTATGTACATAAATATATACACAATCACATATACATACATATATACATACATACACAAATACATATATACATACATATAATAAAGATTATGCTCACAATATACTCACAAACGATTGTTATTTTTCCGAATACGAGTATACGCGGGTACCATATACGAGCGTCAATTCGTCGTCATGGGTTAAAAAATTAAAATCACTTATTTTACGGACACACTAATTTATTAAACGATTTGATATTTTCTTGAACTATAAAATACCAATTTCTTCTACAGGTGAATACGCTGGTTTCGATGAAAACGAGCCAACATCGAGATCCGGCGGCAAAGGTTTAGTGGTGAGACGACTGAAGGAACTGCACGGGTACCAGCGCCTGGTGATCGTCGGGGACGGGGCTACCGATGCCGAGGCTAGCCCACCTGCTGACGGCTTCATTGGTATGTTCTGTAGCTTTTCTTTTTCTTATGAATGAGAGGTTACGTGTAAGCCAAGAGGCCTTTCTAGTTTCACCAGGACAGGTGAGCGAGCAAAGGCCTTTTTTATTTTTTTTTTATTGCTTTATTGCTTAGATGGGTGGACGAGCTCACAGCCCACCTGGTTTTAAGTGGTTACTGGAGCCCATAGACATCTACAACGTAAATCCGCCACCCACCTTGAGATATAAGTTCTAAGGTCTCAGTATAGTTACAAGGGCCACCCCACCCTTTAAACCGAAACGCATTACTGCTTCACGGCAGAAATAGGCGAGGTGGACCACGAGACCTACCCGTACGGGCTCACAAGGGGTCCTACCATCAGTAATAGCTCAGCCAGAAGGGGTGAAATTTCCTAACAGCTGCCCGAGCGCCTCCAAAGGAGATCTAACAACTTAAGAGCAGTCGGTTCGCAAATGAATCTACTACCAGATAGGAATTGCGACCCGCTGAGAAGATCCGGCGAGATACTCAGCTGGCTGTTGCATGGGTTAGGTTGAACGTTGAACTCTTAGCGAGCTGAAGGCATCTAATGCAAGAATTATTGGATCTGATGGACCCTCAAGGACGTGTCTAGGGCGTCGAGGGTGACTGGCTTCTGCGTGATCAGGATTCGGGGGAGTTCTGTAACAGTTGAAGATACTTGTCGTATATGTTGTGGACGTTAATGTTTTTAGGTTTGCCGGAACTGATTTTGTGTGTTTGTAGGGACAGCCGCTATGTAATAAAATTGGGTCTTCGAGTCTTAGTATCAATTTAAAGAAACCTTAGTCCCCGATTGAGCATCTACGAAATATATACTACAATATTTATTGGCATTATATCATTAATGACAATCAAACTAAACAACTCATTTGAGTCTGAACGTTGACTGTGAAAAAATACAGCATTTATTATTTTTATGTCGGTCTAAAACATTATAATGATTTATTTAATGAGTAATGCGAACAGTGTTCGCACATGTTTATAAATGACTAGACGGGGTTATCGATATTGCCCTTTGCAAATCTTAATAACTCTGTGAGTTCTAAGGCGGTCGTTTGAAAGGAGTACCTCGTTAAATCCAGAGCTTAGAATCAAAGAGACCCGTACAAACAAGTTGCCAAAGTTAATACATAGCACGCAGCTGCCTGCGACCATTAGCGACAATGAACACTTAACGATCTACCATCAACTGGGTGGTATGCTAATCTACCTACAGCATATAAGTTTTAATTTGTTTAACACCTTGGATGCGACATGTAAAATCATAAGCCTCTGGTGCTATGGTGGGTGGTGGGGATGAATAATATATGTATGTGGGATTTTTTATTCAGGTTGGGCCATTGAAACAGTTGATAACTTCACACAAACTTGATTTTTATTACGTCTTTCTAAATCTATGTAACTAAAATATAAACATCTTACGTCTTCAGAGGTGCTTCAGAGTTACACCCCGTCTGTCTGCCGTCGTGTCCAGTAACTACCTTCCTCTCACTTAAAAAATAAAACTATGTGTTCTGCATTCATTTGCCGTCTTTCTTACTTCGTAACACGACATCTCCTATCTCTCTTACTCAGTCATGCTCCATATCTATCATTCATCCAAACCGTACCGTCCCGTACATGTATTATCAATATAACGATATTACCATCAGTGCGTGGCCGGTCTTTCTCGACCCACAAGCATTAGGGTAGTTTAAAAATGCTATAACTTTGTGAAAACATACTGTATACTATTTATAGTATATAGTTTTCGGTATTGAACTCCTACATACACATGAAATCATCGGTCCGCACCAGCGAAAGGGACATGGTTTTCTTCATCCGCACCAGCTGAGTGTACCACGGAGGCCTATATGGCAGCTGAGTGTACCGCGGAGGCCGATATGGGCCTATTCCGCAGTGAAGGTGTTAAAATTCTCTTTCATTAAAATACGACCAAAAATAAACTCTAACGTCTGTCTTATAAAGGTAATTGTCCTTTGCAGGCTTCGGGGGTAACGTGGTGCGTGACGAAGTCAAGAAGAAGGCAGCTTGGTACGTCACGGACTTCCAAGAGCTGATAGATTCCTTCACCATACAGACCAAGTCTTAGTGGGGAGTACAGTGACCTTATAGGACTCATACAGTTTGCATGCTTCAAATTACTTTATCGACATTAGACTAATTTCAATATTAGTAAATACTAAATATGTCTTATAGATTGATTTTTATATTAGCGGCCATAGGTCGTGTAGTTTGAATTTAGTGAATTTTGATGTTGACATCTTAAGATTTTTAGTACTTCAAATTGCTTTCATGACTAGCTCCTAAACTAGTCTAGTGTAGACTAGCAGTTATGACTTCATTTAAAGTTTTAACGGAAATTGACAACGTTCAAACCGATTCGGGAATGAATTAGGTGTTGCTAGTGTTCAAATCTAAATTTTACCAACAGTTATAGTGAAACGTGTGAAATTTTATTTATTTAATCCAATAATAAGTATATTTTAATAAACTTGTAAAAAAACGTGGTAATTTACACTGTGATGTAACATCGCCTTAAATATTATTTGTATATGATAATAGTTATTAAGATACAATATTTTAATTAAATGTACTATTAGTAATATTTGGATTTTTTGTGTCATTTAACTAGTATATTTTGCTGTATAAATTTCAAAACAGAACGTAGCACAGTCTTTTAACTGGAACCTGTATTTCGATTGTGCATTTATAATGAAATTCTTTTAGTAAAATTCTAACACACATTTTACATTGTGATCGTACTTTAAGTACAAAAAATTAAGCTTGTTTTTGTTTGTTAGTGTTTCGGGGACTTAGTCCTTTTTGGATTAATTTTTTTTTAAACGAAATTCTATTTTTATGTTGTCGGATGTGTAATATTTAGGATTAATTACATTGTAGTAGTCAATTATAATGTTTTGTAATACAGGGTGCCGCGAGGGTAAAACGCAATTGTGCTCAAAACGTAAGCGAGAAACAATACTCATTTTTTGAGCGTGTATTTGTCGTTTTAGCAGGTAATCTAAACTGAGGGTAGAAATGAAAACCGCTCCTCGAGAGCGTAGAGACCCTTTCAGCCGATTTGCAATACATTGCGTGCTGATGCGAACCAACTGAAATGCGAAGTGTTATTTTAAGGCAATTAATGAATAATAGCCGACGTAACCTAATAGGTGTATGGCTCTAATAAAGAATATAATAATAATAATGAATAATGAAAATATTGGTGAACGGTTAAATTCCATAATATGTTACGAAATTGGATTGTGTTGCCAACACAAAAAGTTGGCATCTAAAACACCGGAATTGTTGATTGTTAAAAACGGCTGTGTACTTCTTATGCTCTAAGTTTTTGTAATTAAACGAATAAAATTTTAATATCATGATGTGATTGAATTGATTTTTACTCTGAAAACGTTCTCCCAAGTTTGATATGTGGTTATAGTGTAATTAAAATTTAGGAATGGGCAGATGGTGGTATTAACGTGTACGGCCCAGTGGAGTGAGTGATCGAGCTCACGCTAGACCTGTATGCTTAGTTTATTTTATTTTTTTATTTTTTTATTGCTTAGATGGGTGGACGAGCTAACAGCCCACCTGATGCTAAGTGGTTACTGGAGCCCATAGACATCCACAACGTAAATGCGCCACCCACCTTGAGATTTAAGTTCTAAGATCTCAAGTTCTGTTACAACGGCTGCTTCACTCTTCAAACCGAAACGCGTTACTGCTTCACGCCAGAAATTGGCAGGGTGGTGGTACCCACCCGCGCGGACTCACAAGAGGTCCTACCACCAGTAACAGCGCCCCTAGCGGCAAACGTACGCAAACGATCCCACTCCATACAAATATGAGCTAGCTATCGAGAACTTTAAAAAAACTCGCACTAAGCAAACTGGTGTTAGGTTGTTACCAGAACCCGTAGATATTGAAAGGTGAATGCCACCACCATTGAGGTCGAAATTTCTCGAAGAAGGTGTACAGTGTCTGCACATTCAACAGAACGTATGCTTTCTTCGCGGCAGAAATAGGGGTGTAATATCGACGCGGCGGGCGCTTTTTTTTTATTGCCCTTGTAGGCAGACGAGCGTACGGCCCACCTGATGGTGAGTGGTTACCGTCGCCCATAGACTTCAGCAATGCCAGGGGCAGAGCCAAGCCGCTGCCTACCGCTTAATGCTCTCCACAAGCCTCGTTTGAAGAAGGACATGTCATAGCGCTCGGGAAACACCGTGGAGCTCCCCGCTCATTCCATAGCCGGATGGTACGTGGCAGAAACAGTACGGGCCTTAAAAACGCCAACTAGTTTAATACGAAATCGATATTCGTTCAACCAACGAAATGATGTTCTTAACAAACTTTGCCTGGTGTGTTTCTTGAGGCGCGCTCATCAAAAATATTTACGTCGCCGCCGCTCTGAACGATAATCGAAAGAGATTTTGTTACGTTAACATGAAGTTATAACTTATTAATTATATCGAGGGGTGACTATTTGGTTTAAATGACATTTTTGCAACTTTAGAGGAGAGCCATTTAAAGTTTAAAATTTGAAAAAAATATCATAATAAAAAAATGTTCTTCCGCTATTTCAATGGACTAAGCTTAATTGAAGTTCATTAAAAACATCGAACTGTTGATGCTAATACTAAATAAAACGCACTTTTAATTACAAAGATAAATGTCGCGTATTGAGCGTATATGTCGCTTAAACCAAATACCCTTTCACCACTCGATTTGATATATACAATAAATGGGTACCGTCTTGAAATCCGTCCGTAATCCCTAGGTCGTATTACAAGGGGCTTACACAGCGTATCCAGAGGTGATAATCCTTTATTTATTTAAAAATATACAAAAGGTTTTTCGCTAGTAAGCTATCATCGGGTACGCCTGTTGTATTTTAAAGCAAAAAGCACTTAACGCAATTGCTCGTACGCATTTGAACGCGTTGGAATAATAACGCAATTATTCCAACCAGTAGCTACTACGGGCAGATAAATGAACCAGATAGATAGATATAGATATCATAGCTACTAACTACATGCCCAAATGGTAAATAGTCGACGTCGCCCAAAGCACGTCATTACGGATACTCACGATCCATTAACGGTGCTTTTAGGTATCACAATCACCGATCACTGTCCTCGTTGAAACCGTCGCTTGCGACGTACGGCTCGACGAGCGAATTAACCCATAGACACAACCCACTGAGTTTCTCGCCGGATCTTCTCAGTGGGTCGCGTTTCCGATCCGGTGGTAGATTCTGCGAAGCACTGCTCTTGCTAGGGTCAGTGTTAGCAGCACTCCGGTTTGAGCCCCGTGAGTTCACTAGGGCGAAGCTGAAATAGCCTCTCAAGGCTATCAGAATAGGTAGGAGAAAAAAAAAGGTACTAGAACTATCTTAGTACTATTAGTCGTAGCTCGTAGGTAATAATAGTATATGCTTCGGTTTTATCAGTCGTATATATAAATGTAAATCTCGCATTTCTCATTTTCACTTGATCATTTTCGACGTTTTGAATACTTCACCATTTTCTTGTCGTAGACAATTAACCTCTTATTAGTTGATATTTCAATTTTGTTTTATTTACCGTCAAATGTTCTTGGTTAGTTTCTTTGTTCGAAAGCTCGGAAACGCGACATTAACTTTTGAAAATAATTTAAATTACGCTTATATATATGGCGTTATTAGGTAGGCAAGCTCAAGGTCCATCTAATGCAAAGTGGCCATCGGACCTCATAGCCAGCATACCACCACCCCCATTGAAAAAAAAGGGTGCGTGTACTTACGTACGCGCGTAAGAAGTTATACTTTATTTTTATTAAATTTATTTCTTTTTTTTATTTAAATTTTAATTAATTTGAAAAAAAAATCGATTAAGCAACATCCTCAAACACGCATATTGGACATTCCTTTTTTTGACATCGTATAAAATCGGTAATTCTCGGTACGGTTCGGAAAGTTCACCTGCGGCTATATTCAGACTCGCCAAGTTACGTTGGTCGTATTGTAATGAGCGATTTAGTGGGCGACTTCATTCTGTTAATTTTGTGTCACAGTGCGCGCGCATCGTAAAATTTCACTCTCATCAATTTTTCATAACGCGCCTCTTTAGGCGCGTTATGAAAAATATATAATAGATACTTCTTTAAGTATAACTTCAAAAATTCGAAGTTTCAATTTTGAATATCGGCTGTTTCACTTTAGAATCTGAAACACGTGACCGTCTCGCGAGAGAAATGTACAGAATGGTAATTACCACACGTGCAAGTCCCCAATACGACGCACCAGCTGTCAACGCCTGACAATATCTCCTGAGCGCAGTATGCCTGGTGAAATACTTTAAAAAAAACCTTCTGTCAATTCTGCGATGTATTTTACGATATACGCATTTCACAAGACCGACATCACACAGCCAAAATAATAATAAAAATTTTAGCAGTTCTTTCCAGCCGTAGACATGGTTTAGTTTATATTTTGAGTGCCTTCAATTGGCTAATACATACGTGATGGTTACATTCTGAAAATAGATGTCGGTGAACTGTCACCGGTGTCTGGCCAGCGAAGAGATTTGCGATTGAACTTCAGTATATATATATATATATATATGTATGTATATATATATATACACGTACTTTGATAATCAGTTATGAAATTATAGTTCTTGGGGAAAAAATTAGGTCGCACGTATTTAAAGTTTACTATTGTAATCCGTCTGTTTGTTTTTGGTTCTGGTTTTCCGTGTAATACGATAAAACTGTAGAAATTTGAAAAAAAGTCTTCCAGGGAAATTCGCGTAATCAAAAAAATATTTAAAATCGCCTACCTTAGCAAAACACATCAATTAGGTATATAATAGTTACGGAAAACTACATTAAGCAATTTTGTTTACTTGCAAGTAAACATATTTCTCAGTTACTATGATTTAAAAACCAAACCAGTGATATATGTACAAAGCTGAAATAAAAACTTAGCTTTCAAATAATAATACAAAAAATTTAAATCGATTAATAGCTGACGGAGTTCGCCTATCAAGTACACAGAGCCTTTTTTTTTTGTATTGCTTAGATGGGTGGACTAGCTCACAGCCCACCTGGTGTTAAGTGGTTACTGGAGCCCATAGACATCCACAACGTAAATGTGCCACCCACCTTTGAGATATAAGTTCTAAGGTCTACGGAGTACGTATTTCATTAGAAAAATTGGTACCCGCCTGCGGGATTCGAACACCGGTGCATCGCTCAACACGAATGCACCGGACGTCTTATCCGCTAGGCCACTTCAAATTCCCCTAGAGGCCAATTACATAAGGAAAAGAACGTTTTTTTTTTATTGCCCTTGTATGCAGACGACCACACGGCTCACCTGATGGTGAGTGGCTACCGTCGCCCATGGACTTCAGCAATGACAGGGGCAGAGCCAAGCCGCTGCCTACCGCTAAATATAGCTAAATATATTGAATGAAAATTATGAATTTTATATTAAGCCGTAAAATACCTTTAATTATAAAATAAAGTAGTTCAGATTGTCATACGTATAACGATGAAGACAGATGCTCACGATTTTGACAAACAATAATAATTAATTACCGTCTGTAGTCAACCAACATTCTCTTAGTGCCAAGTTCTTTTATTCTGAATAGTGACGTCTCAGAAGTAATGTAAAAGTCAACCTTATCTGTTAACCCAGACAGTCGAGCCAATGATCCACCTGATTTTGAGTGATTACCATTGGTAATGAACATTCGAAGACGTCCGGTGCATTTGTATCTAGAGATGCACCAATGTTCGAATCCCGCTGACAAGTACAAATTATAATAAAATACGTACTTAACAAATGTTCACGATTGACTTCCACGGTGAAGGAATAACATCGTGTAATAAAAATCAAACCAGCAAAATTATAATTTGAGTAATTACTGGTGGTAGTACCTCTGGCACGAGTAGGTACCACCATCCTGTCTATCTCTGCCACGAAGCAGTAATGCGCTTCGGTTTGAAGGGTGGGGCAGCCGTTGTAATTATACTGAGACCTTAGAACTCATATCGTAAGGTGGTGGCATTTACGTTGTAGATATCTATGGGCTCCGGTAACCACTTAACACCAGGTGGGGTGTGACTTCGTCCACCCATATGAGCAATAAAAAAATAAAAAAAGGTAGTTAACATCAGCTTACTAGGGGCACACCCAAGCCGCCAATCAACCTACAACTTAACCTAGAGTTTGTTTATGCTACAGTTTTTAATTTTGTTTTCGATACCATTACGAATGTCACTGCGTATAATGAGATATAAGATCGGAGCAATATTTACTTTGATACGCTTAAATATAATTGGTTATGACGCAAACCTAATATGCCCTGTTGTCGATTTCCATGTTTCGACAATGACCATTTTCCACCAAGTGAAATGAGAATTGCTCCATCGCACACTTTAACATCAGTTTTTTTAATGTTGTAGGTATGTATATTCTTCGTCACTTCTGTCTTTGCCGATCTCTTTATATCGAGATACGTGCTACAGAAAGCCCGGAGTCGCGCCGTGCTATTTCTCAATTTTTCCAATATCAGTGTTTCTGGGGTGAATTCATTGAGAGTTCAGGAGCAACAAAATTATTTTTAATTTTTAAAATAATTGTTTATTTGGTTATTCACCAATTTCCAAATGAAATTTCCTTGTAGGTGATACGCAGATTTTCTTAAATTAGCTACCGGACGCTCGCAATAACTTCCTTGGTTGAGGATTGATCTTCACGAATTTGATCCCGGAGAGAAACGCGGTAATGGTATTATTTACGTGCCAACACACGTTACAGTGCTTAGCTTGGACACTTCAGAGCCTTTCCAAAGACTGATAATAATACAATCTTATGGAGAATTCATTGTACATTGTAAAAATCATTAATCGTCAATTCCATTTCTCTCACAGACAATGAACTTTAATCCACGTTAAAAAAAAACATATTATAATAAACGATTTCCCACCAAAAAGTACTTATTTCAATGTTTTAAAAA
This sequence comes from Bombyx mandarina, assembly GCF_003987935.1. Next base: position 583,862 of record NW_021011510.1, on the reverse strand, counting down.
TATTGACGTAGCAATCGAATTTCAAATGAGCTATCAAGAAAACAGAGCTTCCAGTGCGCCTTATAAAGCGAAATTCGTTTCACTAGATTTACCAGCCATTTAAATATACCTATTTCTATCATAACCAGTCAATATGACTGGTGTATAGAAAAAATGCTCAGTGTTTTCCAGTTTTTATTAATTCTTTTAAATAGTAAGCTAGTATTTGTTTTTATTGTTCTAACCGAATTTCCCTACAAAGGCGGCTGGGTGTCGGGTCGGTCACGGCGCGACTGTAACCAACGTATTTTGAACTTTCAACTCTAAAAATACTTTTCTGGTGACCCCGCACGACGCGGGCGCAGTCTGGCCGCCCGCTGAAAGGTCCTGCCACGCTATACGTGCGCCCTATGCCCATACGAAACTGAGCCGTTAATTAGAATTCGAATTAAAAAAAAAATACATTCCTTTAAGAGTGATCTTTAGAAACATTACTGAATTAAAAGAAATAACGCGAGTGTTTTTTTTTTGTTGTGAAGTTCTCGGTTTCGCTGATATGCGTAATGTGAATAGTGTGTGCGAGCACGTGATTGTGTTATTGAATATTATATGTCGAAAACCCGGAGAAGATCCTTGTTGTGGTAATTTTTAGGGCTGTATTTATTTACTGTTTGTTTTATCTGGAGTGTTTCTTAGAAATCATTTAAATCAAATTATCGCTCTTTGTTTGTAGTATTTATTACTGATAAGATAAAGCAATTTAGTGACAATATTAATTGTCTAATGCAAGAAATTTTGATAGTCTTAAATGTAATTTATTTATAATTAAATTGAAAAGATAAACGAATCATAAATTTGAATAGACAAATAATATCATTTATACTTTTTATTAGTTGAAAAGAATATTGACGAGGATTTTTAGTAATTTCTTCTTGACTGAACTTTACAGTATTCGAAATGTTAACTGACAGATGACGATCGCTAATGGACATCAGCAATACTAGAGATACGACCAAGCTTTCTTTATAAACCTTGTTTTAAGAAGAACAATGTGTCATAGCGGTTAGGAAGCACCATGGAGGGGTTTAATTCAGAACTGAATGCTATGTGGCAAAACTATGTATTGAAATGCACTTTATGCGCGGCAAATCTATGCAGCCGGCCTCTCTAAGTCGGGCGGGAGATGGTAAAATGACGGTGTCATTTTGATTACTTCTTCAGAACAAATTCCTCAAGTTTGCCTCGGGTGTCAATTCATAATAATGTGGGAAATGTGAGAAACAATATTTATTTATTTTAAAGAAAATACTAAATGAATAAAAATATAGATTTCACTCATTTATTTCACTGAGTAACTGTTCGGCAACCGAATCTGGAATCGGTATCAATTCATATTTATTTCTCAAATTTGTTTTCAATCTCCTTATAGTGCGAAGCAAATAATTTTTGTGATAATTCAATTCGCTATAATCACTGACTGTTGGTCTGAAAGCACTTCTGTTCTGTTTCTTGTGTGCTTTATAACAGCCTAATATTGGAGGACATTTTTTTGTTACGTCGTAACGCAGTTCTCCTTTTCGTGGGCTCGTTATGAGCATTGGATTTGTAGATAGAGTGGAAGGAGGTGAGGTTTTTTCTGTATCTGTAACTTTTGGTCCTTCGGTTATAGTATCTGCTTTTGTCGTAATTGTCGAATCACTTTGAGTCACATTTGGAATGGCAGATGATGTGATATCCCGTGTTGTCGTAACAGGAGTCACTATTGTGTGTGTGACTATTGTAGCAGTAGTTGGTTTATTTGTTATTGTTCTTGTATTTATGGTTGTCGTTGGTAATGTTTGAATTGTTATTTCGTTTGTTGTTTTATTAGACGGGACAATCACGATCGGAACTGGATATGGAAATAGCAGCACGTTTGATTGTGGCGGAAATTGATTATTACACGTTGAGCATACATTTTTACAGCAGGGCTTAGGTCTGTAGCAATCGTTGCAAGAACACTTACAATAATTTAAATCACGGAACGATTTCCTTGGGCGCTCTTTGTGTTTTTTTCGAGATTTATTATTATTTTGAAATATCTTTTTATTATAATTTTCTTGATAATATTGATGGTTCCACATCAAATTTTGGTAGTGAGACTGTATCTGCGACATTGGATTCTGGTAGTACATTTCTTGTAAAGGAACGGTAAATTGTGATGAAGCCCAAACGACAAAATCCATTAAATGTATTGTGCTTATCTGAAACAATTGGATTACCGAGAAAGTGAGTTTTGTAAATGGACAGAATAGGGTTTTTAGGTTCACAAATCATTAACGAGTTTTATACAAATACGTACAATCATCAAATTTAAATTATTTCCGTGAAAATTCATGTCGATTCAATAATTCCATATTGTTCGTTCTTTATCGGTTAAAACTATTCGTTCTATTTTAAATTTCCACGAGCAGAATTTTCACTTGAATGCGAAAATAGCAAGTCGTAAATGTTTGATTATTATTTATGATATGAATAAAAATATGAATTTTTAACAATTTTTATTTTACTAAAATATAGAAGAATGAAAATACAATAAAGATGCTACATTAAGGTATACCAAAAATATATATTATAGTAAACATTGAGTAAAATTGTTGTTAATTTAATTTGACACTCTTCGTTGCATCAGTCATTCTATGCTGAGGAGATATGGACGTGGGACTCTCATTGAGATCGCTTCTGTTGTTGTAAGTATGTTTTACAGTGCTAAAAAGATGTCCATTCTATTTCATGATACGTTTTTCTCATAGCAATTACCATTTGCTTAACCTTCCATTTTATCATTCGTTTATATTGTAAAGTTCGCAGGGGTGCTTCCATCATATTGGGGAATGATATGGTAGGATCATTTTGAGCATCAATCAGTCAAACTATTTTGATGATGTTGACGGTTGACTAATAAACCCAAAACGCTAAGTATAGGAACACTAAAGTGAAAGTTTACGTATTCATTTAGAAATTCTGTAGCTCCTTCATTTGTCGTAACTTAACCATTAATTTCTTAGCCAAATTGTCCGGTATTGGAACGATCCCATACTTAGGCACCCAAACAGGCATGGTCCGTCTTGCCGTTGTCACCAAATACTTAGATTTGTTAGATCTATTTATTGCGCGTAAGGAAGGTTCAGATGGTGTTTGTGTTACCGGATTGGCTGAAATCGTCGGATTTGTTTTTGTTGTTTGAACGGTACTCATCGTAGTAAAAGTTGGTACAGTTATTGAACTTATTGGTGGTATTGTATTATTAATTTCATGGCTTGGAGTTGCAAAAGTGTTTTCTGTTGTCTCAGAAGTAGGATTTGTTTCATTCGTCTTAACATATTGCATTGTAGAATTCCATTGTGAATTCAAAGATAATATTAAAGGGTACGGATATGGTATTAAGACGATGTTGGCCATCCCTTGAGTGTTGCAATTCGAACAAAATGGCTCACAGCATTTTTCTGGATCTTCGCAGTTTCGGCAAGAGCAAGAACATTCATTTCCATCATTATAATCATTATAATCTTGTACTCTAGTTTCTTGCTTATAATCACTGTTTTGCGAATTACGTACAAGATTTTCATAATTAAAGCCGGTATCATACATTTGCGTGCTATAATAATTAGGTATGACACCCACAGAAGGATTTGTAAAAGGAAATCTATATTGAGATATTGATATTTTCGGGAATAAGGAAATTATTTGCATGTAGCGAATCTGAAAAGAGATGTGTTGTTGTCAGTGACACATAATGTGTTACAGAAGATTAATTTGTAAAAATTATTAAAATATAAGGCTTACTTTTACGAGTTTAAATGGCCATATTTAGTGAAATTAAATTTTTAACAGTACATAATTTTAGATATTATTATTTTAGTTCACTATTTTTATTATACGTCATTAAGACCATACAGATTGAACATCTGTAATGAGCAGGCTATGTGGTGCGAAAGAACAGAGTGACTTTCTGGTAGATGGGCCCGAGGACCGCTGAAGTAGAAGCCTAAGCTCAGATGCTTGGGTGGTGTCGAACAGGACACAAAATAATTAGGGGTTATAATTTATAGACGGAAAGTCACGAATAGATCGGACTGAAGAGATTCACTGGACCAAGCTGAGGCCCGCCAGCGGCTGTCATGCCTCAAATGACTATGATGATAATTTCATTATATAAATGATAGTTAGGTATTATATAAACTATCCGCACTCACCCGCTTCGCTAGGCATTTAAAATTAACATTATCATTTATTATCATTATTATTAGGGAGTCCAACACTCATATAAATGGATACCAAGTTTCAAGTCAATCGGATGCATGGTTCAGTAGTTATAACGGAACATCCGTAAAAACCACTGTAGATTTATATATTAGTATAGATTTACATAGATCATGTGAGCTGACGTAAACATCGGTATTTTAACTCATAACTACAAATTTGTGGGCTTTTTAATTTAATTATACAAATACAACTTACAAATTTTATAAACATTATCTTGAAGCAAACGGAACGCTCAATTTCTAATTGTTTCACAAGTACATTGTGCAAATACTGGTATATCACTAATTGTTGCGAGCAGGTGCGGACTATGCCTTAGTTATAATACACTTTAATTCTTTTTTCATTTACGTAAGCCGATGCATTGTTCTTGTATCGGTGCGATAAAATTTTCTAGCTTATTACTAGGCTTTAATATTTGAAATTTTTTTAACTGGAATACTTGGTTGTTGGATAGGCAGTATGTATGGAAAAAACAGAAACACTATAAAAAAATGTGATAATTTTATCTTTTGCTAATCTTATGACGTAAATGCTTAAAATTGTAAAATGTAAATAAATGTAATAAATGTAAAAAAATAAATGTAAAAAAAAAAATAGAAATATAAACATAGAAACAAAAAACGGCTGAAGTAAAAGAGATAACAAAAGGAGAAACAGAACAAAAATCCTCCATGTGGCACTTTTTTTTCCTACCTAAGCTGGTAATCTAGAGTGTTATGCTAGCGTAATCGAGCGAGTAGATGAGCTCACGGGACTCTAATCAGACAACCTATTGGACGTTGCAATGGATATAGTACTGGAGATATACTGAACTCAAGGAGAGTTGACGTTAGAACGGTCATAAAACTCACGTCAAAGCCCTACGCAGCAGGATAAGAGGACATGCTGCGGCGATACCCGACGTGATGTAAGACGAGGTCAAGAAGAAGCTTGGGTCAGTATTGTCCTGAATAAAACGCTGCTGAAATACTTTTACGAATATTTGGGATTTATACGAACAATCAAGCATCCTGACCTACATCGGAAACATGGTAAATGATACACAATGTGATTTATTTCTAATAACCTGGAAAAATGATTTTTACTGGTGTTAGAACGTTTTGTGAACCAACACGGGTAGACACCATTCGGGTAGATTCGATTTGAAGAGTGGGGCAGCAGTTGTACTATAAAAATTGAGTTCTTAGAACTTGTGTCTCTAGATGGGTGGCGGCATTCACATTGTAGATGTCTATGGGCTCCGGTGACCACTTAACACCAGGTGGACTTTGAGCTCGTCCACGAATCGAAGCATTAAAAAAACTACAATGGATAAATGACCAAGCTTGGCATCAGTAATTGATTGGCATGAAGAAGTAGCCGCCTTTGGCTATTGCTTGAGATTTTGTTTGACCTGCATACATTTTGTATTTACGGTCTTTTAAATACTTATTTGATTACAAATTACATAATAAAATTAAAAGAACGGAATTTATTACGTGCAATGTAATATGTAGGTATAAAAGTTGCACAATAAACAAAATTGATGCATTGATCGACGCACAAAATACCTTTTTTTTTTAACGCTGGGGAATCCATTTACGTATACCCGGTCGAGGGGGGTAAGAGACCAGGTTATGTCGGACTCCGGCGCCTCCAGAGAAGAACAGGGAGAAGAAGAAGACAGGGGTCCTCCTCTTCTCCCAATTCCTGCCGGGAGACTACGCCTTGAGAAAGGCGCGCGAGGCACTGCACGGCGTCAGCCACGCAAGAGCTACCCCGCAAAACCGACTGCCGACTAAACCCCATCGAGCCCCACCACTCCGGCTCCACGAAACCCACGGTACCGCACAGTGCGCGCCGAAACGCACAAAGTACCTACGATACTAAAATTAATAATCGTTTGAAACTATTCATAGGAAACGGGTCGAAGTTTACAAGTCGTGACCCGAGTTTTAACAAGTCTCGAAATAAACGCGCAAGCGTCGGTTACGTATGTACGTACCTACCCGAGTTTTATAGTGGTGTTTTCAATAAAACAACAAAATAAAATGCTACTTCTGTTTAGTACCTTATATTAGAAGAAAATAGGTTTTATCTTTTATTTAAATATATATTTATATATATCGACGCTTGAAAGGCAAACATGACTACGCGACAATAACTGCTTTATACATAAATTATAGGCAATAACCATATTCGATGCGCAAAAAATATATATTTCTAGGTCTATTAAAATAGTTTCAATCCTGCAGCTAGATTCGTTAAAATCGATTTTTTTTTCAGGTATTTCAACTTTAAATTAGTCTACTGTAAAGTTCACGCATTGTCGCTTAGTCACGTTTGCCTTTCAAGCGTCGATATATAGACGAGTATATATGTGGGATGGTATGGCGAAATTTAGTGGATATTTAGTTTATTAACACAATTTCTTATTCTTTCAAAAAAAGCTATGTATTCGTAGCGCCGTCATGTCAATTGCTGTCTGTTATTTAGATTTTCTTATTTTAGACCGATGAAAAATTATTTGTTATTCTTTAACGTTGTTACATTACAGCAAAAGGCAAATGGCGCGAGCTCCCATCTTAAAATGTATTTGCGATAAAAACGTATTTGTTAGAAAGCTTTGTGTTTGGTAATGATAGACTATTAACCTCAACTCATTTTAATAGAGGTATAATATTACATTTTTGTGAGCTTTAGTCTAAAGTTTAAAACACTAGAGTTTTTTTTGTTAGTTTATAAGATTGGAAAAAATAATGCAAGCTATTCTTATTTTAAAAGGCTTAAAAACAATGTAAAATTAACCGATGTAAAAGTATTTATAGATTAAAAGTAATCTCACATAGGAGTAGCAGAGCTAATTAAAAACCAAACGTTGCCAGTCTATCAATCGTTTTATTTCATTAATTTTATTCCCTACCTATTCTCTGGTAGCCTAAGGGGTTATAATTAGGGGTCGCGCGAACGAGCAGGTGAGTTCACAGGCTCAACCTGAGAGTATTAGCTAATACCAGCCCTAGCAAGAGCAGTGCTTCGCAGAATCTACCATTGGATCGGAATCGCGACGCACTGAGAAGATCCGGCTCATGTAACTCAGTGGGCTGTGTCTAAGGGTCAGTTTGCTTGTCAGACTCGACAGGGACCAGTTGTAGAGCATAAGATCCGGGGGATCCGACAAGACATGTTTCGGACGGCGGCGGCTTTGCGTCGCTCCGTTTCCTCGATAGGACATGTATTGAAAAAATCTGTAAATTGACTCTCGAATATCCAAACATTGATATTGACCCAGGCCGATTGCCCATCTAAAGCCAGAGAAAAGCTATTTAAGCCGGTATTAATTGTTTTTCTTTTGTTTTTCTTTTATTCAGGCCACAGGTGTCCACTACCGGACATAGGCTCCTAATTTACACCAGATAGCCCGATCTTAGTCTTAGCCTTTCTCTTACAGTTCTTATAATTTGATTTATTTGTGTATAATAAATATTGTAATGATATTATTAATTAATAGTGCCTTTTCGCTTAGTTTCTATGAACGAAAATTGGGTCTATTTACTCTTTTTTTCCTTATTAATTTCACGAATCAATTACAATCATAGCGCTCAATACCACTCGATTAGCGTAGTGTTGCTCTGGTTGTATTTAGTGAGCCGTATTCAAAGTTTGTATTCAGGAAAAACATATTCCCAAATAATCTCAAAACAGTTTTGTAGCAAATACTTCAGTGTGTACATTACGCGTCATATTCTTTGCATGTGTGCCCAGGGCGTCGGGTCACGACCTCGCCGGGCCGGAATTAGCTCTGACGTTTCTGGCCACCTGCCTGCCAACTGCTAAGCACCACGCCAAACATACATGCGACATATATTTTGTATATAATGTATTAAACGAAATCAGTACGTTAACGCACATCAATGTTGGCCAAACATGGGCATGTTAGGCCAACATTGATGTTGGTTATATAATAATGATGATGTTAGTAATAAATTTACTTGGTAATGTAATTTTTTCGTCTAGAAACAATGGAGATTCTATTTTTAAATAAGTCACATAAGCTCATGATAAAATACGTTTAGTTACAATATTTACAATAAATTACCATCATCAATATTAATTATTGTGATTTTGAAGTTTGGACTCTTGTGCTATTTCCGTAAATTCCATGTATTATTTACGCTAAATTATTGACATATATTTAACATCTACGTAGTTTGTAGTAAGTATAACGGCGCCAAAAATCTATTTTTATATTTCAATGTACTCAATTTTTTTTTAACTAATCGCAACGTCAATGATGCCAGAGGACCTCAGATTTAGAAGGTATGTTCGGCTAGGCAATCTAATGAAAAACGGCACTATCTTCCTATCACGAGGTCTTGATGAACCATTAAAAGTTCGTCGTAAGCCCAGAGGATTATTTATGTCTACAACGTCAATATGATAACAACGTTTAAAAAAATCATTAAACTAAACATCATGCGATCTTTTTTAAGGTGACTCCGTAACGTGTTCGTGATTTTGAATGTCGTATGACATTTATTGTTGCGCGGAATATTTTTATATTTTCCAAGTAAATGAAATATGAAATTAGCACAGCATGACCTCATAATCTTTAGATTCGATATCGATGTCCCGCTGTAAGCACTCGACGCCCAGGCATGAGTTTATCAACACTAGATTTTCCATGAAACTGATAGTTCCTTTGTATGTAACACAGTATACGGAGAGCAGTGATGTTAGTCTTCCGACCCTTAGAAATAAGGTGACACTCTACAAAACTTGCATACGCCCCGTCATGACCTATGCAAGTGTAGTGTTCGCTCACGCGGCCCGCATACACTTAAAATCCTTCCAAATCATTCAATCCCGTTTTTGCAGGATAGCCGTCGGAGCCCCGTGGTTCGTCAGGAACGTCGACCTCCATGACGACCTGGACTTAGAGTCTATCAGTAAGTATCTGCAGTCGGCGTCCATGCGCCACTTCGATAAAGCGGCACGACACGAGAACCCTCTCATCGTGGCCGCCGGTAACTACATTCCTGATCCTGCGGACAGAATGGAAAGCAGTCGACGTCGCCCAAAACACGTCATCTCGGATCCTCCCGATCCACTAACGGTGCTTTTAGGTACTTCAAGCACCGGTCACCGTTCTCGTCGAACCCGTCGCTTGCGACGAAGGGCTCGACGAGTAAATTAACTCTCAGACACAGCCCACTGAGTTTCTCGCCGGATCTTCTCAGTGGGTCGCGTTTCCGATCCGGTGGTAGATTCTGCGAAGCACGGCTCTTGCTAGGGTTCGTGTTAGCAACATCGTCAGGTTTGAGCCCCGTGAGCTCACCTACTAAAGTTAGGGTTACGCTGACATAGCCGCTAGGGCTATCAGCTTAGGTAGGAAAAAAAAAAAAAAGTCTTCCGACAATATTCGTGGGAAATTTCGGAAATGTGTTTCTTTACAATAAAATAAAAGATTTTAAAATAAGATCGAAGTCGTCGTGGCCTGAAAGATAAGACGCCCGGTGCATTCGTATTGAGCGGTGCGACTGTGTCAGTGTTCGAATCTCGCAGGCAGGTGTAAATTTTTCTAATGAAATATTGTAGTATATAAAGTATTTGACAAAAAGTTCAGGATTGACTTCCATGGTAAAGGAATATAACATGTAACATGTAATAAAAAACAAAACCCGCAAAAAATATAATTTGGGTAATTAGTAATGATAGGATATAGTTTAGGATGTTTAATAAGCATCCACGAGTAGGTACCACCACCCTGCCTCTTTGTGAGGGGTGGGGGCAGCTATTGTACTGTAAAAAATGAGACTTGATTGAGAAAGAATTAAGGTGGGTAGTGACATTAACGTGTTTGATATCTATGGACTCCGGTGACCATTTAACACCAATTGGGCCGTGGCCTTGTCCATCCGTCTAAGCAGTAAAAAAGATAGGAAATTGTTCCAAATGTTCTCGGTCGGAGCAAAATTTCTTGAAATTGTCGGCCGTGCTAGTTGTTTAAAATGTAGTAGATAGATGGCGCCACTTAAATAAATACATAAATTATTTTCAATGTCCTTAGGTTCAGATTCACCATGAGATAATACTAGAGGCTATTTATCTCGTTCTCGTTTTTCGGTAGGCAGCCGCTTGGTTCTGCCCCTGGCATTATTGAAGTCCATGGGCAACGATAACCACTCGCCATCAGGTGGGTCGTATGCTCATCGGCCTACAAGGGCAATAAAAAAAAAAAATTTTTTTTTTTTAAAAATGCCACGGATGACTGGCGTGTAACTAAACTGTTAAAATACATTACAGTACTGTCGTCCCTGTACTGTGTCTGCCGTGTGTTGCTTATCGTTACGTTATCAGCTTATCGACAGTCACGACTGTGTGACCGGTCGAATGTCTTCACGTCGTATATATGACATTTCTTTGTCTCTGTACATATTTACGATATTATGAAAATCGTCCTTTGTGTGCAGGTACGGTACTGCCTGACTTCTGAACTCGGCTCAAACTATTAAACCTGTGTTTATGACAGCTGACATATCTTGTCAATGTCAAACATCATACGTCAAAGGTCACTACGAATTTCTAACCATTTAATTGTAGCTGCAAAAGGCACTGAACGTTTTTTTTTTTATGTAGTAATAAAATAAAAGTTTTTTGTAAAAAAAATTAATTTAATTTCTCATTATTATTGCGTTTTTAGCATGTATGTTTAACTTATAGAGAACATTGATTAAAATTGTTTTTATTTTTCCTAAACATAAAACATGAAACAGAAACAGCGATGTTCAAAAATATTACAGACAAATATTAACAAATAACAAAATAGCGACCTGTCTTAGCTGACACCGTTTCGACTCGCCGGCAGAAGGTTAAGAGCCCGTTATCAGCTGTTATCAGCGCTTACCTCGGCACCGCCCCGGTTGCTCGTTTGACCTGACACCGAAGTTATTAGCAGTACGTGATAACCGACACAGTATACCTGTTCGTTTTACCTTTCAAGGTAAAAATACTTTAATTTAAAATGGTGTTTTTCGATTTTTTAGGCCGGCTAGTGCTAGTGAAACTTGTTTGTGTGTGTCAGTGCTGTGCTTAAAGAGTTTGGGATAGGTACAAATACGCTACAAATATATTAATATATAGAGTAACAATTCTGAACGTTAGCCTTGTGTTGATTTCCTGATTTATACTAAAGTAATAATGTGGACTTTAACGATTGTTCATTAATAAGTACACATAAAAACATCATTCGAATTAAACAAGTAACTTTAATATTTAAAGAATGGTGCGATACATGTTTAATTTGTCATAGATATACGTAATTAAAGTTCGCTCCGGCGTTTCAAAACTAATAACGTAATTCTTATCTTATTAATTGGCAATTTAATGGCTTAGGTATTTTTTTATAGGTTGCATATGTATCTGGACAAGTTCACGGTACATCTTGTGTTAAGTTATTATTGGAGCTCAAAATACTATGGATCTGCCGTAGCCTATCTACAGGTCGATGCCTCAATTACGTAAATTCTAATTACGTAAATTCTAATTTTTGCGGGTTAGGTTTTTTTTATTTATTGCTTAGGTGGGTGGACGAACTCGTAGCCCACCTGGTGTTGTGGTTACTGGAGCCCATCTACAACGTAAATGCGCCACCCACCTTGAGATATAAGTTCTAAGGTCTCAAGTATAGTTACAACGGCTGCCCCACCCTTCAAACCGAAACGCATTACTGCTTCACGGCAGAAATAGGCAGTGGTGGTACCTACCCGCGCGGACTCACAAGAGGTCCTACCACCAGTAATTATGCAAATTATAATTTTCCGGGTTGATTTTTATTACACGATGTTATTTATTCCTTCACCGTGGAAGTCAATCGTGAACATTTGTTGAGAGCGTATTTCATTAGAAAAATTGGTACCCGCCTGAGATTCGAACACCAGTGCATCGCTCAACACGAATGCACCGGACGTCTTATCCTTTAGGCCACGACGACTTAGATATTTATTGATGTTATTCCTACATACATTAGTGAACATGAGTCAAGTACGTGCTACGTTAGAAAAATTTGGTACCGGCCTGCGGGATTAGAACATCGGCCCAGTCGCATCGCTCGATAGGAGGAGTACCAGGCGTCTTATCTATTAGGCCACGACGATTTCTATTGATACATCTCTCTGTGAAGGGCTCGTGGCACAACTTTAATTTTTTTATTCAATGTTCATTTAATTCCATAAAAAATACGTCTATCTGAGTATAGTTAATATAAATAAGACTTTGACATTCATATTTTCAAAGTGGGATCGGCGTTCAACTTATAGTTTCCATGGGCTCCAGTAGCTTAATATCAGGAAGGCAGTTGGTTCCTTCAACAAACTAAGCAACAAAAAATATGAATAGTTTGAGCAAAAATACTCTCTAAGGCTTTCGAAACATTTAGAAGCGATTAGCGTTGGTATTGCGCATCCTATCATCGCATTGCGACTCGCACAGAACTCATCCATAATACACACAATATATAAGTTAATCAACTCTCTGTAAGAAGTAATTTTTACGATACTCGCTCTCCAGTTCTTATGCCGTGTCTCTTAAAAAGATTTACAAAGAGGCCCTAACGGCACCCATTGGCTTCGCTGTGTCTAGGTTGGTCTAACTTTGATACCAAAAGTACTCAAATGTACTCATAGCTATAATTCTGTCATATAGTTTTCGGGGAGATTGCTGGTTATACTTAGCCATATTTAAGACATACGATAGACGCCTCTGTTGTTAGTGAACGTAGATTTAATAAGTACTGTTGTAAGAATATTAGAGTAGGTACGAAAATGGTGCCTGATTCTGTCATAAAGCAATCGTTCTTCGCTTTTAGCAATGTTGACGCGGTCAATCGATTGTGTATATTATACAATAGTTGACTCATACATGAATGGGGAAATGGGAATGTGAATTAGTAGGTAACATCTATAGTCTATACCTTGGTATACCACCTTCAATCAGCGACTTTACTTGTGGTGGAAGGAGTGGGCGTAGCGGTGTTAGAGGGCGCCGGCCTGGAAACTTTCAATGAATCTGTTAAGCCTTGTTCGGACTAGGCGAGTATTTTAGTCGAGTACCGAGTAATTTAGTGGATAAACTACTCGCTACTCGCCCGAAAAAATTGAACAAAATGGATTGACTTGACTAAATTATTTACTAACCTACTCGACTAAATTTTTGGTGCTCAGACACATTTATCTACTAAATTACTCGGTACTCGACTAAAATACTCGCCTAGTCCGATAACTATTTCATTTTGACCGCGCGCTTGCTAGAGAACGCTAGAGTCATGATTGCACACGGGTGCTACATGGGCTAGAAACGCCTTTGCGTTTAAAGTTCTATACTTCCACGCACCATTAATAAATTGAGATCTTCTGCTGCCTTTAAAATACCGGGAACACAGATATAAGTAATTAACAAGTGGACTTTTGATTCGTGATAGGACGTCTTGTGAGTACGGGTAGGTATTTGATCCATTAACGGTGCTTTTAAGCACCACAAGCATCGGTCACCGTTCTCGTCGAACCCTTCGCTTGCGACGAAGGGCTCAACGAGCGAATTAACCCATAGACACAGCCCACTGAGTTTCTCGCCGGATCTTCTTAGTGGGTTGCATTTCCGATCCGGTGGTAGATTCTGCGAAGCACTGCTCTTGCTAGGGTCAGTGTTAGCAACACTCCGGTTTGAGCCCCGTGAGCTCACCTACACACGTTAGGGCGAAGCTGAAATAGCCTCTCAAGGCTATCAGATAGGTAGGAAAAAAAAACGGGTAGGTACCACCACCCTGCCTATTTTTGTTGCAAAGCGTTCCAGTTTTGAGGGTGGAGCAGCAGTTGTACTATGGAACTAAGTCCTTGAGATGTTGTTTCAAGGAGCGGTGTATTTAAGTTGTTGATGTCTATGGGCCTCGGAAAAACACTTAACATCTCGTTTATCCGAATACCAAATATTTTTCATAAAGATTCCGGCTCACTAACCAATGAAGCATCCAAAGTTTTCCTTACATCTAAAGTTACTGAATCATGAGTGGAATTGACAGATATCTCATTCATTGTATACTAAGTTGCCCACATAAAAATAAAATGAATTATGTGACTTTATTATAGCTGTCAAGTGACATTCAAATTACGCGCAATGACGATAGCTGTCAGAACGTTGACAAGATTAATTGATTTTAGTGTCGTGAGAGTTAAGACTTTTTAATTTTAGTTTATTATTTATAATGAAAACGGATGCCAGTTATGCTCCGCTATGACTATTGGAAAAAATACGTTTTTTGAAAGAAGAACAAAAAAATGAAGGCATTAGTTATTATAACTATAATTAATATATTTTTACGGTTAAATCTCGATGTTTTATTGTCATTATACATATTATTTCTGACGTTTCGAATAGTCTACAGTTTTCGTTGCCATATACAGCTGATAGATTAAACCAATAGGTAGGCAGCGACTTGACTCTGCCCTTAGCATTGCTGATGTCCATGAGCGATGGTAACCGTTTACCCTTAGGTGGGCCGTATGCTCGTCTGTCTGCAAAGGCAGTAAAAAAACCGTTGTTGTAATCGTCTATGATTCGGCAAAAGTAAAGAGAAATTATTATTATGTGAAATCCTGGAAAAATAAGTCTCCAACAGAGATTGGATTCTTTGGTTGTCTTCTTGGATCTTTTCAGAAAGAGGTATACCTTACCTTCTAGTTACCTTCTAGTTCTACTTCTAGTCTACTACCTTCACTTCATAGGTATATTTCTCAGCTCAATTAGAAAAGCCATTAAAATTGAACTTTAAAATGGACGCATTAGAATCGAATTTGCCAAAAGTTGAGTGCAGTGAACAAATGCCAGTAGATGTGAAATGTGAAGTGTTGGAAAAAGTTGATGATGACGCTGAGGTGTCCAGTCGTGGGGGGCAGAGGGAGAACCGGTTGACCAGCATCATTGATCATCTTCGGTGCCAGAGTAAGATTAAAGGTAAGAAACCAAATCTTTTTCTTCTTAACTATATATTTGGATTTGTTGTATCGATCTAGAAAAGCATCAACTCATCACTACCCGTGGGTGTTGTAAAAGGTGACTTGAGAATTGTTGATTCGGGGGATCGATTGCCGAGTGAAAGTGCAGGGGTGTCGCTTAGGAAGTGGGCTTCTACCATCTTCTGCCCGAATTTTACGATATTTGGCTACTGAGTTCCAAATATCTCGCACACCAATCGAGACAGTCGATTAAAGAATACGATTAAAACTCTAACATCATGTCTCAAGGTAATAGATAACATTCACGCTATGTATCCAAGGACATCGGTCACTAATTTTAACATTAAGCGGAGATGGTGAGAGTGACGCGTAATAAGGCGTTTATTGGCTTCCCGCCTGCAGTTACCTTTTAGAAATTGTACTACTTGAATAGTCAGATCAAGGGTCGAATGAAGTAATTAAGGGACGGCATATATTTAAAAAGGTCACTGCTACGAAAAATTAGGAAATGCTAGCCTAGGATCGAGGCCGGAGGGCATATTTGATATATAATAATATATTCTGACCAAATAAAATAATTTAAATTTCTATTAAATTTCTATTAAAATTTTAAATTTCTTTATTCGCGGATCTAATCGATACATCGATATATACACATTGATAAAAAGGATTCCATGAAGTAGGTAGGTATACAACCGAATATCCTTTCTTTCTGTATTCGCGCCATATTCACGGAACGTTACTTTTACCGTATATATAATACTTACGCTACTTTTCGAGGTGCATCCTAGCAGTCACTTAAATATCGGGCACGTGTAATAATTCTTAAAGCATAATCACGGTGAGGTGTTTTAGAAGCGTGACGAAAACAAAAGTCGCACAACCTTTGAGCCCGATGTTATCAAGAACATGTAAATCGCTTAGTGGATTTATAAAAGTAATTAGAAAAGACAAAGGGCACGCGCCGAGCTGTGCTTAGCCGCGAATGCACATAACAGCTCACAAAAGATTGAATACATCAGAAGGCTTGATAGACAATAAAAGAAAAAAGCCTTCACATAATATGTGTTTATTGAAACATTTTCATAAAATTTACTGGTCATTATACTATTTCGAAATAATCATCGTTATATTAAATTTCATATTATTATTATAATTGTTAATTTGAGCATGGATGTATCAGATTTTCCGGTAAGCGTCATTCCAATGATTTATTTTATCCTCATTCGTTTTCGAATTTTTGTTCTAAAGGTAAGAAATTTTAGTATCGATTCCCGTTTTTCCTGGTTCTTCTTTATCACGGGATCTGGAATAGGTTCAGCTTGGAGTCAGTATCTTCTATAGTTTTTATTTATTTATTTTTTATTGCTTAAATTGGTGGACGAGCTCACAGCCCACCTGTTGTTAGGTGGTTACTGGAGCCCGTAGACATCTACGACGTAAATGCGCCACTCGCCATGAGATATAAGTTCTAAAGCCTCAAGTATAGTTACAACGGCTGTCCCATCCTTCAAACCGAAACGCAATACTGCTTCACGGCAGAAATAGGCATTGTGATGGTACCTACCCGCGCGGACTCACAAGAGGCCCTACCGACACTAAAAAGTGAGTTTATTAGGAATGTCTTGTGCACCTTCTGTACATTTATTTTGCAATAAGGAACAAATGTGCGGTGTGGTGGCTTAAATTTGAACAACAATAGCATAGATGGCCGATAACGTATCGTTGGATCGGCGCGTTTCCACCGCCGCATGGAGTCGCCCGGATTCGCGACCAAATGCCTTCTAATTACCGTTCTTTATAACTATTTTCATTGTATCCCTGACTATACGGTTGTTTTTAGCGTTTCCTATGCATTGAGAGGCATAAACTTTGTTTGACCGCGTAAGGTCAGATGAGAGAAATAGTTTTTGTTGTACAGCACTGAAAAAAAACGTGATTGCGGAAATAAATTGCGAAAAAAAACATACGAGCAGCGATAGTCAGAGCGGAGCGTGATCAAATTTAAAACTACTGTTACGGTAAGAGTAACGCCATCTATGGACGAATAGTCGAACGAATATCGAAGGATCTAGTAGCACCTAGAACGCTCGAGAAGTACAAAGCCATCTATTGTCAGATAGCGGAAACACAATACTAGAGATTTGTGGAATATTCTCGATAATTCTAGGGGTGGGGTATCGGATATAAAAGCGCTGTAGAGACGGCACGCAGTCAGTTTCGGAACTACTCGAAGCGAAACAGCAAACGGATCACCTGAAGCGAAGCGGAAGAAGCGAATTGAGAGTTTTAAAGTGCTTGTGAAGTGTTTTAAGTGTTGAGTATAGTGTTAACTTGTGATTCGGTAGAATGTTTATTTATCCCGAACCCCAGTGCATAACACTACGAACATGTAAAGGGAAAAGCGATCCCTGTGCTTTAAAATAGTATGAATAAAACGAATTATCAATGGCCGAAGTCTATGGCTTGTGTCAATAAAAGGATATTTTATGATATTCAAATTCAAAAGCCAACCTTTTCGTAGGGTTTCTTGTCCATACTGGCTTTGTTGTTTTCTTTATCTCGTCTTCTCATCTTTTTATTTCAGTCATCTATTCTATGTTTTTCCTTCACGAGATATCGTATAGTGATATCTTCTGGTCATTTTTGTGTCTCACTTCCGATCATATCACCCACTGAGTTTTATTTAAGTTGTTTTACTGTAAATGATCTTATGGCATACGATGATGATATTGAGCTGTATTACCTAATTATCCGTTTACAAACTCCAATAAATTTAATAGCTCATTAATACTTTTTAGTGCTTAAACATAACTTTCAAAGAAACTTCCAATGTGAATGAATGGAATGGTGCTGTTTATCAAGTTATACCTGGATTCAACCCATTTCTATCTACTGCTTCAATTTTTTTTTTCTTCCTACCTATGTTGGAGCCTTAGAGGGAATTACCGAGTTACCGAACAAGTGGGTGAGCTCACGGGGCTCTAACCTGGTGACGTTGCGAACACTAGCCCTAGCAAGAGCAGTGCTTCGCAGATCGGAAGCGGGACCTAGCGAGAAAATCCGGCGAGAAACTCAGTGGGCTTCAAATTGTTTTAAGTGAACGGTAGTAGCATGGCCTTTGTTCAAATACCTTCTTTCCTACCCAAATTCTTCCTGAACTCTTTCTCGTCGGGGACCCCGGAAAACGAGTTTTTAGCTGCTCAACGCGAATTTTGCGAAAGAGCAACTGGGTGACGGTTGATCGCATTGGACCGAAAGGTATAGTAGTCGTGGCGCCAACGACCGATGGTTAAGCGTGGGGGCCGGTCGATGGAGAAACATGCAAAGTATACTTCACTCCTAACCTTTCTTCAGTGGGGCCTGTCTAATCCGAGGCTAAGACGTGGAGACGTGGTCTATTGAGTGACCTCTATACGATTGAACTCTGTAACGCCCCGCCTATCTACTCAAGCGTAAGAAGACCGGCGATTTCCTTCGAAAAAAAAACAACAAATACACCAAAGAAGTTATAAATTCAATTAGGCTACTTACGTTTGTTTTTTATTAACCGCTGTAATAAACGATCACCCGACAGCTAATGAATTCTCGATTTCCAATAAATAAATATAAATTTAAATCGATTTCTAATTGTGATTAACATTTTAACGAATGAACGGAATAATCCCGGATGCACATTTCAGCTAATGAATTCATTAATCTGTGTAAATCGACCTTCCTCCGATGTGGTTCGTAACGATAGCGCATCGGATTTATATTCGAGGGACCTCTGAAATACTGCGATCGCCGAGATAGGATTGATACAGTATAAAGGTTTTGCCGTAAGTTATTTTGTGTTGGAAAGTATTTCTTATACAAGTATTGAATAAGGAGAAAGTTAAAATATGTTTTGAGCTATATTATATGCGTATAGGTACTGTCAATGTTCTTATTTTCTGGCTTTAGCTGCAATTTTATGCAGCATTTTAAATTACCTAGTGTGTTTGAGCACTGCACATTAATTTCTCACCTTTAATGCAATTACTGTGTTTCATGAATAAATAAACGTCAATGATTATATTACAACATAGGTAATTACATATTAATTAAAATTGTAATAATCACTTTACAATACTACATCCAAATGAATAGTTTAAAGGATCTGTGCTGTGTTACTGTTCTGCATAAAAATCGATTCAGCTAATTAAATTTTCGACCTTATCAACGTTTAAAATGAGATCGATAATCGTTTGTTCGGATTTCCGTCGATAATTTCTATCGATCGTGATCGAGCATGCAGAGCAAGTGATATATAGAAGCGGCGTTCGGCCAGCGGCGTTCTGTAATTGTGTCAATGATGAGACGTCACGCAAAGAAAGATACGTAGAATAGGTTTATTTTTTTATTTATCTGGTTTGCGAATTCGTCGACTGTTCGAGTTTTGTTTTATATATCGGTTAGAGGTTACACAAAACAAATCAAACGCATCATTTGTTTTCGTTATAAAACTGATAGTAATACAGGGTGTAACTTTTCCCGAAATCAAAAATAGTAATATTATTTATGATTTTTTCCTTATCTATTCTAGCTAAGCCCGGACGCGTAGGTGAGTTCACGGGCTCAACCGGAGAGAATTTGTTAACACAAGTCCTAGCAAGAGCAGTGATTCCCAGAGTCTATCACCGGATCGGAATGGCGACCCACTGATAAAATCTGGCTAGAAATTCAGTAGGCTCATATTATTCCGTTTTTGAATTAAGGAACGATTGTAATATGGTTTAATTATCAACAACCTACGAGGCTTCTAAGAAAACTGAAAGGCGCACAAATATAGCCCTCACAGTAAAAGAGCTGAGCATCATTTTTGATATCGTTTTAAACACAGCACGTGGATTTTTTGACATTTAATTATTTTAACAAATGAAAAGATTTCTAAATTCTTACGTTTCGAACCATATTGTATCATGGTATATGATATTTGTCCAAATAAGTATGTAAAGTCTGTAAGTATGTAAAAAAAAATTAATAATAATTTAGGTTATCTTAATGAGCTGGGGCGAATGCTGGGGCAATGAAATTTTTACAACTGAATTTGACAGGCGTTATTAGTTTTCGACTTTCGGTGTTTTAAGCGTCTTTACTTAGTGGTCTCACCAATTGTGTTTTAGAATAATTAAAATTTCTTATCCTTCAAGTATAACTATATTGCTGACGATTAAGTTGGCTCCACGAACTTTTCTTGCTCGCAGGCAAACCTTTCCAAAGTTGCATCAACTCTTTAGAAAATTAAGAGGAGTAGTCAAGACAATCTTCGCTTACCAATGATTTTCTAAATAGACTTTGATCCCAATTTGGCAATTGGCCAATTCGCAAAACTTGCAACTTCGCTTGGTAAAACTACAAAACTCTTAGAAACTTTACAAAAATACTACTGGAACCAATATGTACCAATGAATCGAAAATCAGCGTATTACTCAATCAAAAAATCCTAAAAGTGTTTCATCGCCTGGAAACTGCAGCCTTTGCGTCATATCTCAAAATGCATAACATTTTATTTTTTTAATGTTTTTCATGCACAAACGAGCACTTGGATAAATAAATCAGAATATATCGTGTGAGCCGAGATAACGAGGGTTCGCGTGATAATATTAATGTTCTTTTCGTGCCTGTTGTCGTTATCAATACATTGACGTAAGCCAGATTATCTGTACTTTAAAATGTTAGCAAATTAATTTGAGCAAATAAGGCAGCGGTGACTAAAACTAAATAGTTAAAGGTTAATGTTGAAATAGAGGTTGCGATACAGTTTTCTCAGGTATTTAGGGCTATGTAATCAATATTGCTACTGTTTTATATTTGATGATGTTGACATTATGTATTTACTTACAGCCTGCTTACTGTATTCCCTATACCGAGATGAGCGCATATACTCAAGTTTTTCCGACGGCTGAAATGTTAATTCAACAATAGGTAATTCAATAATAAACTGTTTTTACAGTGTCCGTTCTTGATTTTATTGTGTTATTGTTAAATAATTCATATAATAAAGCATTTTGTTAAATGATTAAAATAACTTTTACGGCTTAATCTCGTGTTTTTTTTAATGTCATTATATTAATGGCCAAGTAAACTATAAAGTATATGAAATGTCGGAATAGCCCAAATGACGGTAAAACGCAAGATTAAAACCGTAAAAGTATTTTAATATGCTTTTATTACCTTCAGACGTACCTATGTATGTTTGTAACGGAATCTTTGAACATGATTTTGACCCTCTTCTAAACGTCGGATTAACTCGAAATTTGGTATACTTAATAAGGACCGATGACAATTCAATATTTAAAAAAAAATTGAAATTCCACTAAAAAATGAAAAATAAATAATAGTTTAAAAAACTAACAAAATACACTTTTATAGAAAGCTCAACTAAAAAATAGAAGATAAATTTCAATAAATTTGAATTGAAAACAGTGTAAGAAAAAATTATTTTATTGTAAAAAAGCGTGGGATGCATGTTAGCGGTAGTTATAAATATTTTATGAACAGATATGAGTAGAAGGGTTATTTTGATAATAACCTGAAAAGCACACCACGCTTTTTTACAATAAAATCATTTTTTCTCACACTGTTTTCAATTCAAATTTATTAAAATTTATTTTCTATTTTTCAGTTGGATTTTCTATAAAAGCGTATTTTGTTACTTTTTTTAAACTATTATTTATTTAATTATGTATACGACCCGTAAAGATCGTAGGAAATTTACAATTTTTTTTAATTCCCATCTATTAGTTGTTGATTCTGTGGGACGCAGGTCGCGTGCGCACGTGCCGTTAGCCGTCCGTTTGAAATTTATAATGATCGATATTCTGTTGCGGACCTCGGCCCGGTTGCGGGTCGCTCCACAGATGCACCGCTACGCTCATTGAAACTGTTCAGTTCGAATATCCAATTAATTTCATACTCCCGACACTTTGGCGAACACGGTAACACATATTTTTTTTTGTTTTTTTTTTTTACCTAAGCTAGTCTAGGAAAACTTTGGATGCTTCATTGGTTAGCGAGCGGGAATCTTTATGAAAAATATTTGGTATTCGGATGAACGAGACGTTATGTGTTTTTCCGGAGCCCATAGACATCAACAACGTAAATGAATCGGTGCTTGAAACAACGGCTCAGGGACTTACTTCTATAGTACAACTGCTGCTCCACACTCCAAACTGGAACGCATTACTGCTTTGCAACAAAAATAAGCGAGGTGGTTGTAACCTAACCGTTTTTTTTTTCCTACCTATGCTGATAGCTTTGAGAGGCTATTTCAGCGTAGCCTTAACTAATAGAAAAGCTCACGGGGCTTAAACCGGAGTGATGTTAACGCTGACCCTAGCAAGAGCAGTGCTTCTTAGAATCTACCAGCGGATCGGAAACGCGACCCACTGAGAAGATCCGGCGAGAAACTCAGTGGGCTACTGTAACACAGATATAGATTCGGTTGGATCGATCGTACACGATTTGAAACTCGTATTTCAAGGTTGGATTGCGGCAGTTCGTTGTAGATGTCTATGGGCTCCGGTAACCACATAACATCAGATGGGCTATGAGCTCATCCACCCATCTAAGCAATAAAAAAAACTTATTTGCGGTAGACATCAGTCTAGCAAGCTCTCAATACAAACTTGGCATAAAATCACTGAGCCAAGGACGTTGTTACCAGAGAAATCTATCCAATACTAAGTAGTAACTTGTTCGTTTAAAATGACTTTGTTGCTACTCTATAGTTTCTCGTGTGAATCACGTTGACTGGTACAGTGACAATGTCATGTGAACGTGACTGATGGTTTGACGATGTCCCAGAGATAGGCAAAGGCGTCTCATCATATCTCATCATATGTTGCAAAAGCTATGTAAAAAATTGCACTTTGATCAAAAGTTACGATTTGTTTAATTAAAATAAATATTTCGTATTTTACAAAAATAAAACCTCCTAATAAGCTGTAGTGGTTCAAAAGAGATGTTCGGTTTTATATCTTATGTATGTAGGTATATGTAAAAAAAATTTTTTGGAACGAAGTTCCTTATTGTAGGACGATGCGGAGGAGTACCCTAACCGGGAAAAAACGTCCGTAACGTAAGATTTTTATTAGTTATGCACACAGTGTACGACTTAACTTTGTAATAACGTACAAAAAATGTAATAACATATTTTTTTATCATTCATTGACCACGATCTCAGAGCGTTCGTTTGCGCAATACACTAACTGTTATTCAAACAACCGGGAATGAAGTGTACCACAATAAGTTCGCATGTTACCGAATGACAGTGGGTTGTTGCGTAACCTCCAGTTTTATTTTCTTTATACCACAAATAGAACTTAAAATTGCGCCCGTGCGAATTTGTCATAACAATTCTCGAATGGCAAGAAATCGAAGAATGTCTCACGTCAGACTGTTAGAAAGACAAAAAAAACAAAGCGCTTCCCGCAGCGCGTCGAATGTGTTTGAACAGAATAACATTATAGCAAATATTGTAAATTACTATGAAACATTGGTTCGGTACGCCAGCGTTGCTATGTCGGTTATCAGGCGCGGTGATGTGTGACTCTAACATAGTTTTTGTTACATCTTACTGTTCAGTTTCATGCTATTTTACGGTTAGGGGTAGGTCGAGCGATCTTTTAATTGAATCAAATTTTTTTTTGTAAGAATCATTGAGGTATTTATAAGACTGGTACTTTATTTAAAATTATAAAAGTCGAATGCCTGTTTTGATTACGTGTTTGGTCGTTAGAGATAACATGTTTTTTGTGTTCATATCAGATTCACTTATTTATAATGATATTCTTCAAAATATGTTAATTCTTATTTGAATTAATGAGGACATGAGCTAAGTAGCTTGTTGTAAGAAGATTAATGTTGTGTTTTTAACACGTTTTTTATTAGCCGACCGGCATCTATCTATGTAACGGAATCTTCTAATGTAATTTTCAACAATTTGAAGGAGTCTGATTAAATTGAATTGGTCACGTAAGTATCGATGACGCATATAATGCATTATTTTTTTACTTATATCTAAAGTTTTGATGAAGTATATCCGGTGAAAAAATGTAAATTGTTAGTTCGGCTGACTATTAGAGTGTTTCATAATTTTTTAAACTCTATTCTATTTCAATGTAGACACAAATTATGTTCAGCAATAGATGATAATAATATATATTAGTCTATTATATTCATACTAGCAATAATATCAATACATTTTGTATCTTAACATTGTTAGAATATGATTCAAATACACTTAAGAATAGGGCAGTACTACACCATTATCTACTGGATTCATTCTTCACTATTTATTGTTATAATTGAACATGGATAGGTGAACAAGGATAATTTATTACAAAAAACACATTCGAATAATTAACTGCTTCATTACCTAGAAATAAAGTAGTAATCATTAATTTTAGAGTTCATTTAGTAATCTTTCTCACAGACTCCACCGTAGCACAGGCGTCCGACTCACTAGCGCCCGAAGTTGTCAGAGTGACATCAGCGTCATCTGTCAACGCTCGGGCTGTTGCCACTGTCAAAAAGTCAAGGCGCCATCAGATTAATCTTGTCATAAATTATGGTAAGTGGTGTTTCAACAGAAACGTTCACCGATAAGCAAAGGTCATACAGACGAAATAAACAAGCTCGCGTTCCGTGGGGACAATGCAACTATCATCATCCTATATATTACAGTTGCTACTGGACTGGCACGCGGCTAATATTTTATCTGGGCGGTCTTCATTGCACGACCGATCGAGACTCGTTCTAATAGGGATGCGGTGCGTTTATCGATATTGTCAGAGCATTGATTGCTATGCAGTATGTATGTTTTAACGAGAATTTTCGGACAGTTTTATGTATGACTAGCCGTACTCGCTCGCTTCCCTGGGCATTTAAAATTAACATTATTATTTATCACTCCCACAAAGATTTTCATCATTAACGCCCCCGCAACTGGTGTAGGGAGTCCAACACTCATATAAATATGAGCCTATCCATTATGTACATGTATTTTCTACATGAATACAAAGTTTCAAGTCAATCGAATGCACGGTTCAGTAGTTATAACGGAACATCCGTAGAAACCACTGTAGATTTATATATACATAGCTGACCCGGCAAACGTTATTTTGCCATATATAAGATTTCTGGGGAATTTCTAGTGTAGAAAAAAAAACCTCATTCAACCACATAATACCTCATTATAACCAAAAAAAAATTATCCAAAAAATTAAAATAAAAAGTCAATATTAGAGGTGAACAACCCTTATCACTTAGGGGTATGAAAAATAGATAGTAGCCGATTCTCAGACCTACTGAACAAACATATAAAATTTCATAAAAATCGGTCGAAGCGTTTCAGAGGAGTATGGTAACTAACATTGTGACACGAGAATTTTATATATAAGATATTAGTATAGATTAAGAATTATGTCAGATTCAGGATGTGTGTCAATAATAATTTAGCGCATGACGTAAAATAAATACATTAATAACTACTACTTTTATAGTTTTATCTCGCATTTGTTATTATAATTTTATTATATTTAACGTCTTTCACATTATTATATATGTATAATCCCTGGGATATTATTATCGTCTTATCGTGAAAATCCAGGTCAAACAAACTGCCAGATCTGAAGATACACACTTTTTTCTGTGTGCATAGAAAATTAAATGTCAATTATCATTTTTATAGAAATTAGGGCGTAGTCAGCATAATGTTTGAACGCGATGCATGACCACAAAAACTATATAGTTTTCAACAATCTCGAGATATCACTGCAAAAGCAGTTTTAAGAAGAAAATCCTATATTTAGACTTTACTGACTGTGACATTGTGTCTTTTGTGGCATTATAACATTCATGTTTTTTTAGATAATACGAAAAATACTGTTTTGCACACGTAACTACTTTCACCATTTAAACAAAGAAGCGTAATATATTTATAATAAAAATTTACAGTATCTGTAATTATCCTTTGGCAACTGCGGTATACCGGAATAATACTCAAATTTATTTTGTTCATTTCCCTGTGAATCCTTTCAGCTTTAGGACGCGACTACAGGACGCTCTCGAGATAAGATGGGGTGCTAAAGACCGACCTTAAGTAGCAGACTTGCCTCGCAGACGACAGCGAACTTTGAAGGCGATGTTTATCAGGCACAGGCAGGAAAAAACAATCAAATTAATCGATATCGATAAACGGAACCGCACTTGAACCCGAGTGAAGGAGGCGTGCGCGGGTTGCTCTCATTAATCTTTCATTTCTACGTTATATTATTAGAGGAACGGGTTTGCACGGATGCTGCGGGGGCACGGGGCGGGCAAGAGGAGGGCGTGAACCCGAGTGAACCCTCAGTAGCACCTGCCGCGTCCGGTCGGTCAACCTGTGTTTATAGCCACCGTAGACCTATAGTCCACGGTACAATGCTAAGACAAAATTAACGGTTATCTGCAATATCCTTAGTAAAAGGCTTCGAGATTCGAAACTGGAAAGACGGGAATGCGTAATGCGTACCTCAACTGAAAACGTTCATTAATTCATTTGATTGTCGATGTTAAGAATTCGATTTCATGATTCAATGAATATATTTTTAAGCTATTGCATAGCTTTTATCGCGGGCCTTGAGCGCGGCGACCGAATCATGAAATTCCGTAACGAAAAAAACCTAACACCTCTCACTCCGCCTACCATGTGTAGCTCGCGTTCCACACATTTACACGTTGCGTTTGTGTAGTATTTGTGAATAAGCGCGTGGCGTGACGTCACACTGCATGCGCATCATGAAAAGTCTGTCCATCTCTCTCTCGCGCGGTCTAGCTTATGAGTGTGAAAGGGACAGTTAAGTATTTGATTTTATTAATATTTAATATAGCGTGGTCTTGTTTTATTATTGTTTTAATATTAAATTATCATTGTCTAATTATAATTGCATAAGTTGATAAAAAATGCTATGCAATAGCTTTACCGCGGCAGTTACCGAGTGCCACATGTTTTTTTTTTTTTATTGCTTTGGTGGGTGAACGAGCTCACAGCCCACCTGGTGTTAAGTGGTTACTGGAGCTCGTAGACATCTACGACGTAATTCCGCCACCCATCTTGAGATATAAGTTCTAAGGTCTCATGTATAATTGCAACGGCTGCCCCACCCTTCAAACCGAAACGCAATATTGCTTCACCTACCGGGTGGTACCTACCCGCGCGGACTCACAAGAGGTCCTACCACCAGTAAGAAGACAGATTAAGACAGATTTTGAGGATTTCTTATTTATTTATTTCATTTGCTTCAGATTTTGTATCCATATTACATTCATAAACAATGACATTCCACATAGAATGCAAATGAAATAAAAACAATTATTTATTTATTTATGTATTAAATAAAAATATAACCGAGTAACATCGATTTATTCGAATCTTACTATTGCTACATTATTATTGCAATTACATATATAATTTAGTATCACTGACACCTCAACACGTAAATACATTTTATGCAATACATATTCAATCGCCTTTGGTAAGTATTGACGTTTTTGAATGAAGAAGGGGAGAAAAAAGAAATATTGAAAAACAATAATCTTCGTCAATATGTACTAAAAAAATGTCGGGCGGGTTACCCCATTAGTAACGAAGTTTCATATTTTCGATACTCTATTTGATGCTGATTACATAATTTTAGTATTGTGTCTCTGCAACATTATCTTTATCTCTGAAAAGTAAGCAGGTACAAGTCTGGTGTACATGCACTTTCTTTTATCTTTAGCGCGCTCGGTACTAAATTGCTTTTGCTGTATTTCGTTGCGAATTTCTTATATGTATCAAACTTCATTTCAATTATTCATCTGCCCATCTTCTTACTTAACATAAGTCAATGATAAACTTTAATGAAAGATTCGATTGTGATTTTGAAAACTACTGAATCACATTCTTAAATTTCATTCTAACGCCATTTCCATTATAATATCGATCGATGGTTTATAGATTAAGTTTTACACATTACATAATTGTAATTAATTTTTTATGGTTATTTGTTACGACCAGTAAGCGAAAGTTAATAATAGTAAAGTAACAAAGCGAATTAGTAACGCAATACTATGAAGGACGAATGTAGAGTGTGGGGCTTAGATCTCATGTCTAGGGGGTGGTGGTAATCGTCTTGTGACATCCCTGGGCTCCGATAGACATTCAACACCAGACTAGTCGTGAACTCGTTCACCCATCCGCTCAATAAAATAGAGCTCATATTTGTTTTCATAGAGGCCTTAGCATAACGTGAGCTTTGTAAGCTATTGCATAGCTTCTATCGCCGGCCTTCAGCGCGGCGACTGAATCAAGAAATTCCGTAACGAAAATAACCTGAGACCCCCACTACGCCTACTATGTAGCTCGCATTCAACACATTCACACGTTGCGATGGTGTAGTGTTTGTGAATAAGCGCGCGGCGTGACGTCGCACTGCATGAGCATCATGAAAAGTCTGCCCATCTCTCTTTCACGCGGTCTAGCTTATGAGTGTGAAGGGGACAGTTAATGACAGACACGCTATATGTATAAGTTTTTGTTAATGCTTATACATATAGCGTGGTCAGGCAGCCCCCTTTATTTGTCGGCTGAGGGCAGAAAATCGGACGCGATCTTTGCGCTAGGGGGAGCGAGGGGTATACAGGCTTAATGGATTCACCCCAAAACTTACATGAACACAAGTAACTAACAATTTTAATCAAAATAGTATTTGTTTTTAAAAGTGTTAAATGCGCTGATTCATTGCGCTCTTCTGTGGTAAAATACTCTTACAAACCAACAGACCACAATTTTGCATTCATTTATATAGTCATAAATAATAAATTCGAGTAACGTCAATAAATGAGACCCAAATTAAAAACGGCGAGCATTGAATATCAACGACCTGATATTTAAAGTGTACCCATTAACAAAGGGTCATAAAGGTGGCTTCTTAATGGCGAAGGCGTATCTAGTCGACTGTATTAAGATGCGAGTATTGAAGCTTCGTGGACTATATGCATTAAAGATGAGCTCGTTCTAAAATATATTGTCCTTCGAGGTTAGAGTAGTGCGAAGATAAAGTCGAAGACAATTCTGTTAAGCTGTATTCGATATTGAAACATTTATCTTATGCCTTTAAACGAGCAATTCTTGTATATTAATATATATATAATCTGAATCTCGGAAACGGCTCCAACGATGTTCATAAAATTTAGTATACAGGGAATTTCGGGGGCGATAAATCGATCTAGCTACGATTTATTTTCAGAAAATGTTGTTTTATTCGTGTTTTCAATAATCAACTTTATGACTCTTCCCGACATCTATTAGCGAATAATAATACTATTTTTACTGCTTTAAAGACACAACAAGATGGCGTTATAAAAAAAAAAGCCGAACAAAGCTCGGTCATCATCTAGTAGCATATTAAATGTTTACAATTTTATTTTTGTTTTATTAGTATAGTTACTTAGTACAGAATGATTAGAAACATGAGAGATAAAAAACCATAGGTTGTGGAGATATTGGTAAAGTAGTTGTAGTAAAGTGGTTGTTAAAGTGGTTTGTGTTAGGGAGTGCTTGGTTGGGGGATAACGACAAAGGCAAGATCTTCCTCGGAGCAGATGAAATTGCTCCTCAGATCTTGGGGATAATGACAAAGGCAAGATCTTCCACGGAGCGGATGAAATTTCTCCTCAGATTTTGGGGATAATGACAAAGGCAAGATCTTCCATGGAGCGGATGAAATTGCTCCTCAGATCTTTCCACTAGTCACAATTGCAACATTTCCTTCTTCATGATACATCTGCTAGTTTCGGTTAGATTCTTTAGAAAATGTTTCGGGCATACTTTCGTTTCACATTAATTGCTCTTCTTTCCTTACTATATTGACGAGATCGTAAATTACTAGCATACTTGTGATATACATAAAACATATGAAGGTTGAAGCGTCAACATCTATCTGTCAACTGTCAACAGCATAACCTCGAGACTGGGATGTTAACGAGACAACATCCGCTTCCGTCAGTTACATCAAGATTTAATTCGAAAACGTACCGTGCCCGTGGTCTGTGTGCTTAGTGTGAGTTTTATAACGTTCTCGATAGCGTAAAAGTTAAGTCAAATTTGTATGCAGTTAACATAGAGCCCCTAGTGGTAAACGTAGGCAAACGTTCCGACACCATACAAATTTGAGTTAACTTTTACGCTATCGAGAGCGTTAAAAAATTCGCATAAGCACACAGGCCGCTGATTGCATTAAAACCATTGATTGTGCAGTCCCATAAGTTTTATTATAAACCAATTTTTTTTTGCTAATCTTTCAGTCTTCTCTAAAATAAATGGTAAACACACAACATTGAAGATTTTAAAATTCACACCTACTTCCACTGCTACTGCTCATCTGTTTCTATTAAGAATATGTATTTGCCTACCTAACTTCGTGATTTTAACTCTCCTCCTTCAAGAGCTCGTGTACGGTCTTCTGCAAACCAGCTCGGATAGATAGCGTCACCTTATTTATTTCATAAGCAATCATTGGTGCTACTTCGATAGTAAGATTGCCATTAACACTGGCCCTTGTTCTCGTGGAATTAATCGAATTCGACGAAGAGTTTGAGACGACGTGTACTTTAACCTATGGATAAAACTGACTGAGTGTCCTGCCGGATTTTGTCAGTTGATCGCGATTCCGATCCGGTAGTAGATTCGGCCGAGCATTGCTCTTGCTAGGGCTGGTATTAGCATGTTTTTTCAGGCTAAGCTGTGTGAGCTCCCTTATCAGTTGGGTGAAACGTTGTATTGAATTTCAAAGTATGTTTTCATTAGGTATTATTTTTTTCTTTAATTTTATTGTATTCCATCTTCGAGCCGATGAATTGCCAATGTTATGTACGCCATTATTGTCACATGCATCAGGCCACAAATTAAATAGTTTAAGTTACTTTCAATGTTAAATGTTGGTGATGTGGCAGTACTTTTTTAAATAAATAAACCAGAATAGCTCCTATAGCTACTAGAAATTAAGTAGGAAACAAGCCGCTAAAAGTAGAAAACTGAATTCTAAATGGCATTGTCAACCTCAGTGGCGTTAACATAATGCCTATTATTATTGGGTTTTGGTAACTGCTTACCAGATTAAAGAGTCACAAATTTAAGAATATCACGTAGCAAGCCAAGCTACTTACTTCTTAGGCTCGAGTCCAGTAAACAGGAAGGCAATACATTTTAAATAAATTATTGCAGTCAATACAGTGCATTGATTTCATTCTACGAGTTTTCGCAAAGCTCGCCTCTAAGCTCTCAGTGGTCATTCTCATTATATTATTTCGTTTGTGGTCACCACACATTCGACTTCAATAATCAATAATGTTATTTTTGTTGGATGTGATACTGTGAAAACGAAATTAAAAGAAAACCTATTTATTCCAACTGCATTCTTAAAAAGTGTAGCTGTTGTAAAAATTAAAAACTATATTGTCTTATTAGAAAATACCGTTGTAGAATAAACGTACAATGGATAAATGGAATGGATTATCAGAAAATACCATTGTGGGTTAAATTAACTAAAAGCGACATTAAATGACCAGTGCGGGATTCCTCATGGAAACGGTAGCGGCCTGCCTCTGAGTATTATACCGTACTGTGATCTCCATGCGGGATTTTAGGTTCGTATGCAGAGGTACAGCCGTTCTGATTATATTAGCCGTATTGTGAAGAAATCACGCGTTTCTGTTCGAAGGAGAGCAGAGGGGGATAGGTTGGGGGACAGGGAGGGGGCATGGTGTCAGCAGCTATGTAAGACATTTGATTTTATGTCTCAAGACACGTTTTGTGAAGCTAGCATAAGGCTTTGAGGCTACAAGCAATGGGTAGGCAAAAACCAAGTCTCAAGATGGGTGGCTGCATTAATTGATGTCCATGCGCTCCAAACATCCATTAACACCGGGTGGACCGTGAGATCGTCTACCGTTCGAAATTAATAATGGAATATCTTTGAATTTCAGTTGGATATTTAACGGGGCAGTTTAGTAAGCAAATCTGAACATCAAATTCACTTTTGTTGACAACTGTACTTGGTGTGGAAGCACCTATGGAAGGTGTCAAATCAATTTGAATACATATAAGAATTGAAATCTGTTTGCTAATTATCTACGAGTACTTTATTAGAGAATTAGAAAATCTATGCATTGAAGTAATTTATAACGATGATTATGTTAAGAATATCTTTCTGCATAAATTTCAATTTGTCTTAGATATTTAATTAAAAAAAAAAAACAATGTCGTCTATACTTTGTGTTGCTGTTTTTACATTTTACAGTTTTAACATAACATTTTATCGATACTGTATTCGAATTAAAGTATGCTTGTCGCTTTTATGGACACACCAGGCTTTAGGTAAGTCGGGGAGCATCAACCAATTACCCAGCGCGAAGGGCCCGCTGATAATAATTGAATATATGGTTTATGGTCTGAAGACGGGTTGAAAAGGCAACCAATAAAACCTTTGAACACGGACCATTTCTCACTCTGTATTGTGGTCGAGCAAAATGAGAACTGGATTGGAGATTATAGTTTAGTATTCGCCCTTTGAAGAGCCGATGCTTCGTTTATTTAGTAGTAGAGTTTTTAAGCCGGTAATTTTGATAATATTACATTTTTAATGTTGTCATATTGATTTTTACTAGTTTGTTTGGCTTTGTTTTAGGGCAGCGATTCTATGTGCGCTTTTAAACTCTTTTGTTTCAGGTATTTAAATTTTTTTCATGGTGTGTCGGCGTGGAAGTCAATCGTAAAGATTTGTTAAGTACGTATTTCATTAGAAAAATTGGTACCCGCCTGCGGGATTCGAACACCGATGCATCGCTACATACGAATGCACCGGACCTCTTATCCTTTAGGCCACGACGAGTTCAAAGGTATTTAAATGAAATGTTTTATGACGATCGGACGAGTAGCTCACAGTCCAAAGGTGTGAAGTGGTTGCTGGATCCTATAAATATAGCTGTGATAACACCCACCCTGAACCTAGGGGTCTGTCTTAATTGTATAGGATAACGGATCGCCCAACCCTTCAAACTGGAATGGATGATTGGTTCACGTTAGAAATAGACTGGAGAATAGTGGTACCTATCAGTTCGGTCTTACAATACGCAATTAATAAAAATGTGTTTTGCTTATCTAGGCTACAACTTTTTTTTTGCTCGTAGTAATTGTCTACATTTCCTATACATAAATATAGAATTTTGAATAATTTCTAGTCGGTTCGATTAATAAATATAATTTTAATAATACTAATTAATTTTCAAACATTGGTCGCGCTATTAAAATCGATTGAATCGTCATACAAGTATAGTGTACCATTTATTTTCTCTAAGCATTTGATGAAAGCATTTCATAGCATTAAATATTTACGCTATACATCAACTTTGAGTAGTCACTTTTCTTTCGCGTCAACTTCAGAGAGAATCGTGGCATTATGAATGTAATGGAAATCACGTTCTAGTCTGAAAGAACACGTAAATCAAATATTTGTTTTGTGAATAATGGTGATCCCACCAGAATATTTAGGTACACCACGAATGGAATTCATTGTCTGTTACAATTCACTGTCTTCTAAGATTCCTTGAGATCTGTATTTCGTATTATTCGATTGATGGTTCTATTGAAGTAGACTTGCTCGAAGAAAGAACAAAAGGAAAGTCCATTTTCGCAGTAGATTAAAATTTATCTTATGATGTTTAATGTTATAGCTGAAATTAATTCAACACTTAACGGTAGGCAGCGGCTTGGCTTTGCCCCTGGCATTTTTGAAGTCCATGGGCGACGGTAACCACTCACGTCTGCCTACAAGGGCAATAAAAAAAAACAAGGACGATCTAGTATGTTAGTTATGAAAGAGGTGTTTTGAAGCAATAACAAGAAAAAAACGCAAGAGAAAAACCGTAGAAGAGGTGAATTGTCTGAGAAACTTAAACAATAAAAAGTAGTATCGCGATGGCGAAAAAGCGCGGCGCGTGGCGAGCGCGTGCCGAAGCACCAATTACACATCTCAGCCTTTATTACATGAGCCCTCATTAGAGGCGAATACAACGATGTACTAGAACGTGGATGTGGCTTTTCTATATCTATCATTGTTAAGCTTAAGCAGTTTACTACATCAATTTATTTATTGTATAACCTAGTATGTATAGTTTTTTACTCATAGAAATTGTTCGAGGAATTGCTAATTTAAGTTTGCTTCAACAATGTTTGCGAATACCCCAGTTAATTTTCTTTGACGTGCGTTTCACATTGTTCAAGTTGTGTAAACAATTTACATTGTACCAGTCGTTAAACTAAGTAGGAGATTTTTCATGAAGATTCTGAAATGTCGTAAAAAAGCGATAAGTCAAGAAAAATAGGCCGGATTCTTAAATGAAAGGAACACATTTCATTCTTAATCTAAAGGCGCTGGCAAACTATTGTCAGATTCTTCGATCTTTAAGATCTCTTGTGTTTGAAATACAGCCATTATTAAAATACAGTACAAAATTTTAACAAAGGAGAAAACGGACTTCTGCATAATGAAATCAGAAAATGATTAAGTCAATAAAATTTACATTATTAAGAATAAATCAAACAACTGGGTAGATATTGTTAAATTTGAAATGCGTCCACATGAGAAGCGTCAACTGTCAAATAAAAAACAATCTTCAGAATCTGCTTACCTAGAAAAAAATACTGAAGTCTTCTCTTCTTATTTATCCCTTATCCTGCTGCTGCTAGCTGGGGTCAGCACAGCGATTTTTTTTATTCCATTCTCCTCTATCAGCCGTCATTCAAACACTCCATCCATGTCTTCTTCGGTCGACCTTTTCTCCCTCTGCTACCCATGACTCTACCTTGCACTACCATTTCCAAGCATCTCCTAGTCACATGCTCTCTTCTCTGCGCATGTCCATACCATGCTAACCATTATCACGCTAAAAAAAATACTGAAGTAGCACGCAAAAAACCCAGTCGACTTGAGAACCTCTTCTTTTCTTTCAAGTCATCTTATATTTTGTAGCGCTAAGTGCAGTTTTTTGAAATTTCGGGCGAGAAACGAACTAAAACAGTTGTAGCATATCCACATGTATTCGCACATCGCGTGTCATGATTGGGTATGCGCAGCCGAGTGTGGCGGCAGCTAGGTCACCGTCGTCGGTTTTTACATCGAAACTAACTACATCTAGCGGGTTCGCTCGCTTTTTGTACGTCAATGATCGTTCAGGTCGATACAGATGCTAATTCTCTTTGATTAATTACGGCACAGTGATTAATATTGTTTTTTTCTCTACTTTCTCTAAAACCAAACTAGAATCAGTGTTATTGATATTCCGATTCTTTCATTAGCGTACACTTTTTTAATGCGAAATGAGTTGTTACTGATTACCATTTCAATCCCGTGTTGGATGTTGCTGCTGTTGAATGCGACGAAGAGTTCGTCATCCAATTTAACCCATTGACACAAGCCATTGAGTTTTTCACCAAATCTTAATAGATCGCATATCCCGGTAACCGTACTCGTTGGACTCGACAAAAAGTTCGCCGTGCAACCTAACCCATAAATCAGCGCGCTGAGTTTCTCGCCGGATCTTCTAAGCGGGTCGCGATTCCGATCCGGTAGTATTTTCATTCGCGAAGCAGCTGCTCTTGAGTTGTTAGGTCTCCTTCGGAGACGCTCGGGCAGCTGTTAGGAAATCCGACCCCTCCTGGCTGAGCCTTTGCTCGCCCACCTGTCCCGGTGAAACTGGAAAGGCCTCCGGTCACAAGTAATAATACTTCAAACCTAAAAAAAAATTAATCGCCGCGATTCCGGTCCAGTGGTAGATTCAGCGAAGCCAGAATAGTCTCTCAGGGCAATTGATGATTAGATGGACACAAAAAAATTGGCTTTAGTGTTAGACAACTAATTACCCATTTTAACCCAATAAACTGACAGACATGGCGCACGTATTTCTTCATCATTCCTTGCCAAGTATGACAGCGAACTATCTACTTATATGCAATGATTGGCGGTTGACAAAAAATTATAAGTACGCTGTGATCACCGACCCGAGGCAAATAGTGGTTACGAAGCCGGCGGGGCGCGCATCCGGCGAAGAACTGAGGGTGATTTACTGAACCGCTTTTTACTATTACTAATTTGTCTATGTTTGCAAACGGGAGAGAACAAAACGGGTGGCAGGGAACGTTGTTAACTTGTGACAGCTGTTGATGCCGTCTGGTAGATTTCTGTAGGATTCTTCAAAAGAAAAACCTTAGACTTAGGCCCAAAATGAATTGGGTGACAGGGGATTAATTGTATAAAAAATATAATATAATGTAAAAGCATATGTCTCCTTTTTGAAACAAGTTCTCAGTGGCAATGGATTGGTTTTAGTCCTGGTATTGCTGACGTTATTGATCATTAGGAACCAGATAAGCTTTGAGCTTGTCTATCCACTGTTTCTGTTTGGTGTGCGTCAAAAAAGCTATGTATCCGATTTCTTGGACATTTTTATAAATCATTTAACCGTATTCTTGCTCTTATCCTACATTATTTTCGGTCGGCGAAGCAAGTCTCCTTATAATGTTGCATAGGTATTTGGCTTGACTTTTCTACTGGTATTTATATTTGCAACGTGCCACAGGGGGCGACTTTTCCTGTTTCTTCTTTTGGTGTTTCTTTTACTCCATCCTTTATCGGTTCTATGATTTGTATTTTACCATTATGGACATTTACACTGAAATTTAAATTTTCAAACAACAAAATGATAACAAAAATATTAAATTTTAGGTCATTTCCTGTATTTTCATAAAAAAATGTTAAAGTTACAAATATGAATCATTTAACCCAAGTAAAATGTAATTGTGGCATCAAATTGGTGTCTCAATGTGGGTGAATTCGTTGTGATGTCTGTTGGCTCCAGTAACCGCTTAAATGTCAGTATTAAGCGAGCTACCCGTAATCGAGAGTTTTGTGCCTACTGAGTTTCTCGTCGGATCTTCTCAGTGGGTTGCGTTTTCCATCCGGTGGTAGATTCTGCGAAGCACTGTTATTGATAGGGCTAGTGTTAGCAACGCCTCCTGGTTTGGGCCCCGAGAGCTCACCTACACCGTAGGGTAACGCTGAAATAGCCTCTCAAGGCTATCAGCTTAGGTAGGAAAAAAAAAGAGAGCTTTGATTAAAACGTTAAATCTAACACGGGTGACAACCATGTAAATGCATATACAGCTAATATTTAAACAGACGATTGGTAGTGGTTGTGAACACGCTTCGGTCGAGCTATTTCTGCCGCGAAGCTGTTACAAGTTGCTAAATCAGGATACTTTAACCTCCTGGGTCATAGTCCTTGGGCGCTATTACCATTAACAGGACCTATTAGAAAAATTTGATTATTGTTACTTAACGTAAA
Organism: Bombyx mandarina; assembly: GCF_003987935.1. The sequence goes on along the minus strand of NW_021011510.1, from coordinate 546,141 downwards.
CAGAAGAATTGTTATTAGTAATGAAACAAGATTTTAATTTACTAACGTTCACATGTAATACGGCACCTTTTCCAAATGTAAACAGTGAACATAACTTGTTATCATAGATTAAACTTAATGAGTGAGCACACGAACAAAACGATATAAAAATGTATAAAAATAAAAGCTTGCCCGTTTTTGTAAGATAATATTGCTAATCTAATTAATCACGGCTTTTTAGAGATAAAGCGACCCGTTCTCGCTTTGTTCTCTTCGGAAGTATTAGGTTAAATTAAAATTGTATTTTTGTTATTTTTTTTTTACTTTTATTTTTTTTTATTGCCCTTGTAGGCTGACGAGCATACGGCCCACCTGATGGTGAGTGGTTACCGTCGCCCATGGACTTCAGCAATGCCAGGGGCAGAGCCAAGCCGCTGCCGCCTTCCTTCCTAAGCTGATAGCCTTGAGAGGCTATTTCAGCGTAACCTTAACTAGTAGGTGAGCTCACGGGGCTTATACCGGAGTGATGTTAATACTGGCCCTAGCAAGAACAGTGCTTCGCAGAATCTACCACCTGATCGGAAACGCGATCCACTGTAAAGATCCGGCGAGAAACTCAGTGGGCTGTGTCTATGGGTAAATTTGCTCGTCGAACCTTTCGTCGCAAGCGACGGGTTCGACAAAGACGGTGACCAGTGCTTGTGGTACCTAAAAGCATCGTTAATGGATCGGAAGGATCTGTAATGACGTGACTAAATTCTACATAGGGCTCTGTAATCGCAAAACGTATTTTAATAACACCTGTTCCTAAATTAATAAAAAATACACCCGCATTTCAAACACGCGCCTTTTGTTCTAATAAAACAAATCGAACAAATAAACTAGTATATGTACTCGTGCCTAATCAGAACTACTGACACAAACAGCTTTATAACAGAGCTGTCATGACATACGCCGTTTGCAATTTATTTTGACATATTGGGATGTCTATGTGTGGTCCCGTTCGTAATACAGTAATGTTTGACGATGTAACTTAGTTTCGTAATGGGACGGACTTAGCATTCAACTGGGCTGTTTGGTACCCGGTTTGTTCTGTTGGAGTGATCGTCTGGGTTTCATATGAAAATACGAAGTTTGGCAAGGATCGTTTTTATTCAAACGGCGATACACATTTGTGTCAGTGGTCATTGACTACGCAAGCAGAAAAAAAGGGACGACCACTACAATTGACATTGACACATATTAGGCGAGTGACAGCTGTCAGTTGGTATCTATATATTAATACGTGAAGCAAAAACTTTGTATCCCTTTTTACGAAAATTGCGCGGACCGAGGAGTATGAAATTTTCCACATTTATAGAGAATATAGAGAAGAAGTGCACAATGCTAAGAATCTTTTTTTTTAAATAATGCATAAAAGATACATTAAATCAATAAAGAAAACATTACACACACTACCATGTATTTGACACACACACGCATGCATACTATTTATTTATTGTCAAACTTTTGTTCTTGACGTCTGTGGTCAAATTGAGAATAGATTAAATATTGTTTGTCTTTATTAATATTTTTCTATAGTGTAGTCTTGGTGTTGAAAATACAATCATAATAGTGTCCAAACTTACAATTCCAATTAATGATAGTCGAATTTCGACTACTGCGGGACCTCTAGTTGATATAAAGATCCGTTTAGGAATTACACAAGTCTAACATGTTCCGCTATTGGGGGAGCCCTCGGCTCATCTCGTAAGTTAATAGTTAGCAGTTGAAGTCGTAATTACGGCTGACTGCTTCGCGGTAGATTGGCAGGGTGGCGGTTGGTATCTACACGTGCGGGCTTCCAATACGCCCTAACACTAACGCAAATGAAGTAGAAACTATATTGGAATAACCGGCCATCCTACGGTTCAATGAGCCGTTATCCCTTGTGGGGGAAATGAGACGATCCTGTACCTTTCTAAAACTGATGCCTTGATAAATGAGACGTGAGTAGTTCTCCTAACATTGCTGTTCCCTTGACACAGACCACCGAGTTTCTAGCCGGATTTTTTCAGTGGGCCGCAATTCCGATCCTGTAATAGATTCTGCGAAGCAATGCTTTTGCTAAGACCGGTGCTCACAAATTCTCTCGGGCTTGGGCCGTGAGTTCACCGTCCGGGCATATCTGTAATAGCCCTTTAGCCTACCAGCGAATAGGTAGGAAGAAACATCGCTGTTAATATGAACAGATGACATTTAATGCCATTATAACATGGCTCACATTGAAAATAATAAATAAAGTGTAGAAGTAGGTAGGTCAGAAGGTTGCGTGTTTAGATTACGTCGGGGTCACCGGTTTGTAGGTGTACAACAACGGAAAGATCTTCTACCGAGCGAGTGTTATTGCTCGGTAAACCGACGGTCTGAATGTTGTTGTTAGGAACTTGTATATATGCAGGCTTATCTTGAAGATGTCGTAAGCGAGATTCAGGCATCTGTCAAATATCTTGTATTCTGTGATGGCGACCGCCACAAAAGTTTATTTATCTATTATTTAGTAATTTGAATAGTTTGCTCGTTTGTTTTGAAGCACAAAGTGTTGACCGCAGAATTCCCCTACCTTGCCCGGGTGCTCGGTCGGGGAGTGGACGTCGGACGAGAGTCCAAGGAAGTCGTTTAGTGGATGAGCCTTAAACTTCTTTGGCCCGGGTCTTTAATAACTTCAGCCACAGCGTCCCACATATCCCGCGGGCCCCTTAGACGCGCGAACTTCGAAGGGTGTTCGACTCCCGACCGAAAAAAAAAACCCACAACAAATACCTAAATTTGAGCTGCCTTATTCTTTTTATTTTTTATTTTTTTATTCCTTAGATGGGTGGACGAGCTCACAGCCCACCTGGTGTTAAGTGGTCACTGGAGCCCATAGACATACAATGTAAATGCGCCACCCACCTTGAGATATAAGTTCTAAGGTCTCAGTATAGTTACAACGGCTACCCCACTCTTCAAACCGAAACGCATTACTGCTTCACGGCAGAAATATGCGGGGTGGCGGTACCTACCCGTGCGGACTCACAAGAGGTCTTACCACCAGTGAAACAAAACAAAATACAAATTTAATTCTAGAGAATTCCCTACCCTGCGTACGGCTCTTTCAATAAGCGAAGACAAACGGCTATGTGGCCCCGGCGTATGGTAATTGAGATATTTGGCTTATTCAAGATCGGCGAACCGTGATGACGTAGATTTATGAATGAAAAGAGAATGTGGATATGTGTTTTATTTAATGAATTATAATAAGGTATTTCCTAAGTTTTTCTCGAAGTTTGTTAATGAAGAATCTTTTAAATGGCAATACGAATGATTTTTGTGTGGGTTTTTACCATTTTCTCGTTTTAACTACTGCACTACGATTCAAGTTCTTACGTTTATAAAAAGGACATAGTTGCGTTTCATTCGAAGTCGCGTGTAAAATTTAGTACTAAATAAAGGTCTCTTGAAGAAAACACTGCTGTTTGTGCTCAAGGAATTGTTTGAGATGATACCAGCATCTCGTTTTTACCATCGCACCGCGCGCACCGAGTAGAGTTCATCCATACTACTTGGAGCCACTACGTTCATGCGTGGGGCGTTTCCAGAAATCTCTTTGCCATGTACTATCCGGCTTTGAAACGAGCTCCCACCACGGGGCTTATCGAGCGCAGTGACGTGTCCTTATTCAAACGAGGCTTGTGGAGAGTATTAAACTGTAGGCAGCGGCTAGGCTGGCTGCCCCTGGCATTGCTGACGTCCATGAGCGACGGTAACTACTCACCATCAGGTGGGCCGTATGCTCTTCTGCCTATACGGCAATAAAAAAAAGAACAATCGATTTGTTAATAATATTTTAACCCATGGACACATCCCACTGAGTTTCTCGCCGAAACTTCTCAGTTGTCCCAAATCAGATCTGGTGATAGATTTGGCGGAGCACTGGTCTTGCTAGGGCCTAACATCTACCCTACAATTTCTTTTTTTATATAGTTTTGAATAAAGTACTAACAAGTTAATAATTAAATCTAAACATTAAAAAAGCTGCGATTAAACCGTAAAAGTGCTATCCTCTGTGTTTGTTTGTTCGTATTCTCTACATTTCGTTATCTACTAATTATTATACTAATGGAATACCTATACGTGAAAACGGAAGAATTACGGAAAAAAATATGTATTTCAGACATTGAACCAACCACAGCGTGATTAGGAATTCACCGTTATATTTTTTGCATACTTACGCTACGCACAATCCGGTTATTGTTTAAAATGAATTAAAACCCGTTAATCATTAATTACGAACTAACATTAAATTTGATATTTATTCAAATTTCGCTCAACACGTAAACGCTTCGGGGAAGTTAAATTTAAAAGCCGCTTCGCCATCTGTGCTCCCACCAAAATGGTATAGTCTAGAATTGTTGCATAATTTAACTTAACCAGCGCTGTGTACGCGTAATGAAGTTTCCCAGGGAAGAAGGTATTTTTGCAGAGCGCAGTTTTCTGCGGCAATTACTGGTCGCATATATCACACGGGGGGCGGTAGTGGGAAGGGACAAAAATTGTGCTTTTCCATTTGTATACATTTTTCTACACATATTTGTGACTATTGTTAAACTAGCGGCCCGCTCTGGCTCCGCTCGGGTCTTTAACAAAAATTTCAACTATATTTGACGTTGTTTTATTTTTTAAATACAAGAACACTTATTGCGTAATAACTATAATAGTTAGTCATATGCGCGACACTTTTTGTAAATAATAATGTGTTCTACTAAGTCGTAGTACATTATTTTATTCTATCACCAATAGTTTTCGCAGGGCACGCGATGTACCTCGGCCCTTCTCTTACCTCGGCCATTCTCTTCTCCCCTTCTTCCTTTCAGGAGGCGCCGGAGTCCGACATAACCCGGTCCGTTACCCCCCTCGACCGGGTATACGTAAATGGATTCCCCAGCGTTAAAAAAAAAAAAGGGCACGCGATGTAAAGAATATTTTAGGTAATTTTTTTACACCTTGGGTTACATTATTGGAGTTTTAGTAAGGATCCCAAATTTTTTTCAAAAAAGATTATAGCCCATGTCACTCGGGAATACTGTAGCTTCCAAACATTGAAAGAATTTTTCAAATCGGTTCAGTAGTTTCGGAGCCTATTCAATACTAACAAACAAACAAATCTTTCCTCTTTATAATATTAGTATAGATTAAATCTGCACCATAGTGCGCATTTACTGCAACTTGTACTTTTTTTTTAAATAAGTTAATGATTTGTTGTAATTAAAATTTCTTCTCGATTTTTTTTTGAACGACTCGACTAGTTTATCTGAAACAGATCATTGCGCCGGTTCTATACAGCGGAGACTCGGACATCTGACATCCCAATGCACTCAACGGAGCCGATGTTTACGAGTACGTTGTCGACACGCGGATACAATGGACAACGACGCGTGAGAACGACGCTGGACTAGACTTTCCCGTCTGTTACATATACTTTAATGAGTATGTGCATCGAGAATAAAGACATTTTTATAGTGTATTAATATAAGACCTCGTAAATTCACTATAAAGAGAATGTTTTGCGGTAGGCAGCGGCTTGGCTCTGCCCCTGGCGTTGCTGAAGTCCATGGGCGACGGTAACCACTCACCATCAGGTGGGCCGTATGCTCGTCTGCCTACAAGGGCAATAAAAAAAAAGAATGTTTAAATAGTTTCCCGAAGAAAATCGAGAAAATTTTAAAATGACTTTACAACAGTATTCGATAGATGGCGTTATTCGTTTTTATGAAATTTTCAATGGTTATATTATATTACATGTGCTTTTTTAAGAATATTTCGTATTTGTGGTATGGTAGTGGATACACTAGAGACACAGCTGCTATCAGTTTGTAAGGTTTCATCTGATGGAGCTCTGGAATTTGTTAGCTCACCATCCCTACCTCTCGAAGCCCTGAAGCTTACTCATTGTCCTGTCTTAGCAGCAAGAACTATAGACCAAGCACGATCCTTCCATTAAAAAAAAAGACATAAAAATCCACATGTTAAAGTCGCGGACATAGCTATGTCAACGATATAATGTCGTAGCGTTTCTTTGCACGACAAAGTTTATTAGTAACTAACGGACCCGGCAAACTTTGTTCCGCCACACGGTTTGTTTCAAACACATCAACCGGTCAACTTCAAAATTCTACTATAATTAATCAAAGAATATATTATTACGTTTAGCTGTCAGTTGCATTTTGTTATTCCATATCAGTTGCGTTTTGTTACACCACGTTTTATGACACGTCCCACGGGAATGTGATACAAAGTATCCTATGTCCTTCTCCTAAAATAGCTCCTCACCAATTTTCAGTCAAATCAGCTCAGCCGTACTTGAGTTATAAATAGTGTAACTAACACGACTTTCTTTTATATATATAGATTTTATAGTATATACCACAACAGCAATTAAGCGAATTTTCACCACAGAATAAAATGATTTTAATTGTGTCTTTATTTATTTTTAAGCTTTTGTACTCCTTGGTAAATGGCTACTGTCGCTCATGGATTTTAGCTCAACCAAGTCGCTACCAACCACTAAGTAGGATGCTTGGTTTTCGAGGAGCCCTGTACATTCCGGAGACGAAATAGTACAGGTATGGTACAAAAGAAGTACTAAAGAAATGGTACTAAAGAGTTATTTTCAAACGCATTGTCCGTTTATTATCAACTAGCTTTTGCTCGCGACTCCGTCCGCGTGTTTGCTTTGGCATAACGCTAAATTTTACCCCCACTTCATTTACGTAGAAAGTGAAAATATTTATGAATTATAGAATGTTAAGGAGCTATTTAAACCCCTATTTTGAAACATTCTTTATTGGTGCTCCACTTGTATTGGCCTTACCGTGATATACTTTTTAATTGTAATAAAAGAATAGCAAATCGAGTGCCTCCTCAGCTTTTATAAAAGAAATTAAAAGTTGCATTTGTCGAGAATTGTAAAATAGTGTCATTACCGTTATTAGGATCGTTTCAATTCTTTCTTTATTGCTAGTTGTGGTTTATGGTCCCGTGGCCACGCGTCTGCGCGGTCTCCCATGACGCGTCTTGTAGTTTTGGGCGGGAAAACGTAACTACGTAATGAACGTGTTCCTTTTTCAATTGCACTTGTATTTTTTTTATAACTATTAATTTTAATACACGCGTAACAGGGTTTTGAATAAAAAACCTTATATTATATCTCAAAATAAAAATAAGCTTGATTTTAGAAGAATTCAAGAGATACAAGCTTAGTGCTTTAAATCTGTTTTGTTTTTCATGTTTAATTTCACATACTACGACAACGCACTAGTATCGTGCTCGACTGATTGCGCGACTACAAGGCGAATCGGCGGGAGATTTAAAATTGGAACCCTAAAATCGAACATTGTTAAAAAGAAATTAAATGTATACTAGATCAACCCGTGTTTTTGTTCTGATTAATATAACGTTACATGGGCACAATGTGTTGTGTTCTTTTTCGATCCAGATAAGTATGTAACATTTAAGTCAATGTTTTTTGTATCTTTTCTTTTTGAGATAAAATTTGCAGATATTCATTAGGTAGATAGTATTTATTGTGAATTACTCCTTAATTGATTCATTATGAAGAAAAGGAAACGGTTGAAGGCATTTTCATGAAAATGTGAGATTTAAGGCATCATTTAAAAAACCGGTGAACAGAAAAAGGCTGGAATAGGATAAGTAATAGGATGATTTATGAATGAATAATGGACGGCTGTAGATGATGATGATCTGGAATGAATTACTGGGTTCGCTTGCTTTTGGGGAGGTGACTTCCAATTTGGGGTAGGAGTGGGGCTTCCTCCGTAGATTTCATGTCTTCGTTTTCACTCTTATACTTCTTTTTACATATCAAGAATGTGTCCAAATTCTATCTCTATACATCATATTGTTTATTTGAAAACCATATTATTAATGTGTACGATGTTCACGATTGCTCACAGCTGACAGCACTACTTCGATAAGACTATGCGTCATGATAATCGCCTTATCGTTGCCGCCGCTGACTACTCCCCGAATCCTGATCACGCAGGAGCCAGTCACCGTCGACGCCCTTGACACGTCCTTACGGATCCATCAGCTCCAATTACCTTTGCATTAGACGCCTTCAGCTCTAACACTAGGAGCAGGTTTAGGGACCTCTGTACTCGTCGAACTCGACAAAGAGATCGACGTGCAACTTAACCCATGCATCAGCCCGCTGAGTTTCTCGCCGGATCTTCTCAGCGGATCTCGATTCCGATCCGGTAGTAGATTCAATCGCGAAGCAGTTTCTCTTGAGTTGTTAGGTCTTCGGAGGCGCTCTGGCAGCTGTTAGCAAATCCCACCCCTCTTCGCTAAGCCTTTGCTCGCCCTCCTGTTCTGGTAAAACTCTCCGGGCCACCAGTAATCCTTCAATCATAAAAAAAAAGCTGACAGCATTATTTTAAATTTATCGATGGATATAAATGTTAACGTTTCCTGTTATTCGCTAACCATTGTTTATAAACAGAACGAAGGATACATAAAGATGTTTGCATAGAAGACAATTTCCCCAATCACAGACCGTGCTATGGCAAATCATAGCCTGCGCTCGTCAGGCTTTTGGACGACGTTGCACTACACGACTCGACAATTGTTTTTATAATTAAATACTAAAATCTAAGTACTTTCTTTTTTATTAGTACTTAGATGGGTGGACGAGCTCACAGCCCAACTGGTTTTAAGTGGTTACTGGATCCCATAGACATCTACGACGCAAATGTGCCACCCACCTTGAGATATAAGTTCTAAGGTCTCAAGTATAGTTACAACGGCTGCCCCACCCTTCAAACCGAAACGCATTACTGCTTCACGGCAGAAATAGGCAGGGTGGTGGTACCTACCCGCGCGAACTCGCAAGAGGTCCTACCAGTAAAACTTTGATCAAATTGCTTGCGGAAGAATGTCACTCTCATGACGTCGCGTATGCACAGTATGATGTTTGCGGACGGTAAGGTCCTCTCCATATCCCACGTTGTCGCAACGGTGCTCACCCGTTAACGCACACTGCTCGAGTTAACTGCCACCTATTGTGCGTTTCCATTGTGTCACGACTGTTCCACTGATAAGTATGTTGGTATTTATTGTTGATATTGTTGTAGCAAGGTATTTATTTTAAACGTCGAAAATGAGATAATCGGGGGAAATTCTGTATTTTTTTTTTCTTAAGCCCTGCCTTAATGATCTTCGGCAATGCCATGGGCATAGGGCCACTGCTGGGTTGCCAGTGCTCTCCTTACTTCTGGGGCATTCCCATTTAATGGTTGGTGTAGTCTTTGTTCACCATTACAGCCGTTATTATCATAGCCCACTTGCTGACGGTTTCATTGGTACGCATTGTAATCTTTACAGGTTTTGTAGTTGGACGTAAACGAGCTACCATCCTATTTTTGCCAAAAATAGGCTTTGCGATTCGTTTGGGGATAGGAAGGCCGTTGTATAATAAAAACCAAGACTAGTCGGATTTAGGTTTCAGGCTCCGTAGCCCACTTTAGATCGGGTGGATTATGAGCTTACGTGCATATCATGGCATTTACAAATGTGAAGTAAGTTGGTATTAACTATCGAAATATTTATACAGGTAAATCCGTCAAAGTGGCCAGCCAATCTGCTACAATAAATAAAACTATGAAAGTGGTCTAGAAACATGAGGCCTTTGCAATGAAAAAAGAAGATATAATTTTAAAAAGAAGATGTTTGGCCCCTAATTAAAATTCGAGATTCTCTGAATGTGAACATCCAAGTCAAACTTCAGATCCCAAGATATTGCACCTTCTTATTGTGTACAAGAAAACGTAAAGGTCACTTAGTACTGTTTTGTTAAAAAATAAGAAAACCCTTTCCGATTTGACGGTGGCTGATAGCATGAAAATATTTCTGCGAACCTTCCAATGATTTTCATTCATTTAATACCTTGTTTTTACAACGAAAAATGGAACAAAAAAGAAGCCAGACTAATCGGCAATCGGAATAATAGCATTTTTATAAACACCCCTTTATATACATAACACAATATATTAAATTTCGACGACAATATATTAATTTTTTTTGCCTTATTCGCTTAGGGGCTATTCTAAATGCTAGCGGACGGAGGCTTCGTCAAGACTAACCTTTCGTAACAACGAAAACTGTGACCTATTTAGACCATCCTAAAGATTAAATTAAAATTTTAGCCCGTGCGCTGCGGGTTTAATTTGCGATTTCGATCCGATAGTAGATTCATTCGTGAAGCAGTTGCTCTTAAGTTGTTAGGTCTCATTCGGAGGCGTTCGAGCAGCTGTTAGCAAATCCCCCTACTCCTGGCTGAGCCTTTGCTCGCCCACCTGTCCTGGTGAAACTGGAAAGGTCTCCGGGTCACCAGTAATCCTTCAATCATAAAAAAAATAAAAATGACAACATTATTTTAAATATATTGATGGATATAAATGTTAACGTTTCCTGTAAGCAAATCCCACCCCTCCTGGCTGAGCATTTCATAAAAATAAAAGGTTTTAATTTGAAAAAATGCCCCATGCGTTTGAGCGATAATGAAAACGTACCTGAACGTAAAACACTGCAACTGGTAGTGGGACTGTTTGTATCGACATCAGAGCGCTTGGCACGCGACCCGGAACGGTGCTCGCGCGGTGTCACTACACCCACATATACCAAACTGCTGACGTGAAGAAGATAACAGACTAAAATCGCTCCTAATTGTATGACGGTTCGGTTCATAAATCCAGTTTCTACTGGTATTAGGGGACTTTGTGAGCCGAGACTAGGGCGCGATCACTACTTCTACCGCGAAACCTCTACGACCGTAGGCCGTAACACCTCTTGTGAGTCCGCACGGGTAGGTACCACCACCCTGCCTATTTCTGCCGTGAAGCAGTAATGCGTTTCGGTTTGAAGGGTGGGACAGCCGTTGTAAATAAACTGAGATCTTAAAACTTATAACTCAAGGTGGGCGGCGGCATTTACGTTGTAGATGTCTATGGGCTCCAGTAACAAGAGACATACAAGAAATAAAGAGAATTGGAAAAAAAGGAGAAAGACCTAGACCAATTGTTGTCACTCTTTCTAATCTAGGATTAAAAATCGAGATATGTAAACAAAAAAATGCACTAAAAGACACAACATACTATATAAAGGAAGATTACCCACGGGATATATTAAATAAAAGAAAAGAATTACAAAAGCAACTAAAGATTGAAAGAGAAAAAGGAAACACTGCCTTAATAAAATACGATAAACTTATAGTACTAGACAAAGACAAGAATATAACAAATAAGAGAAATCTCTCAATATCTCCTGAAAATATCCATAATCTAGTAAATAAACCAAAAAAGAATAAACAACAACTGTCTGACTCAAAAATCAAGGTCATAAGGTCAAATAGTGTCACCGAAAAAGCTATAAAACCAAGCATGTTGGACTTCTTGACAACGAATAAAAATACATAACAACTAACACCCCCTCTCTCCACACTGATACCACAAATAAACAAACTTCAAAAAAAAAATACAAAAAAATCTTCCAACCCGGCTGGTCACCGTGGAAGATTACGACCAAAACCCTCCAAAGCTACAAAACTCAAACCCAACCTTAAAAACTTGGACAAAATCTGATAAAGCATAGTCACTAATACAAAAAAAAATATATATAAATATAATATATACTATCTGTCATCATACATGACGATATCGTAGGACTTTCGGAAGTTAAATGACAGGGTAACAAATAGAAGAACACAACGCTTTTATATTTTACTACATTGGAACTTCACCCGGAAAAATCTGGAGCAGGATTCTTAATACACAAGTCTTTGGAGGAGGCCTTTACCCAAACCGGGATTTCTTGTTAATTTATATTTATTTTAATACACGTTCTTATATTACTAACATAATTTAAGCTAACTTGCTAACAAAAATCATATTAGTTGTTTAATGTAATATTATAATCCACCTAAGATTGTAAAACAAGAAATAAAAAAGGCTTATTATTATATATATATATTATTATGACCCCCTATATAACTGCACGATTTGGATGTTAGTCGCAAATACTTTTTTATATGGACAGCGCCTATCGAACTTTTCGTGGAGAAGACGAATTCTAAGGATCTTGTTACAGCTCATCTCCCAGTGGACTCTGAATGTCAATTTACCCGTTTTGTTAAACGACAAAATAAAAAAATCAAACGACCCTCGCTAATTTCTAGAAATTATAGTGAAACAAAAAAAAGTTTAAAGGAAATTGTCCATCAGAACGACATCTTCGTGCCATATAGACCTGTAATTATTACACCTCACCGGATACGCGACAAAAACTGACCACTTCTAACTAGTTTATGTATCATTGAGAAAGTGACTCAGTGCTGGGAAAATTCTATGGAGATAAGTTCTTTGTGAAAATCGATTTTATTAGCATCATGAGGACGTTCAATATCAATGACTCGGCTGTGCTGTAGTTGGCGCCCCTAACTGCTGGGCCTAGAATAGCGGCTTAAATATTAATATGTGTACATCAGTCTGTGGATCCCACAATAAAGAGAACACTGGTTTGAGAGCAGGCGACAGTGTGCGAGTTGTTTCCGCTTATTAAAACTAAACCATTAAATTAGTATTATTGTTGTTTAAAAAAAATCCAACGGCTTACATACATTGTTAATATTTAAACTTTCAAATGATACATATTTACATTTCCGTGATCAATATAACGTTAAGTTATTGAAAAAATAAACATGAGACGTTTTGGGAAAAAAAAGATCTATAAGTGGGTGCATGTGATGAATTAATCGATTTTACTATCTAATCGATTACTACAGTCGATACTCGATTCCCATCACTACGCCGGTGCACGGTTAACTGATGCCCAGCACGAGACACGGTTTAGATTGAATGTTTACGATCAACGAGCTCATGCACTCACTGATGTTCATCAGAACGTCTAATTTCCGTTATAAATTTCGCATGTTCATACCAATGCATACGTGTGTTATTTCATTAGCTGCTTAATGTTTTCTGTTTGCTGTCTATTTATGTTTTTTTTTTCTTTTTCAAATTAAACTAGATATAAGTCTTTAGGTCATTTACTTACTTTTTACTAAAAGAACAAAGAAATAAAAGGTGTTCTGTTGCATCCGGCACTACTGATTCGCTAGCTTAGGAAATTAACATGATATTTGATTTCAAATGATATTTATTATCAATTTAATTTAGTTGTAAACTAGTGAAAGCCGGTCATGTTCCACAGTGATTATCGTTAACTATAAGAAAGCAAGGAAATTATCGTGATAGGTTTGTAACTCCAGAGTTCTGACTGTCACCCTTCTTGAGGTTGGGGGTTGGACATGGGTGGTCTTACATAAAGACGAAATCCTATTAGTCCTTTAAGAGGCGCGATACAAACGCGTCAGAGCAAGTGTGAGCTGAGAGGCGCACGGTTTTAAAATCACTGCAGAGATGTAATCTGGTCCACTCGATTATGGACTTCTAAGAGCTGAAACTCCCGCTTGATCGTACAACGTGTGGAGTGGGTCTAGTCAAGCTGCTGGGGTATATTGGGTGTCGCAGCTCCTCCGTCATAGACGAGTTCGAGGCGATTAGTTTGACCTGTGTGTGAGTTTTTCAACGTGCTCGATAGCGTAAAAGTTAACTTCAATATGTATGCAGTCGGAACAGTGCCCCTAGCGGCAAACGTAGGCAAACGTTCCTACTCCATACAAATATCAGTTAACTTTTACGCTATCGAGAACGTTAAAAAACTCGCACTAAGCACGCAGAAGTCTTCTCTTTCGCACTATGGGCTAGATTGCTATCGGACTTGCGCAGTGGTTGGAGATTGAATAATTGTGCGTTGAATTATCGAGAATGACTGACAGTGACACTGGATTTTGACGTTGTCATTAGGCTCTGACGCAAACCGAGTGTTTGTACAACACAGCAAGAGACAACAGTGGTCATCAAGCGAAAAAAATGTAATAAGTTCACATCGCAAAATTTGTACCACACGTTTCGTAGGGTATAATCTGATTGACATAATATGATAAATTGTTGGACAGTACTATCCAGGACTAATGTCAATCATTAATTAGCTTGTATTAATAACGGAACACCTAAATTTATGTTTACGCCTGCACCCTCTGTTTTACCGTCATATACATATATGAATTTGCAAATAGCAGCAATTATTGTCATTTTGATTTTGCAAAACACATTCACAACGTACTCGCCCATAATTGGCTGTCAGTGACGTCGGTCGCTAATTATAATTATTCAACAGCATAACAACGCATCAAATAATAATATGATTAATGGTTACATTAAATGAAAGTTACATAAAACAAATCGTTCAAAGCAAATCATAACACATAAATAAACACCAACACTGGCTATTGATTCGGAACTCGATACATTATCTATTCGTATTCATATGAAGCGAATTCGTTTAACGCTTCCAAAAACTGTGCCGGCGCTCATTTATTATCTCGTAGATTTCACCCGACACCGAGGCTGTTAGAATAAATAAATAAAAAAAACGAATACCGATGCCGGCGTGAGTTTAAATGTAAATAAGATGGCCTATACGATTTGTTCGTTCGTGTGTGAAAAATTAATGTGTATATGCACGCTAGGCGAATCGCTCGAGGCCTAATGACCCGAGCTTCTCTTAAGATTTCAGAATACAAACTCGAAATGTGACTAGGAGATGTATGAAAATGGTAGTGCAAGGTAGAGGGGATGAGGTCGACCGAAAAAGAAACGGATGGATAATGTGAATGACGATATGAGAGAAAGAGGAGTAAGTGTTGAGATGCCGGCTGATAGAGAAGAATGGAATAGAAAAATTCGCTGTGCCGACCCCACCTAGTGGGATAAGGTGGAAAAGCAAAGAAGAAGAATACAAACTCGAAATGTGACTAGGAGATGTATGGAAATGGTAGTGCAAGGTAGAGGGGGAAGAGGTGGATCGAAGAAGACGTGGAAGTGTGTGAATGACGACATGACTTCTAATAGAGGAGAATGGAACTGAAAAATTCGCTGTCCTTACGAAGTGGGATAAGGCGGAGACAAAGAACTAGAATTCAAATTCGGAATGCAAAAATTTATTGTTTTCTTATGTCTTTTTTTAATGTCGTACAGAGATGAGCACGCAGCCCATCTGATCTAGGCTAGGCTAGTGATCACGTCTTAATCAATAGCCATCGCAGTGGAGATTCAAAGCTGGATACAAATTACATTCTGCAAATTTTATTATCATCTATATCATACATTATAAATACATTAAATTCGAATTATTAAAGACGCATAACTAAATGCCTACAATTCAGATACGTCGACTGTAAATTCTTAACAGAATTGAGCTAGCTATAGCTTATCCTTGCTCTGGGACAGAATTAATAGCTTATAATGGGTAGGTCGCGAGACTCGAGTCAATTAAATTGATTAACCGTAGACTATGTTCGTCCGTCTCGATTCCTTTAATAACTGTTCGGTTTCACGCTGCGATTTCAAATTCCGTAATTCAAAGTACGACCAAAGGTTTGGATCCATTAAAATCAGATTTAGACTTATGGAAAATTGTAACACAAAATAGTAGTGTGTATTTGAATAATTTATAGCAATCGGTTTCCTTAATCTGTATTTTTTCCCCGTTGTTAATAAGAAGATAACTTAGAGAAGCTGATGGTAGTTGGTCAGTTTGATGGGAGAAGATCACGGGGACGCTCACCTACCCGCTGGTCTGATCTGGTAAAGACGCTCACCGGCCTACCAAATACCCGCGGCAATAAAGACCGCCGAGGACAAGAAGACGTGGGGAAGTATCAAGCCCGCAAAATTATAATTTGTGTAATTACTGGTGGTAGGACCTCTTGTAAGTCCGCAAGGGTAGGTATCACCACTCTGCCTATTTCTGCCGTGAAGCAGTAATGCGTTTCGGTTTGAAGGGTGGGACAACCGTTGTAACTTTACCGAGACCTTAGAACTTATATCTCAAGGTAGCTGGCGCATTTACGTTGTACATGTCTATGGGCTCCGGCGGGCCCAGGTGGACTATGAGCTCGTCCACCAGTAAAAAAAAGTATAGTGTATCGAGTGGTCAACATTTCAAACTATACACAACCTTCAGCAATGAAAAGAGCGACTCCGAAGAAGAAGGAGAATAAAAAGATACGGTCTTTTCGAGCAATTAGTACTATTGGTCTTGTTTTAAACTACCGTTTTTTCCTAAATAAAAGATAATTTAGACAATATTTTAATTATAACTTCTACTTAACTTAACGTAGGCATTGGTTCTGGTTGTGGTATGTACATCTATTCGAATGGAAGACCGTACTTGTGATCAACTTACAGGCTACCGCTAGAGGGGCTGTACTAATGGCAGCGGCGAGCGATAAATATTCATCGTGGTAAAAACACGGGCCGCGCACGCGTCTGTCTCTGATGCCAGCTGGCGCGCTTTCTTTCTCTCTCAATAAAAAAATATATTGGATACGGTAGTTAAATTTAATGATAGTTGTATAAAAGAAAATTTAGCTCTAGAAAATTTTATGTAAGTGTGTCTCGTTCTTTGGATTGTGTTCTATTAACGTAAGAGTTTACTGATCTCACAAAAAACGGGGTTTACCTATTTTCTTAAAATAGTCTTAAGACTATGATATTAATAAAATTAGCATTAATTTGAAGACCACTGCTTTTGAAAACGTTCGGCTTAAAAACGTAAAGCAGTTTACGTTAATTTATAAAAAGAAATCTGCCACCGCCATGTTACTATGTATTATTGTCTTCTATAGGAATTGTAAACTTTCTGAAATTACGAAATTGTTTTTTTTTTGTACTTTTCCAGCCAGTGAACTGAAACTGCGATTATTTAAATGCAGTTTTCAGTAAAGCAAAATATAGAGGCATAGGAAAAGTTTTTTGTAAATTTTCATTTGAAAGTATTATAATATATATTTGATGATTGATAATATATTTGAAACAGAGGCGTGGTTTTGAAGGTGGAAATAGTAAAATCCGAAATGACGATTTTAACACGTTGACTGCCATATAGGTTACCGGTGCCCTACACGGCGCACTGAAGTAATTAAAATTTAAAGTAATTTGAGAAATCGACAAAATTACTACAGTGTGCCACGTAGGGCACCGTTGACCTATATGGCAGTCTAAGGGTTAACTCTAGTATTTTCATTCCGAACAAAAATTTGTATTTTAGAGCTGCTGAAATGAAATTATTCTTTAACAAGCTATTCTTTATATTTTCTAATAACTATCATTCCGTTCAAGGTCTCCGTGCGTTAATGTGATTAAAAATAAACGTATGAACAATGCATGTGGATGAGTGAAACTGAGTATGTGAACGAGCAATGATTTTTCATCTAAACAGATGTGAACGAAAACAAAACAAGCAAATCCAACTCAATTCTGTATATATCTATATATATAAAAATGAATTGCTGTTCGTTAGTCTCGGTAAAACTTAAGAACGGCTGGACCGATTTGGTTAATTTTGGTCTTGAATTATTTGTGGAAGTCCAGAGAAGGTTTAAAAGGTAGATAAAGATGAAAATGCTCGTAATTAAATAAAAATAACAATTTTGTTTTTCCTTTGATGTGTCCCCAGTCGGACGGATTCCTTTTGTTTGTTTTAAGTTCATTTCATAAAAAGTTTAGGTCTTTTATGTGTCGATTGAGGCATTACGAAGTCTGCCGGGTTAGCTAGTATTAAATAAAATACAATCGAAATATTATTAAATTGCCGTATCCACGTCTAACGTGCGTTGTACATAGCGCTAAATCTCGGAATGCTCTCGATCAGTGCGGGTCAGCTCGCGGAAAAACTTACGCGGGGATACGCTTCGTCGTTCGCGCACTTCACTACCAGGGTTGGTGGTTGCACTATTCTCATTTTATTTTAATTTATTTTTATGAATAGTTGCCAATGCTCTCTTTATTAGTTCGTTCGTTATTGGAGCAATTATAAAAAGGAACGCTGTAACGTGTGCTGTAAAATAGTATAATGTGGTGGTATCTCGAGTTGCGATTTTTTTTTCTATTTAAGCTGATAGCATTGAGAGACTATCTACGTCAGCGTAGCCAGGCGAGTAGGTGAGCTCACTAAGCTCGAACCTGGAGTTAATAACAATGTAATAATAATGCTGAAGTCGTCGTGGCCTAACGGATAAGACGTTCGGTGCATTCGTGTTGACTGATGCACCCGTTTTCGAATCGCAGGCGGGCACCAAATTTTCTAATGAAATACGTACTTAACAATTGTTCACAATTGACCTCCACTCGTGTAATAAAAATGAAACCCGCAAAATTATAATTTGCGTAATTACTGGTGGTAGGACCTCTTGTGAGTCCGCGCGGGTGGGTACCACCACCCTGCTTATTTCTGCCGTGAAGCAGTAATGCGTTTCGGTTTGAAGGGTGGGGCAGCCGTTGTAACTATACTCGAGACCTTAGAACTTATATCTCAAGGTGGTTGGCGCATTTACGTTGTTGATGTCTATGGGCTCCAGTAACCACTTAACACCAGGTGAGCAGTGACCTCGTCAACCAATAAAAAAAAACTGGCCCAAGAGCAGTGCTTCGCAGAATCTACCATCGGATCGAAAACGCGACCCACTAAGGAGATCCGGCGAGAAACTCAGTTGGCAAAGTGGTGAATCTTGATTGAACTGTGAAATATTAGTCACGCTATAATTTTTGTTTGTAAAACAATGCGTCGTTTAACTAACGGCTCGCTTAACTTTCAGTGATAATATAATTATTAATGAGATAAGATATTTGTTTTCTCAGCCCTATCGCACTAACTGGGACGACCTCATTTCTATATTCGGTCAGGACAACCGACGACAATATAGTGAACGTGTAGTTTCTGAAGAAAAATGTTGGCTACTGCATTTAGTAAGTGCCCACGGTATTTATTGACCTTGGTTGTAACTTAAAGACTTACATTAAGAAGACTTGTGGTCACCAGCAATCGAACGCTTGGAGGGATTAAAAAATCAGTATAAATAACTTTCAAACATGATCTTCTGATTTTTTCCCTACCCAATCAGTTTTAGTTTAAAGGGCTTTTCCAACGACTCACAAAGCGGTAGGTAGCCCCACGCGCTCAACTTGAATGAATTGGTAATACTGACCCTAGCAAGACCATTACTTCGCTGAATCTATTAATTTACTGGTGGTGGCATGAATATCTATAGAGAGGTAGTGTCTACGAATGGTGTCGTCAGTGGAGAAGAATGCGGTGTAATGGGTGAGGAACTTCATTAATACAATAAATTCAAAATCTAGCCAAATTTGTTTTTCTTCACCAACATGGCCTTATGTGAAGTGTCACGGCATTTTACTTAGCAATGATGCAGTTTGAACACATCAATGTCCAACAAACAATATATAAAAAACTGGGTCTGAGTAGAGATTTATTACTAGTAGTAGGACCACTTGTGAGTCTGCACTGGTAGGTACCACCGACTCGCCTATTTCTGCCGTGAAGCAGTAATGCGTTTCGGTTTGAAGGGTGGAGTAGCCGTTGTAACTATACCTTATACCTTAGAACTTATATCTCAAGATGGGTGGCGCATTTACGTTGTAGATGTCTATGGGCTCCAGTAACCACTTAACACCAGGTGGGCTGTGTGCTCGTCCACCCATCTAAGCAATAAAAAAAAATCTACCATCGGATCGGAATCGCGACCCATTGAGAAAATCGGGCGAGAAATTCAGCGGGCTGTGTCTATGAGAAAGAGTCAGAGTTGATCTTTGAGTTGCAAGAACTAATGTCAGTTTTGATAAAGCACTAGATTTATATTAAAAATTTAGTTGGTGAAGAATGATTTTTTCATTCTAAGTTCACCGACAAGATGTCAATGGCAAATAGATACGGCAAACTCTGGTTAAGCTTATCAGTGAGCTTAATATCACAAGGGACACTGCTGGCAAGTGGCTTTTGAAAATTGCCGGTACTTGGTCGATATAAAGCGGTAGCCACGGAAAAAGTAGAGCTTTGGCGTACCATACTTTTCTTCTGCGAGATGACGCACTTATAGTAAGAGTCGAGCATTTCACGTTCGACATTCGGTAGCGGCAGATAAGGTCTGTATGAACAATGGGATTGCATTAGACGCCTTCAATTGTAACGCTAGGAATAGGCTTAGGGACCCCGGTAACCCTAGTCGTCGAACTCGGCAGAGAGTTCGACGTACAACTTAACCTATTCATCAGCCCGCTGAGTTTCTCGTCGGATCTTCTCAACGGGCCGCGATTCCAATCCGATAGTAGATTCATTCGCGAAGCAGCTTCTCTTGAGTTGCTAGGTCTGTTTTGGAGGTGCTCGGGCAGCTGTTAGCAAATTCTTCCCCTCCTGGCTGAGCCTTTGCTTGCCCACCTGTTCTGGTGAAACTGGAAAGACGTATGGGCCACCAGTAATCCCTCATCCATAAAAATAAAATGAGTGATGGAGAGAACGCGCTACGATACTGTGTTCGAGAGGTGCTCCGGTGTGTCCTCGCTGTCGCAGTGGCTGTCATCATCTCACTCCTTTTCGATATCTTAGGTACCTATCGTAACAGCTCCTTAATCAGGAGTGGGGCAAATTTACTCTCTATGTATATTGATTCTTGGATCTAAGATTGACAACTGAATTTGATTCCCGCGTCTTTCATATCGGACACGGAAGTTACATCACCACTAGTAATCGATTTAATTTACATTACAAATTCGAATCGATTCAAATATCTTTCAGAATATAATTTTCATGACAACTCAAGAGTAGGGGGCCTGTTAACAACATTCATTTAAATAGTGCTATACAAGTTCACGTGAGTACTTAAAAATTTTCAAGGTCGTTCTAAATTATTATGGCTGTATGAATCCAAAACAGTAAGGTGTATTTAAGCTATACGATTTTACTGGAATGCTGTAAATAGCTGCATGTAAACTGTGAAGTGCCAACGAACCAACTATCAATGAATATTGAACTCGCATCACGCGTACGAAAACACCTAATCTATTCAAGTGGCCAGGGGTCGCGACACGCCCGACAAGGACAGAACGCCAACAAAACCCAAGTCGAAAAAGGACAGAGAAACGTGGCTCGGGTCATATGTCGACCGATATGTCATAACCTGTGTGAGTAGGACGGTCTTATTAGTAATTTAGGAGGCAAGAAAAGGAGGGAACTGACAATGACGTACAGGGTTAAATGTCAAGCGACGCCGGGCCCTGTGCGAATGAGACATGTGTATGTTTTTATTGGCTGTTTCGTAGTGGATGGAATCGAGGGTCAAAAGACGAGCATCAGCAACCCTGACCTGTCCAGACGTACAGGGGACGGACTCGTGAATTCTGATATTTTCTTTACTGACCTTGTAGATATACGATCATACAGCGTATCTGCAGTCAGCAATTCAAGGGGCAGAGCCAGGCCGTTGCTTACCGCTTAATACTCTCCATGAGCCTCGTTTGAAGAAGGACATGCCATAACGTTCGGGAAACACCGTAGAGGACGTCATTCCAAAGCCGGATGGTATAATACGTGGCAAAAAACATCTCTGGAAGCGCACTGTAGATTAGTATTCTAAATAAAACACAATTAAATGTATCCCATTATTTCACCATACTCCATATTTTGTCCCTATTATAAGTTTTGTTTAATTGTTTATATTATAATCACAATTAAAACTAAAACATTTTAAACCCACATGTCCTATATTACATGCTAATATATTTTGTACAAAGGCTACTTGTTAAGTAACTTGTAACTATACTTGAGACCTTAGAACTTATATCTCAAGGTGGGTGGCGCATTTACGTCGTAAATGTCTATGGGCTCCAGTAACCACTTAACATCAGGTGGGCTGTGAGCTCGTCCACTCATCCAGCAATAAAAAAAAAGTGTGTGTGTCCGCTCCGACGCACGACTGGAGTTTACTGGATATAAAAAATTAAACGAAACAATACGAGAAATAGTTCTATATTACGACAACACGATACACTACAGATTATTAACAAATTAACGAGACACAAAACAAACGACTAACAAATATATGAAAATACAATAATGAGAGAAACGCGCGATCANAGTTTTGTAAAGTGTCACCTTGTTCCGAAGGGACATTTTACTCCGCTTACAGATCATGGGATAGAGTCTACCGAGAATAAATGCGGCACGGTCACGGACTGTTTTTATATGCGGACGGAATGTCATGGATGCATCCAGGGTTACTCCCAGGTACTTGACCTTCCTGGTCCAGGGTATAGGTTGGCCGAAGAGGGTGATCGGGGGTGGCCATGTTACTATGTATTATTGTCTTCTATAGGAATTGTAAGCTTTCTGAAATTACGAAATTGTTTTTTTTTTTTTTTTTCGTAGTTTTCCAGCCAGTGAACTGAAACTGCGCTTATTTAAATGCGGTTTCAGTAAAGCAAAATATAGAGGCATAGGAAAAGTTTTTTGTAAATTTTCATTTGAAAGTATTATAATATTTGAAACAGGGGCGTGGTTTTGAAGGTGGAAATAGTAAAATCCGAAATGACGATTTTAACTCTAGTATTTTCATTCCGAACAAAAATTGGTATTCTAGAGCTGCTGCTGCTAGAGGAAATGAAATTATTCTTTAACAAGCTATTCTTTATATTTTCTAATAACTATCATTCCGTACAAGGTCTCCGTGCGTTAATGTGATTAAAAATAAACGTATGAACAATGCATGCGGATGAGTGAAACTGAGTATGTGAACGAGCAATGATTTTTCATCTAAACAGATGTGAACGAAAACAAAACAAGCAAATCCAACTCAATTCTGTATATATCTATATATATAAAAATGAATTGCTGTTCGTTAGTCTCGGTAAAACTTAAGAACGGCTGGACCGATTTGGTTAATTTTGGTCTTGAATTATTTGTGGAAGTCCAGAGAAGGTTTAAAAGGTAGATAAAGATGAAAATGCTCGTAATTAAATAAAAATAACAATTTTGTTTTTCCTTTGATGGGGACACATTCGTCGGACACACGTCGGACGGGTTCCTTTTGTTTGTTTTAAGTTTATTCTATACAAAAGTTTAGGTCTTTTATTTATCGATTGAGGCATTACGAAGTCTGCCGGGTTAGCTAGTATTAACTAAAATACAATCGAAATATTATTAAATTGCCGTATCCACGTCTAACGTGCGTTGTACATAGCGCTAAATCTCGGAATGCTCTCGATCAGTGCGGGTCAGCTCGCGGAAAAACTTACGCGGGGATACGCTTCGTCGTTCGCGCACTTCACTACCAGGGTTGGTGGTTGCACTATTCTCATTTTATTTTAATTTATTTTTATGAATAGTTTCCAATGCTCTCTTTATTAGTTCGTTCGTTATTGGAGCAATTATACAAAGGAACGCTGTCACGTGTGCTATAAAATAGTATATTGTGGTGGTATCTCAAGTTGCGATTTTTTTTTCTACCTAGGCTGATAGCCTTGAGAGGCTATGTCAACGGGGCTCAAACCGGGAGTGTTACTAACACTGGCCCTAGCGAGAGCAGTGCTTCGCAGAATCTACCATTGGATCAAAAACGCGGCCCACTGAGAAGATCCGGCGAGAAACTCAGTAAGCTAAATGGTGAATGTTGATTGAGCTGTGAAATATGAGTCACGATATAATTTTTGTTTGTAAAACAATGCGTCGTTTAACTAACGGCCCGCTTAACTTGCAGCGATAATATAATTATTAATGAGATAAGATATTTGTTTTCTCAGCCCTATCGCACTAACTGGGACGGCCTCATTTCTATATTCGGTCAGGACAACCGACGACAATATAGTGAACGTGTAGTTTCTGAAGAAAAATGTTGGCTACTACGTTTAGTAAGTGCCCACGGTATTTATTGACCTTGGTTGTAACTTAAAGACTTACATTAAGAAGGCTTGTGGTCACCAGCAATCGAACGCTTGGAGGGATTAAAAAATCAGTATAAATAACTTTCAAACATGATCTTCTGATTTTTTCCCTACCCAATCAGTTTTAGTTTAAAGGGCTTTTCCAACGACTCACAAAGCGGTAGATAACCCCATGCGCTCAACCTGAATGAATTGGTAACACTGACCCTAGCAAGAGCATTACTTCGCTGAATCTACTAATTTACTGGCGGTGGTATGAATATCTATAGAGAGGTAGCGTCTACGAATGGTGTCATCAGTGGAGAAGAATGCGGTGTAATGGGTGAAGAACTTCATTAATACAATAAATTCAAAATCTAGCCAAATTTGTTTTTCTTCACCAACATGGCCTTATGTGAAGTGTCACGGCATTTTACTTAGCAATGGTGCAGTTTGAACACATAAATGTCCAACAATATATAAAAAACTGGGTCTGATTAGAGATTTATTACTAGTGGTAGGACCACTTGTGAGTCTGCACTGGTAGGTACCACCGACCCGCCTATTTCTGCCGTGAAGCAGTAATGCGTTTCGGTTTGAAGGGTGGGGTAGCCGTCGTAACTATACCTTATACCTTAGAAGTTATATCTCAAGATGGGTGGCGCATTTACGTTGTAGATGTCTATGGCCTCCAGTAACCACTTAACACCAGGTGGGCTGTGTGCTCTTCCACCCATCTAAGCAATAAAAAAAAATCTACCATCGGATCGGAATCGCGACCCATTGAGAAAATCGGGCGAGAAATTCAGCGGGCTGTGTCTATGAGAAAGAGTCAGAGTTGATCTTTGAGTTGCAAGAACTAATGTCAGTTTTGATAAGGCACTAGATTTATATTAAAAATTTAGTTGGTGAAGAATTATTTTTTCATTCTAAGTTCACCGACAAGATATATGTCAATGGCAAATAGATACGGCACACTCTGGTTAAGCTTATCAGTGAGCTTAATATCACAAGGGACACTGCTGGCAAGTGGCTTTTGAAAATTGCCGGTACTTGGACGATATAAAGCGGTAGCCACGGAAAAAGTAGAGCTTTGGCGTACCATACTTTTCTTCTGCGAGATGACGCACTTATAGTAAGAGTCGAGCATTTCACGTTCGACATTCGGTAGCGGCAGATAAGGTCTGTATGAACAATGGGATTGTATTAGACGCCTTCAATTGTAACGCTAGGAATAGGCTTAGGGACCCCGGTAACCCTAGTCGTCGAACTCGGCAGAGAGTTCGACGTACAACTTAACCTATTCATCAGCCCGCTGAGTTTCTCGTCGGATCTTCTCAACGGGCCGCGATTCCAATCCGATAGTAGATTCATTCGCGAAGCAGCTGCTCTTGAGTTGCTAGGTCTGTTTTGGAGGTGCTCGGGCAGCTGTTAGCAAATTCTTCCCCTCCTGGCTGAGCCTTTGCTTGCCCACCTGTTCTGGTGAAACTGGAAAGACGTATGGGCCACCAGTAATCCCTCATCCATAAAAATAAAATGAGCGATGGAGAGAACGCGCTACGATACTGTGTTCGAGAGGTGCTCCGGTGTGTCCTCGCTGTCGCAGTGGCTGTCATCATCTCACTCCTTTTCGATATCTTAGGTACCTATCGTAACAGCCCCTTAATCAGGAGTGGGGCAAATTTACTCTCTATGTTTATTGATTCTGGGATCTAAGATTGACAACTGAATTTGATTCCCGCGTCTTTCATATCGGACACGGAAGTTACATCACCACTAGTAATCGATTTAATTTACAGTACAAATTCGAATCGATTCAAATATCTTTCAGAATATAATTTTCATGACAACTCAAGAGTAGGGGGCCTGTTAACAACATTCATTTAAATAGTGCTATACAAGTTCACGTGAGTACTTAAAAATTTTCAAGGTCGTTCTAAATTATTATGGCTATATGAATCTAAAACAGTAAGGTGTATTTAAGCTATACGATTTTACTGGAATGCTGTAAATAGCTGCATGTAAACTGTGAAGTGCCAACGAACCAACTATCAATAAATATTGAACTCGCATCACGCGTACGAAAACACCTAATCTATTCAAGTGGCCAGGGGTCGCGACACGCCCGACAAGGACAGAACGCCAACAAAACCCAAGTCGAAAAAGGACAGAGAAACGTGGCTCGGGTCATATGTCGACCGATATGTCATAACCTGTGTGAGTAGGACGGTCTTATTAGTAATTTAGGAGGCAAGAAAAGGAGGGAACTGACAATGACGTACAGGGTTAAATGTCAAGCGACGCCGTGCCCTGTGCGAATGAGACATGTGTATGTTTTTATTGGCTGTTTCGTAGTGGATGGAATCGAGGGTCAAAAGACGAGCATCAGCAACCCTGACCTGTCCAGACGTACAGGGGACGGACTCGTGAATTCTGATATTTTCTTTACTGACCTTGTAGATATACGATCATACAGCGTATCTGCAGTCAGCAATTCAAGGGGCAGAGCCAGGCCGTTGCTTACCGCTTAATACTCTCCATGAGCCTCGTTTGAAGAAGGACATGCCATAACGTTCGGGAAACACCGTAGAGGACGTCATTCCAAAGCCGGATGGTATAATACGGGGCAAAAAATATCTCTGGAAGCGCACTGTAGATAAACGCAGTGGTTCTAGATAATAATATAGATGAACTCTACTCCGATGAAGATCTATCTAAAGGGTCGCCCTGAAATACTAACTAGTATTAGTCTTAGGCATAATTAAAACTACTTTTATCGTTTGATGTCGTTTTTTTATTGTCAGTATGCGCAATCTCAATTTTAAAGTTGGGGTTAAGTCAATAGTTTTTCTGTGGAGTGCGGTTCACGCAGTCCCGCCCGTTTTTCTTAAGGCGTAGTCTATTAGAAGGCGGCGGAGACCAACATAATTCGGTAGTTTAATACAGCTATTTAAATAAACAACGCATTTGTTCTATCGACGATAGCATCGTTATATTTTACTATACATAATAGCAAAACTATGTTGACTTCAATAAGTAGGAACAGCCTTTGAATTCAGAAAAGGAATTCTATGTAAGTCGTCTACTTTTCCTTAATACATAATGACGAAGTCACGACTGTGCTGTAAGTAGATGATTTCTTTGCGGCAGAATTTTTTTATTGCTAAGATGGGTGGACGAGCTCACTGCCCGCTTGGTGTTAAGTGGTTACTGGAGCCCATAGACATCTATAGCGTAAATGCGCCACCCACCTTGAGATATAAGTTCTAAGGTCTCAGTATAGTTACAACGGCTGCACCACCCTTCAAACCGAAACGCATTACTGCTTCACGGCAGAAATAGGCAAGGTGGTCGTACCTACTCTACGCACTACACAAGAGGTCCTGCCACCAGTAAGAAGTGCTAATTTGGGCATTACCAATTTTATAATATGGTTAAAACAATATGTGTTAATGCCTTAATTCGCCCCTGCAGTCCGGGTTCACTAATGAATCGGAACAGCCGGCATAATTAAACGGCTGGCGACAATCGTCCTCTGACGCGGCCCCACAAATATTTTATATATCATTCATTATACATAGTATAGAATAAAAAACAAAAAAAATAATTTAAAAATCACAGTTACGTGTTGACCCGAAGTGCTTTTGAATTAATGCAGTAATTATTTGAAATATCGATGTTCGATTAAATTTTTAATATTGTTCGATAATGGCGGTACGGATTTTTCCGGATTGAGATAAAATTAATTTGTTTTCAGTGTTAAAACAATTTTAAAAACAGTGAGTGACAGTGATCGGTGACTAGTTAAAGTTGCAATACCAACTAGAAAAACTATTGGTTTGTAAATTACTTAACGAACAAGAAGTTTTAAGTCAAACGTGTTTGAAATTCGATAAATAATAATATGTCTATACCAGAGTATCATTTTTCAAGCAAATTACTTGAAATTTTAACAAGAGGTAAACACTAACCTATTATAGATATCCGAAGTCGACTGACAGAAATAATCACGTAACAAAAAAGCGTTATGCCCCCTTCATGTTACTTTCTCTCTCTTTTTCTCTTTCATTGCTTTCTTGTATTAAAAAGGAGTTCGCGTGTGCTTATGCGTACCGAAACTATATAAATAGATATATAACCTGAAACATTTATTTAGCATTTTGCGTATAATTCTTAATTCGTTATTTATTCCAATCTAATTTTTAATTCAATTCAAATCATTTATTTACAAGAGACATGGTACATAAATAATGGTTGATATCTATATATTAATACGTGAAGCAAAAACTTTGTATCCCTTTTTACGAAAATTGCGCGGACGGAGGAGTATGAATTTTTCCACACTTATAGAGAATATAGAGAAGAAGTGCACAATGCTAATATTTTTTTTAAAACAATGCATAAAAGATACATTATATCAATAAAGAAAACATTACACACACTATATACCATGTATTTGACGCACACACGCATGCATACTATTTATTGTCAAACTTTTGTTCTTGACGTCTGTGGTCAAATTGAGAATAGATTAAATATTGTTTGTCTTTATTAATATTTTTTTATAGTGTAGCCTTGGCGAAATTTGTGATTATAAAAGTATAAAATACAATCATAATAGTGTACAAACTTATTATACAATTCCAATTAATTACAATCGAATTTCGAAAACTGCGGGACCTCTAGTATTTTTAATTATGAAACATATGAAAATTTTAGGATACATTTGTGACAGTAAAGTACTTCTTTCCTCACGAGAGTCTGCGACTGAGCACGCATTTTGCGTTATATTTGTAACTACGATACTTTTTTGCGACTAAAGATAGGTGTCATTGGAGCCCATAGATTCCACTACGAAAATGTGCTGCTCCCTTTGATAGATAAAAATGTCTCGATTTCATTATTGATGATGTAGAGGTTAATTTTTCCGATGAATTTGATGCAGAAAATGCAAATTTTCATAATTCGAATGTAAATTAATAACTTTTAAATTTATTTTCAGGGAGCTCCCAGAGAGACAATATGATCTTCACGTCAAATAATGGTGAGTAATAGTCATATTACGAGTATATTGAATTAACGAGAAATTTTATTAACTTAATTATAATGCTTATCATATAAGTATAACTCGCCTTACTACTACTGGATTTTCCTGGATTTCACTGACTAGGATTTTATTTTGTTTTTTTTCGGGACAGGGTGCCGAACCGCTCAAACCACTGGCCCAATGGGCCCTAATAGGACCCTGTCCACGAAATGATTCCTCTTGCACTCTCTCCTCACTCATGTTCGATCTCCGCCTTGAGTTAGAACCCAAGAAGAGTAGAGAGGTTACCGTGGCTGACACTACAACCAGACTCGCGCGACACCGGTCTCTGCGGTATGGCCCTGCGGTATAGCCGTTAGTGTTCCAGAATACCCTGCTGGGTCAGAACCAGCCTACCGAATCGGAACGATGCACCACCGACCGAGTTCCAGATTAAGTCCAGATGACAATGGCCTCGATCGCAGACCGCGGTCACCGCCGACATACCTTTCCTCCTGGTGTCAGCGAGCTAGAGTAACGGTAGCGTGCGGCACAGCCTTAACCTCCATTAGGTCGCCCCGTGACCATAATCTGGAGAAATTGTCTCTTTATAGCCAGAGTAGGTTCTTACCTGTTTCTGCCGTGAACCAGGAATGCGTTACAGCTTGAAGCCTGGACAGTCGTTGTACTCTAAAACTGAGAGCCACAGCTCATGTCTCTAGATGGGGGGTGGCATTTACTTTGTTGATTGGCTCCAGTAACTATTTAGTACTGATCATAGAGCTGATCCACCCATCTAAGCAATAAAAAAAATGTGTGGCTGCATTCAATTTGTGGTCTCTGTGAGTTCTAACAACCACCCAAAACCAGAAGGGCTGCAAGCTCGTTGACTAGTCTCTAAAATAAAAAAAATATTGCACCCTACTAGTTAGTTTCTTTCGATAATTTGTAAAGCTCATTTTCGACGAAAAACATATAAAGCGGAATCACTACCGCTCTGTAAGATTTATTCGAAAGTCCGAACTACTTAAATAAATGTAGTGCAGTCTTCAAATAATCTGCAGAAAAAATTGCTTAACCAAAAATATTGTTTAAAAAACACGTAAATTTTGACTTAAAGCCCTGTTACAAATCCCTCATATTCCATTTCGTATCTTCGATTAATATTAATTCAAAATATTCAGGAACGAAATCGTGTTAATTGAGTAACGCAATCGTGTTTGATACTCAGATCTAGATACAAGTTGTATCGGGTTAACAGGTGAAAGGTATCTTTGTTGTGTCAGTCGAATTACCGCCGACAAGTGGATAAAACAACCAACACGAAATGAGCTGATTGCCTCGTTGGCCGAGCGTTTAATCATATTACTGTACCGAATATTAATCATCCATATACCAAATACCAAACTATTTTGTTTTCAAAATACCGGGTATCTTCTAATTCTCTCAAAATCGGTTCAATGGTTTGAACGTGAAAACGTGACAATCAGAGCTACTTTAGTATTTATAGTGTTAGTATAGATTAATACTTTTTATAGTATATTTATATATATATTTTATTTCTTATATGGGTGGACGAGCTCACAGTCCACCTGGTGTTAAGTGGTTACTGGAGCCCATAGACATCCACAACGTAAAAGCGCCACCCACCTTGAGATATAAGTTCTAAGGTCTCAAGTACAGTTACAACGGCTACCCCACCCTTCAAACCGAAACGCATTACTGCTTCACGGCAGAAATAGGCAGAGTGATAGTACCCACCCGCGCGGACTCACAAGAGGTCCTACCACCAGTACCAACTTTACTTGTGAAATCAAAAATTTGTGTTTATCAAAACTCGAGCGATTGGTGGATTATTATACTATAGCTGTGACTTTAGTGTATTTGAACGAGCTCCAAGATACAATTGTAGATTAGAATAATTACGTTTAGCATGTTACTTCTTGCTTAACTGTCGAAGTCGATTTCAACTCAGCGTTTTCGTTAAAAGCTGTTCGAAATGAATTAACACGTTTTCGGTGCTGCGAATAATAATATCCACTTTTAATTATAATTAAATTATTAATTGATAAATATATATATTTTTTATGATTAGATGGGTGGATGAACTCGCGACCTACCTGGTGTTAGATTGTTACCGGAGCCCATAGACATCTATAACGGAAATGCTGCTACCCACTTCGGGACATGAGTTCTAAGGTCTCAGTGTTTACATTACAACGGCTGCCCCGCCCTTCAAACCGAAACGCATTACTGCTTCTCGACAGAAATAGGTTGGGTGGTGGTAGCTACCGGTGAGGACTCACAAGACTTCTTTAATAGTATCAAAGTGAGAAAGTTCACAATTTTATTTGATACGTTTTTCTACAAAACATAGACGTCACGCTTGACGAAGATTTAATAAAGAATTCAGCTTTAATTTTCTTGAAGAAGCTTTAGTTTGAAGATTTAATACAATAAAATACATCAATAAACGGAAAAGTGCTTAAAACAACAAAATTGTACTTTAAAATGCATATAATTTCGTGAATGTAACGCGTCTTGTCTCCCATGGCTTCTGGTTATGTGAGCTGACACGTGGCCTGCGGTACGTGGAAATACGTGAAACATGAGATCTTTCTTATAACAGCGACGCAGAGTTCAGATGTCGCAAACAGTTCACTTGAATAATAAAAGCAGCGGAATTGTTATTAAATGAAGTTATTTTTCTCGAATAGCTCGCCTTTTACTTTTAATTAGTATTTTAGTATAACCGTTGTTAGCGACACAATCTTAAAGTAATTGTTAATAAGTGACCACTCGTGAGCATTTCGTATTTACTTTACGAAGAAGCTTTAACAGCCCCTACTGATAAACAATCCAGAAGTAACTCGTGTGGATCGGTTCGTTCATTGCCACCAAGCCGCGTATTTCTGCCTTGAAGCAGTAATGCGTTTCGATTTGAAGGGCGGGGCAGCCGTTGTAACTATACCGAGACCTTATAACTTATATCTCAAGGTGGGTGGCGCATTTACGTTGTAGATGTCTATGGGCTCCAGTAACCACTTAACACCAGGTCGGCTATGAGGTCGTCCACCCATCTAAGCAAAGAAAACAAAATTCTTCAGCTGTCGCGATCCGTAGGCATTATTAAAACGAATTGTCTGATTTGTTCTCACGATTGTTTATTCTTATCAGTCTACAGACGTCCACTGCTGGACATAGGCCTCCCCCAACCCTTTATTATTATTTATTAGTTATTATAGTGTTTTATTATCATCATATTTTTTCCGACGTTTCCGAAACCTTACAATTTTACGAAAGTTGGATAATTACACAAAAAAAGATGCGTAGTGCCGTGGGACACCGGATAGGAACGATGTTCCTTATTATAAAAATATTAATTTAAAGTTCTATTCGAGGTATAAAGAAAATAAAACTGGAGGTTTCACAACAACCCACGGTCATTCGGTAACGTGCTAACTTATTGTGGTACACTTCATTCACGGTTGTTTGCATAAGAGTTGGTGTATTGCGCAAACGAACGCTCTGAGATCGTGGTCAATGAATGATAAAAAAATATGTTATATTTTGTACGTTGTTAAAAAGTTAAGTCGTACACTGTGTGCATTATGAATACAAATCTTACGTTACGGACGTTTTTTCCCGGTTAGG
Organism: Bombyx mandarina; assembly: GCF_003987935.1. Next base: position 513,555 of record NW_021011510.1, on the reverse strand, counting down.
GTGTCCCTCCGCATCGTTCCATAACGAACTTCGTTCCAAAAATATGTAAAAGTTTTTTTAATTTTGAAATTAATGTTTAAAATTGCCCTTTCTGTTGTAAATCGTTCAAAATATAATGTTTTAAGGAGATTAAAAACTGCATTCTTAACTACAAAAATAATGGAGACGGGTTCTCGCGTTCACGATCCAAGAGGTCACCTGACATTTCACATGACAGCCGCCTCGGCTACGCGAATTAATTCACATGGACTATCTTCATTGGGCATCTTTACTGGAATGAGTTAAAAAGACACGGTTTTTTTTTAACGAAACAAAAAAAAGAAAAAACCTCATTTTAGATACGTTTTCTTGGAAAGCAATGATTTTATGAAACGCGAAGGTCAACAGTTGCTTTTGTAGCTTAAACATTACGTCCGAGCTCCGCGATATAAGGCTTACGTTAGTATTACTGATCTTTTTGACATTGTTCTTTTATTGATGTCTGTTTAATCATTTTTATAGTCGATTAGCTGACCCGGCAGACTTCGTAGTGCCTCAATCGATAAATAAAAGACCTAAACTTTTTATGAAATGAACTTAAAACAAACAAAAGGAATCCGTCCGACAGGGGACACATCAAAGGAAAAACAAATTTGTTATTTTTATTTAATTCCGAGCATTTTCATATTTATCTACCTTTTAAACCTTCTCTGGACTTCCATAAATAATTCAAGACCGAAATTAGCCAAATCGATCCAGCCTAGCCTTTCTCGAGTTTTAGCGAGACTAACGAACAGCAATTCATTTTTATATATATAGATAGATAGATAGATAGATAGATAGATGTGCTTAATGCTAAATGAACATTGATTAAAGTTCACGGCCCACCTGGTGTTAAGAGGTAACGGGAGCCCATAGACATCAACAACGTAAATGCCCCGTCCAACCTTGAGACCACTTTTTTTATTGCTTAGATCGGTGGACGAGTTCACGGTCTGCCTAGTGTTAAGTGGTTACCGGAGCCCATAGACATCTATAACGTAAATGCCGCTACACACCTTGATACCTTGAGATATAAGTTTGAATGTCTCCATTTTTAAAGTACCACGGCTGCCCCACACTTCGATCCGAAATGCATTAGGTACTGTTTCACGGCAGAAGTAGGGGAGGTGGTGGTATTTACCCGTACGGGCTGACAAGAGGTCCTACCACCAGTAATTACGCAAATTATAATTTTGCGGGTTTGATTTCTATAACACAATGTTATTCATTCTCCGTGGCAGTCAATCATAAACAAATTGTTGAGTAAGTATTTTGTTAGAAAAATTGGTACCTGCCTGCGGGATTCGAACACCGGTTACATCGCTAGATACGAATGCACCGGATGTCTTATCCTTTAGGCCACGACGACTTCAAATGAGTAAAAACTCATAAGTCTCAGTTTTACAGTACAACGCTTTCCCCATTCCTCAGAAACGCAATAAATACCCAAATTATAATTTTTGCGTGTTTGATTTGTATTCCACGATGTTCCACCCTTCACCGTTGTAGTATTTCGTAAACATTTATTAAGTACCTATGTATTTCAATAGCAATATTCCTACCTGCCTAATTATGCAATAATTACCAATATAATTATGCAAGTTTACTTGTGGTTTTCATTTTGAGATTAATGAGGGAAATTATTTAGGATATGGTTTTGTTGTTAGCTGAACATAATAATCACTAAGCAGACACCAATGGAGAAGGAGTTCCTTACGCGGAAGTGGCATTGGATTGGTCACACTTTGAGAAAGCCCGATACCCACCTATTAAAGAAAGCATTGATCTAGAAAGTGTCTGGCAAAAGGAAAAGAGGCCGCCCCAGAACAACTTGGCGTCGCTCAGTGGAGCAGGAGCTAGGGGTCTTGGGCCCGACGTGGGAGGAGCTAGAACAGACTGCCCAAGACCGATATAAATGGAAAAATTTTATTCGAGCCCTACACCCCAGCAGAGGGTAATAGGAAAGAATGATGATGATGATGATGATGAACATAATAAGCCTAGAAAGAGGGAGACAGATCATTGAAGCCTTCACATTTCAGAAGATCCTATCCAATGTTTGCCGCAAAATTATGTCAAAGATAACAAATAAATCAGATGTATATATTTGATAAGCTAAAGTGAAAATATATAGCCCATTCATAGTAGACACAATTTCAATACAATCAGGACTATCTTGTTGGTATACGCATTCTCGGACCTTACTAGATGTATCGGCGCCATTAAGTACACTGTTAGGTTAACTATGACCAAATTTAGAAGACAGACCACGCTTAGTGCCAAATTCATAGTTCACACTTTCTATTTTTTATTATTGTCGTCCAGACAGAGGAACATATCTCCTGTAGTACAAAAAATGTTGACTATTGATCTTTTGTTAAGCAAATACAAGAAAAATTGTACGCAAGATGGTCAGAAATTCTAGAACAGAGACGAGCTACTAAAGAGTTTTTACACATGGTATTAGAAGATGACCTTGATGTAGCGCTCGCTAAAAACTGTGACGGAATCTGATTTTTAAGCCAGATGAAATGTGTCAAAAAGTGAAGCCTTAGAACGTATTATCAATGGCCGCAGCGGCTACAATTTCTAATTGATCTTTCCATTAAAATGTTGTGGAAATACGGGTCAGTATAGAGGTTTCTCCTCAGACCTAGAATTTTTATATATTGTTGGATATTGATGTGTTCAATCTACACCATTGCTAAGTACAATGCCGTGACACTTCACATAAAGCCATATTGGTGAAGAAAAATAAATTTGGCTAGATTTAGAATTTATTTTATTAAAGAAAGTTCTTCACCCATTACACCGCATTCTTCTCCACTGACGACACCAATCGTAGACGCTACCTCTCTATAGATATTCATACCTTAAAGCCGATACAGTACACAATTTGTATTGAACGACCCGCGGTAGTTACGGCTTCGGATCGCGATAACAGAGCTGCAGCGATTTTATCGTCGGCAATTCATGTCGTATACCTGACTTATGTTTGAGAGATTTCGGTATTGGCTAAGTTTATAACACTTAATTGTATCAGTTAAGAAGGTTAGCTTAGGTTATCAATTAAATTGTAACGCACACTAAGGTTATTAATGGTCTATACTGAACGAATATCGGTTTAGAATCTTACTTGTGAACACTAGAAAGGGTTTTTTAATTGTTCATTTAGGCAGGAGAGTTCACGGAGCGCGGACATTACATTAATTGTTGCCCATGGACTTCAGCAATGCCAGGGGCAGAGCCAAGCCACTGATTACCAAGCCTCGTTTAAAGAAGGGCATGTCATAGCGCTCGAGAAACACCGTGGAGGGGAGCTCATTCCAAAGCCGGATGGTACATGAAAGATCTCTGGAATATCTGTATATGGACGCAGTGGCTCCGAATAGTATGGATGAACTCTACATCGGTAGTGTAAATGTCTTATCATCATCACTTATGATATGATGAAAGCCAGAAAATAGGGTTTTAAGTAGGAAATATGTGAGAATATTACTGCTATCGGCGAGTGATAGAGAAGTGGCAGCAGTAGCTAGAAAACAGGAAGGTCATCTACCTGGATTCCATCTACCATCATTTTGGAATAAGTAATCGAGCAGATTAATATATTTGAGATTCTCTGACGAAATAGCGATAAGCAGTGGTTCAGTTGTGCTCCCGGCGTTACTGTCGTCCAGGAGAATCGGTGACCACTCATCATCAGCTGAACTTGACTGAACTGACTTTCATTCGACAATTTAAGCCAAAAAATTATAAACTATTTTAAAGAATCTTTCTTGTATATGAATTTTAATCTCAAATAATGTCTTCATTAAAATACGATTTTTTTTGCCTACGTATCTGTATGCCCCTCGTGGGACTATCCTGGCTTCACAATGACTGGTAAGCCGAGTACTGCTTCGCCCAGATAGTTTTTTATTTAAAAATAATGTTATTATTTTAACAAAACCTTAATTTAATAATTAATGAAATTCATCGGGACAGTTTTGTTGACCTGTCAATCAATATAAAAAACCGTGTAATTATCGACCAAAAAAAAATCGAGATAAAAACTTAAACTGACAATCTTTGATCTTGTTTCGCCCGGAACCGCGTATGACCGGTCGTCTTATTGACCTGGGACTCTTATTCTCGAAGCTTCGATATAATGGTTTCATTCAAATAAATTGGATATTGGACATTTTTTATTTTTATTTTTTTATTGCTTAGATAGGTAGACGTGCTCACAGCCCACCTGGTGTTAAGTGGTTACTAGAGACCATAGACATCTACAACGTAAATGCGCAACCCACCTTGAGATATAAGTTCTAAGGTCTCAGTATAGTGACAACGGCTTTTCAAACCGAAACGCATTACTGCTGAAATGGGCAGGGTGGTGGTACCTACCCGCGCGGACTCTCAAGAGGTCCTACCACCAGTGTAAAAGTACTGTAGTCGTAAACCTGTTTACCTGTTATATACATTTATTATGTTGTTAATTCAAACAAAACTAATCCGTAATCGTTCGATTTAATCGCTTTTTAGGCCCACGTAATAAAATTTTAACGTTGCCTACAGACTAAATAAAATATCGTACAGTCCACTAATTAATTTCGGTATTACCCAATACGCTGTCTATAGACTTTGTGATCTGAGTATACTCATGATTCATTTTCAAATTAGCGATTGAAATCTCAATTGCACTAGAATATTCCGAGTTCTCTACTTTAACTAACGCTTCGTGGCAGAAATAGGACGGTCGTGGTGACATATTCAGACTCACAACGTCACATTATATCACCGATGAATGAATTTTCTCAGTGGGTCGCGTTTCCGATCCGGTGGTAGATTCTGCGAAGCACTGCTCTTGCTAGGGTCACGGTTAGCCACACCTCCGGCTTGAGCCCCGAGAGCTCTCACCTACACGATAGCCTGTCAAGACTATCAGCATATTTGAGGAAATAAAAAAATATGAACGGCTGAAAAAAATTATGGCTGGCCACCAAACCGTTGGTCAGATCAGATAACTGCGCTCACTGGTCTCTGTTGCGACCGCCCTGAGAGAAGCTGAAAACCGAAGGAAATGGAAGTTGATAGTACAAAGAGCCACGAAGGGCTTTTAGGGACACGACCTTCAACAATGAAGTATGCGACTAAGAAGAGAAGAGAGACAGTCTAGGTATGTATCAAATTATAGGAGACTAAGCAGAATACGCCTATTAGTCTAAACTAACAATGTAAAACTTAAGTAGATGTTTCAGAGGCTCACAAATAAGCCCCCTGTATAATTTTAGCTATAAATCATTGAAGTCGTTTCCCCGAAGTAGCGCGGAGGCGAGCGCCCCCGACCGGTCTCTGAGTCGCCTCATTTAAACTGTAGCACATTCCGATGATTATTCGTGTATTCATAGTCTGGTTTTGATGTTGGGTTTTCATTTTAATGTTTAATAAAAAAAATTGAAAAAATTTTGTTCTTAAAATTAGAATTAGGAAAATATTGCAAAACATTCAAGAGTGGAAAAGTCAGTTAATACGGGGAATAAGCCAAGTCAAGTAGGCATGATTTGACTTATTTTCTACCATGTGAAATATTTTATTGTTCTCTTCCATAACTTTATCTGTTATTATAATTAAAAATTATCTAACACGTTTTTTACAGCTTGCTCATTCAACCATCTTTGCCATCTTGTTTTTCTCTGTCATTCTCTTTTCCCTTTTTTATCATTTTCTCTCACTCACATCTTAACGCTCCATACCACACTCTTGTCATACGTTTCGTTCTTACCAATCGTACATATATTTACAAATTCTTTTTAAAAATAACCCGTCCACAGAAATTAGTTCGTATTCGATTGCTTCGCGTCTTGTCTTGCTTCACCATCTTTAATACTATATATAATAGAGATAATTTTCGTCTAATATATACGGGGTTTGGTTTATTGCATGGCACTAGAGACAGTTAAAATAATTTTTAGTTTTATTTCTATTTGCCGAAATACAAGATGTAATTTTAATGCCAACAACAGCCACCCGTGTACATATTTTTAAATGGCACATATTTTTTTTAGCATTCATCTTATACTCATGATCCACCGGCGACCAGGCGCGTTTATCATGCCAGAGTTCACAGCAACAACACTATATTTTCCATTTTTATTGGCCGTAAAATTCGACTGCTTACTTTATTAATTGCCATTAACAAAAGATCAATACAAGATGTCTCTAACAATCAACTGTTTTTTTCGTTACAAACTATCACAGTTTGGGTCAAGGCGATTGTGAAAAATGTAATTCAATTAAACTCGACTATAGATACGAAAGGTCGGGTAAGTGCAGGTCCCACTTTATCTCTCGACCGGCACTGTCATAATAATAACACGTATCTTATGTGTTTTTATCGATAAATATCCTTTCTCATAATTACGTTTCTTCAAGATAATAATCATAAATCTGATTTTTACTGTTACACATATTAATATTATAAAGAAGTAATGAATAATATATGGTTTTTAAATGTAAGTTTTTTTTTTCATAAATTCATTGGAGTTTTGCTGGTGGTAGGACCTCTTGTGAGTCCGTGCGGGTAGGTACCACCACCCCGCCTATTTCTGCCGTGAAGCAGTAATGCGTTTCTGTTTGAAGGGTGGGGCAGCCGTTGTAACTATGCTGAGAGCTTAGAACTCATATCTCAGGGTGGGTGGCGGCATTTACGTTGTAGATGTCTATGGGCTTCGATAACCACTTAACACCAGGTGGGCCGTGAGCTCGTCGTCTAAGCAATAAAAAATAAAAATAAAAGATAATACTACTACCGTAGAAACAAAGTAGGAAATACTTTTCATATTTATATTTGTTTTCATATTTATTTTAAGAGTGAATTATTTAAACCGAGACATCGGAACTTTTGACTGTCCGTTGTTCAACTTACTTGATGTAGGTACTCCATGATTCGTACTAATGTAAATCCGACCAACATTAAAATATAAAGATAAAAGGTTTTCTCAGACCCGTTATCGCCTTCAAATCTGAAATGACATTAAATCAGCAAGATAATTCCAAACGATCCGGCTCCGGCTGGAAAGTCTCTCAGGAAGCTTTAAAGCGAATTGTTATTAAAAGAAAAAATAGTTTAATAAAACTAACAAAATACGCTTTTATAAAAAAGCCAATTAAAAAATTGAAAATAAATTTCAATTAAAAATAGTGTAAAAAAAATGATTTTACTGTAAAAAAAAGCGTGGGGTGCTTTTCAGGATATTATCAAAATAACCCTTCTACTTATATCTGTTCATAAAATATTTATAAGTACTGATACCATTTTATTTTCTATTTTCTAATTGGATTTTCTATAAAAGCATATTTTGTTAGTTTTTTTAAACTATTATTTATTTTTCATTTTTTAGTTGAATCTAAAAGTTTTCAATTTTTTTTAATAATGAATTGTCATCGATCCTTAATGAGTATACCAAATTTCGATTTAATCCGACCTTTTGAAGGGGGTCAAAATCGTGTTCAAAGATTCCGTTATATACTAACATACATACGTTTGAAGCTAATAAAAGCGTATTAAATACAACATAAATTACTTTTAAAACAATATGCTTTATCGAGTCAGCGTCGAACGGTAGCCGTGTCGTTACTTCTACCGCAAAAGCGACTGGTTGTGACACATGATACACGACAGCGCTGTTACAGATTGTATTTTTCGATAAATACACTTACTACCGTTCCGTGTTACGTAAACTTATTACAAACAAGTTCACTTTACGAGTACGAAACAAGGAGAAGTAAACACGCGAATATGTTTGAGATACTTTTTACTGGTGCTAGGACCTCTTGTGAGTCCGCGCGGGTAGGTACCACCCTGTCTATTCCTGCCGTGAAGCAGTAATGCGTTTTGGTTTTAAGGGTGGGGCAGCCGTTGTAATTATACTTGAGACCTTAGAACTTATATCTTAAGGTGGGTGGCGCATTTACGTTGTAGATGTCTATGGGCTCGAGTAACCACTTAACACCGGGTGGGCTGTGAGCTCGTCCACCCATCTAAGCAATAAAAAAAAGATTCTTACCCACCTGGAGCTGCAAAGTCAGTGTCAATTCCTTTTTTTTTTTTTGTAACCTGATTTTATAATACCTGAGCCCATGTACAAATCAAAACGTCAACTATTTAGCTGCTGTACCATTTCTCTTCGGAAATAGTCAGTTCCGTTGTTGCAAAATAAAAGTATCCATTCGTCGTTATGAATAAGATACGGCGAGAAATATCATAGCTGCAATTAAAAATACCCTACTAACGTTCCGAGCTACGTAAAATTATTACAAATACCTAACAAAGTTCATTTTACGAGTAACGCGCATTAAAATTTATTGTTTCATTACAATGTTGCGAATATCACACTTATTACACAGGCTAACTTCCATTTTCTTATTAATTTATTGCTTTTAATTAATATATTTAATTTAATATACGTGTTTTACAAAATTCCATTTTACTTTGATAGCGGGTTCAGTCGAATCTATCCTTAAATCGTTCTAATATTTGTAAATTAATTATAAATTTTTAGATCATTATTAATTAAATTATTTTACTACTACACTTTTTATTATTAAGCTATTGCATAGCTTTTATCGCGGGCCATGAGCGCGGCGACCGAATCATGAAATTCCGTAACGAAAAAAACCTTACACCCCTCACTCCGCCTACCATGTAGCTCGTGTTCAACACATTCACACGTTGCGCTTGTGTAGTGCTTGTGAATAAGCGCGTGGCGTGACGTCACACTGCATGCGCATCATGAAAAGTCTGCCCATCTCTCTCTCGCGCGGTCTAGCTTATGAGTGTGAAGGGGACAGTTAAGGTTTTGCTTTTATTAATGTTTAATAAAGTGTGGTTTTGTTTCATTATTGTTTTAATATTACTTAAATTATCATTATCTAATTAAAATTGCATAAGTTAATAAAAAATGGTATGCTTTACCGCGGCAGTTGCCGAGTGCCACACGTTTTTTTTATTTTCTTTTAGGTTTTTGACTTTTATATCTTTGCTAATCTCTGTCTGCGAACCGCTCTTTTTGAGAGAGTTCTACAACTGCACTAACTTTTAACTATAGGTGATTTAAATCTGTTACTTCACACTAATCGGGTGTCATAAAGATTTTTTTTCGTATGTCAAGTGTTGACGACTGTGGCTATTTAGAATTGAAGAGAACTAGAAATGTTACTGCCTCTTTAATTGAATACCTACACTTTTGTTAATGTCAATGCACTATTGTGTGCTTAGAATATTTAAAAAAAACGATGTGTATTGTCGTAGGACACCGGATAGGAACGAAGTTCCTTATTATAAAAATACTAATTTTAAATTCTATTCGAGGTATACTATAAAGAAAATGAAACTGGAGGTTTCGCAACAACCCACGGTCATTCGGTAACGTGCGAACTTATTGTGGTCCACTTAATTCACGGTTGTTTGCATAAGAGTCAGTGTATTGCGCAAACGAACGCTCTGAGATCGTGGTCAATGAATGATATAAAAATATGTTATTTTTTGTACGTTATTACAAAGTCAAGTCGTACACTGTGTGCATTACTAATTTGTACGATATTACAAAGTTAAGTCGTACACTGTGTGCATTACTAATAAAAATCTTACGTTACGGACGTTTTATCCCGGTTCGGGTACCCCTCCGCATCGTCCCTTAAGGAGCTTCGTTCCAACAAGGGCGTTAAAGAATTTTCAATTTTCAAAATTATACAAATTTGATTTAAATATTCATTGAACTTTTACCATCCAAGTCGAATAACAGCGTAGGGAATTTTCTAACGCAAAATTAAGGGAATTAAAATTATGCGCACAGATTTAGTTTACAGTTTAAACGCCTACAGACACGCCGTATACATGCTTCTTCAATTAGCCAGGTTATGTACTTCATTCGCTTCCTAGGCCGGCCTTAATAAAGGCAACTTAAAATTTAGTTGTCTATAAAGTAGATAAGGCAATAGCTGTCTTAAAATTAATTGAAACTTCTATCTATCTAACTTCTGGCTATCGCCATGAGTTAACTAAATTGGACCTATCTTAGAAAGTATACATATTTTTTATTTTTTATATTGTGCATTGTTTTCGATATCCGTTTTGGGGGGATAAGTCGAAAGTCGAAGTTGAATTTGATTCCATTTTTAAGTGTTCATTTAATAATCAAAGAGGTTGCGAATACTAATATATAGGTATATATAAATGAATTGCTGTTCGTTAGTCTCGCTAAAACTCGAGAACGGCTGGACCGATTTGGCTAATTTTGGCCTTGAATTATTGAATAATTTTTGGAAGTCCAAAGAAGGTTAAAAAGGTAGATAAATATGAAAGTGCTCGGCATTAAATAAAAATAACAATTTTGTTTTCCCTTTGATATGTCCCCCGTCGGACGGATTCCTTTTGTTTGTTTTAACTTTATTTTATACAAAAATTTAGATCTTTTATTTATCGATTGAGGCACCACGAAGTCTGCCGGGTCAGCTAGTTCGATGATAAAAAAGACTTGCCACTAATTATAAGTCCCGCCCCACTTTAGTTTTGACCAAGCAAGGAAGCTTCAATCTCGGCCTGCCGTGGTGGATACGTGGCTTACGCCGGTCTCTGCATTGTCGGTGCAATTTGACTGAGGATGTCTCGTCTTTCTGGTGACGCAGCTGCTGACGGGTCACGGCTCTTTTATTATTTACCTGCACCAAGAGACCGCGATGGGGGTGTCGTTTTCAGCAACAACTTGGTTTGCCAAGCGTGCTTGAGGTGGCCGTGTGTGGTATTCAAGCCTTCTTCTTCTTTGAGGCTTTGTTAGGGGTGGAGTTCGGACGTTCGGAGAGTGTAGGGGAGTCATTTTGTCGGTAGCTTCGACAACTCCAGATACACAGCGTGCCGCCTCGCAACTAGAATCTCATTGATGTTTCAAGATTAATTTCATTCACTGTTTGTCATATTTTCATTTTTGTTTTGGTGTTTTATCTTTAAGAGATGTAAGTAAGCCTTACTGATTTTTTATCATAAAAAATAAAGCACGTGGTTTAAAAAACGAAAACAGACTGACAAACAGACGAGACAGAGCTACTGAAGTCTTTGCTTATTTTAATATAGACTAGATTTCAGGTGTGGCTTCGCCCGCTTAATATTAATTAATGAGCTAGTTTTGTCATCAATCAATTCAGCTTTACAACAGATATATTTATAGGACGCTGTTGTAAAGTATGCTGGAGGTATTTTCATTTGCGCATGCGTAAACATTCTAGGTATTTATAGTCATGCGATAGTCATGTCTGTGGCGGCGCTTTCATTAGACTCCCGCCACCGGAGCAGAGTTCATCTCCACTGTTTTCACTCGCAGTGCGTTTCGACTATCCGTCTCGGCAATAAATTCTTGTTATTTTTTTTCCTTTTTTATTGTATAGATGTGTGGACGAGCTCACAGCTCACCTGTTGTTAAGTGGTTACCGGAGCCCATAGACATCTACAACGTAAATGCGCCACTTATCTTGAAATATGAGTTCTAAGGTCTCAGTATAGTTACAACGGCTGCCCCACCCTTCAAACCGAAACGCATTACTACTTCACGGCAGAAATAGGCTGGGTGCCCGTGCGGACTCACAAGAGGTCCTACCACCAGTCTTGTGGTATTTGCAAATTGTTTTGACTTGGACTTTTTCAAATCAAATTTAAATAAGGCCTTGCCGATAGTGTCTTGATTGTTCCCTTGAGATTGTTAATATTCGTGAGCAACGGTGATCATTCAGTACGGAGATGAGGCGTACGCTAGCCTGCTTTGAAGGCAATAAAAAACAAATTGAAGCTTCAAGTAGATAATTTATAATAATGTATGTTTTCGACTTTAAATTCGCATTTAAATTATATTATTGTCTCTAATAAATCTTTTGGCCTGAGAAGATCACTAACAAAGAGCTGTGGAGGATCACTAAGCAGACACCAATGGAGAAGGAGATCCTTACGCGGAAGTGGCATTGGATTGGTCACACTTTGAGAAAACCCGATACACACCTATCAAAGAGAGCACTGACCTGGAAAGTGTCTGGTAAAAGTAAGAGAGGCTGCCCCAGAACAACTTGGCGTCGCTCGGTGGGGCAGGAGCTAGGGGTCTTGGGCTTGACGTGGGAGGAGCTAGAACAGACTGCCCAAGACCGATATAAATGGAAAAATTTGATTCGAGCCCTACACCCCAGCAGAGGGTAATAGGAAAGCATGATGATGATAATGATTGTCTCTAATAAGATTTAAACTTGTAACCAGTTAAAAGAAACCATTTTAAGAAACTTATGAATATTTAATTATATAAAAAACTAATCATGAATGATAATGTTTTAATTCCTGTGGCGTCGAAATTATCTTAATCCGAAGGAAGTGACGTAATAGCTGATTTGAGATCGGAAATGTGACCTCTGACGGCCGGATGTATCACTATTACAGACGACTAATACGAAATATCGATTACGAAGGCGCATGATATTTAGCAATAAGCAAGCACATTACAAATAATCGATTTTATTTCGAAGCGTAGCTTTAATGATTTTGAATTACAATTATCCGTTTTGAGATATTCAAGTATTTATCACGATGTATTTTGCAGTTAAAATATTTATCTACGTGTGCTGTGTACTTAAAATGACGAATGTATATTTTTAATTCGCAACAACGGCACTGACTATTTCGACAGCGAAGCTACCTTGCCTGCTGGATTGAAGGATTTTTCTACGACTTTATTTTTAGTAGTTTTACTTAAAAACTCTTTGGCGCGTCTTAGCTCCGCGAAGTCGATATTTGGTGTAGTCTCTGGTCGTATTAGGAACCATCTTCTTTACGGAGAATGATTTTTTGATGGCAAAATATTTTTTACGTTTAAAAATCTTGTTTCAGAGCATAGCCACGGTATGTGACTATACTGGGCGCTGTATGCGTCATGCGACGTAGCACTAAGTAAAACAATAACGTTTCCAAAAGTATTAACGGACTTTTGCACAAATAATGTGAAATTCTCATATTTAATTACAATGATGAAACTCCTTAAGAAGCAAAAAAAGAAAAATCGAAAGTCGCTTTACAATGTTCCGAATCTCGAATGTTTTCACACAAACATCTCTAACATTGCGAATCTAAAAGTAATTTAAGAGTCAGTGTTTGACCAACTTTCGGAACTGTCGCGTTTTATTGATACCATTATCGATAAAAAGTCTGGTTCGCGTCGTCACCGCACGTCGATGGTTCGTCGATATCGGCGTACACAATTAGTGCTGTACTATCGGTAATTACAATCGGTAGCCGACCTGCCGACGATCGATAGTTGGGATCATCGATACATCACACCGTTGCCACAAGTTCAGAAACTATTGTTTTATTTCTTTACGGTCATATTTCCATGTTTGAATATTCGAAAATAATTCCCGGTAGTCGTGGTATTATTATTATTTTGCACCGCGACTTTACTGAAAATAAATAAAGTAACATTCAACTTACATAACTTTTTAAGGGATTTTATGACCTGGTAACTAAGACCTTTAGGTCAGTTTCTTATTTTAATAAATATTCTTATTTTTATGAAAATTTATAATATGAAATTTATAATATGAAATTTATAAAATGAAATGAAGTTGATTAATATGAAACATGACATGAAACGAAGTGAAATGAAACGAAACGAAAAGAGATGATATGGTATGAAATATAATCTCAGTAAAATGGTGGTCATTTACTGATACTTTTTCAGTGGACTTTTTAGAGGATCCCGAGAAGTTAAGTCCAGCGGCTTTGTTTGATTTTCCCACATTTATGTACTTTCAAAGATACTAAACAGTTAATAAATCACCGTTATACATTTACCTGAAGAAACATTAAATAGATAAAATAAAACAAATCACAGAACTTCACTCCTCGCGTTCCCACCAAAAAGTCCTCAACTTACATAAAAACACACCTTTTCCACAGATTAAACCATAGAACATCAGTTCAAAATTGTTTTATTTATTTATTTGGATTTATTTATTTTTGTATTTAGAAAATACGTTATACTCGTAATGTATAGAATCAATAAACAAATAAACAAATAACAGCTAATGTTCTAAAGGAAGACTAACAAAGCAGAAAACTATAATATATCTAATAAATAGTATTCAATTCAATTTTACCTTCGCTGCTCCCTTTTTCCATTAGAACAGGAAATATAAATATTTTTGAGCGTTCGGAACTTCAAATTAGTTTATTACTAGTCTTACGGTACAGTGTGAGCGGCAGACGTTCGCATACGTAGATCGACTAGGATCCGTTCCATGACAGTGGGTGTAATTTAAGGGCCGGCTTATTATTTACAAGCGTTCGATAAATTGTTGTAACCAAGTTTTTGTTTATTTTCATCCGGCTTGAGGTGTTTCGCTTCTGTGTTCTGCTCCGATGTTTATGAAGTCGATATTCCCGGTTGTATGTTTTGTTCTGACGTTGACTGGATTACAACACAGCTTTGTGCCTGTCTCGTCTATTGGTTTCGTGTTGTTTGTTTTATGACAAGAAAAATTGAAGTGTGATTTAATATTTTATTTAATTTAGAACTTCGTCTCCGTGTGTAATAACGTGTAAATGACTGTTTTTTTTGTTGGGAAATTTAAGGAAATTCTTAATTATTAAGAAAGCTTTAAGTTTTGTGGTAATCTTAATAAGATCCTCTCCATGGGAGGGCGCACAACTGGTCATAAGTCAGGTTTGTTGTGATGTCGATGTTCTTTGATATCCGTTGTTATCAGACAGGCGATGAAATTGGTTGCTACGGTAAACAAACAGTGCAATTTTACGGTCCACTTCGTGTGCAATTCAATTTGAATTTGAAATATCTAATGTATATATTTTGAAATGAATATCAATTGCGTGCTTTCAAAAAATGCATGGATTAATAGTTATCTTTCTTTTGACGTGATTACGTCTTATAAATCGATGAACACCGGCTGCACGCACAAAAAAGTGTCACGTTCCGCGTGAGCCTGAGAGAGCGCGGAACAAGCGATAGAGAGGCACGATCGGCCCAAGCGTTGTTGGCTTGTAACCTATTTATCTCTCTTCTCCGATGACGTCAGAGCTAGCAGTTCGAAGAGTTTGCCTACTAGCGCTATCGCGTAAAACTATCATTCGTAAACCGACTTTACAGAGAATCAATTATTATTTTTATCTATATATATAAAAATGAATTGCTGTTCGTTAGTCTCGCTAAAACTCGAGAACGGCTGGACCGATTTGGCTAATTTTGGTCTTAAATTATTTGTGGAAGTCCAGAGAAGGTTTAAAAGGTAGATAAATATAAAAATGCTCGGAATTAAATAAAAATAACAAATTTGTGTTTCCTTTGATGTGTCCCTCGTCGGACGGATTCCTTTTGTTTGTTTTATGTTTGTTTTATACAAAAGTTTAGGTCTTTTATTTATCGATTGAGGCACTACGAAGTCTGCCGGGTCGGCTAGTCTTTAATATAGCAGGTTGAATAGTAAGTAATGTGACGTAAAAATATAGAAACGCCTACAAATTTACGAGCTGTAAGCAAGGACTTTCTTCTGTGTGATTGGTGCCGCAAACACTGACACGTTGTAAAAACATTTAAAGCCTTAATGTCAAATATCTCTCAAAAATAGTGCAATTTTTTTACTGGTAGTAGGACCTCTTGTGAGTCCGCACGGGTAGGTACCACCGCTCTGCCTATTTCAGCCGTGAAGCAGCAATGCGTTTCGGTTTGAAGGGTGGGGCAGCCGCTGTAACTATATTGAGACCTTAGAACTTATATCTCAAGGTGGGTGGCGGCATTTCCGTTATAGATGTCTATGGGCTCCAGTAACCACCTAACACTATGTGGGCTGTGAGCTCGTCCACACATCTGAGCAACAAAAAATAAAAAATAACCAAAAAACGATTTCGATCGTAAGCAGAAATGTCTATTGACTGCACATTTATTCTCGTAAGAGTTATAAAACATATCATAATATTAATGTCCGATATTCATAACATTAGGTAAAAACATTTTATCATAATTTTAATGAAGCAGCATCTAAAATGCCAGATGTTTAGAAAAAAAACATCGGCAACCGTTAACATCATTATACTCGTAATTATTTAGAAATAAACTGATAATATTTTTGCTATAAATCAAACTTTCAAACACCGTTACGATGCTTCACTTTAAAATACATTCTAAATGAGTTATTGATTGTTATAATTAAAAAATAAACAAAATAAATAACGTGCTAATTAACATAAAATTCTAGTTTACGTTGCCGTTGTACGAAGTCGCGGCATCCGAACACGAGTGCTGAAGGTCGTTTGTATTAAAATTTAAAGCGCTCAAACGCTTAAAGTGCTTAAAACGGTTACATCGTTATTTAAATTCGCGTTCCTTCTGCTATCCTTTGACGTCACTCAAATATCCTAAAATATTATAGATAGCTTGTGCTGCTAATATGTTGAAGTGAATAATTCTATATACAGATACCAGATAAATAAACGGTGACTACATTCCTGATTCTGCGGACCGAATAGTAAACAGTCGACGTTGCCCAAAACACGTCAATTCGGATCCTCCCGATTCACTAATGATGCGTTTAGGTACCCCAAGCACCGGCCATCGTTTTAATCAAACCCGTCGCCTGCGACGAAGGGCTCGTCGAGTAAATTAACCCACAGACACAGCCCACTGAGTTTCTCGCCGGATCTTCTCAGTGGGTCGCGTTTCCGATCCGGTGGTAGATTCTGCAAAGCACTGTTTAACACAAGTTCTTTACGAACTTATCACGGGACCAGTTAACGTGGCTAACGTGACTGTTCTTGCTAGGGCCGGTGTTAGCAACACTCCCGGTTTGAGCCCCGTGAGCTCACCTACACGCCCGGTGACGCTGATATGGTCTCTCAAGACCATCAGCATAGGTAGGAAAAAAAAAGCTAATTGCGACTACATTTTAATGATATGTTACATGATATTATTTATGTCTTGATCTCTTTTTTTCTTATTTCTCTTGTTGAGCAGTAAAAATGGCACTACGTTTTTTTTTAATATAATTTAAACTCTAAAATACTCTGTAACTTTAATAAACTCAATCAATAATAGCGGATAACTTTTTTTGGTCGTTATTTTAGGGCTCTTTATAGAGTTGTAGATTCACGCGTGAAGATTGATGAAGATTTTTATGGGCCTAGTATACACCATGTGGATGGACTCGGCACTGAGCTGGTCTGTTAGAAATTCCTCTGGACCGCACTTAGAGTCTTCAGCAAAATTCACAGCTAAGATTTCGTAATTGATGACCGCGTGATGACTAGCTGATGTCGTCAGTCTATTCGTTCATCTTTGTAATTTGT
Organism: Bombyx mandarina; assembly: GCF_003987935.1. The sequence continues at coordinate 496,169 of NW_021011510.1, read as the reverse complement.
ATAGCATCATTGTCACGACAATATAATGACACATGTTGTACTATTGCTTTATTTAAACAATAGCTTTATTTTTAAAGGTGTTCAGCCCACTGAGTTTCTCGCCGGATCTTCACAGTGGGTCGCGTTTCCGATCCGGTGGTAGATTCTGCGAAGCACTGCTCTTGCTAGGGTCAGCGTTAGCATCACTCCGGTTTGAGCCCCGCGAGCTCACCTACTAGTTAAGGTTACGCTGAAATTGTCTTTCAAGGCTCTCATTTTAGGTACGAAAAAACAAAAAAAGTTAAATGATAAGTTGCCCGTTTTATTGTGTGTAAAGCTACGAATTATTTATTGTAAACATACATATGTCAGTATTTCCTCGAACTAAATATTTTTAAAATCGACTCTCAACTATATTTTTGTGAACATAGTACGTCCTGTCAAAAAACCTGGATCGCTCAGTTGATGGGTAACAGATCACTATGCCATCATGCTTTCTTCATGACAGAATTGAAAGTTTTGCAACGATAGTTATCACAGAATAGAACTTTATTTATTTTTTATTGCTTAGATGGTTGGGCGATCTCATAGCCCACCTGGTGTTAAGTGGTTACCGGAGCCCATAGACCTCTACAACGTAGATGCCGCCACCCACCTGGAGATATGAGTTCTAAGGTCTCGGTATAGCTACAACGGCTGTCCGACCCTTCAAACCGAAACGCATTACTGCTTCACGACAGAAATAGGTAGGGTGGTGGTACCTACCCGTGCGGACTCACCAAAGGTCCTACCACCAGTAAACCACCACATATTTAAAATTTTAAACGAATTGAAACGGAATGGAATGGATTGGAAGAAGATTTCGCGTTCTATCTGGTGCTATACAGCAGTTGGAGCCTATTGAGTCAACACTGGAAATCCACCAGTTCATCACTACATAGCATAAAACAAAGTCGCTTTTTCTGTCCCTATATCTGTCAGTCCCTATGTATGCTTAAATCTTTAAAACTACGCAACGGATTTTGATGCGGTTTTTTTTAATAGATAGAGTGATTGAAGAGGAAGGTTTATAACATCCATTAAATAGTAAAGAAATCATGATAAATTACAGTTTCCGAAGCGAAGCAAGGGCGGTTCGCTAGTCTAAAATAAATGACACTCAAAATACTTCCTTATAAAAATTAAACAACAATAGACATAAACAATTTGAATGATAAAATGAATTATATCAAAGTTCTTTATATTAGAAGTGCTCGTAGTTCAGTATCGTAACTTTGAAAGCGCATTTATTACGGGGGCACACCACTAAATCTGGAGCCTTAAAATGACGCTTGGCTAATTAAGATGCTTTGGAGAATTAATATACTTAATATATTTGATTGTTATGTGTTTTATTAGTTGTTGTGCTGTTGTTATTAGGTAAATATTTAATAAAATACTTTGTATCTTTTAAATACTAACACAGATAAAAATATTTTTTGAATTGTTTATTAGTAATCACGTAAAGGCATTGTAAACTTTGCGTCGTTAATAAAATTTGGGTTCAGTTTCAAATCAGCTACTTAGGAAAACTAATCATACAATGACGCGTTTTCTTATACATTCACTGTATATTTTAAATAAATATTATTCGTTAGTTATTACAAAATATTTTAATCTACAAACAATTTATCAGCGAGTAACATTTTAGTGGAATAGTTAAGTAGCCGCGGGCACTGCGCACGCGCCACTCCCGCCATCTTGTTTAATCTAGTGCCGTTGATCGCGGAAAAGCGCGCGCAACCTTCAACGACCTTCGCTCTCCGACCACTCTAACCGAGCCCTTACGGTATAAGCAACCTTACAGCCCACAACACTCATACGCCATTAAGACTATTTTCGCCTGTACTCCTCCTAGTCGCTTAATGTTTTTTTTGTATTAAAAACGTCCCTGCTCGTGTATTAGTGTTCTACAAACTTAAGTAGGTACATTAAATTCATGGTCTGGTCCTATAAATCGATCGATAAGTAGATTTATATTGTATAGATACTTTGTCACATTAATTGAAATTATTTTAATGTGAGACGGGAGCCTGATTTGTAAAGATAAGATAATTATTGTGGTACTGCGTAAATGAAATGGCGACGCGAGTAGGTATTTATTATAACGTAAAGTGTAAAACTGTTATTTGGAGTTTACTCCTTTAGAATCGATTTACATATATAGGCCCGGGGTATGAAAATTATGGGGACCAAAATCGTACTAGCATGTCACACGAAATGCGTTATGCGCCTGATTGCGCATGTCACACGAAATGCGTTATCGCAGGTGACGCCGGGCTGCTGCGCCGGCAGTCCGCCACAAAGCCTCGTACTGATCGCGCGTTTCTCTCATTATTGTATTTTCATATATTTGTTAGTCGTTTGTTTTGTGTCTCGTTAATTTGTTAATAATCTGTAGTGTATCGTGTTGTCGTAATATAGAACTATTTCTCGTATTGTTTCGTTTAATTTTTTATATCCAGTAAACTCCAGTCGTGCGTCGGAGCGGACACACACACTTTTTTTATTGAGCTATTTACGTGCATACAAATTGTGTAGCATTTTTTTTAATCAACATGATTTTAAGAATTACTAACACGTTAATATTTTTTTACCCTCAGCCAATTTTTTTACAGCACATTATTTTACATTTAGGCTAGTGATATCGTTATTAAAATAATTTTAGATGTTAGGAGAATGAAGACTTTTACATACAAAATCGCGTAGTCAAGTACTTGAATTAAGGATTTGCGACATTATACCCCAAATTTCGTGCCCGTATAAGGGCACACAAGGGTCAGTTCTTGGGGCGAAGTCTGGATCTCCTACTCAATGGGTTTGGGATGATGAGTTGCCGGTATGCGATCTATATGTGTGTGACATGACTTCATTAAATAGACATGGTTAAATGTATATATAGATATCATCTTTTTGTTGCTCCAGCTGCTCCATCCTCTTTTTCTTGGTTCTTTTCGCTCTATCTTCTTCCTTTTCTCTTTAATAAAATTCTCGCAAACTGCCAACTTTTTGGCGGGAAGGCGTTATTTCAGTAGCGTATACAACCATTACCCAATTACCCAACAGTTACCCAAACTGCCTGCCAATAACCGATGCTATAAATACTGCAGAGGACAGGAAGATATGGAGAAGCATAGTGTATCGAGTGATCGACACTTCAAACTAGACACGACCTTCAGTAATGAAGAGACCGACTAAACAAGAAGTTAAAAGGCAACTATGTACTACTGATGACAATACAATTTTTGAGCTACTAAGATGATGAGCTGAAAAGTGGATAGGAAAATTCTTGGATCCAATGGAATTTGTACTTGACACATGTAGACAAATTACTTTCAGGACCAAAGAACAGCATTCTAATGTGTTTAATGACAATTAAAACGTAGAACCCAAGTCTCAAGGCAGTTGACAGTATTCACGGTTTTCGGTAGCCACTTAACACGAGGTTAGCTCGTGCATGACATGACACCTTTGTTGACCAACTTGCGCTCTATCACTCATCGATGGGAATTAAATTATAATTATAATAAGTCGTCGTGGCCTAAAGGATAAGACGTCCGATGCATTCGTATCTAGCAATGCAACGGTGTTCGAATCCCGCAGGCGGGTACCAATTTTTCTAATGAAATACGTACTTAACAAATGTTCACGATTGACTTCCACGGTGAAGGAATAAAATCCCCGCAATCAAACCCACAAAATTATAATTTGCGTAATTACTGGTGGTAAGATCTCTTGTGAGTCCGCACTGATAGGTACCACCACCCCTACTTTTAGCGTGAAGCGGTAATGCGTTTCGGTTTGAAGGGTGGGGCAGCCGTTGTAACTATACCGAGACCTTAGAATTCATGTCTCGAGGTAGGTGGCGGCATTTACGTTGTAAATATCTTAGGCTCCGGTAACAACTTAACAGCAGGTGGGTCGAGAGCTCGTTCACCCATATAAGCATTAAAAAAAGTAAAAAAAAAATACATTAAGTTTCCAGACAAAACCTGTCAATAAGGCGGATAGGTGGAATGCACGAAAAATAAGACAAAGTTTTACAACAGACAGACAGACTAGTATTTATTTTCATTAATAATCTACATTGGGTGTAGACATTTTACATTTATACTGATTGTTTTCAACTAATTGCTGGTTCGATCATAAATCGTTGTAGCTTTATTATTATTGACATACATACCGTGTCTTGAAATGTCTCGATTTGATTAATTAATTTATTAAATTACAATATTTCCATGAAGTTCTTTTTTTTATTGGTGATAAAAAAGTGGATAGAGGACCATAAGTTTAGCAAGGTTCCCGATGTATTCCCACGGTGATCGTATTTTGAACAGTTATTAATTTTTAAAGTAATGACGTGTCACGACACAGATATATAACATTGTTTAACAAACTAGAATTTAAAAATAGCTTGGTTTGCAATTAAAACTATTTTTCTATACTAATATCATAAAGAGGAAATATTTGTTTGTTTGTTTGTATTGAATAGGCTCCGAAGCTACTGAACCGATTTGAAAGTTCTTTCACTGTTTGGAAGCTAAACTATTCCCAAGTGACATAGGCTATATATAATCTTTTTGAAAAAAATTACCTAAAATATTCTTTATATCGCGTGCCCTGCGAAAACTATTGACGATAGAATAAAATAATGTACTACGACTTTATAGAACATATTATTATTTACAAAAAGTGTCGCGACAGCATATGTCTAACTATTATAGTTATGCCGTATAAGTGTTCTTTTATTTTAAAAAAAAATAAAACAACGTCAAATATCGTTGAAATTTTTGTTAAAGACCCGAGCGGAGCCGGTGCGGGCCGCTAGTAAGTTATAATTTCACGCGCAAAAACAGTATGTTCTTCTGAATTAATCTTTTGGATTAATTATTAAATAACTCAAAGAATATTTTTCCTTTTAAACCGATTTGGGGTTGTTTTTTGAGTTAGACTTAGCGTTTTAAGTCGAACAGGCAATTATTATACGGTTTAGCAATGGAAGGTACACGGAAATGCTACCATGCTGCCATTGTGAGTACGGAAGACCTTGAAATCTAAGTGACCGGGCAAACAGAAGATTTGTTGGATTAAACAAATTTTCTAAGCTAATACTAGTTAGGCACGCATGTACAAACAAATAGGATTATGTGCGGACAACAGCAAACAGCTTTTTAATTCGCCCAAAGCCGATAGCGTTGGACAGGTCGCGGCCTGTCGCGATTCCAGATAGCCCAGTTTGTGAGCACAATTGCCGCATCTGCGCCCGCGAGCCCATTGTGCTAGTGGGAACATGCCCTTAATTGCGCGCCGGTATAAATTAAAATGAGAATGCTATCTTATGCGCTGGTGTGGTTCTAGAGTTACAAATGTAGAACGCTAGAAAGTGTGTCGATGTATTATTAGCGTGTTTTGTTCATTATGTTGAGGTTACGACAAATCTGTTTGGTTTTTTGGAAAACTAATTAAGAGAATAAAAGTTGTTACATGTAGTTTTTAGACGATATTGTTTACTTCTTCTGTTAGTTCATAAATAGCTTTATACTTTGAGCTAGGATAACAGCTATGTGGTATAATAGACGGCTTTGTGCATAAATCACATAGAATTGAACTAATCAATAGATCATTATCACTGCCTCATTATTAGCTAACAAAGAGGACAATCCTTGACTTTTCCTTCACCGCACCTTCTGCAACTTAGTCCTCCCAAGGAAGATCTTTCCAACATTCTACATATCTTTGGTCATCACACCGAAGTTCGTTCCTAGTAACTATAGCCACTTCTTTCGGTCAATGTGAATTTTTAAAGACTATTTCTATATCGTACCATACAGCTATGTAGCGTTGGATCCGTTTTCTTTAAAAAAAACTTTTTGGCTTCAACAGCGGCACGTTCGGACGCTATGCGAGAGTTGTAGTCGGTATTTAATTGCCTTATCCATAATTAGTATACTCTATGTTTAAGCGCATAAGCGATGAAAATAGGCTGCTACTCCACATGTTTGTTAATTGAAATGCATGTAAATATTTGTGGCGTTGGTTGTGCTTATGAAATACGCTTATTAAGGTAGTACGATGGTTTTGTTACAAATTTAATGTAGGAATGCTTAGGACATTATGAGGCAGCGTGAATTTTATACGTACTGAATTAGGGCAAGTCACTTTAAGTACCTTAACGTTTGTAGTTAATAAATGAACAACAATTACTTTTGCAAGATCGATTGATTTATTTACGTTATGTGGTAATTGTGTTTTTGTTTGCATTAAACGGGTGGACATGCACAGCCCTACAGGTTTAAAGTGGTTACCTAAGCCTAAAGATATCAAAATCTAGATAGCAAACGGTAGGACCTCTTGTGAGTCCGCCTGGGTAGGTAGCACCACCCCGCCTATTTCTGCCGTGAAGCAGTAATGCGTTTCGGTTTGAGACCTTAGAACTCATATCTCAAGTTGGGTGGCGTATTTACGTTGTAGATGTCTGTAGGCTCCAGTAACCACTTAACACCAGGTGGGCTGGGCTGTGAGCTCGTCCACCCATTTAAGCAATAAAAAATAAGGGCAGCGGCTTGGCTGTGCCCCTGGCATTACTGGCGTCCATAGGCGACGGAAACCACTCATCATCAGGTGGGCTGCCTGCTCGTCTGCCTACATAGGTAATTAAAAAAATTCAGGCGCCAACTATCTTACGACACGGCGTTGAAGTCTCTTTAGTGTGATGTAATTGCAGTCCTACGCTTTCCACTTGGTGACGTCATTTCTTCGTCGCAGAATTAGGCTGAATGCATAATGGGCTCACCTTTTTTTCTCTCCATTTGTCCCTTTATTATTGTAGACATGTGTATGGCTATTAATCACGGAATACAGATTTACGACCTGACTACTTCGAGTCATTTTGGCGGTCGCTGTCGTATAAGACAAGATATTTGACAGATGCCTGAATCACGCTAACGACATATTCTAGATATGATTGCACGTGTAGAAGTTTCGAACGATAACATTGGGGCCTACGCGGCGTCTGTCAGATTTCTCGTAGTCCACTAAAACATAGCGTTTAATTTCGCCCTTAAAACCTATAAGCTTCGATCGTTATATTAAACATATGAATAGCTGATGGATATGTAGACTATGACACGCAACAGCTATCCTACAGACACAGCCCACTGAGTTTCTCGCCGGATCTTCTCAGTGGGTCGCGATTCCGATCCGGAGGCAGATTCAGCGAAGCACTGCTCTGGCTAGGGCTAGTGTTAGCAAATAGCTGGAAAAGCCTCTTAGGCTTACAAAGAATAGGCAGCGGAAAAAAAAAGCACCGCCAATTTAAATCCGATTTGCCTATTTCTGCCGCGAAGTAATAATACTTTCTAGTTCGAAGATTAACTAAATATAATGCAAATAACTAGCCAATGTAACCGGTAAAAAATCATTGGATGGGCCTTATTACGCCTGCATAAAGTTCGTTTTATCGCGAATTACATACCTTGCAACTTTTAATCATAACACCAATTTAATTGCATCCACAATTGAAATAATCTTCACTTTAATATGATAATTCTCAGTGAAAATTCAGATTTTATTGTTTTACAAAAACAAGTAACAGTTTGAATGAAACTTTTCTTGTTTTTATTCTATACCTACCGTTTGCTTTTGTGTAACCAATTTAATTTTGGAGTAATCCTTGCTTATTAAACTTTTTAAAAAAACACTCTTTTGCAAGATACGTAATGTCCATTGTAACAATTATTACGTAGATAACAAACATTGATCTCAACTTGTCGACTTCTTTTTCCTACGTAATCGTTGGTAGCGTCGTTGGAATACGCCCTAAGGGGGACACGCGAAAGGGTAGGTGAGCTCACGGGAAATTCTGAGCGGTGAGCTCACTCAACCCGAGGGAATGCTAACATTGGCTCTAGCAAGAGCAGTGCTTCACTAAACCTACCACCACATTGGAATCGCGACCCACTGCGAAGATCCGACGAGAGACTCAGATATTTGTGTCTATGGGATTGTCAGCAATAAACAGAATTGTCTGCTTTAATATTAAAGGGGCATCTAAATCTACGAGCATCTACTTTTTAGAACTTCGTACAGTGAATAATCAATCTTGTTTTAAATTTGATCAGGTGCAAATTACAACACAAATCTACTAGTCACGATTGAAAAAAAAATGTCATTATAAACTGTCGTAAAACTCTAAATTTCGAACTGGAAAAAATGAGCTTTATCTCTATTACGTTATAGTTCATTATTTCTGATTAGTTATTAAATAAGAACTGTTCGATATTTACATCTGAGTCCTCTGAAACGTCGTTTTTTTTTTCTACCGAGAAGAGTGATTATTAGCCCTAAGGTTAAAGGTTTTAGGTTCAATTAGTTAAAACCGCTTACGGTTCGTTCGGACCTTTTGTTTCGGTCAAGCGACAGTGCCTTTACGCTTACGTCAAGGTGACATGAGATGTTAATATCTATTGTATTAGTGCTAAACATCCGTGACCTTACACTGTACAAAGTTCACTAAGTGCATGAGGCACGATTCACTCACACAAACGCGATTACGAAGTTAGGCGACCAATTTGAACAGTCCTCAAACTGTAGGAAAATTCTCTGCAGTAAACCAACTCTTTCAGTCGGTCGTATTACAGCATCTGTTTGTAGGTTAACGCTGATAATGAGAGTAATTAACAGTAGAGGTCGAATTTAGACGCGAACACAAAAACGCTTGGGCGGCTTAGTTCAAAACGGGAACAAAGCGGCGGTCTACAAGGCACTTTTTCCGCGACGACCCTAAAGGAGCTAAAGCGACAAGTCGCAAAACTGGTAGGCGGCGTGTATATATATGCGCTTGACATGTGACCGCCCGTGATACGCACCAATACAAAAGATATCACCTGTGGAACCTCACGCACACAGCCGACCGATAAATCGTGCCGCGAACAAAATGGTCCACGCACACGCGCGCGCGCTCCGTCCACCTCCGTAACCTCCACACAAGGGTTGTACGCGAGTTCATTTTGATACCACACTGTTGCGTTTTCACCTGTTGCGAGTGTGGTTGTGAGTACGCTGTTTCAGTCGTTTAGTTTGTTTGGCGCGATCTGGTCGTACCCGTCCGGCGGTCTCGCTGCCTCCGTACCCACGTGTGCTGCATGAATGCTAATTGACTTTATTGATAAGTGCGCCGCTGACGTACGCCCGCCGATAACATTGTGCCGGCGAAACGCGTTGTATTCAAATATATTTTTTTCTTTCGACACAGTGCTTAGTGGCCAGTGTTTAGTGCAAAATTTTCTTTCGACTTTCCCCGCGAATTTCCTTTGAGTTCGCCAAACTGAGGAATATTTCGGCAAACGATTATATCTGGAAGTACGTGAAAGGTGAGTTTTTTTTTTAAGTTAAGTAAATTTATTTCACAATAAACCGTTTTGACATGATACAATATATGCGAATGGTTTCCAAATATGTTATATTAATTCGCTCAAGAATTCATTTGGAACTTCAATTATTTATAACAAATACAGGTATACAATAGGTTCTTTTACTTTGCGATACGTGCTATGCGTATTGATAAGGTTACGAAACTAAACAAGAATTCCCACAATTTTAATATTTAGTTTATAATACCGAAAAAATGAAACAATATCGTAATTGCCTGCTCATTGTCAATGATCCTTAATTGAATTGGACTTATATGAGTCGTCTATTATCAAAGGTGGCAATCTGTGCATTTGGACATTTTTTTTTTATTGATATGTCAATTCAGATTGATTTGAATATAATCGTCTCCTTCAAAGAATACGGTTCAAAACCTGCATTAAATAAAGGTTAATAGTTAACCTGTTATTTATCTAAGATGTTGTTCCGAAGAGTTTTGTGACTGCCAATGGAATACAAAGTCAATAATTCGTTTTTCTGATTTACCAATCATTGTCCAAAAGTCAGATTGCCGGCTTTGATAATAGTCGACTCATATAGAGGTCCTTTACTTCTATTTTTAATGTCTATAGGTGTATTTATATCGTTATAATTGCTTTAAGCGGCAAAATTACCACTTTTACATGCCGAAAAGGGGGGAGAGAAAGCCCGAGGGATTGTCTCAAGGACCGACGCGATGTAATCACCCATCATATCAAGTGTCATTTGTTTATAGAGCAATTTTTGATTTATTAGCTCTGCTTATGTCTAGTCATTTAGCATATAAAAAGGATTTAAACTAAAGTAAGGGATACTAAACCGTATGCAGAGTGATTGAAATAAAATCCTATTTATTAGCCGAATAGCCGAACAATCTTCTGTAATAAGGTTGATTTCTCGACACAAATCGTAGTGTCTAAAATCAAATCAGTTTACTTACTAGTGAACATCAGTGAATATGGAGTATTTTGATATTATTCATATTATCACATTTTGACCATCAGTATCTAAGACAATGCGAAAGATATTTGACATGCATGTATTTGTTATAACTAGTGGTCCCGCAGTAGTTAAAATTCGATTTTAATCAATTGAAATTTTATGTTTATACATTAATATGGTTCTATAGTCAAATACTATTATACTTATATAATATAATCACAGATTTCGCCAAAACTACACTATACATAAATAATAATAAAGGCAAACAATATTCATCAATTTGACCACAGACTTTAAACTTTTTTATTTTTTATTGCATAGATGGGTGGACGAGCTCACAGCCCACCTGGTGTTAAGTGGTTACTGGAGCCCATAGACATTCACAACGTAAATGCGCCACCCACCCCGAGATATAAGTTGTAAGGTCTCAGTATAGTTACAACGGCTTCCCCGCCCTTCAAACCGAAACGCACCACTGCTTCACGGCAGAAATAGGCGGAGCGGTGGTACCCACCCGCGCGGACTCACAAGAGGTCCTACCACCAGTAATTACGCAAATTATAATTTTGCGGGTTTGATTTTTATACACGATGTTATTCCTTCACCGTGGAAATCAATCGTGAACGTTTGTTGAGTACGTATTTCATTAGAAAAATTGGTACTAACAAAATTTTCACAATTGACAATCCACAAAGAGTATATTTATAAGTATGTGTTGTGTCAAATACATGGTAGTGCGTGTAATGTTTTCTTTATTGTATCTTTTATGCATTATTTAAAAAAATATTAGCATTGTGCACTTCTTCTCTATATTCTCTATGAGTGTGGAAAATTTTATACTCCTCCGTCAGTGCAATTTTCGTAAAAAGGGATACAAAGCATACTCCTCTGTCAGCGCAATTTTCGTAAAAGGGATACAAAGTTTTTGCTTCACGTATTAATATATAGATATCTTATGTATAAGCTCCAAGCCAAATCCTAGCTTGAGGCCTTTGAATTTGGAATTTATCCATTTATTTTGTTGGTAAGTTATAAATAAATAAACGGCTTACAAACGTGGCTTTAAACTCTAAATAAATTTGCCAGTTTTAACAAAACAGGCTGCTCGTAGCTACACATGACATGTCCTTCTTCAAACGAGGCTTGTGGAGAGTATTAAGCGGTAGGCAGCGGCTTGGCTCTGCCCCTGGCATTGCTGAAGTCCATGGGCGACGGTAACCACTCACCATCAGGTGGGCCGTATGCTCGGCTGCCTACAAAGGCATAAAAAAAAAACACAATTTTCTTCATAGAAATTCTACTTTACACACTTAATAATTCAGTCAATATTTTTCCCTCCAAATAAATAAAATCTAAACTATTTTATTATCTGAGAAATAATCGTCAAACTTCATTATTATCTGTTACCATTAATAATAATTGTCTTTAATCGTTCCGTTTCATTTGAATTTAAGAATAACGCATCATATGGATACGTCACAGGCGTGTGAAAATAGTAAATGCTTGTCATTATAATTAATTAGACTTCATAAATTATTCACATACACAATCACACACTATTGATAATTATTTTGTAATAAATAATAGTAGAGCGGTAATATCTCTGTGGCTATGGTTGTTTGTAGACACAAAACCAAATAAATGATAACCGATAACTATAAAACTAAAGCTGATAACTATCAAACGATAATGTTACCGATCGAATTTTAAAACAGTCGCTTACGAAGATACCGGATAGATACATATTTCACAGTTGTTTTTTACAAATTATCGATTGTGTTGTGTAGTTGGCTTTTCCAGGTTTCGTATTACAAGCCAGGATTAATTAATTGCTCGGCAGAAACAGCCGCGATAGTGATACTTCTGCGGACTTATACTACACTGTGGCACAAGAAAATGCCGCTTAGCGATCTCAATACGTTGATACTCAGAGAAATCTGGTCATTCTCCGATGAATTCATTCGTTGATATGAGACGCGGGGAGATATATGTATATTTTCTCCCTATCTATTCACTGGTAACCTAAGGGGCTATTCTAGCTTCTAGTGAACGGATAAGTGAGCTCACGGACTCAAGCTGAGAGGATTTGATAACACTAGCCCTAGCAAGAGCCCGCGTGTAGATAAGAAAGGGGGATGATAACGAAACGACACCTTTATATCAATTTTACATATTACATAACTTATTTTGATTTATGTTTGAAGAAAAACTTGGAATTTCCAAAAATACACTGAAGCTCGCAACTAGGCTACTACAAAAACAAAAGAATTTAGTTGACAAACAGATGTGGAAAATAATTGCATTTGACTGTTTTATCTTTGCGTATTTAAATATGTATAATAACTTATTACTTTCAATTATTTTGTATATACGTGGCATCCCTAATAACAGCTTAAGTACTGTGTGACGTAATAGTTAATATTTCCTTAATTCAATTATTAATCTATTTTTTTAAGCTGTCTTGAAACATGATCCTTCAAACATCGTTCAAGTACACTAAGCAAACTCATATGTAAATCGACTATGTTTAAGTGTGACCCAACCGGAAATCGAACCCGTGACCTCCGGTGCTCGAGACAATAGTCGACCTGACTTCACAAATAGATGGGCTGTTTTGTATATATTTAAATCATTTCTATGTTTAACGCATAGTTTTTGTTAAATGTTTATTTCTTGTCGCACAGTTTCAAATTTGAATTAGTACTTCACCTGGAATTTGGGTTTTTGCTTCTGTTATCCATGCCTGCTTATGGCTGTGTGCTGATAAAGTGGTTTAGCTGACAGTAGAACAACCGAAGCTGTTAATCATCAAAACTTGAATTCAAATTCAAATTCAAAATCATTTATTTCAACCTAGATGTCAGCATAACACACTTGTTGAATGTCAAAATATAAATAACAATGTTAACTCTACCAACGGTTCCAAAAAAGGCCACAGTCCTGAGAAGAACCGGCGAAACAAACTCAGCGGGTTTTTTTTTGTTTTTTCTCAAACCTTTTTTTTTTTAATGCCACCGTTTCGCTGCAGAACTTCGTGAAACTGTCATATATTCTTGTGCGCACTCATTATACGCCAAGCAACAACTGGTGCTATCCACCGCCATTTGTTTACCAAACATAAACAAAATCAGCGTATTACAAAATGTTTATTGAAAATGAAATGGTTTTTTATATTGCTTACGTGATAAATGTAGGTCAGATATAATACAATGACTACAGAAATCATACATTTACATTTCAACATTTCAAGGTGGGTGGCGCATTTACGTTGTAGATGTCTATGGGCTTCGGTAACCACTTAACACCAGGTGGGCTGTGAGCTCGTTTACCCATCTAAGCAATAAAAAGAAAAATGAAATCCAGAGTCGTACGAAATGAAGTTGTGTTGGTCTGTGTGCTTAGTGCGAGTTTTTTAACGTTCTCGATAGCGTAAAAGTTAACTACAATTTATATGGAGTTGGAACGTTTGCCACTAGGAGCGTTGTTCCAATTACATACAAATTTGAGTTAACTTTTACGCTATCGAGTACGTTGAAAAACTCACACTAAGCTCACTGAAGGATAAAAGTTCAATACGTTGAACGATGCGGCTGTGTCGGTGTTCGAATCCCACCGACACCATCGACACCACCATCGCGTTTTTACCATCGCACCGCCCGCCACCGGAGTAGAGTTCATCCACACTACCTGGAGCCACTGCGGTCATCGACAGTGCGTTTCCAGAGATCATTTTTGCCACGTACCTTCCAGCTATGGAATAAGCTCCCCTCCACGGTGTTTCCCGAGCGCTATGACATGTCCTTCTTCAAACGAGGCTTGTGGAGAGTATTAAGCGGTAGGCAGCAGCTTGGCTCTGCCCCTGGTATTGCTGACGTCCATGAGCAACGGTGACCACTTACTATCAGGTGGGCAGTATGCTCGGGAAAATAAAAAAAAAACCGGATTCGTTTCTGACGATTTCAGCAACTTTGAAGACTAAATGTTGATAAATCTATTGAGTGTTTTTGTTATTGTTTCGCATTTAATGTAATTTAGGATATCAATTAAATTAATTGAAATATAATTTTCTGAGCTGAACGTAAAATTTGCTTGACTGATCAAAATATGAACATTAGAATTTTATTTTAAAATTGTAATGGTAACACTTAAGTCGTAATTAAGTTGCTAATTTTAAGATTTGCTCATGGCAACCCTCTCTTCCGTTCCAGCCTTTTAGCCCAATGCATGGCAAGCTGTAATTAAATTACAATTAAATTAGAATAAACGCGAATGTTCATTTTACAAGCCTGTATTTTATTGTCACGGCTTGAATCTCGCCAACGAAATTTTCAAGTTAAGTTTGAATATTTACAAGCTCCGTATAACAGCAACAGGACTATCGTCTGCCGAGCAATTTCACCAGCTCGGTGGAAGATCTTTCTTTTGTCATCAACCCCCAAACACTTCAAGGTATATTTTTATCAATAGCGTTTTTCATATGTTTAGGGATGAGAGTAAAAGAGCGGACGGTTAGCGTGGTATGGACATGTGATGCGTAGAGAGAAGATGCATGTGACTAGGAGATGTATGGAAATGATAGTGCAAGGTGGAGGGGGAAGAGGTCGACCGAAAAAGACATGGATGAAGTGTGTCAATGATGATATGAGAGAGAGAAGAGTGAGTGTTGAGATGACGGCTCAAAGAAGAGAATGGAAGAGAAAAATTAGCTGTGCCGACCCCACCTAGTGGGATAAGCTGGAGAAAAAGAAGAAGATATTTTTAGGGATGAGCACAACGAGATGTGACCGTATTTTGTTTTCGTCATGAATATTCCAATTTTTTTTAAGCTCTTACAAAAACATTATAAGTTAGTCTGTTTTGTTTAAGTAGCCCTACACAGCTCATTAACAGGCAAGTCTCAACAATGACACATATGTCACACTTTAAATATTCACGTTTGTGTGGTGTCCAAGGCCTAGCCATCCATGGTCAGATTCTGGAGAAACTTTTTTAAATACTTAAACTATACATACCGATAAACACTTAAAATTAGGCGGGCCGTGAGTTCGACCATCCATATACGAAATTAAAAAAATATAAAAAAAACACCATGTGGTACATGAACTCCTCCAACCATCTAAACAATAAAAAAAAATAAAGAGGAAAAATTATTTTAAATACGGTGAATATTGAGTTAGATCCATTCGTACAAACATAATTATGTATGTTTTATAATATTTATATGTTTTTTAGTAATTAAATTTTAAGTCTTTTAAATATTAAACAATGACATAATAATATTATTTAGGTCACTGTTAAAAAACATAACGTAACATACATGTTAATGCCAGAATAGCATTAGTTTTATCATTGATTTAAAAGGAATTGTACTACTTTACCCTATTGAAAGGTTCAGTGTCACAAATATGCCCAAAATAATATATTATGTAGGTAATATGAGTAACAGTTTTTCGAATAGACTTGGAGTTAATTAGAAATAGTTTACAGTCCGTGACCAGAAAAACTGTAAAATATTTGAAACTTCGCAAAATATAAATATAATAAATAAAAAAAAACACACACACACACACACACACACATTAATTAAACTGTAATATTTAGTTTTAATTAAATCTACGACTCGTGAAAACCGAAAGACTAATACTAATACTACATATTAAGTTACAAGTGTGTATTAATAATATTAATATTATATACGAGCATAATTATGCATATTTGCTTAAACGGACCTCACCTAATCCAGTTTGTAATTATGCTTCTTGTGTGACCTCTGTGTGTGTCAGTCCGCACGGGTAGGTACCACCACTCTACCTATTTCTGCCGTGAAGCAGTAATCTATTTCGGTTTGAAGGGTGAGGCAGCCGTTGTAACTATACTATAACTATAGCCGCCCACATTAGAGCTTATATCTCAAGGTGGGCGGCGCATTTACATTCTAGATGTAAAGCATAAGTTAAGATAAGAAATAGTCAAAAGAATAAACAAAGAGCAAAGAAAATTGACGTTCATTTTCCATCGACAATTTCTTTACTATGACTATACATCATTTTAGTATATCTTAATAGAATAGAGTAGAGGTCAGCGACCTTATCATCCAAAAGAGGCAAATACAGATAATACACACTTGAAATATATTCAAAGAGCCATGTATTTAACATACATATGCTTTGCTTTCGTAAGAAACTAAGTGGAAAAGCTTAAATAGGAAAACGAGCCCTGAAACTAGACCGGGAAATCGCTAGAAAGAAGAAGAAGACGTATTTTTCGTGTTTAGCTTAAAATTGTATGCGATTGTTGGAATTTGAACCAATTAGCTTCGTTAGTCAAAAGAGATAAGTTCAGCAGATGTCGTGATCATTGATCAAAGTCTAACAACGGTTCCCAGTATTTTTTAATTTTTATTGCTTAGATGTGTGGACGAGCTCACAGTCCACTTGGTGCTAAGTGGTTACTGGAGCCCATAGACATCTACAACGTACATGCGTCACCCAGCTTGAGATATAAGTTCTAAGATCTCAGTATAGTTACAACGACTGCCCCACCCTTCAAACCGAAACGCATTACTGCTTCACGGCAGAAATAGGCAAGGCGGTGGTACCTACCCGCGCGGACTCACAAGAGGTCCTACCACCAAGTAATATTTAGCTTGTTCCCTTCAAAAAAGCAGCATAGGAGAGAATTCTAACTTTGTGCCTTTCTTTTTTTTGCCTACCTAAGCTTTGATAGGCTACGTCAGCGTAACCTGGCGAGCTCACGGGGCTCAAACGGGAAGTGTTGCTAACACTGGCCCTAACAAGAGCAGTGCTCCGCAGGATCTGCCACCGTAATGGAAACGGGACCCACTGAGAAACTCAGTGGGCTGTGTCTTTAAGGGTTAACTTACTCGTCGAGCCCTTCGTCGCAAGCGACGGGTTCGACGAGAACGGTGACCAGTGCTTGAGGTACCTAAAAGCACCGTTAATAAATCGAGAGGATACGTAATGACGTGCTTAGGGCGACGACGAATGCTTACCGTTCGGTCCACAGGTTCGGGAAAATTACTATTTCGGAGGTTTTACGACTAAGGGAAGATCTTTCACCGAGCGGATGACATTGCTCAGTAGATCGACGAGCCGGTACCATTCAATGTCGAATGATTATTGTTATTGCAATTTAAAAATTTGTTAACATGGATATTCGACCTTCGACCTCTATTGTCTAGAGTATTAATTTGTATAATTATAACTACAGTCTAGTAGTTCAATTATTTATTGAATTGTGGTCGTTATTGGATCTCCCGCGGTTTGAACTCGCGACCGACGTTCGCCTAGTCATATATCATGTTCACTGACATATCAGCTGATGCGGTGAAACTTTTCTTAATCTTATGGCAATTTTAACAAAAGAGCCGTTAAAGATACAATTGAGATTTCAAAACTCATGTTTTTTTTTGCTCTAGGTGTTTTTTTTTCTAATGAAGCTGATGGTCTAGAGAGTCTACCGTCACTGGGCTAGTTGGTGAGCTCACGGGGCTGAAACCTGGGGATGTTGCTAGCACGAACCCTAGCAATAGCCGTGCTTCGCAGAATCTACCACAAGATGGGGACGGAACCGCGACCCACTGAGAAGATCCGGCGAGAAACTCAGTGGGCTGTGTCTGTGGGTTAATTTACTCGCCGAGCTCTTCGTCGCAAGCGACGTGTTCGACGAAAACGATGACCGGTGCTTGGGGTACCTAAAAGCACCGTTAGTAGATCGGGACTCTAGGAGGGCTAACCAACTGACGAACCACTTGATAATAAGCGGTTACTAGAACGCATAGATATTTCGACATGAAGACTGCTACTTTGAGATATGAGATTAAATCATCTATTATTGAACATAAATCTGTTATTTGAGAAACAAAACATCTTGCCAGTGCCAGAATAATGAATAAAAATAACAAAGCGAACGGCTTAAGAATTTCAGTGCGGTGTTGCAGTAATTTGAAACACGAGGATTGTTCGCCACACACGTCACGTAAACATGTATGTACGTAATACGGATACACGTCACGTAAATACGTTTAAGAAGTAATTCTTGAAGTGTAGAAGGTAAATGTAAAATATCACAAATTTAGGCCGAAGATTGCTTCGAAAAGAGAAGAAATTCGTAACTTCATCTTGTGACATGTGAAAAAAAAAAGGCACGAAGGCTTAAGGTTAAAGGTTTGATATTATTTTACCGTTGAAGACTTTTTAGCGGGAGCGCGAGGAGTGAAGTTGTGTGATTTGTTTTATTTTTCTGTATTTAGTGCTTCTTCAGGTTTAAATGTGTAATAATGGTGGTTTATGAACTGTTTAATATCTGTGAAAGTGCACAAATGTGGGAAAATGAAACAAAGCCGCTGGACGTAACTTCTCGGGATCCTCCAAAAGTCCACTGAAAAAATCTCAGTAAATGACCACCATTTTACTGAGATTGTAAATGTCATCCCATATCATCTCATTTAATTTCATCGCAGCTAATTCATTTCTCAAATTAATCATCTGCATTTCATGTCATTTCACTCCATAATATCATTTTTCATAAAAATAAGAATATAAATTAAAATAAGATATGACTTAAAGGTCTTAGTTACCAGGTCATAAAATCCCTTAATAAAATATTTTACCGGACAGCTGTCAAATTTCCCGCTAAAACACTCAAGACGTCATTTGACGTTGATTACGTCACCACACTATATCATATTATTCTATCTTGGCATAAAGGTGGCGCAGTAGAAATGAATAGAACAGTTGCACCAGTTAACATAACTCGTGGTAGATGAGGTGATTACGGTAAAAAGTAACTCAGAGATGAAGTGTACCATCATGTGGCGTGTAAAAAGCTGTTAAACTTTCAGCGCTAACCTTTTCGAACAAAAAGTGATCTCTAAAAACAATTAAAGGCCTCATTCAAATTTAAACTATTTTCTTTTCTCATAGGCAACTTTTTTCGAAATTTTGTGAGTGAGAAATATGGAGGGTAAAAGTAAGGAGTACTTTTTTTTGTACTGTAAATACTTTTTTAAGTACTTTAAGTTTTTTTAATTTTTATTGCATCAAAGTTGGACGAGTTCACAGCGCACCTGGCACCAAGTGGTCACCGGAGCCCATAAACATCTACAACGTAAATGCCGCCACCCACCTTGAGATGTGAGTTCTAAGGTCTCAGTATAGTTACAACAGCTGCACCACCCTTCAAACCGAAACTCATTACTACTTCAAGGCAGAAATAGGCAGGTTGGTGGTTCTGTATCTATCCGTACGGACTCACAAGAGGTTCTACCACCATATATACATATGGATGGACGAGCTCACAGTCTACCTGGTGTTAAGTAGTTACCGAAGCCCATGTGCTTCATACTTCACTTCACTTCAATCCAGCACACATCCTACACTCTATCTTCCTACACTTCATATCATTTTCACTTCCTAAGCTAGCGCTCTTTCAGTGAAATTTTCAACAAAAATTAGCTGTTTACATGTGGAAACTTTTTCCCTAAAGAAGATAGTGCTCATTACCTCTTCCCTCCATAGAGAGAGTCACAACGTACGCCTTCCGTGTTTTCGAAATCATTGAAATTAATAATAACACTGCATAGTGCAACATAGAAATACATAACTACATTATACTTTGAATATCTAAGTAAGCTGGGCACTAACAAATACATAAATTATAAATCTTAAGCGACACGTGGAACATTATTCAGTTGACACACTGCTAATTGTCTTTGTAAGCTTACTAAACGTATTTTATCCGTAATGGATTTTTAATTTAAATAATTACATTGTACATTGACATTTGTTTGATTCAGTGTTATAGGTGTGTGACCAAGAAAAATGTTTGTGAAGTTTTAGTTTTAAATTTTTTGTGTAAAGCCTGATTTGATATTGGAAATAATAGAATATTATATTATATTTGATTTTTTGTATGTTTTTCAATGATAGTTATATTAGGGTTATATACATTTCGATTATATTAGGGTTTTTATTTTAATCGTATAATTTTCAGTAGTTCTACTACTTACTGCCTTTGTACTTATATATTCTTAATATGCAATGCACAATGAAAAAAATTACTTAGAATAAATTGTATACTTTTTTTTTTATTGCTTAGATGGGTGGATGAGCTCACAGCCCACCTGGTGTTAAGTGGTTACTGGAGCCCATAGACATCCACAACGTAAATGCGCCACCCACCTTGAGATACAAGCTCTAAGGTCTCAAGTATAGTTACATACGTCTTTATTCTTCTATCATGTTTCTTACTAAAATGTAAAATGAATGTTTCGAGTAGTATATAGTCAATTCGATTGTCTTAAGACTTTGTTCATGTATGGCTCACATTTCAGAAACAAGCCCAGTCCTCGTTCTTGTCGAACTCGTCGATTATGACGAAGAGTTCGACGTGAGAACTAGTCTATAGACACAGCCCACTGAGTTTCTCGCCGGATCTTCTCAGTGGGTCGTCATTGCGATCTGATGGTCGAATCAACGAAGCACTGCTCTTGATAGAGTCAGTGTTAGCAATTCTCTCAGGTTTAGCCCGTGAGCTCACCTACCGATCCCCGCGTGGTTAGACCACCCCTTAGGCTACTACCGATTAGATGGCATTATAAAAAAATTGAAAAGAAGTTGCTCGGAATATCAATCTTAGCTTAGGGTGGTGCGAAATTTGATTCAACTAATAGATATTTTTTCCATACTATGTTTTTTTTTGGATTGTCATTCTAATTCAACAGTAAACTACTAATATAATCTTAGAACGAATTAACTTAAGATCGTTTTTGATTTGTTAAATGAACGCGTGTTCGCTTCCATTTGGAAATTAAATAAATTCAATTATTTTTTAATCTAAAATTTTAACTTAAAATCGCTTTATAGCTTTCGTAATAATATTATTAATGTTTATCATTATGTTAATATGAAAAACGGAAAATTACAAACACATAAACAGGAAAACATAGGAAAATGTTTGTTTCTTATAAAAACATCTACGCTAGCTAGATATTACATGTTACTTGAAAAATATCTTGTAGAAAGAATTGTCAATTAGATTTTTTTTTCTAAATTAATGGCCAGTGTTTTCACTCGCCTAAATTGGAATTACTTTTAAAGGGATCAAGACAAAACGTGTAATTTTGTCTGCTTTCTTTCACTGTTGCTTCTTCCGTTTTATGTAAAAGAATTAATCTATGACCCAAATACGTGCTATTAGTTATGAAATTATTATATAATTTATTAAAATTATTTAAGATCGTTTGACATATCCGATGTGATGAAAAAACAGATCTACTTAATCGCGCGTACCTAGTTTATTTAGAAAAAAAAACCCAGTACGTTTTAAATTTAGAACGTCGACAACAATTTTCGAATAAGTGAGCACACAGAATTAGCTATAAATCCTTTCTGATTCTATAATCAAATTCAAACGTTCAGAGTTCAACGCTCCCACGCGCACGCATATATTTTGCGTAGAAAATGTCAATTTTCACTGCCGTCCCATCGCATAAATATGTAAGGCATTCCTCCGGGCATAGGTTTGACCTCGGGCCCTGCTTGTGCAGTCCGCACACGCACCGGCGCGACCATCCGCATAACCTTACACGACGTACACTGTCCTGCGACTTTTTGCCTTTATAAAAACATGTTATCAAGAATAATTGATAGCATTGGGTTTAAAAAACAAACAAAAAAAAAACATGAACAGTCTTTGAATTTGATTTGAAAAACCTTAATATTTGCTGCGGTCGAATAAAAACTATAAGAATTCCTATAGGCATGTTCGACCTCGGACCTCGGTTGTGTAGTCTGTGCACGCACCGACTCGGGCATCCGCATAACCTGCACAGAGTATATTGTGTTTTATTTGTGTATGAGGTTTTATTTTTAATACGATTTCGAAATCGAAAACGGTAGCAAGGTTTTCAAGGAGTTTTTATTGTTGCGAGAAGAAGATATTGTAATTTCACTTGTGGTCTGTGTGTGGTTCGTGAACGCGAGAGATCCAGTGAATTAATAATATATATTTTATCAGTGAAGAACTTAATAAATAGTTTTGCTGTTATCATCTCATCTCATTTCAACATTTTTCATAAAAATAAGAATATAAAATAAAATAAGACAAGACTTAAAGGTCTTAGTTACCAAATCATAAAATCACTTAAAAAAAATAGTTTTGCTGTTTTCATAATCTGTGATTTCAAATAGACAACCGCCTAATGCAAAAACTTCAATCGGCATTTTGTTTTTGTTTTAAACAAATTTTTCAACCAATTTCTCGAAAATTTGGTGCCTCCGACAAAACTTCGCATCGAATAATTTACGCTACGGGTAACAACGCGGTTTTTTTTTTCAATATATAGTTTTTTTGCATCGAAAAAGGCTTCTTGCGACCATAATACCGTAGTTGATGAACTGTCTCGATGTAAAAATAAAAAGTATTGACGATGAGAAGTGGTAACCCGAGATCACGAATGGTTTTTTGTTGTCGTTCCGCGCGGTCGGGCAGCAGGTGGCGCGGAGGTCGCGACCGGGTTCCGATTCTCAAACTTTCGACATTTCTTAAGTGATTTTGAGTCAATCTCCCAAAATTACCAAAATGTTGATTGATTATGATTACATCATATTCATATTCGCAAGGGTAAGAAGGAATTATTTGGAGAATTATGATCGGAAAACAAGCTAGATCACCGCAATATACGGAGTAAATATATTTAAGCAATGTGTTGATTAAAATCGCGAACTAACTTTATTAGGCAGTGGCTTGGCCACTTGGTAACCACTCATCATCAGGTGGTTCGTACGCTCTTCTGCCTACAAGGACAATAAAAAAATTTAGAATAAATGTAATTAGAAAAAATTAACAGAATTTACAGTATGGTCTACGTTTAGATAATAATAATTGTTTCGCTTTGGTTATGTAGACTTTTAGTGACAATTTGGACACCTAAGTTACTGTAAGTTGTCTGTTTGTCTTGTGACAATAATTGTGTTAAATTTAAGGGTACCCGAAACTCTGTCATTTGAAATTTTCTTAAGTGATATAAATTTTGAATCCACTATGAATTTAAACCGTCCAGAATGATAGTTTATACGTAACATTCCAACCGTAAAATTGTAGTTCTAAAACAATTATATTTTCTTCGAGCCGGCCCATAAACTCTTATTTATCTCTGCAAAAAATAGGTACTGTCGTTTCGTTGCTATGGAGTAAGACCATAGAACACACTTTCGCGTATTTAAAATTGTTTATTATAACTGTTTTATATTAAATTTTACTTTAATTATATTTTGAAGTAGACCTACAATCAAATATTTTTTTAAGTTAATTTTTTAAGTGTGACGAGATTTTAATTAAATGAGTAATAGTTAAAAATGCAAATTCTATATGTTGAATGGAATTCGTTAGCTTATTATTTTGCGCAGATATCACCATAATAAGTTTATAATGTTTGATTAAAATTTGAAATTTACCATGAAAACAGAAAATAAGGCGCGAATTAAGAGTACTCAAAACTCATTCCAAAAAATATTATTACGTTTTTTTATTTAAATATTTCGCATTATAAATTTCTACTGATGTCATTTTACCTTAATACTTTTTAATCTGTATAACTGCAGAACTACCTCCCGAAATATAGTCGCGGCCGACATTAAATTAAGTTTTTGTCGAAGACCGCAAAACTCACAGCTTAAGATATATGTTTAGGTTTCAATCGTGCACTGCATAGAACCTGGTTTCACCTATAAAACCGACAGAAATAGGCATTAAAGGATAGTTAAAAATAAATCTAAAACATTTTATTTTGTATGAAACATATTTCGAATGCCAACATTTTGAACTCGTTCAAAAATGTCGATTGCTTTGAAGATCGTCTCCAATATAAGCTGAGACCGCGACTCCGCCTGACCGCAAGACGTGACAAACAGATGGGAACGCGTGCTAGGATGCACCAGATGATGACTTCCTGGTCACTGTCTTATACTCCAATTTAAGGTTTCGTGGCTTTAAATTGGTGAAGTAAAGTAACTTGTGGCTTCTTTGTTAGTCCGAGACTGATTTCGACGATGGACTATTACGTAGGCTTTGACTGTAAGTTTTGAGACCATTCGAAAATTATATACGGCTTGGTTGAAGGGGCCACATTCTAATATCTCATAAAGAGAAACAAAGAATCGATTTTAATTTTGTTTACTAAATAGATGATGTTTACTAAATAGATTTTACTGGTGGTAGGACCTCTTGCGAGTCCGCACGGGTAGGTACCCCCACCCTGCCTATTTCTGCCGTGAAGCAGTAATGTGTTTTGGTTTGAAGGGCGGGGCAGCCGTTGTAACTATACTGAGACCTTAGAACTTATATCTTAAGGTGGGTGGCGCTTTTACGTTGTTGATTTCTATGGGCTCCAGTAACCACTTAGCACCACGTGGCCTGTGAGATCGTCCACCTACTTAAGCAATAAATAAAATTCAAATTTATTTATTCTAAAATCTATAATCATGTGACGTAGATAGCTGGATTTGGGCATAAAAGCCATGAACGTAGTGTCCTAGCTGCAACAAGAAACAATGATGTGCTGACACGTATATTACGATATTAAGATACGATTATTTTAATACAAATACACGCTATTTTAAGATTTTATTAATAAATAATTTAACATTTCAACAATTCAACATATTAATTTTAAATAATATTAGTATTAATGAAAAAAAAAATGTAACGCTTTTACCGAAATCGAAATTGACCTTTAAATGAGAAGCATATTAAGGAGGCTATTTCGTTAAAGCGACATTTTTGCAACTTTACAGGAGAGCTAATTAAAGTTTAAATTAAAAAAAAAAATATCATAACAAAATAACTTCTTGTGTTATTTGAGTGGACTAAACTTAATTGAAGTTCAATTAAAAATATCGAGCTGTTGATGTTAATACCAAATGAAACGCATCTTTCATTACAATAAAAAACAATTAATGTTCAATTAATAAATTAATTTTAATTACCCCTATTAAGTGAAATGTCGCTTAAACGAAATAGTCTGTCCTCCCTCAATATACATGGGAATATTATCAGAAACTACCCGCCCGCTTCGCTGGGCATTTAAAATTAACATTATTATTTCTCACCCCACAAAGATTCTCATCATTAACGCCCCCGCAACTAGAGTTAGGAGTCCAACACTCATATAAATACCTATTAGCCTATCAATTAAGTACATGTATTTTCTACATGGATACCAAGTTTCAAGTCAATCGGATGCATGGTTCAGTAGTTGTAACGGAACATCCGTAAAAACCACTGTAGATTTTTATAATAATATAGATGTAAGTGGTTATGAATTTGGAAATTTGCATGAGTTTTGGGGGTAGAACGCGTATTGAGTTCACACTGGAGACATTACCATCCTGCGTATTTTTATTGCGAAGTATTCATGAGTTCCAGTTGGAAAGGGTGTATCAGCCGTCCTACAATAAAATTGGAACTTAGACCTCAAAGACTTAAGAGGAGACAGCATTCACGTTGTGATGTCTATGTCTACATGCGTCTACACTTCGATATCAGGCACCGTGAATTCGTTAACTCGTTTCATGCAATCAAATAAGCTAATGCATTGAGTTTTTGTCGATTGACATATTTCAGTGTCCGTAATACGGGTCACGTCGAGGCAAGATACCGGCCTGTCATCGATCGGAGATGCTTCTCGGTTTTTGTGAGGTGAAAAGACATTTTTCGGCGATTAGACTCGGTTACAGGTGGAGGTCGACAAGTGGAGTCACGAACGTTTTCTGTAATGACTACGGCTTAGGGTTGCGCATGTCGATTTAACGTTAATAATTTTCATTCGACAAATTTATGAATCGTAATTTGGTTTTTGAAATAAATTTGTTTTCTTTTAAATTCTAATCAACAATTATCTATTTATTTTCTGATGCAAAATCGAAAAACTACTTATAAGATTTGTTAATACAATTAAGTTAATACAATTAATAACAATAAGGCAGAAAAGGCCAAATTAATAAAATATTTAGACCTGGCCTACGAGACTACTGCCATGTGGCATGTTGATTAAACCATCATTGTTCCAATAGTTGTGTCGGTACACGGTTTGATAGCGAAAAGTTTCGATCAACACCTTAAGAGATTTTCGTTATCCAGCTGGGTTAGGATCTGATACAAGAGGCAGTTATCCTCGATACTGCGCGTATTGTGATGAGATTTCTCATTCTGGAGTCCTAAACACTGGTGTGGCTTGTGTCGCAGACACCGCCCTCAGCAGCAATCTATTTTTATAGTGTTTTTAAAAAAATGTATTTTTAGTACCTTTTTGAAAAAATATTGTCTAATTAATAAGATTTTAAATTAAAATATTGATTATAATAATAAATAATATATTATTTATTATTATAATCAATATTTATTTAATAATAAATAAATCAAAGGATTCAAAGATATATATTATTGTTTTAATCATATTACTTATAAAACGTCTGTGTTCAAGTGTCTTGTGAGAAGGGTACAAGGGCTGTAGATACTCATTTTCTGATATTTACGGGGGCTGAAGTTCAATGTATAATCTAGATGGTTTAGATCTTTGAAACATGCTCTTCGTTTTGGAAGTTTGAGCATCACTGTCCAAATTATTATCTAATTGTTTTCCAACAAAGAAAAAAATATTACTTATGTAATATAACACAGGTATAACAGTATAATTAATCTTCCAAACAAAGCCAATATTTTATAGAATATTTTAATAATACGTATGGACATGTGATGAGACGGAATGAAAATGAGGTTGTTAAGAGAGTGTTAACTATGAATGTGGAAGGATTTAGAGGAAGAGGTAGACCTAAGAAGAAATGGATGGATTGTGTGAAAGACGATATGGGTAGGAGGGGAGTGAGCGAAGAAATGGTATATGATAGAAGAGTATGGAAGGAGAAAACATGTTGCGCCGACCCCAGGTGACTGGGAGAAGGGCAGGATAATGATGATGATTTTACTAATACGAAGTTTAATGAAAATCTTTGAAATTGACAATTACCGAACAAATTCTAGTAATGTTACAAATGACAATACTGAGTTTAATTAATTAATTCAAATATATTTTAATGTTCACGATTTAAATTGAATACACTGAAAGTTTGAATTTTTGTAGGCGTAGACTTCAGTTTCCTGTTGTAAGTATATTCTAATGTAGTATATTCTAATATGTGATGACACCAATTCAACAGTAACTTAAGGCTTATAATAAATGTGTATTGAACGCATTGGTCACCAAATATTAGTGCAAAAACAAACTGAAATGTTTCCAGATACATGTACCATTAACTTTTTAATTATGATAAATATAAATGAAATACGTACTCAACAAATGTTCGCGATAGACTTCCACGGTGAAGGAATAACATCGTGTGATAAAAATTAAAACCCGCAAAATTATAATTTACGTATTTACTGGTGGTAGGACCTCATGTGAATTCACGCGGGTAGGTACCACCACCCTGCCTATTTGTGCCGTGAAGCAGTCATGCGTTTCGGTTTAAAGGGTAACCGTTGTAAATATACTTGAGACCTTAGAACTTATAACTCAAGGTGGGTGGCGCATTTACGTTGTAGATGTCTGTGGGCTCCAGTAACCACTTAATACCAGGTGGGCTGTGAGCTCGTCCACCCATTTAAGCAATAAAAAAAAAGATTTGTGGGAGCTGTCATAAAGTTGCGTGCTGCGCAATCTCATGCTACGACACTCACCATACGCCCAATATGTCAAAAATAATGAAGATATCGGCTTTTTTGCGACATGTAAAAAGGAAACATGAAATCGTAAAATGACATCGCACACCAAAACCACAAGATTCTACTAAAATAATTAAATTCAAAATTATTATCTCAATTAGCGCTTTTATTGGCCAATACAGAACCCGAATGATCGACAACTTAATTTTTTTTTTTTTACGTTCGTTCGAATTTCGTTTGCTCTCCGAACTGGTTTTGATCGAAATTTAAAAAAAAATGTATATCGGTGAGTCGAGACATACCTTCAGATCGCGTGTTCTGGACCATCGATTCTCGACGTACCTAACGTTTCACAGCCCGAGAATAAATACATTGTAGCGTTTAAAAATAGAATATTGCTTCGCGGTTTGATTAAAATGTTTCTATGTGGGCATTTGTGTTTTGTGAGTCTATGGTTTTGCTTAAAATAAAACAGTGATAGGGATAAATTCAGTATAATAATTATGAATTCATGTCACAAATTTATTGGTAGTCGCAATAATATTGTATGAACGACTGCCCCACCATTCAAACCGGATTTGACAGTCTCGCGGCTGTCTCCCTACCTACCCTTGCAGACTTATAATGCCCCCTTCTTCTTAGTTGGACAGTTTTGTCAGAGTGGTTGTGGTTGCGCTGAAAATGTACACGTAGAAGCCTTTGTTAGGTCCCTAATGCTTTTGAGGAAGGCCTTCCTGGCAATGCGCTTCCAGATCTGGCGGTTCAAAGATCTTCGAATACACCGAACCCCAGTGGACTCGCCCCCGAATAATATCCCCTGCCACCAACAATTACGAAACCTAATATATTACTTACTACACCTAATCATTTTGAGTCCGCACGGGTAGGTACCACCACCCTGCCTGTTTCTGCCGTGAAGCAGTAATGCGTTTCGGTTTGAAGGGTGGGGCAGCCGTTGTAACTATATCGAGACCTTAGAACTTATATCTCAAGGTGGGTGGCGCCTTTACGTTATAGATGTCTATGGGCTCCAGTAACCACTTAACACAAGGCGGGCTTGCCAACCAACCAAAATAATAAAAAAAATAAAAAAAAGATTTACCGAATTTCACATTCAATACCCGAAAATTGGTGGGCACGTAGCAAGACTTACAAAAATGGGCGTGTAGGATTTGAACGTTGGCATAATGGCATCGCTTGAGCTGAGTATATCGGCGCCTTTACCTTTTATCCACGAAGACACATATAAAACCCGTGTCGGTATCCATTAAGCCTTTTAAGCTAATATTCGCACAGCGTTATTTAATTAATCTACAATAAATTTTGACCGAAATTATATAAACACAACAGATTTTTTTTATTGCTTAGATGGGTGAACGAGCTCATAGCCCACCTGGTGTTAAGTGGTTACTGGAGCCCATAAACATCTACAACGTAAATGCGCCACCCACCTTGAGATATAAGTTCTAAGATCTCAGTATAGTTACAACGGCTGCCCTACCCTTCAGACCGAAACGCATTTTTATTTATTTTTTATTGCTTAGATGGGTGGACGAGCTCACAGCCCACCTGGTGTTAAGTGGTTGCTGGAGCCCATAGACATCTACAACGTAAATGCGCCACCCACCACTAGATATAAGTTCTAAGATCTCAGTATAGTTACAACGGCTGCCCTATCCTTCAGACCGAAACGCATTACTGTTTCACGGAGAAATAAGCAGAGTGGTGGTTGGTACCTACCCGCGCGGACTCACAAGATGTCCTACCACCAGTAAAACAGACAGAGAACACGAACAATAAATTCATTTCCTCAATCCGATATCCAGGTCTAGGTGTCATTTTACTCGGTACAAACAAGGTAAGAAAACATCAAACCCTTCCGCGTTTAATTAAGTGAATGTATTAACGTTTAAATATTGACGTGTTTCTCGGAGTTGTCGATGGTCGCTTTTTGAAAGTGCACCGCGAAACAAGAGCATTACGAGCATAAGTACGCCGATACGACACCGCTTATAGAAGTCGTGAAAAATCAGAGCGAAAGTAATGTGAACTGTACCACCAGGGTTGTATTCGGGAGCACAATTATAATAATAATAACTAGTGGTCCCTCAGTAGTCGAAATTCGACTTTAATTCATTGAAATTATAAGTTTGAACATTATTATAGTTCTTTTGTCCAAGACTATATGTATGTACTTCTATAATCACAGATTTCGCCAAGGCTACACTATAGACAAATAATTTTAAAAACAAACAATAATAATCTATTCTCAATTTGACCATGAAATTTAAACAATAACTAAAGTTTGATAATATACAAAGAGTTTAAAATAATATATGTGTTGTGTCAAATACATGGTAGTGTGCGTAATGTTTTTTTTTTTATTGATTTAATGTATTTTAATGCATAATTTAAAAAAAATATTAACATTCTGCACTCCTCTACATTCTCTACAAGTGTGGGGGATTTCATACTCCTCCGTCGGCGCAATTTTCGTAAAAAGAGGTACAAAGTTTTTGCTTCACGTATTAATATATGGATAAGCTAACATTGCCCATCAAGAATTTGCTCTAAAATATTGTTTTCATGATTATTCTGTACCTTCTTACCGATACCAACCTTAAGTAGTTTTCAAAAATGCTCATTTTACGCTTTACTGGGGCTATTGTTGCCAATAAACCAGATATTGTGATAATAGATCGATCTACGCATCGAGCAGTATTGGTTGATATCACCATTCTTCATGACGAGAACCTCGTGAAGGCAGAAAAGGATAAATTAATAAAATATTTAGACCTGGCCAACGAGACTATCGGAATGTTAATTCAACCATCATTGTTCCAATATTTGTGTCAGTACACGGTTTGACAGCGAAAAGTTTCGACCAATACCTTAAAAAACTTTCGTTATAGGACTTGGTTAGAGGCCTGGTACAGAAAGCAGTTATCCTTGATCGGCGCTTATTATGAGGATAATTCTCATTCTGGATTCGGATGGCTTGTGTCGTAGACACTGCTATCAGCAGCAATCTATGTTTATATACATTTAAACATTATATACTTAATATTCTTGTTTTAAATATAACTAATAATTTTTTTAATAAACATTGTATAATATATTAATAAAAATTAAAACAGAATAAGTCGCGTTTGGGTCGCAGTTCGCCACCACCAGCATAAAGGGCTTTGACCCCTCCACGCCCAAACGATTTGTTTACTAAGCTAATGTATATATATAAGAAATTAGTAAAATTATATAATATGACTCGAAGAGCTTGAATTCAAACCGAAGATGGTTTGGTTTTAATCAACGTGGTCTCTACAGAAATTCATCAGACAATTCAAATATTTCAATTAAATTAATGTTTTTCGTTGACAGGTTTCTAAAACTATACATTTTTAATTACGATAATGCTATTTACATATTTATAAAGTGATTGATTAACGCGAACCTTCATACCTCTACTAATAATAAAATTAAAATAAATATTTAGGTGCTAATCAAATTTACTGTTACTTTCAAAGTTCAACTTTGAGAAACTTTGATTTGTTTATATTTGGTGTTTACGAGTGGATCTTTTTTTTTTTTAAATCCTAAATACTGTCTCTTGGTCATATTAAAGTAAAATGGAAATGAAATAATTTTTGAAGTGAAAACTTCTTTAGAATCGTTGTGATTTCAAACCGGATGCAACGGAAAAAACGACAGGTAAGAGGCACAAATATAAAAATGTGTAGGATGAAGCCAGCAAAGAATGAGACAGAAATATACATACTATTTAATACAGCGCCATCTGTGAGATTTTTTAATACTAACGTGTGTATGAAAGCCCTTGTAGTGAAGTTTAATTTAGGATTATACGTGAAATTAAAATATCAATTCACAGAGGGCGCTACCTTACAATTATTTACTAATGACAAAATTTTACATATACTTAAGACGTTTAGGATCATTGTATTTTAATTTTGGAAGGTTTCACTTCTACCACGTGTGAATTGCACACATTTTGTTTTTTTTTTTTGTCAAACCCGATAACCTAAAACAGTTCGATTTTTATTGCCATTATAGGTATGCGAGCCGACGGTCTACCTGATGATAAGCACATAGCACCGTTTACGGAAATCAACAATATTGCAGGTAAATTTCTTATCGTACTTGCAAGAAAACGAAACGAAGGTCTTTGACCGCCAAGGAAGATCATCTTGCCTATTGCAGCCGTTTTTAGAATCGAGACTCTGACGTCATATCTCTAGGCGGATAGCACCAGTTGCGTTGTTCAACACCATGTTGGACATAAACTCGTCCATCTATGTAAGTGACAAAGAATAAAGTCTTGATACAACGATAGGCAGCGGCTTGGCTCTGCCCCTAGCATTGCTGAAATCCATGGGCGACGGTAGCCATTCACCATCAGGTGGGCCGTATGATCGTCTGCCTACAAGGGCAATAAAAAAAAAACTCGTTGCAATTTAATTTGTCAAAGATTTTGAGAGGTTATCCACTAACAACTAAGTGATGTTAAAAAATGTGTACTCTAGTTTTGTTTGGGGGGCTTAATAGTACCCGAACCCCTGACTGAGTGCAGCCCACGTACGTTGATTGGCCGAATCGAACCCGCCGACCGAAGTTACGAACCCGAAATGTATGACATACAAAACGGGTCGTTAAATGTAACGGTATTGCATCACTTAATCAAGGTCCGCAATTATAATTATAATTTATTTATTTATCGGATCAAAATTAATGGGTCCAATCTCGTAATTGTATCAAAACGATTATTTTGTTTGTACTCGAAAGTACACTGTATTTCCATTTTAGTATAGCACTAAATTATACAGAATTTCCTTAAAAAAATCTTAAAAAATGTATATAGGACATAAGAGTCGACTATTATCAAAGCCGGCAATGTGACTTTTGGACAATTATTGGTTAATCAGAAAAACGAATTATTGACTTTGTATTCCATTGGTAGTCACAAAACTCTTCTGAACGACATCTTAGATAAATAACAGGTTAAGTATTAACCTTTATTTAATGCAGGTGTAGAAGTAGTTGTATTAGTTCTGCTTCTAACTGTATTAGGTAGGCGCTGACACGAAGGGTGTTTTACACAGTGAGTATGAATATGTACTGCTTTGAATAGTTTATTGTAGATACAAATATACACTAACAAACTATGACACAAGTGGTATGAAAAAGAAATAACATATAGGAGTAGTAAAGCACTGACACGAACGATGGGTAGCACAGCAAATATCGATGAGTACTGCCCGCAGTTTTTTCAGATTCCGAAGTGTTAAACAACAAAAATAGATGATTGCCTGAATTCATAGGCGACAGCGATTTTGTCGAATTGTAAGGCGGTTGCCCAAGTAGTGGCGAGTAAGTGAGTCGCCACATCACTCCCCCGGCGAGACCGTGACTACGGTCGATAGTAGTCAGGCAGTTTAATCTTTCGGCCGCTTCTTGTGGTCTTTTCAACAGGCTTGGTTGGAGATACACCTTCTGGAACTCTCGTCATGTAGGCCGGCTTCAGACGATCTATGGAGACATTTACAAGCTTCCCTCGAACTTCGACAGTGAAGAATTTTGGCTGCCTTTTGACAACCTTGAAGGGACCAGCATATGGTGGTACCAGAGAACCACGCACATGATCTTGTCGGATGAAGACATGGGAGGTTGTATGTAAATCGCGAGGTATATAAAATGGTGAATTGCTATGCCAGGATGTCGGTCTCGGTGTCAAATTCGCCATGCATGCACGTAGACGAGTTGCATACTGGGTGACGTCAGACACTTTGTAGTCTTCATTTGGTGAAATGAATTGACCTGGCAGACAGAGGGGCTCGCCGTACACCAGCTCTGCAGGAGATGCGTCAATGTCATCCTTCCAGGAACTGCGCATGCCCATCAGTACGAGAGGAAGTGCTTCAGTCCATTGCGAAGGTGTATGGCACATGATGGCTGCCTTCAACTGGCGATGCATTCGATCGACTATTCCGTTGGCGGCGGGGTGATATGCGGTAGTCCGGAAGTGGTGAGCACCTATTAATGCAGCTATGGCTTTGAATAAGTGGCTCTCAAATTGACGACCGCGGTCGGTAGTCACCCGCAGTGGACATCCAAATCTGGCAATCCAGCCGGTAACGAGGGCGGCAGCACAAGCTTCAGCTGTAATTTCGCTGAGTCGTATCGCCTCAGGCCATCGGGTGAAGCGGTCAATAACAGTGAGGCAGTACCTGAAACCAGCAGACAGATTTAGGGGCCCTACGATGTCAAGATGGATATGAGTGAATCTTGACGAAGGAGTAAGGAAAGAGGAAAGAGGAGAAACTGTATGACGAGTTACTTTACTTCTCTGACAGTTTAAGCATTGTCTTGACCACTCTCTACAGTCTTTCCGAATCCCTGGCCATACAAATCTTTGCGCAACCAGTCGGACTGTAGCTGACGATCCTGGGTGATGAAGTCCATGTAGTGTGTTGAAGACTTGTCTTCGCATATCTTTTGTGATGAATGGTCGTGGAGGGTGCACACTGGTGTCGCAATAAACGGNTGGGCGCTAACGAGCTGTAATCGAGAAGGCCGCACATATACCTACCACCAACAATGAGAGCTTGCGATTTCGAAGGATTCACCAAAAGACCAAAGGACTTGGCCCAGTTGTAAATCGCAGAGAGATCCACGTTGATTGCCGAAATGGCAGCCCCAACGTCAGCAACCCTCGTATGACGATATAGCTGCAAGTCGTCTGCACAGAGATGGAAGTGTGAAGATAAAGATTGAGAAATTGTGTTTATAAACACAGAGAAGAGGAGAGGAGAAAGTACGCCACCCTGTGGAACACCCGCAGTGAGGTCACACCACTCAGAGAAAGACTCTTCATAGCGAACCGACTGCGAGCGTCCACGGAGGTAAGAATTAAACCACTATCCTTTAATCGTAGCGACTGCTGTTTGCACGTTCACAGGCAGGCGACTGGTCCAGATGGTTATTATAAAATCAGATGGAACGTCTGAACCAGCTAGAGTTGTCAAGTGGCGAAGAAACTGAGACGGTTTCCGATCTCCGAGTTCTTCGTGCATGAGGAGTTGTCTTACACGCTTCTCCTGTGATATTGATAGTCGCTTGATCAGCTCTGTTTTGAGTTTTTCGTATTTATTTGAAGCTGGCGGTTTCGTTATGATGTCTCTTACCTCCTTGGCGTACTGTGGTTCCAGGTTCGCTGACACATACGTAAACTTAGTATCGTCCACAGATATGCCTGAGAGCTTAAATTGCATCTCTATCTGGCTAAACCACATTTCTGGGTCCTCTGAGCAGAATGGCGGAATGCGCACACCAACTCTGTAGATTTCTTGAGACATCTTTGGATCTTCTTTTTGGGCCATACCCGATAAATATTTAAATACGCTCAGTACGTGTGACTTGGACCACCGGCTAAAAATATTTTGCGTCTACCTTGTTGAATAAAAATGTTATAGCCGAAAACGATAATGTATATATTATGTAATTAATTATACATAAGATCCACTTATCTTCGGTTCTTCTTGCTGTCGAGGGTCACCACTGTAGATGTAGTACTGTATTAGTTCTGCTTCTAACTGTATTAGGTAGGCGCTGACACGAAGGGTGTTTTACACAGTGAGTATGAATATGTACTGCTTTGAATAGTTTATTGTAGATACAAATATACACTAACAAACTATGACACAAGTGGTATGAAAAAGAAATAACATATAGGAGTAGTAAAGCACTGACACGAACGATGGGTAGCACAGCAAATATCGATGAGTACTGCCCGCAGTTTTTTCAGATTCCGAAGTGTTAAACAACAAAAATAGATGATTGCCTGAATTCATAGGCGACAGCGATTTTGTCGAATTGTAAGGCGGTTGCCCAAGTAGTGGCGAGTAAGTGAGTCGCCACACAGGTTTTGAACCGTATTCTTTGAAGGAGACGATTATATTCAAATCAATCTGTATTGACATATCAATAACATTTTTTTGTCCAAATGCACAGATTGCCACCTTTGATAATAGACGACTCATAAATGGCAATACCGCTGTTATCAAACAAATAATTAGATCTGTATGATTCGATTTTAAAATACAGGTTTTGGAGAATAATCAGCTGTAGATGCTGGTCTTACGGATTACACATCCCTCTCGACTTAAATAATTATACATACTAGTGATCCCCAGGTAGTCGAAATTCGACTATAATTAAGTGAAATTATAATAATTATTATAATATTAAGTTATAAGTTTGTACATTATTATGATTCTATTTTCAAAGACTACATATTATACTTATTTAATCGCAGATTCCGCTAAAACTATGTATACTTTAGACAAAAATTAATAAAGACAAACAACATTTAATCTATTCTCAATTTGACCACAGACTACACGTATAAGCAATAAGAAAAATTTGACAATAAACAAATAGTAGGTATGCATGCGTATTTGTGTCAAATACATGGTAGTGTGTGTAATGTTTTTTTTTTATTGATTTAATGTATTTTTTATGCATAAATAACAAAATATTAACATTTTGCACTCCTTCTCTATATTCTCTATAAGTGTGGGAAATTTCATACTCCTCCGTCCGCGCAATTTTCGTAAAAAGGTGTACAAAGTTTTTGTTTCACGTATTAATATATAGATAAGTTCAAAGATTATCGAAGTCAATCGCGCAAGAAAACAGCCAATGCATTTCACAATTCGCTTTGGTGTCAAAATGAACAAATTTTATTTAGTTTGTATTGTCACTATGCATATTTTTCAAGTAATCGTTTTTGACAGTTCTATATAATTTCGATATTTAATAATAGCTAGATGATGACCGAGCTTTGCTTGGTTTTTTTTTTGATTTACGCCATCTTGTCGCGTCTCTAAAGCGGTTAGTTGCCCTCAATTAAGAAAAATAGTATTATTATTCGCCAATAGCTGTCGGGAAGAGTTGATTATTGAAAACGTGAATAAAACAACATTTTCTGAAAATAAATCGTAGCTAGATCGATTTATCGCCCCCGAAATCCCCTGTATACTAAATTTTATGAAAATCGTTGGAGCCGTTTCCGAGATTCAGATCATATATATACCTATACAAGAATTGCTTGTTTAAAGGTATAAGAATTGCCAGACAAACTGTGATCTCGTCTGATAATTAAATGTTTTTGGCGCTCTACGAGTTTACAGAATTTTTTTTTTTGTATGACACCTCAGTTTTTTTTATTGGTGTATATTATTCAATGTTATATAAAACTCTAGTTACGAATTGATATTTTGGAGAAAAAAAACACACACACAAACAGATCTTTAAGCTTAACCATTGCTTAAAAACATTTTGCCGGTAACTTTAAATATTCCGTTTCCCCTTTCGAAAAGTCAATAACACAAAAGTTCAAAGGCAAAGAAGTCATAGAGCGATGCTATCTAAGAGTATTTAAAAAAAAATGTAATTTCACGGGACTGGTGCCCAATTCTATTGTCAACTGTAATGAGCTACAGTTACGTGTGTGCCCGTCCGTACTTGCGTTGTAACAATGTATACATACGAGACAATATCTAATTCTAGAAATGTTATTTTTTTTTTTATTGCTAAGATGGGTGGACGAGCTCACAGCCCACCTGGTATTAAGTGGTTACTGGAACCCATAGACATCTACAACGTAAATGCGCCACCCACCCCGAGACAAGTTCTAAGGTCTCAAGTATAGTTACAACGGCTGCCCCACCCTTCAAAACGAAACGCATTACTGCTTCACGGTAGAAATAGGCAGGGTGGTGGTACCCACCCGCGCGGACACACAAGAGGTCCTACCACCAGTACGAAAGTGTGTTATTTAGGGCTACGGTTCCAAAGTTTAAATGAACAAAAATAATAAAAATTAACGACAATAACCGAAAAATGGTTACAGTTTGACCAAATTTCGAGGTTTTTTTTAAATGCCCATAATTTCCAAACTGCATGGGATAGATTTTTTTCTGATTTTTCTCATGATGGTTACAATCAATCCTGTCACCCCGTTTCGGCTTGACGTCGAGTTCTGGGACACCCTGTATATTAAAAAATAACCCGTGTTGTTAAGTTGCTTCAGTCCCTGTTTTCGCTTCCGGTGCGCTTTTCCAGCTTCTTAATTTAGTTGTGGATTTCAGTGTAGAAAAATCGATACTGCCATTCTCGGCTACTCGGATATAGATATTGTAGCATTTTCCTCTAAGTTACCGTTAAGTCACTGGTTGTAGGGGATTTTCTAAGCCCTTAGATACTACTCTGTGGTCTATTTTTGCCAATCAGTCAAGTATTACGGTCGAAAGGATAAACTACCTTCACGGTTTGAGATAGTTTTAAAAACGCGAAATTAATCCGAAAAAGTACTTTTAATTAAGTCTAATACGCGAAAACCGTAAAAAATACTACCCTCAATAAGACTAATCTTAGATCACAGAGTAGGCACCAGCATACACGTTGCAGTAGTTATGATCTATTTATTGTAAATCAGAATATATCAGTATTGTATTACCCACCTGTGTAGATTCAAAACATGAGTCAATATGATATATATCAAATAATTTTGATGAATTATTTTTAAATCTCATTCGATTTCAAATTAAATAGCTCTCAATTAAAGTTGATTTTTATTTATTACATTTCGAAAAAAAATGATTAGAAGTTTCAAATTTAAATACATAGTTCAATCCTTACTCTTCGACTCCCGTTAATGCCTCCGGATTAGAGAGCATTCCACATTCACAATTGCTATTCCAAGACGGTCGTCCATACAAATGGTATTGCTCCATATTTATACGCAGGTCATTTACCTAACTGCAGGCACAGGTCAGATCGAGGTCAGTAAGTGTCAGCACTTGTCACTGACCAGAATGCCTAAGCAACCTTCGGCGGGTTGCACAAAAGTGCGTGTGTGTCAAGTCGTTGAACTCATTTCGTGTTTTATAAGCAGTTATATTTCGCTTTTTATTGTGAAAATGTAAGAAGAAAAAAACTAGGCTTAAAACAATCGTGTAAATCGATTGGCTTAATAGTCAATTGCATATCAGTTACGCCATACAGAAAATGCGAATAAAAGATTATTCTGAAAGATCATCATCGAGGTGACATTAGCCACATATTTTTGTGGTGCGTTCGTACTTCGAAAGTCAAATTATCAGCATAAAATATTAAAATCGATTCCGCGTTCCATTTATTTACGAGGAGCGATGTAAATGAGACGTAAGTTCTCTCCGCTTAAGGGCGCCATGTGTCATGATGGCGTCGAACGCGATGTCGTTAGCGCGATTTATGAAACTGGATCAATCCGGCTATATCTAGTTAGAGTGTTCGGTTATTTATGACCCCTTGCGACATTAATCTAATTGACGTTTAATCACGACGAACTCACGGATCTGTTGCGATTAAAACTGAAGTTAAATTGATGACAACGAAATGACAACATCGCATTTCTGTACATTACAGAAAAAAAAGGTGTCCTGGGACACCGGATAGGAACGAAGCTCCTTATTATAAAAATATTAATTTTAAGTTCTATTCGAGGTATAAAGTAAATAAAACTGGAGATTTCGCAACAACCCACGGTCATTCGGTAACGGGCGAACTTATTGTGGTACACTTCGTTCACGGTTGTTTGCATAAGAGTTAGTGTATTGCGCAAACGAACGCTCTGGGATCGTGGTCAATGAATGATAAAAAAATATGTTATTTTTTATACGTTATTACAAAGTTAAGTCGTACACTGTGTGCATTACTAATCTGTGCGTTATTACAAAGTTAAGTCGTACACTGTGTGCATTACTAATAAAAATCTTACGTTACGGACCTTTTTTTCTCGGTTAGGGTACCCCTCCGCATCGTCCCTTAATATCCCCCTCCTGGCTGAGCCTTTGCTCGCCCACCTGTCCTGGTGAAACTGGAAAGGCCTTCGGGCCACCAGTAATGTCTCAATCATAAAAAAAAAATATCGTCCCTTAAGGAACTTGAACTTGGCCTATTACTCAAGATCCCTACTACAGTGATCGATTACCAAAACGTTCCTATTGAAACGTTAACCTTAAAACTGTCATTGACGAATTCGTTTAATACGAGATGTGATTTGCTTAGCGGAAATCATTACGAGCAGGACGCATAAACTATATTTCACTATGTGTGTTCGACAGTTCGAGACATCAAAACGAAACGAGTTTATATTATGTTAATCACACGTGATGGCTGAGCGTAACTACTCGTGATCAAAATTAGGCTTTTCCGAGGCGGCAAAGCGAAATATCAAAAGAGCTCCAGACGTATTTGTTGTTAGAAAATCGTTTTTAAAGCGATAAAGCGACAAATGAAAGAGTTCTGGATTTAAAGGCTGTGAAAGAATCGTTGGAGAGATCTAAGTTAAGTTGGAGTGATATTTATTTATTTAATACAAGGAGAACCAAGAGCCAACTAACAAAGTATAATAATATAACAAATAATAGAAACAAAAAGCCAATTAAAGGTCCTCACCAATATAAACAAATTAACAAACACTAGAGAAACAAAAGCATAGAAACAAAAAAACAAAAAAAAACAATCAGCAACCATGAAACAATATAAGGAATGGAGGAAAACACCAGACTAATTTAAATGTACACTTATGTATAAATGTCACAAATTAATAAAAAACTGTTGTGCCACACATCACCGGCACGTGGCACCGCACCCTCTGCCCCCTCATCGCCCACGAAAAATCGTGCACAAAGCTGACGTGTAAGTCCTGTGATAGAGGAATAAAATGGGTCAATATCTAAGTAAGATATCGAAAAGTGCTCCGATAAATTCTTTAATTTATCTCATCGTAATTTTTTAAGTACATCTTTAAGTATGAAAATTGAGATGGTTACGTTGCGAAGCTTCAGTTCATTATTTTTGTTAGTATTGGGACAGCACATAATGTGAACTACGTTCTAAATGCATGAAATAGATATAGATAACAGAATATTTAAATGAAAAATATACTAACAAATTGGAGTAGATGGTTATAGAAAAAAAAGTAATAAACACGACTTAATACGCAATTAATATGGAAATTAAATATTATTTTATGCATAAACAGAAATTTATTTGCTTACATATTATATATTATTCCTAGAGATATTAGATAGGTTAATTATTATATTAATTCATGTGTAAATTAATTGGTTTTGGCTGCGTGATGTAGATTAGTACAGCCGCATCTCTCTTTCCGTAGGTATCCTAAAAAAAATCCCCATTTATTTGTCATTACCTAAACATTGTAACCATAATCTTCACTTCGTTACAACATTTCAACGTTTTATTGCTCGATTTATTTTTATTTTTAGGTAAGTGCTTGTATAATCTCACGTCCTACTAAGAAATTACCGGAAAAAAAGATATCAGAACGGTAAAGTTGTGACGTGAATACTCAATAGTAGTAGTAGTACGTAGAGTACGTTGTCAGTAAAAGCGCCACCGATATATTTTCTTCAATTTCATTAACAATTAAAGTCGTAAGATAATAATTAACATTTTGAACCTGTGCACGTATTCAAACAGGTAAAACCGTTTTTTTTTTTAAATCACATATCATAATTCACCTTTGGTTTGATCATAAACAAATGAATATAATCTTCACTTTATTTAAAATGTAAATTATAAAAATTAATGTCTCGAATAGCAGCTTCTTCAAATGATTGATACGCTAATTAAAAAAAATATACACTTTTAATGCAACATATTTTTTTTAAAAATACCTAACATAGAACAGGTGTTTCATATAAATGCAAAAAGAAACGAATTTATCTTATCATATATTAAAACCTGCGACGGTAAACTAGAATATGATATTTGTTTCTTAATTAGAATATGTATATCAAAAGGTCATTGAAATATGTTAACAGTAGTGCTTGATAATGAAATATTTATGTACATATTATTATTTTTTGGGAACATTGGGACAATTAAAATTTGGAAGTAATTATCTTAAGGTAGCTCGTTGTAACTGCATAGTGAGTACTGGTAATAGTTTGACAGGCGAGCCCTGTGTCTTCTAGGGCAACGGCCCTCAACCTTCTTTACTCAGCGACGCATTAAAAATTAAATACTCTTCAC
Organism: Bombyx mandarina; assembly: GCF_003987935.1. The sequence goes on along the minus strand of NW_021011510.1, from coordinate 453,941 downwards.
ATATTCGCGACACCATTACATACTCAGATGCCATTTTTTTAATAATTGAAGTGATGATAGGTAGGTTTATTTATTTATTTATACTTTATGCACAAAACAAAACTTCTACACAGGCGGACTTAATGCCATTCAAATTACATACTATTAAACATGGTCGTATAGTTAATATCTAGTAAACACTTGTATATATATATATATGTGTGTGTGTATTGTATATATACCTTTTGTATATCAATTCTCTTGCGCCACGGGCTATTGTATTACATAAAAACACCTTATTTCTTAATCTCGCAACACACTTGAGAACCGCTGGTCTAGCGACATTAAAAACATTGCTCCGATCTATTTCGATTTCTGTGCACTTTTAAATGTGACATCAGTCTCATTTTTATTTTAACTAGTGGTCCCGCAATAGTCGAATTTCAACTAAAATTAATTGAAATTATATTTTGAAATTTTATTATTAAGGTTCTATTGTCAAAGACTATTTACTATACTTCTGTATTCACAGATTTCGTCAAGACCACACTATAGACAAATAATCTTAAAGATAAATAATATTAGCATTTTAACTTATTATAAAATTATTTAAAGCTATTATAAAATTTTAGCATTCCGCACTCCTTCTCTATATTCTCTATAAGTGTGAGAAATTTGATACTCCTCCGACCGCGCAATTTTCGTAAAAAGAGGTACAAAGTTTCTGCTTTATGTGTTAATATATAGATTATAACTGGCTTATCCCCAAAAAGCCCATATATTACAGATTGTTCGTGATGAAAATATACAAAACGGTACCTACCCGCGCGCGTTGACAATACTCCCAAACTGACTATGGTGCTTTATAGTTTTCATAGGTGCAGTTTGATTCGTAGTCAGTGGCTTTTGAGTATCCACAACATATATAAATCCATGCATAACGACCTGGAGTGGGCTGGATATAATAATATGTATGTGCGGCAGAACTGACAATCGCTGAAGCATAGGCGTTCTTGAGTGGGCTGTTTAAGAGTGGCAAGCAATAAATCGGGATAGACCTATGTCCAGTAGTGGAAGACTGGGGATTTTTTTTTCCTTCCTATGCTGATAGCCTTAAGAGGCTATTTCAGCTTCACCCTAACGTGTGTAGGTGAGCTCACGGGCCTCAAACCGGAGTGTTGCTAACACTGACCCTAGCAAGAGCAGTGCTTCGCAGAATCTACCACCGGATCGGAAACGCGACCCACTGAGAAGACCCGGCGAGAAGCTCAGTGGGCTCTGCGGATTAATGATGATGATGCATTGCAAGAAGCCTTCGTAAAAATATTTAAAACATTAGCACGAGAACGCTTCGATTTCTTAAGCATTGTTTCCATAATGTTTTATACAGGGTGTATGATTAATGCATGTACTAAATTTTCCTTCAAGTACCAATCTCTACGGTACGAAATTTCAATTCTGTCGGGTGAACACCAACAGAAATTTTAATGTCTACCCACAAAAATAAGATTATGGTAAGTTAAATTTATCGGCAGACAGTCAGTAGTGTATTGACACTGCTAACAGCAATTCCATAAATGGCATAGAATTCTTAATGTAAAAGAATAACTGTTAAGAATTTACTAAATCAATCAATTAATTTAAATTCGCTTTTTACCTACGCTTTATTTGATTATGGATTTAAATATTTACGATTCGAAACTTGATTTAAAAAAAATTACAATTCACATATCAATCTAGATTGTAAATTGTGAAAATATAAAAAGACCAGAGTTCATCAGAACTGACCTTGAACTAATGCCGGTCGAACGTTTTCTAGTTTTTGCATACGTGGCCTCATCTAATTGCTATCAATAATTCTTCATCAGTACCAATAGTATTAACACGATATATCTATCTTCTATCTGTATATATAAAAATGTATTGCTGTTCGTTAGTCTCGCTAAAACTCGAGAACAGCTGGTCCGATTTGGCTAATTTTGGTCTTGAATTATTCGTGAAAGTCCAGGGAAGGCTTAAAAGGTGAGAAAATATAAAAAAGCTCGGAATTATATAAAAACAAACAATTTTGTTTTTCCTTTGATGTGTCCCCTTGATGTGTCTTTTATTTATCGATTGAGGTAATACGAAGTCTGCCGGGTTAGTTAATAATGATATATTATATTTATATTAATAATTTTTTGATTGTGATTTGCGGGATCTAAAAAAATAGATTTTATTATTGCTTAGACAAGTAAAACTGCCCACCGGTTGTTAAGTGGTTACCGGAGCCCGTAAGTGTCGATAGCAAATAAGTCGAACTATAAAAATGTTTATTGCTTGAAGCTTAAACTGTTTCCTCACTGATTTAGATTAGCAATTCGATTTTTTGTTATTTATTTACATTTTAAACATATAAATTAAAGAGCGGGCTATTAGCGTGGTATGGACATGTGATGCGTAGAGAGAAGATGCATGTGACTATGGAGATGTATGGAAATGGTAGTGCAAGGTAGAGGGGGAAGAGGACCGAAGAAGACATGGATGGAGTGTATGAATGACGATATGAGAGAGAGAGTAGTGACAGTTGAGATGACGGCTGATAGAAGAGAATAGAAGAGAAAATTAGCTGTGTCGACCTCACCTACTGGGATAAGGAGGAGAAAAAGAAGAAGAAGTAATATTGTGGCGGTAGCCATCACGGAACACAAGATATTTGATAGATGCCTGAATCTCGCTTACGACATTTTCAAGATAAGCTTGCATATATGTGTCCAAGCTCTGAACAGCAACATTCGGACCATCGGTCTACCGAGCAATATCACCCGCTCGGTGGAAGATCTTGCCTTTCGTCAGAGTACCCACACTATACATGGTAGGCGGCTTGGCTTTGCCCCTGGCATTGCTGACGTCCATGAGCGACGGTGACCACTTACCATCAGGTGGGCCGTATGCTCGTCTGCCTACGAAGACAATAAAAAAAAAGCTTATTGGTCTACGAAGCCATTCAAGATTCTGTAATCTATTTTTACATTATTAAGGGTTGCAGTGATATTGGTTGTTCTACATTCTTACATCCATAAAAAAATGTAATAAAAACCAGAAATAAAAGTAATACCTACATTTTAATACTCATAAATTTATAACACACATAATTGCGTTATGCACTTATTTGCAATATCGAATGCAGCATACAAAAATAAATAGCATTTATTATTGGCTATAAATCATTCCTAACGTTTCTTTAATTTGCAATTAATAAAAATGAATTAGTGTCTACATCTATTTTGTAGGTTTGTAGAATTTCTTATGATTATTTATCATGTCCACATTGATTAAACATCGATTTGTAGATTAAAAGGTTATATATAATATTTTGTTAACTCAAATACTAAGTAGTAGGAGATTAATAACCATTCGTAATTAACGTGTGTACAAAGACGTACTCAGAGCTGAAACGGGATTTTTTTTTGTCTACCTAAATCAAAAATATATTCAATCACTGAACACAAATACTATTTATTATTTTATGCTTTTTCTAGTAGTTTATTATTTAGAGCTTATTTCAGATATGTAATTTTTTTTTTTATGATTAATTGTTTACTTGTGGTCCGGGGGCCATTCAAGTTTCACAAGAACAGGTGGACGAGCAAGGGCTCAGCCAATATATGTAATAGCTTTTGCCCGCGACCCTGTCCGCGTGGAATAGTTACTTGGGCATAACGCTAAATTTTACCCCTCACTTCATTTACGTAGAAAGTGAAAATATTTTTGAATTATAGAATGTTAAGGATCGATTTTTTTTTTATTGCTAAGATGTGTGGACGAGCTCACAGCCCACCTGATATTAAGTGGTTACTGGAGCCCATATACATCTACAACGTAAATGCGCCACCCACCTTGAGATATAAGTTCTAAGGTCTCAGTATAGTTACAACGGCTGCCCCACCCTTCAAGCCGAAACGCATTACTGCTTCACGGCAGAAATAGGCGGGGCGGTGGTACCTACCCATGCGGACTCACAAGAGGTCCTTACACCAGTAATATTTAAACTCCTATTTTGAAACATTCTTTATTGGTGCTCCGTTTGTATTGGCCTTACCGTGATGTTATAGCCTATAGCCTTCCTTCCTCAATAAATGGGATATCTAACACTAAAAGAATTTTTCTAATCAGACCAGTAGTTCCTGAAATTAGCGCGTTGAAACAAACAAACTCTTCAACTTTATAATATTAGTATAGATAATGTGCTTGGTAGGAAATGTAAAAATCTGTAATTCTTCTTCTTAGTCGTACATTCTTGGCAGAGTGGTTGTGGTCATGCAGTTGAATCCTGCGACACCGATGCTCTCGCGATGCGACGCCATATGGCACGGTATTTCGCAGAGTGAGAGCAATCATTTATATAGGAGTGAGTCACAGATTTTATGAGGTCGGTCCATCGTGTTGGAGATCGTCGGCGAGTGATCTTTTGCCCTAAACTTTCCCTTGCATCACAAAATGTGTAATATTAATGTTAAATTATCAATGTTAGGTATATTCTTATTTTTCTAGTGCCATACAATGAACCGTTTGTTTTACCAATGCATTATACCGAAAATTCCCGGAATAAGACCAGCTATAGGTGGCTAAGTACACTTGATGCTTCGACCGAATCAGGATAGATAAGATTGGTAGAATACGATTCGCAGAGCTTGTGATGTGGAAGGAATGCAAGGCAGATAAGCAACGACTATTGAGGGCAAAAGGCTCACAACTTAAAGACGCCCACAAACTAATTAAATTTAATTTTATTTGGTACTAGCTGACCCGGCAGACTTCGTAGTGCCTCAATCGATAAATCAAAAGACCTAAACTTTTGTATAAAATAAACTTAAAACAAACAAAAATAATCCGTCCGACACATCAAAGGAAAAACAAAATTGTAATTTTTATTTAATTCCGAGCATTTTCATATTTATCTACCTTTTAAACCTTCCCTGGACTTCCACAAATAATTCAAGACCAAAATTAGCCGAATCGGTTCAGCCGTTCTCGAGTTTTAGCGAGACTAACGAACAGCAATTCATTTTTATATATATTATTATAGATTTGTGCTGACAAACGTAATAATGGTTCACCTAATTTAAAACTGTTACTGGAGTGTATAAATACAGCTTCATATTGCCACGGGACCTTTCAAATAGGTTGATATAAGAACTATTTTACACGTTGGATCATTTCACGTTCATTTCAGTGACCGACTATCGAATCAGATACATCAAGCCAAGTCCGTGCCTATAAAGACCCATGAGAACATAACTTCCTCGCGGAACTCAATTAAGGTGTTATCTTAATTTTATAGATCCATCATCATTTTCACATGTAATGTTTCGATACATCTAAACAAACACCAGTAACTATGTGATATTTAAAATGATAATTAAAATGTCCGCTAGGAGTGCTCAATTAAAATGAATCGTAAATGAAGTTGTTTCGTTGATAATTATAATCTGCAATTTCCTTTGAACAAGTAATTGCTCTTAACGTATCTAAGTCTAAATTAGTTTAAATGCTGAACGATAAAAATATCACCGGACATTGGTTTATTTTACAAGGTCATAATTGCCCTAAATACGTCATTACGGATCCTTCCGATCCATTAACGGTCACCGTCCTCATCGAACCCGTCGCGGCGTCGCTTGCGACGAAGGGCTCGACGAGTAAATTAACCCATAGACAGAGCCCACTGAGTTTCTCGCTGGATCTTCCCAGTGGGTCGCGTTTCCGATCCGGTGGTAGATTCTGCGAAGCACTGCTCTTGCTAGGGCCAGTGAGTCCCGGAGCTCACCTACTAGTTCGGTAAATCTAAAATAACCCCTCAAGGTTACTAGAATAGGTAGGAAAAAAATGGTCATCAAAAAAACTACAAGAACTTTTATTAAGCTATAATGCAACCCATTATGAATCTCGCTGAATGTACACATTACTCAATAAGACTCCGATCTATCTAAGAAATTATCAATTTTTTTTTCGAAATTCCCCTTTATTCATCAACAGTTCAAGTGTTACTTACATTCCAAGGGTCCACATCCATGATCACGTAAACTATATAATATTGCTAAAGTCGAAAATAGTGTAATTACAATAATAAACGAGAGATTAAATCGTAAAAGTAATATTAAATATATCTACGACTGAAACTAAAGAAAATACAAAATATAGTTAGTGGCTTACAGAACTCAAAAAAATTAATAATAAGTTTCGTATAGATAAATATCAACTTTTAAAACTACAAAACTATGTTCTGCGCGTTTGTACACGTTCACCTAAATAAAGACATTCAGATTTGTATTTTCAATGATTTATTGAGGTAATTCAATTTCCAGTTGACAGAGGACGTTACGATTTCGAAGCGCTAACATTCTCGTTTACAAAATTCCTATAGACAAGTAGAGATCGTAAAGATTCACTGGCCCCTTAGCAACATTTTTGCATACGAGCTGAAAAAAAAAAAAAAAAAAATTCAAAGCGAACGTTAATTCATTCTAGAAGCACGAAACGTTTCTCATCATTCCATATAACGCGTCCAAAGTATTACACGTACGGATAGCAAAAACAAAACGTTTTTTTTTTTACATTTGAACGAAATAATCTGCATAACAACAGTACTTGGACAATAGCGTGTACATGTAAACAAGACGAACTCGAATTTCAATACGTGTCTGAGAAAAGCGTGCAGATCGTGTGTCAAACGTTTTTGCGACCTTACGTCATGCGGGCGTGACCCGAGTGACTGATGTGACCTTTGAAGTTTAGTTTCAATTTGCTGTGTCCTAAAACACCTACAGTGTCAAAGTTGCTGTTTTTTTTTTGGCAGTCAATCTACTGCAATNACAAGACGAACTCGAATTTCAATACGTGTCTGAGAAAAGCGTGCAGATCGTGTGTCAAACGTTTTTGCGACCTTACGTCATGCGGGCGTGACCCGAGTGACTGATGTGACCTTTGAAGTTTAGTTTCAATTTGCTGTGTCCTAAAACACCTACAGTGTCAAAGTTGCTGTTTTTTTTTTGGCAGTCAATCTACTGCAATGTTTATTTGTAAAAATGATTAATACACAATTAATTAGTTCTAATGCATAGAGGCGGGAAAGATTTCGTGGTCTTCTAGTGAATACCGTCATCCACTATGTGTCACGACGTATATATATAAATTGCATGGTGAAACGGCTCTTCGATCCCTTCGAGAAGAACTGGCTGTTTCGCGGCAGACATGGGGCACCTACAGGTGTGGCTTACAAAACGCCGAAAAACCGTGAGAAGTCGTCGTGGCCTAAAGGATAAGACGTCTGGTGCATTGGTGTGAGCGATGCACCGGTGTTAGAATCCCGCAGGCGGGTGCCAATTTTTCTAATGAAATACATACTTGACAAATGTTCACGACTTTACTTCCACGGTGAAGGAATAACATCGTGTTATAAAAATCAAACCCGCAAAATTATAATTTGCGTAATTACTGGGGGTAGGACCCCTTGTGAGTCCGCACGGTAGGTACCACCACCCTGCCTATTTCTGCCGTGAAGCTGTAATGCGTTTCGGTTTGAAGGGTAGGGCAGCAGGTATACTGAGACCTTAGAAGTAATATCTTAAGGTGGGTGGCGGTATTTACGTTGTAGATGTCTATAGGCTCCGGTAACCACTTAACACCGAGGGCCGTAAGCTGTAAAAAAAAAAACCTGTAAATTAAAACGGCATGAAGGAATTACATGCAACTTAAATTGAAACCAAGCAAAAGCGAAGACACGAAGTGATATTCTGATAAAAATGATAATTTATAGATAGGCTTAGGAAATGTATTTGCATGAATGCATAGCCCATATCCTACATCCTGATGACCTATATACCTGTGTCCAAGATTTAATATTAAAGGGTAACATCACTTTAATTATACAAACCTTATGCTTTGTTTGTCCGCTAAACCAATAAAGCTCATTGAGAAATTATTAACTTCTGTATAAATTTTAGTACGTAATAAAAGAAAAATTCTCCCTACCCAATCGCTGGTTTAATGAGCTATTCCATCTACTGATAGACCGCTAGGTGAGAGAATTTGCTAACAGTGGCCATAACAAGAGCAGTGGTTGGCAGAATCTATCACTGATAAGATCGCTTTACAAAGCAGAAGTTTTGAAATTCAGCGAAAAGACGTGATTATATAAAATACTAGTCAAAACCGGCTATTTGAATTTGATTTGAATTTAATTTGTTTGATACAAAACTTCACAGAATCGCTAGAACAATCTGAAGATTTTCTGAGTTTAACATTGGAATAAAGTCCAGCCGTTAAGGGATAGGGGACATACATGCATCTATATTTAAAGACATAGGTCAAAAGGTTTCATTTCCCACGAATATTCCGCGCCAGCGTCACTTAACGCCAATGTCGTGCTTCGCTAATTCTAGCTTAGTTGTCAACTGGTCTGACACCAACATTTTATATAGCTAACGTAGTGTATGTTGTTCACAACAAATCCTATTACTTAACTTGTTTAATGTTTTCGCGGTTGTGTAACAATTTCGATCCTCTAGATGCTGTTTCGATTTAAATCACTTATTGTGAACGCTTCTTAAACTTGATACTTGTTATTGGGCGATATTCGTTTGAATTTGATGTGTTTAATTGCATATTGAACATTTTTGTCACAAAGCCTCTAAGTTGCACTGTTGCATTATGATACTAACGAGAGTTGAAAATTGGCATTGCTCATTAGGTAGGATGTATGAATGATCCTTTGCTTGCAACGGCAAAAAACACAACTGCAAGTTATCGCACTAACTCATTGCATGTCTGTGGAAATTCACAGCGTCAACTATGACAATTAAAAAAAACATAATAAAATAAAAATTTAAATAAATACCAACTATACCACAAAAAATCAGCGGTTATCTAATAATATAATTATTGATTAAAATTTACGCAGTTTTCCTTGTTAATTTACCCAGCTTCCTTTTCCTTTTAGGTACGAATAGTTTGTTCATTACATTTTAATCTATATATTAATACGTGAAGCAAAAACTTTGTATCCCTTTGACGAAAATTGCGCGGACGGAGCAGTATGAAATTTTCCACACTTATAGAGAATATAGAGAAGAAGTGCACAATGCTAATAATTTTTTTTAATTATGCGTTAAAGATACATTAAATCAATAAAGAAAACATTACACACACTACATACCATGTATTTGACGCACACACGCATGCATACTATTTATTGTCAAACTATTGTTTTTTACGTCTGTTGTCAAATTGAGAATAGATTAAATATTGTTTGTCTTTTTCAATATTTTTTATAGTGTAGTCTTGGCGAAATTTGTGATTATAGAAGTACCAAATACAATCATAATAGTGTACAAACTTACAATTCCAATTAATTATAGTCGAATTTCGACTACTGCGGGACCTCTAGTACTCATTAAAATGTCTAAGTTATCCCAAATTGAAAACTGACACTCAAAAATTAATAGCCAAGAAAAAAATTCTGTTCCTAAGGGTAGTTGAAAAACACGCACCATAAGCCTACTCTATTACCAGCATCATTCCACTACCTTTACATTGTGATAAGCTAGGTATTTCACAGAATATATTCCTTGACTGGAACAAAGGAACAACCCTAAAAGAATAAATGTCCCTACGCATCGAATAATACTCTTAATTCAGAAATGTAACGAACAATTGGTACAACATAGAGTTATAAATATAATTGACATAATATAAGTTTCGAAATTAGAAACGTAAATTTTTGTTTAACTAATTCCGACAACGTTCAGAAAAGCTAATATAATAACTATAACAAATTTATGGTGACACAATAGCCAATAGCATCTATTGTGTCAAATTTAGCTTTATATTCTGACCTTGCTCCTGCTACGAAGGTCGTGTTTCATCTCGAGTTATTTACTAAGCCTTCATCTTGTTGAGTTGTTTGTTCATAGCATGATTTACTACTTCATTTTGGTCGTTTTCTGATCTATAGACCTATATACCTATAGGTAAGCATTGATAAAAGATCTATTTGCACCAAATTTTGGGGGTTTTTAATTGATTTAAAATAGGCTTTTATGCTATGATGGTCTTTATGTTATAGCTAATGATTTTGCGTAAATTGAAGTACGATGGTGAAACATATCGACGCTTGAAAGGCAAACATAACTAAGCGACAATGCGTGAACTTTACAGTAGACTAATTTAAAGTTGAAATATCTGAAAAAAATCTATTTTAAAGAAATATTTTTTTTTTGCGCATCTAATATGGTTATTGCCTGTCATTTATGTATAAAGCAGTTATTGTCGCTTAGTCACGTTTGCCTTTCAAGCGTCGATATTATGGGCACTGACAATATCAGTAAAATTAAGCAGTAATTGAGAAGAATGCTTCTGAGGAATTCGGAAAGCTATTCCTGTTACGAACGAATTGAAGTACTGAAGTAACAGTGTCTAGAGACGGCTGGCGTAGCGAAACCGTCCCTCTTAAACAAAAGTAAACTATTACCAGGTTTTGACCTGCGTGCTTTTTGACCGGTAAATATATAAAAAAATCTATTATCATAAAACAGTGAAGTGTCTGATGTCTGTCTTTTTTTTATGATTGAAAGATTACTGGTGGCCCGGAGGCCTTTCCAGTTTCACCAGGACAGGTGGGCGAGCAAAGGCTCAGCCAGGAGGGGTGGGATTTGCTAACAGCTACCCGAGCGCCTCCGAAGGAGACCTAACAGCTCAAGAGTAGCTGCTTCGCGAATGAATCTACTACCGGATCGGAATCGCGACCCGCTGAGAAGATCCGGCGAGAAACTCAGCGAGCTGNTACCGGATCGGAATCGCGACCCGCTGAGAAGATCCGGCGAGAAACTCAGCGAGCTGATTCATGGGTTAGGTTGCACGGCGAACTCTTTGTCGAGTTCGACGAGTACGGTTACCGAGGTCCCTAAGCCTGCTCCTAGTGTTAGAGCTGAAGGCGTCTAATGCAAAGGTTATTGGATCTGATGGATCCGTAAGGACGTGGTGATGTCTGTCTGTATTAAGAGAATAATCAATTTTGAGTAAAGGTGTTTGTGTATTCGTTTGTTTCAATTTGGTTCAAAGGTTAGTATTTTTTTTAAGGTTTGGTTGTAGGTCGTCCGGGATATTGAACACGGGCACTGTCGCATCGCTATATACGAGTAAACCGGAGCATTTTATTAACTCCCCTGGACAACTACGTTTTTAAATATATCTTCACGAATCTATGTAAATCGAAATTGTATATATAAAATAAATAAGCGATGTACTAATCAAGTGATTCCGATCAATGAAAAAACAATGTGCATAAGATCTAAGTTATCACGATATTTATTACGCAGCGCTCTTCTAAAAATCACCGTCGCCCTAAGCACGTCATTACGGATCCTCCCAATCAATTAACGGTGCTTTTAGGTACCTCAAACACCGGTCACCTTTCTAGCCGAATCCGTCCGTCCTTGTGACCAAGGGTTCGGCGAGTAAATTAACCCATAGACGCAGCCCACTGAGTTTCTCGCCGGATCTTCTCAGTGGGTCGCTTTTCGCATCTGGTGGTAGATTCTGCGAAGGACTACTCTTGGTAGGGCCAGTGTTAGAAACACCTCCGGTTTGAGCCCCGAGAGCTCACCTACACGCTGGGTAACGCAGGGTAACGCTGATATAGCCTCTCAAGGCTATCAGCATAGGTAGGGGAAAAACACTTCGACTTATACAATATCAGCAGCTTGCTTAAATCATGGCTGCCCGATGAAAGAATAGCTGCTATTGTGACATATGTAGCTTTATGTTCCGACCTTGCTCCCGCGATGAAGGCTGCGCACAAATGACATTTTTGTTATGTTAATATGCAATAACCAATCAGTTACGGCTCAAATAGAGATGTCACCCATGCTCTTTTTACTTTAAAAAAAAATACTTTGTGCTTAAAATTTGTTAGCGTTTGGTAAGATATAACGAAACGCTTGGAAATTGAAAAAAAATAATGTTGGTATCTGTAGACGAAATCCCAAAATATGTTAGATAAAGAACAAACAAGACTATAGATAATAAGCGACAGTTTATAGTTTCACGGCGCGCCTTGTGCTTTGAAAGACGTAATGGGTGACATTGCTCCTCTGAGGCCAACGTTCTTGCGACCTTCTCGTGTAACTAATTGTATCTTCATTGTTTTATAAATAATATTTTTATACTCATCACAAAGTATTTAACGCTAGGTTAAATTTTGCTACATTCAATACATAAGTGAGTTTTTCTATTTTTCACGTGACCTCCACTTGTAACCGCCTTATCACACGACCTCTTTACAAATCCCCAATTAAATAACAAAACAGCTTATATCCATAAACGATTTCACACGAAAACGAACTCTAAACATAACACATACATACGTCCACATGTGACCTCAATGTGAATCACTTTCCTGATACTAAAATAGCTTATGATACCTAAAACGTAATGCATTCCGAAAGGAACTGTAAAATTGAGTGCAAAGGTCGTTATTCGTATGAAATACTACGGGTTATAATTTTCCGTTGTTATCGTTTCGTTACGCGCTTAGAGCATTTCGGTTCACGTGTTTCTAAGCAATGTTAAATTGTGTGAATTTGTATATTGAACTACGTAATATCGAAATGGAGTTTTGTGGTATTTGATGTAACATACACAATAAAATATTACATTGTTTTACTGTTTATGTTTTTATTGGTAGCCTAAGGGGCTATTTCGATTNTTATAATTTTCCGTTGTTATCGTTTCGTTACGCGCTTAGAGCATTTCGGTTCACGTGTTTCTAAGCAATGTTAAATTGTGTGAATTTGTATATTGAACTACGTAATATCGAAATGGAGTTTTGTGGTATTTGATGTAACATACACAATAAAATATTACATTGTTTTACTGTTTATGTTTTTATTGGTAGCCTAAGGGGCTATTTCGATTACACGCGGACCGGTAGGTGAGCTCATGGGCTCAACTTGAGAGTTTGTAAACACTGGCCCTGGCAAGAGCCCGAAGAAGAATCTACCACCGGATCGGAATCGGCTTGAAGAGCCTAAAAGCACCGATAACGGATCCGGGGCATCCCATAAGAAACTGTTTGTTATATGAGTGGTCTGATAATGTAGTGATAGACATTTTTTTCGTCACCAGTCAGACGTACTCAAGGCTAACCTAACCTTGACTTCTGATCGAAGCTCCCTTCTTCCATGCAAGTGTTCGCCCAATGCTGATTGTATGTCTCTTCACATGCACTCCGTTCCCTTAAGTTGCTTACCTTTCTTATCCATTCCCTACCAGCTATTTTAACCAAGTCATCTGCCCAACCCATTGATTGTTTGTCTGTGTTACGACATCCAGTTTGAGGAGTCTACTCCAGCACTTTTTGGCTCCACTGATTGTCAGTACTACTGCATATGTGGCCGGAACGAAACTGATGAATTCACAGCGTGAATTCCGATGTCTATCTCGACTGACTATCCTCCCACCAGCTTGGAACACTTTATTTACTTAGCGACAGCCATTTTGATTTTTCAAACCCTCGAGAATTCTCTGAATTAATTGAAACTAATTTTACGGTTTAAATCCATAGTAATATATTATATAAGTTGATTAATATAAAACATGGCATAAAATGAGATGATATGGGATAAAATATAATCTCAGTAAAATGGTGGTCATTTACTAAGATTTTTTCAGTGGACATTTTGGAAGATCCCGAGAAGTTACGTCCAGTGGCTTTGTTTCATTGTCTCACATTTGTGCACTTTCACAGCTACTAAACAGTTAAAAAACTGCCGTTATTACGCATTTAAACCTGAAGAAACACTAAATAGACAAAATAAAACAAATAATATAAAAAAGGGAAAGACACCTACATTTTACAATTACAAGAGTAAATATCCCACGTTTCCAATAGCTTACATTTTCGTGTACACCGAGGACCGACAGTAAAATTGTCTATGTTTCGCGAAAGCCGAAGTAAATACTCATTAATTATAATTTTTTTTTTTTTTTGGCGCCGACGGCGTTTTCTTGTTTAAGCAGCCATTTTTTTTTTTTTTTTTTTTTCTTGAGGCACACGTAGTTTCCCTTGTGCCGTCAACAGATGGCGCGGATAGAGGATTGAGGAAACAATTCGAAAATTGTTATCCAGTAACAGTATTTGTCAGTTTCAATGAACCTGACTATTTTAGCAGGTGCTTACTATAATAAAAATAGAGCTGTCTGCCATAAAGTTATCAATGTTAAAGTTAATCGTTTAAATTTATTATTAGAATTATTTAGAGAGCTTAGTTTTCGTTTGATCAGTGGTATCATCTTCTTACCTGCACGACCGGTTTTGATTAATTAGTCAAATCCTGTTCCGTTTTATGTGCATTCCAAATTTCATTGCGAAAAATAGAGTGGAACCGTATTTTGTTACCATAATTAATGCTGTTTAAGATATATCATGAATAGTAATAATTGAATGATGTGAATGAAATATTTCATTGCAAATTTTACATCTTTCATTACCTATGACTAGAGGAGCTGATGATCCATCTGTTCTTAAGCGGTTGCAACCTTGCCTTAAAAATGGCTGTCCCATCCGCCAACCCGAAAAGCACAACTACTTATCGGCAGAAGTAAACAGTGCCTGCAAAGGTGAACTTAAACTATGCCCTTTTTTTAACTCTGGGGAGTCCTTTTACGGAGTTTACCCGGTCGAGAGGGGTAACAGACCGGGTTATGTCGGACTCCGGCGCCTCCAGAGAAGAAGAGGGAGAAGAGGAAGACCAAAGTCCTCCTCTTCTTCTAATTCCTACCGGGAGACTACGCCTTGAGAAAAACTTATGCCCTACCTTCAATATAACAATATGCTGCGCAATGTATAGTGAAGCCTTTCAACGCGCTTCAAGCTTTTCAGCCTTGTGACGCGAAGTTATCAGGTTTGAGCCTCGTGAGCTCACCTACTAGTTAAGGTTACGCTGAAATAGCCTTTCAAGGCTCTCAGCTTAGGTAGGAAAAGTGATGCGGCAAAGCGTCCCTAAACTATTTTAGCATCTATAGTCTATACTAATATATAAATCTACAGTGGTATTTACGGATGTTCCGTTATAACTACTGAACCATGCATCCGATTGACTTGAAACTTGGTATCCATGTAGAAAATACATGTACTTAATGGATAGGTTAATATTTATATGAGTGTTGGCTTCCCTACACCAGTTGCGTGGCAACACCAGGGCGTTAATGATGAGAATCTTTGTGGGGGTGAGAAATAATAATGTTTATTTTAAATGCCCAGCGAAGCGAACGGGTACAACTAGTCGTTTAATAGTTCCACTAATATAATGATGTAGGGTGTTATTACCTATATAATGTATAGGTACGTATGTGAAAAAATAAAATTATTTTAGATATATAAATAAATAGTAAGATTCGTAAAGATATGTACTTAAATAAATAAATAATAACCGGGACCAAATCTTGCATGCTTATCCAACATTTAAAGCCCTTAATCTCTTTTTAAATTAATACATATTTTAAACAGTATTATTTTATTACGCAAAAACCTTTTTTTTTTAAACTAAAGAGTTTTAAACCTTTTTACATGATATAGGTTTTTCTTTACACGTATACTTTTAAACTTACATAAGTACCTATGTTTAACAATATCTGGTTGCCAAAGGACAAGTTGTCATAAAGTACAAAGAATTTTTCGATTATTCTCCGGCTTATTTTTATTAACGGGTGTCTATGAATTAACAGGTCGATCTCGTAATATACATATATTTTAATTTAATATATATAAAATATAACCCCGTATACATAAATTGAAGTTTTAATGTGGCGCTAATTTATTTCACACAAGCGGCCAGCTCCGACTCCGCTCGGGTCTTTAACAAAAATTTCAACGATATTTGACGTTGTTTTATTTTTTAAAATAAAAGAACACTTATTGCGTCATAACTATAATAGTTAGACATATTATGCTGTCGCGACACTTTTTGTAAAGAATAATGTGTTCTACAAAGTCGTAGTGCATTATTTTATTCTATCATCAATAGTTTTCGTAGGGCACGCGAAGTAAAGAATATTTTAGGTATTTTTTTACACCTTGGGTTACATTATTGGAGGTTTAGTAAGGAACCCTATTTTTTTTTCAAAAAAGATTTATAGCCTATGTCACTCGAGAATTGTGTAGCTTCCAAACAGTGACAGAATTTTTTGTAAAGAATTTTGTAAAGAATAATGTGTTCTACAAATTCGTAGTACATTATTTTATTCTATCATCAATAGTTTTCGCAGGGCACGCGTAGTAAAGAATATTTTAGGTAATTTTTTTACACCTAGGGTTACATTATTGGAGGTTTAGTAAGGATCCCTATTTTTTTTCAAAAAAGATTATAGCCTATGTCACTCGAGAATAGTGTAGCTTCCAAACAGTGAAAGAATTTTTCAAATAGGTTCATTATTTTTGGAGCCTATTCAATACAAACAAACAAATCCTCCTTGTAATATCAGTATAGACTATTAAAATCAAACTTATCAAAGAATTATCTCTTCTAAACAACTTATCAAAGAAAAGGCAGGCATTAAAAAGTGACTACGAGTATTACAATTTTATAAGAATAACCGTTATGAACTTTTTTTCTGAACGAATCAAATTTATTAAGACTTTTTCACGTTTAATTTATCTCGTACTGTATACTACAAATATCAATGGGCTAGTCAGAATGAATTTAGATTACTATATTAGCATTGTTTATCATTCTATACTGTGTGGAAAATGTGTGAAGTGCTTGTGGTTTGTGGTCCAATTTTAAGATTTGTTTATTAGAGAACAAACTTGTAACACAAACTTTACCTCTGGTATCTTTTGATGTCTGTCCCGTGGGCAGGACACTCGTCTACTTCCTAAGACAAAAAAAGACGTCTTTTTAGTAGAGCGTTTTCTTTCATATTTTACCACAAAAATCACATTTTTCAATCATAATCATGTTATTTAAATTGTAGTCGGTAGCGGCTTGGCCTTGCCCCTGGCATTATCTACTTAAGGGAAGATAGACCATATGCTGGTCTATTTATAAAGGTAACAATTTAATTAGGGCTAAATTACTGTATAATTTAATTAGCTCTTATCAGCAATCTCCAGTAGCTACCGTTTGTCTTTATTTTCACGAAAAATAACAGCCTTAAGAAAATTGACCATGTTCACAATCAATCAAGTACTTGGATTTCTAGTGCTTTAATTTTAGTGATATGGTAATCTGTACCCAATAATGTGACATTAATGTAAAATTGGGACCGTGGCCCATGAAATAAAATGATTCCACAGTAGCGCTTTTACTCTTCTTTTCTAAAATATTCTATAATATAATAATTAATAATTAATTAACACCTTTTTTACGCCTTTGTTCATTTTAACCGTCTTCGCCATCATCATTTTCTCTGTAATTCTCTTTTCCCTTCCTTACCGTTTTCTCTCACTCACATCTTAACGACACACTTTTTTCACACGTTCCATTTTTACGAATCCTACATATCTATAAAAAAATCAACATCTGCTTATATGTTTGGCCTTCAGTTTGTTACTGATGAATTCTGATAATCTTCCGATTATAAAAGAATCTTGACACAGTTATTGTTGGTGTCCCGTTGATGATTTCTGTCACATTACCATCACGCACGATAGGTGGCACGCGATTAGCTTCAAGAAATCGTTTTTTTGTACACAATCAATGATAGTCACACAGCACATTGGTGGGGTTTCACTAGTTCTTCTTAATAAAGAAGGCTTTGAACAAAAAGATGATGTGATAAAAGAGGCGATCAATGATTTTTTTACAACGTAAATGCGCCACCCACCTTGAGATATAAGTTCTAAGGTCTCAGTATAGTTACAACGGCTGCCCGACCCTTCAAACCGAAACGCGTTACTGCTTCACGGCAGAAATAGGCAGGGTGGTGGTACCTACCCGCGTGGACTCACAAGAGGTCCTATCACCAGTAATAATCTTATCTTATCTTCTTATCTTACAATCTTATAATCTAAAATATAAATTTATAAACTTTTTTTTCCATTTGAACCTAAATATCGTCGCTATCAAACCAAAATCTGCTATGTGCAAAAACTCTATTTTTAATTAACGAGTAAAAACATTTTCGTATTAAAATTTATATGAAGGTGAATTTTTAAGAACTATAATCAAATGAAAGCTATAGATAAATATTAAAGCTATAGACACATAACAGTTTTTTTATACGGTAGATAGGGCTGTGAACTATATGAAAAGGTTGGGTAGGACCTCTTGTGAGTCCGCACGGGTAGGTACCACCACCCTGCCTATTTCTGCCGTGAAGCAGTAATGCGTTTCGGTTTGAAGGGCGGGGCAGCCGTTGTAACTGTACTTGAGACCTTACAACTTATATCTCAAGGTGGGTGTCGCATTTACGTTGTAGATGTCTATGGGCTCCAGTAACCACTTAACATCAGGTGGGCTGTGAGCTCGTCCACTCATCTAAGCAATAAAAAAAAAACGACGATATGTCTTTCATTAAAAACGCTGTATCTTTTGCCGTGGATCAACTGTTGGCACGGGCCGCGCGTGGGGCAACCACGTGGGCGTCCAAATAAACATGTCTATCTAACGAGCGAGCCTCGTAAACTTTGGCTCGGCCTATCGTTCCGGGAACCGTGGACAAAGGGTTCAATGTCTTTATTGTTTGATTCTTCAGGCCTCACACCTAGGACGCCAATCGATATGGCCACTAAAGTATAGGACTTGTAATACAGCAAAATTATTTCATTTTTGAGTGCTTACGGGTCATTACTCTTACTAGATAAGTTGAGTATCCCGGTCTGGTGTCAAGTGGTGTTCAATATGAAACAATTGAACTGATGTTAGGACCTCTTGTGAGTCCGCCCGGGTAGGTACCACCACCGTGCCTATTTCTGCCGTGAAGCAGTATTGTATTGTATATATGTCTATGGACTCCAGTAACCACTTAACACCAGGTGGGCTGTGAGCTCGTCAACCCTTATAAGCAATAAATAAAAAAACTTTTATAAATTTCCGTGAATACTGCAGATCGGTACCTGCCTATTTAAGACGTGAAGTGTTCATACAAGCTCTTGCACTTATCCAAAGTTTGGAAAAAATATCTAAACATAATTAAGTGTATTTTACGTACAGTTTATAGTATACGGTATATAGTTGTACTATACAATATACAATTATAGTCAAGCAATAGTGTAATTTAGATCCTAATACAATTCATTTAGATATATTTTTTCTTTTGCTATCGTCAGACTACAATTTTTTTTTATATATAATTCACATATCGTCTTCTCGCATTAAAACTGTATAATCTCAAAACTTACTAATTTTACAGGAGAGTGTTTTAAAGGTTTAACATGTGATATTTTTAATATTAACCATCTTTGCAGAATTTATTTTTTATTTTTTACCAGTTACATTATCTGTCTTTTAAAGTAAGATAAATGTATGTATTAGTTTTGATAGTAGTCAAAATATAGGTAAACAAAAAAAAACTAAAACTAAACTATGCTCTTTTGACAGTATTTATGAGAAAAATACTGGTGATACCAAATGATTCCGCATATTAACTCAATTTCGAATAGTTTTGGAAATTGTACACTTTTAATGCGAAAAGACGATATGTGATCTTGTGCTTAAAGGAATCGAAGACTAACGCTTTTTATACGAAACTGGCAATAACTTTACGTATCTCCTCAACTACTCCTAACAAACAATAACTTGCACACATTACCTGTGTAGAAACTGTCTTAAGCGGCTTAAAACCTATCTTTAAAACTGAATTCTAATCCGCAATGCTACTTAATATACGCTCAGATAGAGGCTAAAGTATCGGATATCATTATCGTTCAGTCAACGTTACATTGATAATGTATAACGTATGCATTTAATCTCTTTGTTGCTTAAAGTCGACGAAGAGGTAAATTTTACACAGCGCGAACATTTTATAATTCATATTAGCTTATGCCCGCGACTTGGTCCGCGTGGAATAGTTCACAAATAATGCTTTATTTTAGAACAAATTTGGTTAACATAAATAACGTTATAGTGAGATAACCTTAACATATAGATATATGCTAGTGCGGACTTTTTTTTAGATCATTTAAAGGGGAACAATTCTGTCATACATTATTTTAGCGAAACTTTAACCGTTACTGCAGCAGCGCACGCAGCGGAGGCTCTCAAAAGTTAAAAATAACCCCGATTTTGAAACATTCTTTATTGGCGCTCCGCTTGTATTGTTCTTAACGTGATGTTATATAGCATATAGTCTTTCTCGATAAATGGGCTATCTAACACTAAAATATTTTTTTAAATCAGACCAGTAATTCCTGAGATTAGCACGTTCAAACAAACAAGCTCTTCAGCTTTATAATATTAGTATAGATTTTAGGTTTTGGAAACCACTATTATGTTACCAGGCTCGGAAAATAAACAAATAACATTAACTCGGTGAAAGATATTTTCTTTTCCTCCATTATAAATAATACTAACATTAGTAACAGATAAGATACTAGCATTATTATAGTATTAGCGCTTACATCGAGCTGTCTACTCGCTACGACAATTTGCGGCTATCCATAGCCTTTTGTAACTAAAAGATAAGCTACCGTCAACTCCGAAACATTTTTTTTATTACTTAGATGGGTGGACGAGCTCACAGCCCACCTGGTGTTAAGTGGTCACTGGAACCCAAAGACCTCTATGACGTAAATACGCCACCCACCTTGAGATATAAGTTCTAACATCTCAGTATAGTTAGTTTTAGTTTATCTGTTTTGTATTAATTAAATAAATAATTTTCATCTGGTTCTATAGCTATAAAGTGAATTTCTGCTAAGATTCATAAATACAAGGTCATAATAAATACACATTATAGCAAACAATTTTCGTTTGTAAATTTGTATCCTTTCTCAAGACATTTTTTCAGAAAGTAAAAGTGAAATTTTAGTTTTGTTCTATCTAACGCTTTGTACTACCTATTGTAGAACTCCGCTTCCAAAGTCAGGAAATAAAAACACAGATTGCAATAGTTCACCTCATTTTGTATTGCTTTATTTGTAACTCCACTTGTATAATCTTTAGATATGTGCTCAATACAGAATACACTGCTTTTTCTCCCGTTTTTTCATGTCACGTCCCCACTACTGCCATTGCTCCCACCAACAGTGTTGCTATTTGGCAATCCGAAAATTGTCTAAATTTTAACATGATAAATTTTATTTTAATTATTTTACAAAAAACCTTATTTTACGTTGCTATGTCTTTTAACCAAGAAATAGCAACGCGGTGTTTTAGGTTTTAGAACACGAGGTCGTACGTAGCCTTAATTGTACATTGTAACGACTGCCTTATCCTTCAAACAGGAAAGCGTGATTGCTTCAAAGCAGAAATAGGCAGGAACCATTTTCTACTCCCATACCTACCAAAACAGAATTCGCCCTGTTATCAGTAAATACCGATTGGCTATCACGGCACGCTCTGAAAGCACTCAAAGAATGCTGTTGTATCCAGATGAATTTCAAACAATTAGGAAAATGAATGTGAATCGGATATTGTACTTTTACTAGTAAAATTGATTTCGCACTGACCACTGGCATTTGCTCAGAAATATTAGCGTAAAAAAGTCTCGAAGTTCATTTGTAACTCAATTAAGACTTAAACATGCTCAATCTATAGGTATTAAGCCGTCGATTACACGTATTGTCCTTATTTGTTTGTTGTTTATCTCTAGCAATTAGTTTAATTTCTATAAAGCAGTCGGGGTCTTAGTGCAAACTCCAACGGACGTTTTCTTTGGTTAAATTTTCTTCTTCTTCTTAGTCGAATACTTCATTGCTGAATTTCGTGTCCCTGAAAGCCCTTCGTGGCTCTTTGTACCATCAGCTTCCATTTGCTTAGGTTTTCGGCTTCTCTCAGGGCGTTCGCAACAGAGAGTCCAGTGAGCGCAGTTATCTGATCCGACCAACGGTTTGGTGGCCGGCCGGCGGGTCTTTTCCGTTCTACCTTGCCCAATAAATAAATAAATTAAATAAATAAGTTAAATAACGACTCAATAGTCTCCGTGGGCAAAGGATGAATAACTCACTTCAACGTGCGGCGTACAGGATACTGGTGACTTTGGAAAATGTTCGGAGAAAGTCAAGTTGTTAGACACAATTAATTAGGTAAATAGGGCTCGCTGATGGTGAAGCCCTTATTGTTTAGTTGAAAGTTTGAAAATATTAAAACAAATGAGTTTGAAGCTCACGATCCATCTGCTGTTAATTGTTCTAAATTGAATATCTAAATTGAAATATTATAAATTCAATTTAATTTTTTGGTTAAATGTTTTCTTTTTGTCAGGTAGAAATAAATCTATATTAAAATTAAAATATGGGTTCCGTTTTTTGTTTGTTTGTTTTATTGCTTATATGGGCGGACGAGCTCACAGCTCACTTGGTGTTAAGTGGTTACTGGAGCCCATAGACATATATAACGTAAATGCGCCACCCACCTTGAGATATAAGTTCTAAGGTCTCAGTATAGTAACAACGGCTGCCCTACTCTTCAAACCGAAACGCATTACTGCTTCACGGTAAAAATAGGCAGGGTGGTGATACCTACCCGTGCGAACTCACAAGAGGTCCTACCACCAGTAATTACGCAAATTATAATTTTGCTGGTTTGATTTTATTACACGATGTTATTCCTTCACCGTGGAAGTCAATCGTGAACATTTGTTAAGTACGTATTTCATTAGAAAAATTGGTACCCGCCTGCGGGATTCGAATACCGATGCATCACTATACACGAATCCACTGGACGTCTTATCCTTTAGGCCACGACGACTTCTAGTGGCAGGATCCGCTTTCTTACTTAAACTCATTCACTATTGTGTTCCCATTATACTACTATTTCTAGAAAGAAAGAAGGAAGTTATTTTGTTTCGTTTACATTAACGTGAAACTGGTCACGAATCTGGTAACAATGTTACGAGCAGTAAATGACGTGGACGACTTCTCTGAGTCACTTGTTGGTTTTTCCAGCAGAAATCGCCAATACATACAAATTTTAAATTACTATAAACAGTCTTAGACAGAACATCGCTGTCTCCCAGGGTCGATCAGCCAGTAGACGTCTTCCAAAAGGATTGTCAATGCAAAAATCGGTATTACGATAAAACTTTAGACGCCTTGGTGTAGCTGAGGTCGAACAAGTGTTACTAAGTGCGTGATCACGATCGTCCGTGAACCAAGAGTGAGGTTTATTGAGGTGTAAACAGGAGGAAAATGTGAGACGCGCGCGACCCACCGCGACCTGTGGGCTGAGGTCGTCCCGCGTCATTATAAGTGGACTTAGAGTGCGCGGTCTTATTGACGCCCTGAAGCGGATTCACAGATATTTTTTTAGTTACTAGCTGACCCGGCAGACTTTGTAGTGCCTCAATCGATAAATAAAAGACCTAAACTTTTGTATAAAATAAACTTAAGCAAATGGAATCCGTCCGACGGGGGACACATCAAAGGGAAAACAAAATTGTTATTCTTATTTAATTCTGACTATTTTCATATTTATCTACCTTTTAAACTTTCGAGTTTTAGCGAGACTAACGAGCGGCAATTCATTTGTAGGTATATATGTATGTATAGTTATTAATAAATAATGAAAGAGATATTTAAACACAAACATTAGGCACCAATACTGTTATTAATTCCAAGAAGAATGTGGTAACAATGTGAGAGACAGATGATATTATGCTAATATACGCACCATACAACGATCCGTTTCGATTCGTAATACCACTTACTGTTAGGTTATTTCGTAAGCCTCACTCACTATTGTTCACATGATCAAGAAACAACAACTGCTCCAGAAGCCGCTCCGCGAATTCTTTTCCCGCTAGATCGGAATCGCGACCAGTTGAGAAGATCCGGCGAGAAACTCAATGGACTAACGCTATGGGCTAAGTTTCACGTTCACCGTTTTGACAAATTCGACGAGTGCGATGACCTGAGCTTTGGTTACTGCTACTGCTAGATGTGAGCGAGCATCTTCTTTGATAGATAGTAAAGACCTATGCGCATCATTCTAAAATTCACAAATCGGGAACACATCCGACACTACAATGTATCAATTCAATTTTGATCCCGCGTATTTTCTGCTTAAAGTAGCTCTGTTTCTGTTTACTTTGACGACCTTGAGGTGTCCGTCTCGTGATCCATTTTGCGACACTTTTGCGTGATCTCGTAACAAGAATTCAGAAAAAAATATGCAAATTTTGACATTCATAATATTAGTTTAGATTACATTTATTTACTTTGGTTGGGTTCCAAGAAAAGGATCCGTAACGGACCAAACGAATGTAATTTAAAAAATTCAACTTCAACGAAATAAAGTCAGAATATCATTAACGTAATAGAAAGTCATTTAAATATGCACTATATCACAGATACTACTGATCACATCTTGATGAGATTGAAACATGACAACATCAGCTTTCAAATTAATAAAAGGAATCATCCGAACTGATTCACATAGAAAAAAATCTCTGCAGTAACAAACAAAAAAAAAACAGTCAATCTGAAAACCTCCCCCTTATTTGAAGTCCGTAACGTTCTTGATGTCTATCGACTCCCGTAACCACTTAATTCCAAGTGGGCCGGAAGAAATAAACAAAAAAATTAAATATAAAAATGTACTCCTCAAAAACTGTCGCGGATCATATCGTGAGTGGCCCGACATTAGCTATTTGGTCAGCAATGCACTCAGAAAAAGATAAGTTGAGCGCGGCGCCTTAAGCTTATAACTTAGGCCGTGCTATCTGCTGATGCACAGGCCTACATGCGGCTTATATAATCTGTTAATATACATGTCAATGGCTATACAAGTTAGCACTCGACCTTAACCAAATGCGTCGATCAAGTTAGAATGTCAACATAATGGTTTGACTTGTAAAGGAAAACTATTTGAATACTCTTGAAGTTTCGATTAGATTTTAAATTAATTCCGAAGTACGTTACTGGATTTCAGAAGCACGAAATAGTTATTTCAAATGTAACACTTCTAATTCTAATTATATACAACATTTAAATAAGTATGCGACCATTTTAAAGATAATATTTAATTTAATAATTGATCCAAGACGATAAGTAAATAATATACAAATTTATTTAATTAATTACTAGCTTTAAGTACTTTTTTTTTGGTTATAAACTATGCATCTGATTTTAAGTGATGACAACATTCCACGAAACCATAACCTAAATGCCATCCATACACATGAGATCGTAATCTATACATTTATGTTCCTATTCTGCCTTCTAAATAATTAATTGTAGTGACAAATTAATCTTTTCTTAATTTTCTAATCAACAGTGGTACAGATTTGTCCATGTCCCAAGTATTTAAGTTGTCTTTAAAACTTTTTTGCGAGTAATGCGACATGGAGGGATAAATGAGTCGTCTATTATCAAAGGTGGCAATCTGTGCATTTGGACAAAAAAATGTTATTGATATGTCAATACAGATTGATTTGAATATAATCGTCTCCTTCAAAGAATACGGTTCAAAACCTGCATTAAATAAAGGTTAATACTTAACCTGTTCTTTATCTAAGATGTCGTTCAGAAGAGTTTTGTGACTGCCAATGGAATACAAAGTCAATAACTCGTTTTTCTGATTTACCAATAATTGTCGAAAAGTCACATTGCCGGCTTTGATAATAGTCGACTCAAATAAAGACGGAATGAATTTTGAACTTTCCTAATATAACATCCGCTCAAACTCATTGCTTAAACTATATTTATTAAAACATTTCTCCTTTATCTTTAATTGATTTATTAATAAATCGTTCCGCAATTATATTATAAGTTGTGGACATTTTCAATTTGCAGAGTAAATCGTCATTTTAGTAGTAATAAGAGAGTGCTCACGTCAAAATTCATAAAATTTACATAGAGTTTAGATACCATATGAACATAATAATATGCAAGTTGTCCAAATTTAAAACAAGTATTTTACCAGTGTCCGCCTGTATACAAGAAATCTGTATCGAATCAAATGTCTGAACTGCATTACAAAAACGAACCACACACGGACGGTAAAATGACGCTTGGAATAAATCTATACATATATAAATAAAATTGGAGTGTCTGTTTCTAATATTGAAATAACCGCTTTTTACTACATGTAGATGAATATATATACGCTAAATACACCAAATTAATATTTTTACATTTTTTATCTGTCTGTCCGTCTAGCCCATGTTTTCATACATACTTATATACTTACATATTTTCATACATACTCCTCGCATTACTTACGATAAAGGAAAGGAAATTACACGTCATCTCGGATCCTCCCGATCCACTAACGGTGCTTTTAGGTACCTCAAGCACCGGTCACCGTTTTCGTCGAACCCGTCGCTTGCGACGAAGGGCTCGACGAGTAAATTAACTCTCAGACACAGCCCACTGAGTTTCTCGCCGGATTTTCTCAGTGGGCACAGCCCACTGAGTTTCTCGCCGGATTTTCTCAGTGGGTTGCGTTTCCGATCCGGTGGTAGATTCTGCGAAGCACGGCTCTTGCTAGGGTTCGTGTTAGCAACGTCGTCAGGTTTGAGCCCCGTGAGCTCACCTACTAATTAAGGTTACGCTGGAATAGCCTCTCAAGGCTACCAGCTTAGGTAGGAAAAAAAAGGAAAGGAAAGATTAAGGAAAGAAAGTGCTTAATGGACAGGCTTAACATCGCTTAAACATCGTTTTTTTTTTATTCTTTATTAGAGCCATACACCCATTAGGTTAAGTCAGCTAAATATATTTTAAGATTTATCAATAATACTTATTGTATATTCTTAGGGATATCGGAAAGAACAAGTTAAAGGATATATATGAAAACATGGGTTTTCATTGTGAATATTATTTTTTTAGCATGGAAGCCATTTTTGAACATTTGATTATTATTATTATTCAGTATTAAGCACTTATTTATTAAACACTATTTATGATTATTATTATTATCGCTTACTCAATTGGCAAAATACCCGGTGCTTCGTTTATGAAATCGTTAGCACAGGATTGTCACACATAAAACATACATAAAATACACACATAAAAATCAAACCCGCAGAGTTATAATTTGCGTAATTACTGGTGGTAGGACCTCTTGTGAATCCACGCGGGTAGGTACCGCCACCCTGCATATTTCTACCGTGAAGCAGTAATGCGTTTCGGTTTGTTATATATTTGTTATATAAGCGGTTTGAGTTCAATTCAATTAAGTAACTAATTATATACTAACTTAATCTACATCTTTACTGGTGGTAGGACCTTATTTGACTCCGCACGGGTAGCTATCACCACCCTGCTTATTTCAGCCGTGAAGTAATAATGCGTTTCGGTTTGAAGGGTGGGGCAGCCGTTGTAACTATACTTGAGACCTTAGAACTTATATCTCAAGATGGGTGGCGCATTTACATTGTAGATGTCTTTGGGCTCCATTAACCACTTAACGCCAGGTGGGCTGTGAGCTCGTTCCGCCATCTAAGAAATAAAAATAAAAAATATGTTTTCTTAGCAGCATTTTACGGCTGATACATTGGCGTACGTCAAGTCTATTCATGGCGGTTGCTTTGTCTGTATGCTAATGTTGTTGGACGGTCACCGTCGCGACCGCACCAGGTTCGAAGGTCGAATGTAGGACGACCACTGAATTGTGTAAACCTAAAAACAAGAACATTAAGATTGTTTTTGTTTAAAGTTTATCGGTTTGTTAGTGGACAGAAATTATTTATGGTATTTCGATCTTTCTTACTTCTTTGCTATTTTCATAATTTTTTCTACCAAACACGGTGATTCCAATCGTTTTATCACTCCATCGGAGACTTAACTTGCGTCTCGAGTTGGATAACAGTATTCCCGATGACTACCTACAAACTAGGCGCTTACCGTTAGATAGGCCGTAAGCTCGTCAGCCTATCATTGCCAATAAACAATTTTGATTGCCAATTTAGAAGCTGCGTTCGAATCTTGTCTCATGACCAACTAATAGAATTAAGCAAAATAGAATATTTTCAAAAAGCTTAAAAAGTATGTAAGCTTACCATATTTAAAAAGAAAATAATAAGCCATTCAGTTTTCTTTTAATTCAGGTTTAATCTTTTCTTGTATACAAGTCGCAATTATCTGATATTATAATTGCAATTAGCTCATACATTATTTGGTAATTTAAACAATTCTAACACTATATTAATTATCGAGTTAACAATGAATACAAAAACAGAAGAATCGTCTGTACCAAATTTATAATTAAATAGAATTGAAAATTTATACCTACAAAATTTAAGATTTTCCAAAAAATCAATAAATATTTTTTTTTTACCATTACGGATCTCATTTTCGATAAGCCAATATCCTGAGCTGTCGCTGTCGCTTTTCCCAACAATAAATAAAATTGGTACAACACTAAATTTGCCACCATTCACTTCTAAATTTGAACAATAGCAATTTAAGTACGTCGATATTGTAAAATAAACAGGCAGGTTTGTAAAAAAAACATATTTAACAGGCAATAAGATTATGCTGTACGTTATAATACAATAAACTAAAATGAATAAGATTTTAAATTAATCTGACTAATTATTAAAACAAATGAACTAGGGAATAGGTGCACCTACTTATATACTCATGAAGATACAATAAAAACATGATCACTAAAATGAAAATTAAACGAATCCACATTTAAGAATACCGCCAGCGTAGTTTGAGTGTCTCATCAACTGACTAGAGTATATAAATATACTCTAGTCAGTCAGACTAGAGTATATAAATATACTCTAGTCAGTTGTTAATTGTAATCAAAATTTAAGGAAATATGTTATTTTTATTTCAACATCAATCTTCGACGTTCATAATCTAGTTGCGAGCGAACAAAAGGCTCAGACTATTATTGAACCTTGGCCCGACCTCCGCGCATCCTCGCTCCACATGTACAATTGTTCCGTCCGTGCCATCTATCAATATTCTAAGCTAATTATTTATCATCGATAAGCAGATGCTGCAAGCCCGCACGGATGCGTCCCACCCAAATGGTTATTTCTCCCGTGATGCAAATATACATCACTACATAGTATAAAACAAAGTCGCTTTCTCTGTCCTTATGTATGCTTAAATCTTTAAAACTACGCAACGGATTTTGATGCAGTTTTTTTAATAGAAAGAGTGATTGAAGAGGAAGGTTTATATGTATAATAACATCCATTAAATAGTGAAGAAATCAATAATAAATTACAGTTTCCGAAGCGAAGCGAGGGCGGGTCGCTAGTATACGATAATCCCGCCATCGGAGCAGAGTTCATCCATATTATCTGGAACCGCTGCGTTCATCGACAGCAAGGGCGGATCCAGGGGGGGGGTCATGGGGGTCATGACCCCCCCCTGAGCTGGTCCCTAGGTGGACCACATATTGAACATAATGATTTTAGGACACAATATATTGTTGCTCCTTATATTGCTCCTTAATTAATTTAATATAATATAATAACTTTGTATGATGGCAAATGTTTGGGAACGAACGCATCGAAAATTGGAATTTTACTGCGCCACACTCGCACGCGCTTGTCGACTGCGTAACGTCTAGGTCTTTCTCTACGTTGCGCAGACTTAAATCGTGGCTAAGATCAATGGTTGAAGATCGCGTAACCGGACTGGCACTTCTCCACGTTCATAAAAACGTACCCATTGACGTAAATGACGTAATAACGCGTTTCGGGAGAAGACGTAAAAGAAAAATTGATTTTGTTATTTAAATATATGTAATTTGTCTGTTTCTATTTTGTTTGTTGGAAACCCTTGTCGTACCACTTTTGCGGAGTTTTGCGTCATACCCCTCGACATACCTGTAGCTGTTATGACAAACCGTTCACCACGGTTATGGAATATAAATAAGCTGCTTCATTCCGGGCGTGATTATTTACTATAGGAGGGCCCTGCACTGCGTCCCTCTCGATACTCCCTCGCTCTTACATATCGAGGCGTCAGTGTGCCGCATCGCGCTGACGGGACACCAGCCGATCGTCATCGCATCCGTCTATCTCCCCCCTGACAAACCCCTCCTGAGCAGTGACCTCGAGACGCTGCTCGGTATGGGGGACGCGGTCATTCTGGCAGGCGATTTAAATTGCCACCACACTAGGTGGAACTGCCATCGCACGAATGTGAACGGTAGGCGTCTCGACGCGTTTTATAGACGACCTCACATTCGAAATATTCAGCCCCCCGACCCTCACGTGCTATCCCTACAACGCCGCGCGTCGTCCGAGCACAATAGATCTGGCACTGCCTAGGAACGTAACTCTGCGCTTGCGCTCCATCGAGGCAATGTAAGAACTCGACTCAGACCACCGACCTGTCGTCATGCAGCTCGGTCGCCCACTTAACCGCGAGCCAGATACGAGGACCATGGTGGATTGGAAGAAGCTGGGCACGTGCTTAGCTGACACCGCTCCACCAATCCTCCCCTGCGGCCCGGATTCAACTCCATCCCCCGAGGACACAGTCGAATCCATAAACATCTTCACTCATCACGTCTCGACCGCGATCATAAGATCTTCTAAACAAGTCGATGTGGAGGACTGCTTCCACCGCATCAGACTTTCCCCCGAGCTTAGGGATCTCTTAAGAGTCAGGAACGCGGCAATCCGGGCCCACGATCGATATCCCACGGATTCAAACCGGGCTCGGATGCGTCGCCTACAGCGGGAGGTCAAATCCCGCCTAAGCGACGCCTGAAATGAAAATTGGGATAGTTACTTAGAAGAACTCGCGCCCACTCACCAAGCATACTGGCGACTAGCTAGGACCCTCAAGTCCGAAACTATCGTCATTATGCCGCCTCTTGTACCCCCTCAGGCCAACCACCGGCTTACGATGACGATGACAAGGCAGAGTTGCTGGCCGATGCACTGCAAGAGCAGTGCACCACCAGCACTCAACACGCGGACCCCGATCACACCGAGTTAGTCGACAGGGAGGTCGAGCGCAGAACTTCCCTGCCGCCCTCGGACGTGTTACCCCCCATTACCACTTCCGAGGTTAAGGAGGCGATCGATAACCTGCAACCACGGAAAGCTCCCGGATCCGACGGCATCCGCAACCGCGCGCTTAAATTGTTACCAGCCCAACTAATAACGATTTTGGCCACCATTTTAAATGCTGCTATGACGAACTGCATCTTTCCCGCGGCGTGGAAAGAAGCTGACGTTATCGGCATACACAAGCCGGGCAAACCGAAGAACGAAACCGCGAGTTACCGCCCCATCAGTCTCCTCCCGGCGATAGGCAAACTATACGAACGGCTCCTTCGTAAACGCCTCTGGGACTTCGTCGCGTCCAACAAAATATTGATCGACGAGCAGTTTGGATTCCGCGCCAGACACTCGTGCATCCATCAAGTGCACCGCCTCACGGAGCACATCTTACTAGGGCTGAATAGGCGGAAACCCATCCCGACAGGAGCCCCCTTCTTCGATATAGCGAAGGCGTTCGACAAAGTCTGGCACAACGGTTTGATATACAAACTGTATAACATGGGAGTGCCAGACAGACTCGTGCTCATCATACGAGACTACTTGTCGAACCGTTCGTTCCAATATCGAGTCGAGGGAACGCGTTTCCGCCCCCGTCACATCACAGCCGGAGTCCCGCAAGGCTCCGCCCTCTCCCCGTTACTATTCAGTTTGCATATCAATGATATACCCCGGTCTCCGGAGACCCATCTGGCGCTCTTCGTCGATGACACCGCCATCTACTACTCGTGTAGGAAGAAGGCGTTGCTTCATCGACGACTTCAGACCGCAGCTACCACCATGGGACAGTGGTTCCGGAAGTGGCGCATCGACATCAACCCCACGAAAAGCACAGCGGTGCTCTTCAAAAGGGGTCGCCCTCCGAACACCACGTTGAGCATCCCTCTTCCGTCTAGGCGCGTCGACACCTCCGCCTCCGCCATTCGCCCAATCACGATGTTCGACCAGCCCATACCGTGGGCACCGAAGGTCAAATATTTAGGCGTCACCCTCGACAGAAGGATGATATTCCGCCCCCATATTAAGACGGTACGCGATCGTGCCGCCTTCATTCTAGGCCGTTTCTACCCGAGGATATGCAGGCGAAGTAAAATGTCCCTTAGAAATAAGGTGACACGCTACAAAACTTGCACACGCCCAGTCATGACCTATGCAAGTGGAGTGTTCGCTCACGCGGCCCGCACTCACTTAAAATCCTTCCAAATTATTCGATCCCGTTTTTGCAGGATAGCCGTCGGAGCCCCTTGGTTCGTCAGGAACGTCGACCTCCATGACGATCTGGACTTAGAGTCCATCAGTAAGTATCTACAGTCGGCGTCGATGCGCCACTTCGATAAAGCGGCACGACACGAGAACCCTCTCATCGTGGCCGCCGGTAACTACATTCTCGATCCTGCGGACAGAATGGAAAGCAGTCGACGTCGCCCAAAACACGTCATCTCGGATCCTCCCGATCCACTAACGGTGCTTCTAGGTACTTCAAGCACCGGTCACCGTCCTCGTCGAACCCGTCGCTTGCGACGAAGGGCTCGACGAGTAAATGAACTCTCAGACACAGCCCACTGAGTTTCTCGCCGGATCTTCTCAGTGGGTCGCGATTCCGATCCGGTGGTAGATTCTGCGAAGCACGACTCTTGCTAGGGTTCGTGTTAGCATCGTCGTCAGGTTTGAGCCCCGTGAGCTCACCTACTAGTTACGGTTACGCTGGAATAGCCGCTCCAGGCTACCAGCTGAGGTAGGAAATAAAAAAAAATCCCTGATAGTGCTTCTCTGGATGTCTTCAAGAGAAGATGACAATATGTACGTGTAAATGTACAAGTTATTATGTTTTTCAAGTATACAATAAAGAATAAATATTTTTAAGTACAGTACTTACGTACATTAATAAAATACCTACTTTTTACTTGTATCTATTGTTATCAAAATTAAATTATAAGTTCTAGACTTGACCATGACTATGTGACCCCCTCCTGGCACCAAAGCTGGATCCGCCCTTGATCGACAGTGCGTTTCCAAAGATCTTTTTTGCCACGTACCATCCGGCTTTGGAATGAACTCCCCTCCACGGTGTTTTCCGAGCGCTATGACATGTCCTTCTTCAAACGAGGCTTGCGGAGAGTACTTTATGGTAGGCAGCGGCTTGGCTCTGCCCCTGGCATTGCTGACGTCCATGAGCGACGGTGACCACTTACCATCAGGTGGGCCGTATGCTCGTCTGCCTAAAAAGGCAATAAAAATAAAATAAAAAAAGATAATCGAAACATATTTATGACGGCGCCAAGGATGGCTGGGCGACAGTACCGTCAGCATTCGTATTCGGTGTAACTGAGTTTATTCCAATTGAAGTCAATAAAACCTTTTGAATACTAATTATTGAAACTCTCAACAAATAATTTTCACAATGACAGGGTAAACTGACAGTTTAGTTCTGACTGACTGACAAGGCCGACCTTTTTTTTTCTTCCTATCCTAGTAACTTCGAGGGGTTATTCTAGACTCACCGAGCTAGTAGGTGAGCTCTCGGGGCTCAAACCGTAAGTGTTGATAACACTGACTCTAGCAGAGCAGTTCTTCGCAGAATCTACCTCCGGATCGGAAATGCGACCCACTGAGAAGATCCGGCGAGAAACTCAGTGGGCTGTGTCTACGGGTTAATTTTTACGTCGAGCCCTTCGTCGTAAGCAACGGGTTCGGCGATGACGGTGACCGGTGCTTGAGGTACCTAAAAGCACAGTTAATGCAATAGCGACTTCTTCCTACACGAGTAGTAGATATCCGTGTCATCGGCGAAGGGCGCTAGATGCGGAAGATTAAATATAGTATATTATTTATATCATTAGTTTTCGGAACTACACAATCAAGCTTCGCAATTTAATATCCCCAATTTGAAATAATAGAAGTCTCGGCCTACGGAGAGTCCCTACTGTGTCCCGTTTGCGCGGTTAGATCTTAGATAGTGTCGAGTATTAAGAATTTAATGGCCAAGTTCATATTGCATTAAGATATCATCACCCTTCGCTTATGATTAGTTAACCGAGGACTTCACAGATATGGACTTAGGTTTCCTGTTGATCGTCACTGGTTTTATAATGCACACAAATGGTACGAAGTCGTCGTGGCCTAAAGTATAAGACGTCCGGTGCATTCGTATGTAGCGATGCAACGGTGTTCGAATCCCGCAGGCGGGTACCAATTTTTCTAATGAAATACGTACTTAACAAATGTTCATGATTGACTTCCACGGTGAAGGAATATTAACATAGTGTAATAAAAATCAAACCCGCAAAATTATAATATGCGTAATCACTGGTGGTAGGACCTCTTGGGAGTCCGCACGGGTAGGTACCACCACCCCGCCTATTTCTGCCGTGAAGCAGTAATGCGTTTCGGTTTGAAGGGTGGGGTAGCCGTTGTAACTATACTGATACCTTAGAACTTATATCTCAAGGTGGGTGGCGCATTTACGTTGTAGATGTCTATGGGCTCCAGTAACCACTTAACACCAGGTGGGCTGTGAGCTCGTCCACCCATCTAAGCAATAAAAAAAAAACAATACCTAACGGAGTCACGTTAAAATATCAGTTTAAGTTAAAATATATAATTAAAAGTAAATTAAGTTGTCTCAATATTCGGTTGCAACAAAACATTTTTGTTACAGGACCACGTCGCAATGTCATAAAGTAACTAGTGGGATCTGTTTTTCATATATTTTAAATTTCAGATATTTAAAATGATATTTTAGCAGTCTCGACTGACGCGGTTTCGGCGATTGTACTAGTTATACAATCGTGATATGGGGAATCGAAAAAATACTATTCGTAAGAGCCCAAGTAATTTTTATGCACTTTGCATCATATTTTTTTTCTTTATTGCTTAGATGTTAATTGGTTACTGGAGCCCATAGATATTTACAACGTAAATGCGCCACCCACCTTGAGATATAAGTTCTAAGGTCTCAGTATAGTTACAACGGCTGCGTCACCCTTCAAGCCGAAACGCATTACTGCTTCACGGCAGAAATAGGCGGGGCGGTGGTACCTACCCGTGCGGATTCACAAGAGGTCCTATCACCAGTAAAAGTTACCTATTTAAATAAGTTACCTATTTAAAACTCAAATAAGATCTCTCGAGCAATTACCAAATCCGCGCCTTTAATTTTCCAACCAACGGACACTCTCGGAACCCTATTTATTGTCTACATCCAACGGTACCTAATATAATTGAAATTTAATAACAAACGCAAAATATTTAGGTCGTCGAATAATAAAACGATGATGCGCAGACCTTTCGACCCAATAATTGCATATAAATGACCGTCCGCTTCTTAATAATCCCTGGCTTCTGCGTATTTTAACAGAAATACTCGCGAAGATTCCATTGTTATGGTAATTTGATTTGTCGTCCTCCAAACGTGGTACGAAAAACATTTAACGGTTAGTTGTACTCTGCTGTGGTCATTGCCGGTCGAAAAGAAGCCGTAAGCTTAGAACATCTGGTACATTTTAGCGTGGTGCATACTTTTGTACGTTAGCTATTAAAACTGAAAAGTTCATGTTGTTAGAATATTGGAAACCGCACGGATAGGTACCACCACCCCGCCTATTTCTGCCGTGAAGCAGTAATGCGTTTCGGTTTGAACGGCGGGGTAGCCTTTGTAACTATACAGAGACCTTAGAACTTATATTGGTAGGTGACGCATTTACGTTGTAGATGTCTATGGGCTCCAGTAACCACTTAGCACCAGGTGGGCTGTAAGCTCGCTTACCAATCTGAGCAATAAAAAAATTTAAAAAATGACGTCATACTTTTGACCGAAAGGAAAAGTGCCTCTCAATTCAAACAGTACGTTGTTTTGTGTTTATTTTCCCAATGGCTTGCAAAGGATTAATAAATCATCAAAGTTTTAGAATAGTATGTTAACTGTATATAGAATTTGATTGTTAATTTTCAACAGTACATTGTGTTGTGTAATTCTTTCATTAGTTGTTTTTTTTTTCTAGAATTCTCTGTCATGCTTTATTAGCTCGTTAGCAATAAAAGTACTTTGACTCATGTACAGGGCTATTATAGATTATGCGCCTTTCAAATTGTGTGTGTTAGCTTAAGGCGAATGTTTACTTTACCCAAAAATTATAAAGTTAGAGTTTTGGATCACTTAGTTTGACGCACGGATATTCTTATTGCTTATTAATTCATAAAGTACTTGTATATTTACTTATTCGAGCAATTTTCAGTTTGGTAATTCAATAAACTTATATACTATTTACTTCATTTCAATTCAAATACTAATATCGGGTTTTGTGGATGTCACAGCAATTTTTTTTTATACTTTCATTAACATAAGATAGCATTGTAAAATATTCACTTTCGATTTACTTTTTTAATATTTCAGAGATGTATTTTTTTTTAAATAAACATTTAAGCTACTTATTGTCTTTGATAATTATATATTCCATGCAATATAATATATACTAGTGGTCCCGCAGTAGTCGAAATTCGACTATAATTAATTGGAATTGTAAGTTTGTACACTATTATGATTGTATTTTATACTTCTATAATCACAAATTTCGCCAAGACTACACTATAAAAAATATTAACAAAGACAAACAATATTTAATCTATTCTCAATTTGACAACAGACGTCAACAACAAAAGCTTGACAATAAATAGTATGCATGCGTGTGTGCGTCAAATACATGGTATGTAGTGTGTGTAATGTTTTCTTTATTGATTTAATGTACATTTAATGCATTATTTAAAAAAAATTTTAGCATTGTGCACTTCTTCTCTACATTCTCTATAAGTGTGGAAAATTTCATACTTCTCCGTCCGCGCAATTTTCGTAAAAAGGGATACAAAGTTTTCGCTTCACGTATTAATATATAGATATTTTTAAACATCAAAACGTGAAGCGTCGTCTTAACAATACTGTCATGCTTTCTTCTCATTAATGATCTGCATTAGATATCATTATTAATTGGACTGAGAGTGATTAAAGTGCCTCCTTTCGTTGTTGTGGATGGGCATCAATCAATAATGACAGTTACATACCTATCTCTTCTTGATGCGCATAACCAGATGTACTATTAACACCTGATGTTTCAAATGTTTTTTTTGTTGTTGTTGTTGTTGTGACTTCGAATAAGTTTTATCTAAAAATGTGTATGTAATTAGACAGTCGTACGAGTAAGACAATTGAAGTCGTCGTGGCCTAAAAGATAAGACGTACGGTGCATTCGTGTTCAAGCGATGCACCGGTGTTCGAATCCCGCAGGCGGGTACCAATTTTTCTAATGAAATACGTACTCAACAAATGCTCACGATTGACTTCCACGGTGAAGGAATAACATCGTGTAATAAAAGTGAAACCCGCAAAATTATAATTTGCGTAATTACTGGTGGTAGGACCTGTTGTGAGTCCGCGCGGGTGGGTACCACCACCCTGCCCATTTCTGCCGTGAAGCAGTAATGCGTTTCGGTTTGAAGGGTGGGGCAGCCGTTGTAACTATACTGAGACCTTACAACTTATATCTCAAGATGGGTGGCGCATTTACGTTGTAGATGTCTATGGGCTCCAGTAACTACTTAACATCAGGTGGGCTGTGAGCTCGTCCACACATCTAAGCAATAAAAAAAATCAGTATTTTGTTTTTGTTCGTTGTTCAACAAACACCTTATATTCTACTAGCGACCCGCCCTCGCTTCGCTTCGGAAACTGTAATTTATTATTGATTTCTCCACTATTTAATGGATCTTATGATACATATAAACGTTCCTCTTCAATCACTTTATCTATTAAAAAAAATCGCATCAAAATCCGTTACGTAGTTTTAAAGTTTTAAGCATACATAGGGATATAGGGACAGAGAAAGCGACTTTGTTTTATACTATGTAGTGATATGTCTATGGTACTGCTACGTTTAATTATCTCTTTAAAACATGAATACAACAGAACAATATTATTTACATTATTTAAACCTATAGAAAGAAATATTAAATTAATACAATAAACACAAAGTTTCTCATTGTCGCCGCTCACAAACATAAAGGTAGGTACCACCACCCTGCCTATTTCTGCCTGTGAAGCAGTATTGCGTTTCGGTTTGAAGGGTGGGGCAGCCGTTGTAACTAACTATAGGTACTTGAGAACTTAGAACTTATATCTCAAGGTGGGTGGCGCATTTACGTTGTAGATGTCTATGTGCTCCAGTAATCACTTAACACCAGGTGGGCTGTGAGCTCGTCCACCCATGTAAGCAATAAATAAAAAATAAAAATAAAAACAAAAAAAATTATCGCCCCCAGCCAAACAATCATACATTGCTACATTGACTTCATTCGTAAGCAATAAAAATTCGAATCTACAAAGACGTAACATGCTTTAAATCATCGATAATGCAATTAATTATTGATCTATAATTAATTGAATTAAAGCTATGGACATCTCATTCGGTACATCATAAGCGTACCGCGTGGACTCTTTGAAACGCCGCCTTACCTTCGACCCGTCTTCGAGCACAGCTATAAATTAATGTGAGGTCGTTAATTACGTGTTCTAAGTACTTACATAAGGTAAGCGAGTTTTTTTTTCTCATCAGTAAGATGGTTGA
This sequence comes from Bombyx mandarina, assembly GCF_003987935.1. The sequence continues at coordinate 415,227 of NW_021011510.1, read as the reverse complement.
GTTGTCCTTTATAACCTACTAGCAACCCGCCCTCACTTCGCTTCGGAAACATTAAAACACACATGAAACCAAAAAATAAAAATAAAAAATAAAATAAAAAAAGTTGCCTATGTTCATCAGGGACAATGTCGGCTTCTAATGGAAAAATAATTTTTCAAATCGGTCCAGTAGTTTCGGAGCCTATTCGAAACAAACAAACAAACAAATCTTTCCTCTTTATAATATTAGTATAGATATAGACTAGCGACCCGCCCTCACTTCGCTTCGGAAACTGTAATTTATTATTGATTTCTCTACTATTTAATGGATGTTATCATACATGTAAACCTTCCTCTTCAATCACTCTATCTATTAAAAAAAACCGCATCAAAATCCGTTGCGTAGTTTTAAAGATTTAAGCATACATAGGGACAGACAGATATAGGGACAGAGAAAGCGACTTTGTTTTATACTATGTTGTGGTGATAATGAATGGATGGAACCCATGGACATCAGAAGGCGAATACCGTCACCCGCCTGGAGACAAAGTGAAAGTCTCAATGATATAAAAGTTTATGAGGCTCATTTTTGGAAAAAAATAAAAAAATGTTCTAGATTTATACAGAACATAATGGAATACAATCAAAATCAGTTACTACACAATTTCCATGGTTTTTCGCGTAGCAAGATGGCGATTATAAATCAGCTTCGCTTTAGATTACTGCAATACATTCTTACTACTACAAACGGATTCCATCGGTTAAATCAATGCATTCCTTTTCTCCCTTCAGAACCTGTCCCGCACCTACTAAGTCTCACAACCCTTCATTGTAGCAAAAGTATATCCATAATAGCATTCTAGTAGTTTTAAATACTAGTAACACTTTTGTAGGAAAATAGGCGGCACGGAATTTTCCAGAACATCTTTTCGTGTAAGGTCACCATCAGCACACCGTTGGATTACCTTCCACGGAGATGGTTTCTTATGGATTCATTTAAATAGATCTTTACATTATTGTCACTTTTCCATCAGTGGATGTTTTTTTGTGGCCATTACTAAAATCGATTTAAATATGTTAAAAACATTAGCGTTGCCACACGAGCTAAAATTAATTATAGGTAAGTTAGTTAATTAGTTTGTTTAAGACGTGTTTTTTTTTTTTATATTGAATTATATTAAATGTGACGAAATCCAATAATTTGTCCGGTTTTTGTTGAGTTGTAAGACATAACTTAAATTACTCTTAGGATTTAGTTGAGAATACGAATAATATTCTAATTTCGGCAAATAACATCGTAAAACTGTATAGTATTCTAAGAGTCAAGAAATGAAATGAAATAATGTTTGCTTATTTCTACGCGACGCAGCTTCGAACCAGCAATCCTATGACCGCTATTTAGTTACTACCAGATGACCCGTGATTCTCTATCCAAAGCAAAAAAAAAAGAATTGTGTGATGTGGTAGTGACAGCATTGTTAATCACTCACACACCTGATGATCTCTCAACACTAATAGTCCGCAACATCTGTTCACGACTTAACCTAACCTAATCTATCTCAAGAAGAAGGAGGTACGTCCTTACGGATCCATCAGATCCAATAACCTTTGCATTAGACGCCTTCAGCTCTAACACTAGGAGCAGGCTTAAGGACCTCGGTAACCGTACTCGTCGAACTCGACAAAGAGTTCGACGTGAAACTTAACCCATAAATTAGCTCGCTAAGTTTTTCGCCGGATCTTCTCAGCGGGTCGCGATTCCGATCCGATAGTAGAGTCATTCACGAAGCAGCTGCTCTTGAGCTGTTAGGTCTCCTTCGAAGGTGCTCGGGCAGCTGCTAGCAAATCCCACCCCTCCTGGCTGAGCCTTTGCTCGCCCACATGTCCTGGTGAAACTGGAAAGCCTCAGGGCCACCAATAATCCTTCAATCATAAAAAAGGAGGAGGCCTGGAGATCAGTAATACAGGTCTTTGAACCTGGTACAGACTTCAGCTCTTTCAAAGGTTTACAAAATAAATTATAAGGTTAAAATAACTTATTATTCTCCCAACAGAATGCCAATAAATCGATAATGTTATTTCTAAACAAGGATTCATCAGAATTTATATTTGTTAGAGTCAATATATTAAGAATGTGTATAAATTATGGGAATTTGCTCAACAGAACTAATCAACAAAACAGTAAAACGGTCGAAATAAAATTCAAATTTAACACATTCACATGTTAATTTATGTGACAAATTAAAATTCAAATTTAATTTAGTGTCTTATAACGCTTTCAATTGAACGACCTATTTATTGTTGTTTATTTTTATATTGTTACTTTAATAACTGTTATTTTAATAATTATTAACTGTTATTTTAATTTATTTTTGACGAAGCATGTTGCTGATAAAAGTAGGAACATTGTGTTCTTTTTTTTTATAATAAATAAATTAATTATGATTATAATAAAAAAAAAAATAAAAAAAAAATATATATATATATAATAGATTTTAATAACAATGTTCGATTTTAATCGATTGTTTGTTTTTTATTACTTATTATAAAATATTATTAATGTACGAAAAAAGCAGTAAAGCTTAAAATCCCGATGGTAGGGCGAATTGTAAGCCTGCCTGGGTGAGATACCAGCATCTTGCCTATTTCAGCCGCGAAGCTGTCATGCACACGTGCTTGAAGCATGTGCGCGCCTTTTTTTTCCCTACCTATGCTGACAGCCTTGAGAGGCTATATCAGCTTCGCCCTAACGTGTAGGTGAGCTCACGGTGCTCAAACCGGAGTGTTGCTAACACTGGCCCTAGCAAGAGCAGTGCTTCGCAGAATCTACCACCGGATTGGAAACGCGACCCACTGAGAAGATCCGGCGAGAAACTCAGTGGACATGTGCCCGCCACTATACAACCGAGATCTCGATTTTTTTCGCGTGAATGGCTGGATGAACTCACGGTGTTAAGCGATTATCGGAGCCCATAGACATCTACAACGTAAATTCCGCCACCCATCTTGAGATATGAGTTCTAAAGTACCTGCCCCACCCTTCAAACCGAAACGCATTACTGCTTTACGTCAGAAATAGGAAGGGTGGTGGTACGTACCCGTGCGGACTCACAAGACGTAAATTACTTCTTATTATTTACGTCTTATAAATTATATTTATCATGAATATTATAAATTATAAATTACGTCTTACGTCTACCTTAAAATATTACGTCTTAAGAATGCTGATTCATCTTGTAATGTTTATCAGCTCGCTTACTACTTAACACTTACTGGTGGTAGGACCTCTTGTGAGTCTGCCCGGGTAGGTACCACCACCCTGCCTATTTCTGCCGTGAAGCAGTTATGCGTTTCGGTTTGAAGGGTAGAGCAGCCGTTGTAACTATACTTGAGACTTTAGAACTTATATCTCAAGGTGGGTGGCGCATTTACGTTGTAGATGTCTATGGGCTCCAGTAACCACTTAACACCAGTGGGCTGTGAGCTCGTCCACCCATATAAGCATTAAAAAAAAAAAGATTTATTTATAGTCGAGTGGCACAGAACGTCAATGGACATATGTCCAGCACATATTATCGACTAACAAACCTACTTGTAATAACAAGGCAAGCTTAATTTAAATGTCCGATAATAATATACTACTGCAACGGAGAATTCGTTCATAAATATCTTATTGTGTGTACAAGACATTATCCTTGGGTATCGAATGTTTGATTTTAACGATCCCTTGTTACTGTTATCAGATAAATAAATTATGCTTCTATAAATATTTGTCATTTTGGGATTAGCTTACTTTAGATTATTTTGAAATAGGTGTGATAAAAATCAATCCATAGAACCGATGTCGATATAAACGAAAACTGTTATTGTGAATTAAGGAGGTCAAAAAACGAACCCTATTAATTTTTTTGTTAATTAGATATTATGTTCTTTTTTGAAACTTTGAAGATACTGTATAAAAAGTTTTTTTTTCCATAATATATTTACATGCTTATTTTTAAGTAATTTTCATTAACCAATTATGTAAGCTAAGACTGCTTTATAGACTTTAGCCATCACAGAATACCAAATTAGCAGAGAGGATATCTTCCAATATACTACGAAATGCATTTTTTATACATACATTTAACCCCGCGTCCATATGTATGGCGCTGTTACAATGATCTGTGGTTGTATATGCCACTTAAGCTGCGTGTAATTAACATTAACAATTATGTAATCCAATACTGCTTTATAAGTAATATAGGCTTCAGTTATCACAGGATACCAGATTAGCAGTGAGGTTATTTCCTGATATTATGTCTAGCAATATATTTAACTCCGCGTGCATATGTATGTCGTTGTTACAATGATCTGTGGTTGTCTTTGTCACTTAAGTCGCGTGCAATTGTCATTAACAGTTATGTAATCCAAGATTTCTTTATAGGCAATATGGGGTTCAGCTATCACAGATTACCAGATTAGCAGCGAGGTTATCTCCTGATACTATGTCTAGCAATATATCTTTTATATATTAACTCCGCGTGCATATGTATGGCCTCACGTCATTACGGATCCTCCTGATCCATTAACGGTGCTTTTAGGCACCACAAGCACCGGTCACCGTCCTCGTCGAACCCGTCGCTTGCGACGAAAGGCTCGACGAGCGAACTAACCCATAGACACAGCCCACTGAGTTTCTCGCCGGATCTTCTCAGTGGGTCGCGTTTCCGATCCGGTGGTATATTCTGCGAAGTACTGCTCTTGCTAGGGTCAGTGTTAGCAACTCTCCGGTTGAGCCCCGCGAGCTCACCTACAAACGTTAGGGCGAAGCTGAAATAGCCTCTCAAGGCTATCAGCATAGGTAGGGAAAAAAAATAAAAAAAAAGTATGGCGTTGTTACAATAATCTATGGTTGTCTATGCCACTTACGTTGCGGGTAATTTTGTCAATAAACAATTATGTAATCCAAGACTGCTTTATAGGTAATATAGGCTTCAGTTTTCACAGAATATCAGATTAGCGGCGAGGATATCTTCCAATCTACTACGTAATGCATTTTTTATATACATTTAACTCCGCGTGCATATGTATGGCGTTGTTACAATAATCTGTGGTCGTCTGTGCCACTTAAGTCGCGTGTCTCCTAACGGGGATCGTTAGAAAAAAAGCTAGCAATTGCGAGTAATAGGTGAATGCAACCGAGCTTACTGCGCACGATCGCAGCACCTGGCGCGAACTTAAGGTTGTCACTTCGTTTATTTTGACACGTTTTTATAATGTACTAGCTGTACCAGTTCACTTCGCTGTCCATTTAAAATTAACATTATTATTTCTCACCCCCACAAAGATTCTCATCATTAACACCCCCGCAACTGATGTAGGGAGTCCAAAACTCATGTAAATATTAGCCTATCCCTTAAGTACATGTATTTTCTACATGGATACCAAGTTTCAAGTCAAAAGGATGCATGTCTCAGTAGTTATTATGGAACATCCGTAAAAACCACTGTAGATTTATATATTAGTATAGATGTATCTTTTGTTTATAACGTAATCCTTGAACATCATATTAACCGACGGCGAGATTAACTTGAAAACTAGCAGACGCGTCAGGGTTCAATGCCAATATAATTATTTTATGACTACGTGCTAATATTCTAACTAGGGACAACAGAATAAAAAAGAAGATTAAATTAATTAATGATTCATTTTTATATTTAGGTGTGTTTTTATTTAGTTTTTAATCTGCATAATTAAACATGATTTCTTTCGAAATTATACATCTGCTTTTGATTAAAAAACGATAAAACTTATCGTAATCAATCATTTAAAATGTAGAAGAAATTTATTTTTTGAAATGTCTGTTTTTATTTTAAAGGACACATCGCGAGTAATATATTTTATTTATAAGTAGAATTCGAAAACATGTTCCGTGAGGTACTCAACTAGTTTTGAGCTATCATTTAGTTGGTGTTTTTGTTGATAAATTGACAATAAATTCCATTTCAACTTGAGAAAAATAAATTATGAATCCAGTTGACAGTAAAATCAAAGTATATGAAAAACTAAACCATTGACAACCCTACGTCAGAAAGCAGAGCCTGGGGGCAAAGCGTGCTCCAAACACACCTAGATTCAAATTGTATCTTTAGTTCACTGTTTGAAGTCCGTTATCACGAACCCTCGCCACTTTAAATTGAGTCCATTTGTTTTAGTAATGGATGAACGCCAGCCGGTATTTAGACGTGTTTTTGAAACATTCTTCTTTTTAATTCGATTTTCAAATCTGAAGATTGTTAATTTTAGCGATCGTTACTTTTTGAAGTGAAACTTCTTTAGGCGCGTGAGGGTAAAATTTTTACAGAACGTCACGCAGGTATGCAACGGAAGTGACATCAAACTACTATTGAAATTAAGTACTTGTCAAATGTCAGTAGTAGTTGTTGTTTTTTTCCAACTGGAAAGGCAAATGTATCATACCATACAGCCTAATATTTTATAATTTCTTGGTGAAAAATGTTAATAGGAATTGAAATGAAATGAAAAGAATTTGGAACATTAATCAAATAGCATGAAATTAAATTAGTCAATTCAATTGGCAAAATATTAGTCATTTACAATTTAGAAATCTAAACATAATATGACTGTCAACACTCAGGTTTGAGATTGACATTTGACAGACTTTTGGCGGGAACATATCTTTCTTTTTCCCTTCCTCTAAGTCTCGGAAATCTAAAGTTTTAGATTTGTATAAATATAAGCAAGACTTATATATTAGTTTGCCAAAAAAGTTTCACTTCTGATATATGTACTTTGTACGCACGCACTTTTTTTTTACACACAGTCAATAGACAAGGTTTTAAATTCAATCGAGGGAAAATTGAAGGTTTTGTTGTGACAATAGGCTGCATTAGTATTGTACAACACAGTCCAGTTCTGTCGCGAAACAGTTTGTTTGTATTAAATTTAAAATAAATTTCATCAGGTCCTCTTGGTCTCGTACGGGACACGGATCGATCCCCGAGACTACCCCCACTGCCCGGGATTGATCCCCTACCTAGCAGGACCGGAATGATTTTCGAGTAGATTGATGATACACATCAAATCAAAAGACAATGCACACATTTGATAGTGAGAGTAGATGATGATTATTTGATACGCGCTGTGATTTGATTGGGACGATAAATAATTGATGGTGATATGGCTTTTAATGTGGCATGGGAAGCGAGGTCAATGTTCCTCCGCAGGCTTCAGATATTTATTAATTATTTTGCTCTTGCACTCATTCATTGATTAATATATTTTAACTAATTATCTATTCTAGTATAGATATCTAAAATAATAATAATAATAATAATTGAGAACAAATCACGTATGGTAATCCAGTCCCAATTCAAGATTCCCTGTGTTATGGGTACCAACCAGGGACTGAGATAAAAAAAATTTTTTTAAATTAATACATAGAGAGATAGTAAGCATCTAGACAAAGAGCAAATAAATCTGTTGTTTTCCTTAAGTCCCGAAACCGCAATTAAGCCCACGACCTTCGGCGCAACAATCAGAAGCGCTAAGTATTGCACCACCCGATCAGTCAAAGTAAATTATAAAAAAATTATAACATTTATAAAAGCTACTTCAATAATGACAGACATTCTATGATGTTGTTCGCCATGTTATTTTATCCAATTATTATTGGTTTTCATATAGTACTTACCAATCACACTAGTACATGAGGTCGTATATCCGTAGGACCATGACGCGGGCAAGTCGAGCTGCAATGATGCTAGCTTCGCTCAGCACGCGCCGCGAGCTGGACGTGGATGGAGCCGTCGTTTGGCCTGCATGGTGCTATTCAGGTATCTTTTTATCAGCCCACAAACGTCCACTGCTGGACATAGGCCTCTCCCAAGCCCGCCACAAAGGCCGGTCCTGCGCTGCCTGCGTCCAGCAAATCCCCGCGAACCTCAATAGATCGTCGGTCCATCTTGTGGGAGGCCTACCCACACTACGTCTTCCGGTACGCGGTCGCCACTCAAGAACTTTCTGGCCCCAACGGCCATCCGTTCTACGAGCAATGTGTCCTGCCCACTGTCACTTCAATGTCGCAATCCTTTGGGCTATGTCGGTTGCCATGGTTTTCCTGCGAATGTCCTCATTTCTGATTTGATTTCGCAGGGAAACTCCGAGCATAGCCTTCTCTATTGCTCTTTGGGTATAAAATTAAACGACACTACTTTTCTCTAAACATCTCATCCGCGCACATCCACAATGCGATCCGGTCTAAAAGCACCAATAATATATTAAATCCGCGATCTCTGGTTTTCCCTATTTAAAATTTGTATTAAATATATCAGAATGCAGTTTAGTACGTATTTTAATGAGCTTTATAAATCGACACATATCCGTTAAATTTAGATTTTAAATTGCCTGATCACCCCGATGGCTAACTACAGCATCGTTTCCCGGTATTACCAGTAAATGACAGACAATGTACTTACATTTATGAATACATACATTGCATCTAGACGTCCTAAAATATTGAATGACATTATGGCCAAGCATTCACTTAATTTTTCAGCGACTTGATTATCCCCAAATCATCTCTTTCTTTAAAAGAAGTTCAATCTGGAACTAAGCGTGGCTATTCTATTAACGTTGCTTCAATAGACCTCAATCATAAAGAGAGGAATATTTAGAACAACAAACAGCTTATTGCGATGAGTACCTATTGTTTTCCGGTTAATAAAAGTTTACGGTTCGTTTCTTTCTCAGTTCAAAAGTTAAATTCCGTGTCAAATCATTGGAGATTGAAATTAAATCGGTTTGGCGTTAAGAATTTTTTTTACGTCTTTGACAATTAAACTTCTTTAGACTTTAAAATGCTGTTAATACCGTAAATACTGGTTATGCGAAAGAAAATATCTTATATATACCCCAAATAATTGCTCATCGTTCAGTCAGTAAGTGCCTTTAACTTTTTTCAAAGTACACTTTTCGCACCATCGCGGGGCGTTTTATAAAATTGACCTATTTTCCTGATATTATCTATACTAATATTATAAAGCTGAAGAATTTGTTTGTTTGAACGCGCTAATCTCAACTACTGGTCCGATTTGAAAAAATCTTTCAGTGTGAGATAGCTCATTTATTGAGCAAGGCTATAGGCTATATAACGCTAATACCAATAAGACCAATAGGACCAAACGGAGCACCAATAAAGAATGTTTCAAAATCGGGGTATTTTTCCCTTTTGAGAGCTTACGCTATATGATGATATACGCCAAACTAATCATTCCACGCTGACGAAGTCGCGTCCAAAAGCTAGTTCATAAATAAATGTACATAGCATAACATATATCGAGCCGTGTATGTGCTTTAATATTTCAAGGACATATACAGGAATAAATTCATTCAAATATACTCAATAATACTTTCAACACAGGATCATATTTTCGATTTCACGATATTACGCACGCTATATACATATACGCTTCGACAAGGCCAACGGTTAGGAAAATATTGTTAAGTCATTCTGTGCATTTTTATTTAAAAGTAAGATTAAAATTAAATAATCTTTTAATCTTTTTGCGTTTGAAAGCTTGTTCAACTGGACTGGACTGGAAAAGTATATTATTCATTCTCTTTTATTAAAAAATAAAAATTATTTTCTTAAAATTAATCAATATTTATTTTTCTAATTCATAGAAACTAAGCAAAAGCCACGTTTTCATTGGACTTCGAACATGTGTATACTTATTGTATATTAATTTATTTATTTATTTGCTTAGATGGATGGACGAGCTCACAGCCCACCTGGTGTTAGGTGGCTACTGGAGTCCATAGACATCTAGAACGTAAATGCGCCACACACCTTGAGATATGAGTTCTAAGGCCTCAATATTGTTATAACAGCTGCCACCCTTCAAACCAAAACGCATTACTGCTTCACGGCTGAAGTAGGCAGTGGTACCTACCCGTGCCGACTCACAAGAGGTCCTACCACCAGTAGTTATGAAAATTATAATTTTGCGGGTTTGATTTTTACCACACGATGCTACTTTTCCTTCACCGTGAAAACCCTTCGAACACCGTTGCATCGCTAGATACGAATGCACCGGACGTCTTATCCTTTAGGCCACGACGACTTCTAAAAGAGTATAAGAGTTTCATTCAGTTTTTGTTAATTCTGCTACGGAACCCAATAATAATCCTATTTTAGTTGAGCATATGTTTGGCATCACTAATATGCCGCTCACACGATTCCAACTAAAGGCCTTTTAAAGTAATCTTAATTATCAATTAGAGGGAACATCGTCACGTAAAATAGATCAAGAGCAAAACTTGCAATCAACAGTTTCACGTCGGAAGTAAACGGTACTCAATGCTCGTTAATCTAAGCGTGGTGGGTGGCAGGTGGTAACATTACCATATGTCTGCGCTTATGCTGATTGATACGATTCATCTTATCGCAATGGCAATAAGGGCGAAAGTGGCCTAACGTTTATGATGAAATATGATTCTTAAAACTAAATTGGTTATTCGTGAAAAGTGGGATAGAACAAGCAATTTTTTTTTTTTTATTGCCCTTGTAGGCAGACGAGCCTACGGCCCACCTGATGGTGAGTGGTTACCGTCGCCCATGGACTTCAGCAATGCCAGGGGCAGAGCCAAGCCGCTGCCTACCGTATTTTTTTGTAATTGCCTAGTGAGAAATTTTTCTTTAAGAATAATTGTAAAATGTATGAAATTAATTGTAATTTAGCGTTTTAATATTGTCTAATCTACACACGAACGCCATGTAATATTTTTATATTATTTTTTCCAGAAAAAAAAAACAAAACATAAAAATTCACGTTCCGGCCAAATTATTAACACAATTAAAATACGAATAATTCATCAATCATACATCTATTTTAGTTTTGAAATTATTTAAATGTCATGTTCATTCGTTTCGTAATTCTCTGGTTCCGTACAATGTGTACAATGTCTTAATCTGAAATCGCAATCTAATTAACCTAATTAACTTCAATTGATAGAAACACTAAGCGAGACGGTAAAACACACTCTAAACGAGAAACAAGAACGTCGTGAATTGTTTTCGTGACAATTAATCTTAACACCTTTTTTCAGTAAGTACCAAGTTATTAAGTACAGTTATCAGAATTGTTAGACACAATTAGTGACAAAAATGACGTATTTCATTTTCTATCCTGGTTGTGTGTTTCACGTGATTAACCAGAGACCATGTAGCTTATAGATTAACGCAGTAATTCTCAACCACTGTGCCGCGGCACTTTTGTGTGCTGCCAAATTTCAAAAGTGTGCCGCCAAATTTTGCGAATATATAATAATGTTAATATTATTAAATTACATAATTTTAAAAGAAAAATATTTTAAACATGAATATTTATTTAAATCCACAAAAAAAATTATAGTATATTTTAGTTTATTTCGTATATTAAAATTTTTTGATAAATTATTTATGCAGTGTGTTGTAGTAAGTAAATAATTTTTATCTTTTTTTTTGTGTGCCGCCAAATCTTGAAATCCATAAATATGTGCCGCAACAAAAAAAAAGTTGAGAATCACTGGATTAACGCATATAATATAGCATAATAATTACACAATGCTTCTAACACGAAAAGGTGTCATTTGTTGATTAATTTAAGTAATTACGTAAAGACGATCTTTTCCTTATTAAATTACACCGACATATGTACAAATCTCCAAGGCTTTCAATTTCCTTGTTTAAATTTTTTATCTAGTTTTATAAATAGTTAAATACCGTTAGAAAATGATCCAGCTAAGCTTATATTTTTTATTATTTCAGAAAATTATTAGGGTTATCGTTTTATTTACTAAATTTATATTACGACTATAAGATTATTATTCGTAATTTGCATTGTAATAGTAACTAAAGCTAAAATTAAACAATCTACAAGTGAGAGAACAGATTAGTAAAGACAAAAAAAGTAAAATTATTTTAATTACAATTTTAATGAACTTTATTCTGCAATAGTGAAAAATATTTGTATAAATAATTAAATCAGGATTGATACACGAAAAATTGTTTAACGTTTTTTTTAAAAGCTTAAAAAGTGTACTAAAATAAAACTAATAAATAAAACTGTAGGTACATTATCTACCTAACGAAATATCCAGAACTTTCCTTGAATTTTATTCAGACTTTTATTTATTTCAATGAATAAATGGGGGAATGATCTGACAGCCTGCGTGGAGTTAAGTAGTTTCTGATGGATGCGGTTACCTTCAGTTCAGTCAAAGTTCATCTCTAGTTTCTAGACTGTTCTCTGACCGCTCGTTGCAAATTTCTTCTCAACACACTTTTATATTTAGTTATTTATTACATATTATTTAAGAATAACTTTTAAGCTTCTCTTCGAGCCACCTATTTGAAACAAATTCCAGATTATCATAATCGGGATAGAATCGTGGTAATGTACCAATTGTATTCAAATATTTTATATCCCTCTCTCCTTTTAGTTCTTGTTAGTTCTTATTTTGAAGGGTGTAGCAGCCGTTGTAACTATACTGAGATCTTAGTATTTATATCTCAAGGTGGGTGGCGCATTTACGTTGTGGATGTCCATGGGCTTAACAACAGGTGGGCTGTGAGCTCGTCCAACCATCTAAGCAATAAAAAAAAAAAAAGGTTCTAGTACAAGCTTACTAAAATAAAAATATTGCTCTATTCGTATTAAAATAGCACCAAAACGTATTTGACACGCAGTAAAAACGAACTGCGATGCAGCAACATAAACTTGACTGTATTCAACTGACGGACTTGTCGGTGAAATAGTTAGCGGCCCTGATTGTTACGCCGAGAGCCTCCAGTTTCACCAGAACAGATGGGCGAGCAAAGGCTCAGCCAGGAGGGCTGGGATTTGCTTACAGCTGCCCGAGCGCCTCCGAAGGAGACCTAACAACTCAAGAGCAACTGATTCGCGAATGAATCTACTACCGGATCGGAATCGCGAACCGCTGAGAAGATCCGGCGAGAAACTCAGCGGACTGATGTATATGCTAGGTTGCACGTCGACCTCTTTTTTGAGTTTGACGAGTACGGCTACCGAAGTCAGGAGTCCCTAAGCCTGCTCCTAGTGTTAGAGCTGAAGGCGTCTAATGCAAAGGTTATTTGATTCAGTGTTTATATATTATGAACGTATTTAAAGGTATATAAGTATGTTTATCATCCACTGGTACCCATAAAACAGGGAATGTTAAATTGGAGCCCTATGATCGTGCGTGAATTGTTGTTAATTATTTATTTATTATTATTATTATTGAATGACATATCTAATTAAACTACCCTATGTAATTTCACTATAACATTTCAAGACAACAGTAGTACCGGAAAAATTTTAAAATTTTGTAATAAAAAAAAAAAAAAATGTCGTGCTTACGGTACAAATATTTCCGCGGTAACCGTAAAACTATAATTCGTCAATTACGATATAAATTGGCACCATCACGCTGTCACACTCGAGAGGAACCCGCCTAATAGCTTGAACTTTTAACGATCAATCTTTCCCACGGACCTTCAATTTTTTGTACCGATCAATATAATATTAAAACTCAGAGCTGCTGTAATGGCGTTGTAACGTTGACATGGTAGATTTAATTGTAGTCTTGTTTGTCTATGCCCAATTATGATTGAATAATTTTTTTTTTTTTTTAATTTGCTATTAGGAAGAGATCGCTTTTAAAAATAATATCGCCTATTGCACAAGTAGTCCAACCTATTACATAAATTAATTATTGTCCGCATAAATATAAGTCCACATATGGAATTTTTTGTTTATTTATTGCGTTGACGGGTGAGCGAATTCACGGCTCATCAGGCGTTAATTTTTTTTTTTATTGCTTAGATGGATGGACGAGCTCACAGCCCACCTGGTGTTAAGTGGTTACTGGAGCCCATAGACATTTACAACGTAAATGCGCCACCCACCTTGAGATATGTTCTAAGATCTCAGTATAGTTACAACGGCTGCCCCATCCTTCAAACCGAAACGCATTACTGCTTCACGGCAGAAATAGGCAGGGCGGTGGTACCTACCCGCGCGGACTCACAAGAGGTCCTACCACCAGTAAATGGTTACGGTTTCCAAGTTGAAACTTGAGGTATATGTCTGATTTTTCTACACTATTTTATTCCTTCCTAAAATGTTGTATCTTCATGCGATATTTGAACCTCAGCATACTCACATTAATCCATACGAATACCAACACCTTCTTATGCTTTAGGTCGCGACGACTTGTTCCCCAATATCAGGAAAATTTAAATTAATTACTATGACGGGTAGGATGCTTCTTGTTGACCGTACAATTTAAAATCAACTGTATAAGTCAAGTGCTATCCGTGACAGTCGCCAGTTGATTTACTGGCAACACCGAGACAGCTGTTCTATATTTATAAAGGGAACCGGCTTTCAAAGCAGCGTACAGACGTGAAAGAAACTTTTCGCGTTTTTTTTTCTTAGTAGCAAATTTTTGTTTAAGGGATTTTCTGACCTGGTTACTAAGACCTTTAAGTCATATCTTATTTAATTTATGTTCTAAATTTTATTAAAAATGATAATATGGAGTGAAATGATATGAAATAAAATGAAGATGATTAATTTGAGATCAACTGGGATGAAATTAAATGAGATGAGATGATATGGGATGAAATATAATCTCAGTAAAATGGTGGTAATTTACTGAATTTTTTCAGTGGACTTTTTGGAGGATCCCGAAAAGTTACGTCCAGCGGCTTTGTTTCATTTTCCCACATTTGTGCACTTTCACAGATATTAAACAGTTAATAAACCACCGTTATTACACATTTAAACCCGAAGAAACACTAAATAGACAAAATAAAACAAATCACACAACTTCACTCCTCGCGTTCCCGCCAAAAAGTCCTTAGAAGCTAAAGAGAGTATTCTACAGATTATTTAAAAAAATTGACATTTAAACTTTATCCGACCGCGTTTAGAATTTGATTTTAATTGAAATTAGTCGCGTTATTTTAATATGTATTTAAGCGGCTTAGAAAACATATTTCCGTAACGTCAATAATGAAAGTTTTGGTGTGATGACAGCGAAATGATGTCATCGTGCTGATTGTTGAAATGCTCTAACAAAATAGCAACCTTGAATTAAACAAATACCGAACTCTATTTGAGACTATACTTGCAACTATACTTGAGATAGACCTATTCGCTGGTAGGTTAAAGGGCTATTCCTGTTATGCCCGGTATGTGAGCTCACCAACCTGAGAGAATTTGCTAACACTAGCTCTAGGAGGGCAGTACTTCGCAGAATCTACCACCGGATCGGAATCGCGACCCACTGGGAAGATCCGGCGAGAAACTCAGTGGGCTGTGTCTATGGATTAGTTCGCTCGTCGACGAGTTTGACGAGGACGGTGACCGGTTCGTATCGCTATTCAATTGTTCGAAACATGTCCTTTATGTTCGTTGTTTTTGTGTAAGTTGTGTTTTAAATTTTACGACACCCAAACTGTCCACGTCAAATTCGTAATGCCACAGGCGTTACGCACAAAAAAAATAAACAAAAAACAAATCGCCTACGAATGGGAAAATAAGATTAACTTTTTTTTGTTCTTATTGCTTAGGCGTGTCGACGAGCTCACGGCCCACCTGGTGTTAAGCGGTTACCGAGGCCCATAGGCATATACAACGTAAATGCCGCCACCCACCTTGAGATATAGGTTCTAAGATCTCAGTATAGTTACAACGGCTGCCCTACCCCTCAAACCGAAACGTATTACTGCTTCACGGCAGAAATAGGCAAGGCGGCGGTATCTACCCGTGCGGACTCACAAGAGGTACCACCAGTAATTAGGCAAATTATAATTTTGCGGGTTTGATTTTTATTACACGATGTTATTCCTTTACCGTGGAAGTCAATCGTGAACATTTGTCAAGTACGTATTTCATTAGAAAAATTGATACCCGCCTGCGGGATTCGAACACCGTTGCATCGCTAGATACGAATGCACCGGACGTCTTATCCTTTAGGCCACGACGACTTTTATCTCCATTGAAGCTAGACTCGGGTGACATTAGACAAAGAATTCGGACGAGCGAGGCGTCTTAAACTAAATGAATGATTTTCCTATGAGGTTATTAATTGTCTTAATGAACTTATATAGACAACGCTACAACACGTTCTACAATAAATCATAAATGTCAACAAGATTTGGTCGTAACAGTGAGTTTAATTGCTAAATAACATGTAATAATTACACTCGCATAACTGTAGTCGCGGTTGTAGATTAATTTATCTATTATCAACTATACGTGGACGGCGTTTTTGCCTGCATCAGATTGTAATAGGAGTGTAGCGAGTCTGAGTGCGGCCCTGCGCTGAGTACGGCCCTGCGCTGGAGCATCGCACTTTATATAATATTCGTCGGTACTCGCAAAATGTTTTCATTCGGTTGAGTTCGAGACAAAACATACGCTGGTGCTTCGCTATTAACATTTGTATTATTTGATCGCTATTTAATTAAATATAAAATTGTAATTAGTGGTATCATTTCACTGCANGGTCGAGCGGGACGCCCGCCACACGTGGTGCAGCCTCGCATCGTGGGAGCAGACTGGAGCTGGGACGGCTGCCCTGCTTCCACATCATCCTTACGAGTGGACCCCGGTGACATGCAGCCTTTTCTTCGAAATTAATATGTGAAGGTCGAGGTGGGCACTTCGGTGCTTTACTTCCCATTTTTGAGGTTGAGGTGGGCACGACGGTGCTTTACTTCCCATTTTTGAGGTTGAGGTGGGCACGACGGTGCTTTACTTCCCATTTTTGAGGTTGATGTGGGCACGACGGTGCTTTACTTCCCGTTTATTTTTTTGAGCAGTATGGTAGATGCGGATTCGGCCGGATTTTGCGTCCCTACTGTTTAGCTGTGTTGGGTCGGTAATGTTCAGTATCTGTATCGGTGAATATTGCCGACAACAGCGCGCTACTGTTTTAGACGTTTCCTGTACCGGCTAACTCAGTAAAGGAATCGTGCAGGTGTCTCAAATTGCGCAGTTTGGGACAGTTGTGCGATATCCATTCTTCTCACTTCAAATGTTTATCTTTGGCTCGTCCTCGCTACAGATGTAAGAGTGCACGCTTGCGTCTGTAGTAGGGATTCTAAATTTTAGAAAGTTTTAGAGCATTAAGGTCTGGGTGTATTTTTTTTGGTTACGTTACAGAGGGTGACCTTGTTGATGCAAGCTCTGACGTAGCTGGAAGAGATATGCTTCTGCTGAGAGATGAAGCGGTCGAGGACGCCTCGCCGTCAGGAACGGCCGTGTTACCGAACCCTGGCAACCCCCGACCGAGAGCCAGCGCTAAAACTATAAAAACGATCCCTCGCTGCGCCTTTGCCTCTTTTTTGTGCGTGGCGTTCGTGTGTGCGGTTCTTGTTGAAACATGTTTGGGACTTGTGTAATTTTAACAGTTTTCGTTAATAGTAAATTGAAATCATTTTGGTAAAAGTATTGTTGTTAATTCAGTGAAATATAATTAGGCCAGTTCTGTGTTATTTATTTCTTTTTGTTAACTACCTCACTTCTGGTCGATAATAATATATAATACGATGGGCTTGATGTTACAGGAGGAGCGATGCCCGTGGAGGAGTCTCCCCGGCGCCGGCTAGTGTTCTCTGCTTCCCACGGTTTTTTTTTTTCCTCTGTCTATTAACTATAAACTAACTAAAACTAAACTAACTAATACTAACTATTTACAATATCTACAAGGGACAACAGTCAGCACCGTGGGGTCCGCCACCGGCCCCATGCCGCGGCCCCACCTCTACAAACCAGAGGGGGGGCTCACCCGCTCGGGTCTCCCCAGAAGGGGAAGACCGTTGCGGGGAGGGATCGACGTTTTAGCACTCCCCACGGTGTCTACCCTACATTTTTGTGATATTTATGATAAAACAACATTTTATCATTTAGAATAACAATCACAACAATGTCTTAATATTACTAAAGTCGTTATCCATAAGTAAATAAACTAAACTATATATTTATTATGTTATTTATTGCCAATAGTGGCGTTTGCGCCCACATACACATACTAAATTTCATAAAATCAAATAAAGTTTTCAATATTCCTACAAAATACTTGCATTATTATCTACTTTTGTAGTGTATGCTACCTATACTAGCTTATTTTATTTTAACCTTGCCCCTTCCTGCTCAAAAAAAAAATTATAAGGTCATGTGTACTGAAGTATCAGCAAGCGTAGTTAAAGATTTTCAGGAGTTGGTTCCAGGTATCAAAGTTTTGATTAAAAGTAATTTCATTTTGCTTGGTTCTCCAATATTTCAGGATGGAGTGCCAAGTTCTCTGGAAATAAAAAAGCAGTTATTGTCGTCATTGCGCGGCAACCTGTTGAGCTTATCATCTCACGTGGCTCTCGTCTTGCTTCGTTGTTGCTTTTCGATGCCTCGTTTGACGTATTTGGTGAGAACTTGTCCAACGTGGCTCTTCACTCAAGATGTGGCCCAGCTTGATGCTTTGTTGAGGGATACACTGGAGACTATTTTAAACGTAAACTTGGATGACAGACAATGGTGCCAGGCTGTTTTACCTATACGTCATGGCGGCCTGGGGGTGCGACAAATGGAGCGTACTGGGCTCGCTGCTTTCCTGGCTTCGTGTTATGGGGTTGTAGACTTTGTTGCTAAATTACTGGGTACGAATGGTGATAGATCTACGATTCCGTTTGCGAGCGAGGCTTTGGCAGCTTGGGGCCTTTTATGTCGGAATGAGGCGCTCCCGGTGAACAGGAGCTCGCAGAGGTGTTGGGATGATGTGCTGTGCAAGCTGACTTTGTCAACTTTGCTGGGAGACGCCACTGGAGTTGAATTAGCGCGCCTGAAAGCGGTCTCCTGTCCGGAATCTGGTGCTTGGTTGCAAGCATTGCCTTCACCACAGCTGGGGACACTTCTTGATAATAATTCATTGAGAGTGGCCACAGCTTTGAGACTCGGTTGCAGCATTTGCGAGCCCCATCGATGTGTCTGTGGTAGTATGGTGGATGCCGCCGGACTGCATGGACTGAGTTGTGTTAGATCGGCTGGCCGCTTCCCGGACACCATGCACTTGATGATATTATTCGACGTGCTTTGGTCACCGCAAATATCCCGTGTGTGTTGGAACCACCAGGCCTCAGCAGGTCGGATGGTAAGAGGCCGGATGGTTTGACTTTGATTCCTTGGGAGAAGGGACGCTGCTTGTTATGGGACGCAACCTGTAGCTGTACGTACGCGGCGTGTCATTTATCTGGGACCCGACAATGTGCGGGCTTCGCTGCTGAGGCGTCGGCTAAAACGAAGCATGCCAAGTACGATGCTCTGAAATCTCCATACCTGTTTGTTCCAGTGGCAGTGGAAACGACGGGTGTGTGGAGTTCGGAGGCCAAAAAGTTTATTGCCGCAATTGGCCACCGCCTCAGAGGGCAAGGCCACGATCCTCGGTCTGGGTCGTACCTGGTTCAGACATTATCCATTGCCATACAGCGTGGCAATGCTGCTAGCGTAATGGGTACTTTCGGGCCGGGTGCGATCCAGAGTGGCTTGTTTGACTAGCCGATGCCTATGCGCGCATTGCTGTTAGCGTGGACCTTTATGTTACTTATGACGACGCTTGCAGCTGAAAGTAAGTATTGTACTTTTTGACGAAGCATGTTGCTGATAACTTTATTTCTGTAATCTGACGAAGCATGTTGCGGATAATAACATGTACTTTTAGGTTAGGAATATTGTGTTCTTTTTTTTTATAATTGAATAAAACTTTAAATGACTGAACTGATTGGATATATCCATCTAATTCTATTGTCAGTTGGGATGATGCAATTATTCTAATGGTATCAATGAATATAAAAATATTTTAAGAAAGTTGACGAAATATTTGATTTAATATTATATAAAGTAACGAGTAAGTAAGTAATTTGTCATACACAAGTTTTCGCAGAAAAGAAAATCATAAATTAAAACAAATAAAATTGTTTAGACGTTGATGAAAAGAATTATTGAATTGTGACTAGTTAGAACTTTAGAAAAAGAAAAAAAAGCACTGATTTACTTTTGTTCGATTTTCCCTGTGATCAATCAATACGATCAAGATACTTTGTTGTTTAGAAACCTAGAGTTTTTTTTATTGCCCTTGTAGGCAGACGAGCATACGGCCCACCTGATGGTGAGTGATTATCGTCGCCCATGGACTTCGGCAATGCCAGGGGCAGAGCCAAGCCGCTGTCTACCGCTATTGCATTGCATTGGTACCTAGATTGCATTGATACGTGATATTCCGCTGCAAAAAAGACACTTAACGTTATTGCAATCATCTGCAACGATTCTCTGTCGATATTCTATCTATAACATTTTGGCATTGACATATTAGAATGAGAAATAAGACACGAACACAAAACTACAAAGACAACAATTTACTAATTATTTTTATTACGTACTTATTAAATTAATAGTTAATAACAAGACACTAGTTCTTTGATACTGTTGTCGGAACGTGAGTTGTTGTATATTTAGGCTCTTCGGTACTATTACTACTTGACTGACTACTGTTTGAATGAGTGGTCACTGTTGAGTTACTTATAGTAGTTAACACTGCATCTGCAGTACCATTTTTTGACGTTATTCCCGATGTACAGTTGCATGGAATCATTGTATCGTTAACAGGAGTTATAAATTTCTCGTCACGGATCGTTGCAGGAGATAAAGTCCCAACGATATCATATAGTTTAGGACTATGTGTTTTAGGTACTTTTCTAGTAGTACCGTTTGTTCGCCATCGAAAGAACGGAAGTATAGTCGAAGTCTTCACGTCGTGACATGTGCACACACATTTGAAGTTGAGTCTGTACACTTGCAAACCGATACTCTTACAGGCGCTCATACATTTGAAAGTTTTGACGTAATCTCCGCAATTGTTTTGGGAACTCAATCCGTAGTGTTTTCTGGAATCATCGTTGTTTTCTGAAAATTAAAATAAATTGAAACGATTAGCTGAGATACAAACACAATTATAATTAGTAGACAACGCGATTCTATTCACTGGTTTCTTTCAAGGCATACATTACTAAAAAAGTTTCACTTTCAATAGCGTCAAGCTACGGTTTTCTCCCGCGTTTTTCCGAAAATACATATAATAGAAGACAGATACAAATACGTCTAGATCACGAATAACATTTAAGACATCCAAGGAACCAATGATTTGATCTCTTTATTGACGTCTATTTGTGTCTATTGTTTATGATAGTTAAAATAATCTAGAGTAATTCTTTAAGTTTGAAATTTAAAAACAACCCACCCTCAAACGAATTTACTATAACATGTAGAAAAAGTAATATAATTAGATATTTCATTTTGTATCAGAATTAACGTAAAATTACTTATACGAAACGCGTACTTAATACTCGAATATAAGCCTTGTTCACAATAAACGAGAATTTATGATCATTCAAGCAGTTTACAGCCTATGTAACTTGCTGAGATTAATTAAAACCATTATTATCTGCATCATAAAAATAAATTACAATCTTTTTCGCAGCATTTCATTTCGTTATCCATTCAAATTACACCATCCGAATTATGATGATTTCATATCGTTTTATGAAGGTTAATAAAATTATCGCAATTAATTTACATAATTGGTTTTCAGATGTTTTCTCAGAACTAACAGGTATTTGCCTATGAAATTGCGATTATCCAATACCGCCCATTTGAATCGTAATTTGTTTGGCTGGCAATAAATTCTAAATTCAAATGAATTTCATTTTAAAAATATGGTATTTTATTTTCAAGCTTAGTCATTGGTTTATTGTTACGTTTTCACTAGATTTCTATTTTTTCATCAATAAAAGTATGTACTAGTCATTACGGAGTAAGAGTTCCGGCGTGGTAGCAATGCCGCTGAAACAGCTCATAACATTAACGATGTGTGCGGAGTGAACACTACAAATTGACGTACTACTCGTTATTGATTTGAGTGCTTACGACATGGTAACTTCGATCTAAAAAAAACCCAAACCCCACCCGAAAACTAAAATCAACAACGACGAATTAAAGGCGATAGTGAAAGCTGACAGCACTCGATCTACCGCTAACTTAGCAGCATCTTCCAACGTTAGCATCAAAACAATATTGGTCCATTTGCGTCAAATTAGCAAGATAAAATAACTTGATAAATGAGTGCCGAACGAACTGGACCATCGCCAACTCGACGAACGCGTTTATGCCTTACTGAAAAGACAGAGAAACGAAGGTGTTTTGAACCGCACCGTCACTTACGATGCAAATTAATTATTTTTGATAATCATAATCCGTCATCGTGTTGGTTGTATTCTGGCTCTGCCTCTAGGCAACGCCCCAAACCAAAACATAACCCTAAAAAAGGCACGATCACTATTTGGGCGGCCAAGTGCCTGTATTCATCACAGCTCCGTACCACATGGCACCAGCATTGCTGCGGATGCGTACCGTAAGAAACTGGTCACAATGATGGAGAAGCTCGGGAATCTCCGGCTGGCCTTAGTTATTAGCTCGCCCCCGCTGCTCCTGCACGACAACGCCCGACCTTATACGGCAGATTAGGTTAGGTTCTGATTTCTGAATGAGGAGGCAGTCTCCTCCCGGTGGTGGTCACGGGGCGACCTAATGGGGTTGAGGCTGCGCCGCACGCTACCGTCACTCTAGCACGCTGGCACCAGGAGGATGGGACGGCGCGTCGGCGGCTGCAGACTGCGATGCGGTCCGCATTTTCGTTGTCGCTGCCCAACATACTGTGAAAGAGCAACCCGGTCGGCGGTGTATCGCGTTCCGACCCGGCAGGCTGGTTCTGACCCAGCAGGGTATCCCAGAACACCAGCGGCATCGCCCATAGTACCGCGAAGACCGACGTCGTTGGTCGTCGACTATCGCCTCGACGACCCATCGGTCGAGCGTCCTCGGGGTGGCGCCGCGTGTCTAGTTGTAGTGTTGACCGCGGGAACCCCCCTACTCTGACCGGGTTTTGACCCCGAAGGGAGATCGGACGTTGGGTGTAAGAGTGCAGGGGAGTCGTTTAGTGGGTGGGCCCTAAAATTCCTTGGGCCCGCGGTCTGCTCTCAACACCTGCAGATCGTTGAGTCCCACATACCCGGCGCGCCCCCTAGGCGCGGGGACCTCGTAGGAAGGCTCGGCCCCGGCAAGAAAAAAAAAAAAGTTCTGGTTTCTGAACTACATGATTGAAAGATTTGCTTCATCCACCGTACACACCAAGCTTTGCGTCAACTTTTACTTTTTTCTTTTTCTTTCAAAGTTTGGACAACTTCTTGGCATGGAAAATATTCAATACCAGAGAGGCAGTTCAAAATGCCTTTGAAGAGTTTGTTTGCTCCCACACACCTGACTTCTTCAAGAAGGGCATTGAAAAACTGCACTGATAGAGAGAGATGTATCGATATGGGTGCACATTTTTAATTGATAGAAATAAATAAAAAATTGTAAAAATGTACTTTTATTTTTCTTTATACTAAACAGCAGCTTCACAGGTAAAGACCTAATTAATGCTCGCAATATAAGTATACTTTTACCATATATACCTACTATATACTATATTACCGTATACTCTACTACCGAAATGTTGCATCGGCAGACGTCTCACAGCTAATTAATAAATCAGGAATGTGTTAATGACTCGGGTGCACTTCGACAACGGAGTTCGGAGACGAAATTCTAAGAACTAACTTCTCTATGGCCACCCAAATGATGATTTCATTATCAGTATGATTTTGATTGATGTCACAAAAGAAATTCGCCTTCGACCGAATTCTTTTCATAACGGACGTATTCGCTTTTGTTTATTACTCGGAACTAATTGACCGTTGGCGCCGTAGTTTTTGGTTCACTTTTGATTGATTTCGAATTCCTATGATTCTAAACTAACAAAACTATTTCTGTTTGCATCAATGCACGACAGACATAAAACCGAAATAACTATTTTAAAAAAAACGCGGAACAAAATGCAGCGTTAGCATCAAAAGGTTTGGAAATTTCGAGAAAGGCTATGATAATGACGTTATTGAGCTCGAAACAAGTATTTCAATTTAAAAAGACATTTACAAACTTTACAACGATCATAATCACATCTGTGATTAGATAATGAAAGCCTTTGATACGGTTAAAGATTTCACAATCCGAGAAAACGACTGTTATTGTTATTGTAATTTAGAAAACGGGTCACTACTTTTGTTTTCGTGTATTTTCATGCTGTGACTTATTGCGGTGTCCCTAATGAATGCGTCGCGTGTTTGTAGCGAGACGTCCGCGACCGCGACCGGCGACGTCACCAAGAAAAAACCGCCCATTATCATGGATGGCATTCGTCGCGGGGAACATTTATGACGGAGACATAATTTTGTCATCGGACTTCACCGAGCCCATAAATCAGACCCGAGTTTCGATTCATAATTGTTCTTTTATTTACAGAAGCCGACGGAGCTCGATCTTCATTTAATAATTAGTTTATTACTATCCGTGACCGATTTCTGAATGTAAAAACGATCGTAAACTTTTGTTATTTATGTGTAAGCGAGCAATAAAATAGGCATCTACGAACGAAAGACAGGGAGTCCGAGAGTAAAGGTGACAGGTCCCCTCGGCTTACGCCAACTACGGTACAAATTGCGATATTAAGCACTGGGCGTGATGAAAAAACACTAGCTGAATATAAATTAGGCGGGAGGAGCGCCATAATCAATATAAACGATGCTAAAGAAGATTAGAAAAATCCCGTAAGAAAACAAATTTCGCAAAGATCAAAAGAAAGTGAAGAACGCATGTGATCGTTTTAGATATAAAATAAATATTTTAAATATTGACTCGGCAAAATGGTATACTTTTAATTGTTCACTTAACATTATTATTACTTTGCAAACATTAGAAATTCGAAATTTGTCAGGTCTGTTCTTAAAAGGGTTTTAGTGTTAGTACCATACCAATCATTCTTATTTAGCACTTGTTATTAAGTGAAGATTTCCTTGAACTGATTCCTCGTATATGAATTTGGAGAAATTCAACAGACCGTGTCAGATTGATATGAATTTGTGGCATATTGTACATGGAATATTACTGATTATCTTTACGGTAATGTTTCAATCACGCCGCGTTTTAAATGTTTAAATTAATAAATCGTTAAGTACAGTAATACTCTAGAGAAATACCACAACTAGCTTACTTTTAAAAGTTCTTTTTTTATTTATTTCTCTGATTCAACAATATAACCTAAGTTAGTAAACGTTTTTAATTTTAGACGAATATAACGCTGTTACTAATTGTTAAAAAATGTCACATCCATCCCATACCTTTTATTTCGTACAGCAAAGTAAAATGGTCCTAAAAAATCGTGTAAAAAATGCAAAGACGAAATTGAATTTGATTCCGATACATAAATTTTACTTAGACTATTTGTCTCTCTCGGATCAAGCGGGGAAATAAGGCAATGTTAATTAAATTTGTTTGTTCAAAACAAAGTCGGCAACTGTCTTTTAATTGGTTTCTTTTTCTCATTTCGTGTCGATATTTGGAGGCTTTATGTCGATTTATGTAATTGCGATAATGAAAAAAACATTTATTTTCCTTTTTTTCTTAAATAATATATTTCACTTAATTTAATCCCGATATTCAAATGGATAGTTTTGATTTTGATACTGTTCTAATCGACGTAGTCCTTCCGCTGTGCAAATGCAGTTTCTTTTTTTTTATCCTACCTAAGCTAATATCCTTGAGAGGCTATTTCAGCGTTACCTTAACTAGTAGGTGAGCTCACGGGGCTCAAACCGGAGTGATGCTAACACTGACCCTAGCAAGAGCAGTGCTTCGCAGAATCTACCACCGGATCGGAAACGCGACCCACTGAGAAGATCCGGCGAGAAACTCAGTGGGTTGTTCGTCTATGGGTTAATTTGCTCGTCGAGCCCTTAGTCGCAAGCGACGGGTTTGACGGGGACGGTTACCGGTGCTTGTGGTACCTAAAAACACCGTTAATGGATCGGGAGGATCGTTATGACGTGTTTAAGGTGACGTCGACTTTTTACCATTCGGTCTACGGGATCGAGTATGTAGTTTCCAGCGGCCACGGCAAGAGGGTTCTCATGTCGTGCCGCCTTCTCAAAGTGCAAATGCACTGGTACAGTAGTACACTATCGTAGTACCAATACAAATATATAATGGATACACTCGGTACTGTTGTGTACACGAAGCGACTGCGTTACTTTCCGTGAAGGATGCGTCGGTGCGGGGCTGTGTATCTAATAAAATCTTATAATAGTTACAATACAAGCAAAGCAATACAATACATCGTAATGAATGACTTTCGAAATGAGTTAAAACAACAGATATAACGTTTTTTTACGTTTGTTATGTTTACATAAAGATTCTTTGTGTGGGGCGTTTTATGGTTTTCCGTTCGACCGATTTGTATACGAATGAAAATAGATTATAGCTAGTTTTTCCCGTTATTAGTAGCAATAAATCACTGTGTATCTGTAGCGCGACTGATCCTTAAAATTAGATCTGAAGTGATGAAAACCAATCAGCAACATCCCTTTGTTCCGTACTTCAATAGCTTTAACATTACTCGGTTGTACATAAATAAAGTAAATACATACATCCAAGTGTATTTAAAAATAAACCCAGTGCGAATTCAGAAATAACATAATTCGCCATCTCGCATTAAAACTGTATAATCTCAAAACTTACTAATTTTACAGGAGAGTGTTTTTAAAGGTTTAACGTGTGATATTTTTAATATTAATCATCTTTGCAACATTTATTTTTGATTTTTTACCTGATACATTATCCGTTTTTTAAAGTAAGATAAAATTATGTATTAATTTTGTTAATAGACAAAATATAGGAAAACTAAACTACGCTCTTTTGACAGTATTGATGAGAAAAATACTGGTAATACCAATGATTCCGCATATTAACTCAATATCGAATATTTTTGGAAATTGTACACTTTTAATACAAAAAGACGAATTATACTCTAATATCAATTTTCGTCTAGTTTGTTTACGTAAGCCAGCGCGCAGACGCCCTATCTCTGCAGAATGTACCAATCCAAGTTAATGCTCTGAATTCAAATCTTCCGTATCGCATTAATCCGACCGGGGGTCGTGCCGTAATAAATTCCGTATTATACGCACGACACGCGTATTAAAATAAACATATAAACATGTTACACCCTCGCGATGTACGTACGCACGTGAAACTAGAACTAGACATGTCAAAAAAGCAAAGTAGATAATTTTAAAATTTGTTCAGTCGTAATGTCAATGTAATGTAAATGAGGCAATACTATAATATATACTATAAACGGCATTAGTGTATTCTCTCGAATTATTATAAAACTGATTTCTTTGATCGATAATCTATATATTAATACTTGAAGCAAATGCTTTGTACCCCTTTTTACAAAAATTGCGCGGACGGAGGAGTATGAAATTTCCTACACTTACAGAGAATATATAGAAGGAGTGCAGAATGTAAAAAATGTATGCATAAAAAATACATTAAATCAATTAAAAAAAAAATTACACACATTACCATGTATTTGACACACCCACGCATGCATACTATTTGTTTATTGTCAAACTTTTCTTATTGTCAAATTGAGAATAGATTAAATATTGTTTGTCTTTATTAATATTTGACTAAAGAAGTTTAGTAATCTATGTCAATAGAATCATAATAGTGTACAAACTTATAATTTCAATTAATTATAGTCGACTTTTGACTATCGGGGGGACCACCAGTGTAAAAAAAACGCAAAATCTCAATTAAATATAGAGTCAAAAAAGTCTAACATCAGCTACATCTATTTTCTAAGTCAAGTCAATTTGATTTAGGATAACTTAGAAACTTTCTATATTAAAAATTGCTCACTATACAAAACAGCATGAACCCGTACATCACGTTGTGAGATGGCATTTTATTATAACAAAAGGTGGAGCTCCCAGCGGAGTCCCGGGATTCAAGGGTGCAGGCGTATAATCTACATGACACATTGTCGCCAAATGCACCCACTTTCTCTCGGCACATCAATTATAACTTCTTAGTTAGTCCCTCACTTCCAATCAGAAAATAGATTAAAATAAAACATTTTTCGTTCTCATTGACAAAACCTGTCTAGTGCTTACTAGAACGAGTATGATGGACCTCAATTGCTTGAGAACATCAATTGTTTTAGCCTTCAAATAGGAACGCATGAGCACATCTGAACAGAAATGGAAAAGATTTCTTGACCAATCTGTGTAGTCCCAAAAAACTACGTAAATATATTATTTCATTTATTTTGAAGTAGGTAGGTACAGTTCCATAAAACTTTGTTATTTCTTATCAAGTTGAGTTAATGAAATAATATTACAAAACGAAATAACACTTAGAATGCATAAAAACACGATTGAGATAATACACAAAGGCTTTTTCGCGGAAAATTTTAAGCATTACGTAATTATGCGGACTCCGCCCTGTTTTCTGAGAAGCGTTTAATTGTACACAATTCCCAAATCGCGCTTATAATTTATAATAACAGGGAGGTCCCTTAACGAAGAGCCCGTTTTGTAGATAGGTATCTATCAAATTACGGCACCTTCCCCTTGAAGCACGCCTATTGTTGTCTAACACGGAAAATATTCATTTGAATATTTACTTAACATGGATAATATTTTAATCTTCCCCTTTGAATTATACATTTTCCAACGGAGACAATTTCACGCTTCGTTCCGTGAAACGCCGTAAGTACACGTTTAACTTTAGACGATAATATACGCGAGAAAGAGCTATGTGATCGTTTTAAGGTTCGTTTTCGCTTGCCAGTTGACGCAATATCAATTTAACAAGATATTCCTTTTGTTAATATTCGCACACGCTTTATCAAATTCTCTAGCGGGGGTGACAATAAGCCGCTGTAAGTACTCTCTCTGACATATGGATAAAAGCTTTCATTTCACTCTTAGCTCTTTTGAGTGTGAAGTGAGTATGAGTATTATAGTAAACACATATGTACCAATGTAATTTAATGATCATATATACAAGTTTAAACAAAAATTATTATACAGCTTGCTTAAAAATTAACATATCTTTCATTGCTGATAAGTAAAATTGGCGTTGCGGTAAAATATACATATGTACTTTCAGAATTAGACCAGTTTACGAGCCGAAGCAACTTGGATCTCAGAATTGACTGTAAGACTTTGTTGCGTCGTCCGATTAGCGTTTCGTAGAAATTATATCATAATTCCATTGTGTAAACTGTTAAATGTCTCCGGGACGCCCTCCTCTCAAAAAATAGCTGTCACAGGGTCCTGCCCTCGCCTGTTTAATAACATAATAGCACAATTCCCTCGCCGCATGATTCAATTTGGATTTCCTCCAGCCTCCCCCGTGTAGCCTAAAAAATGACAACTTCATTATATATTGTTCGCGCTCCCTCGGGCGACTTGTTTGCTAGAAGGATTATAATGATTAATTCTGTAAAATATTAATACACAACACCCGCGCTTCACACTTGCACATCTTTTTATTAAGGGATTATTTATATTATAACGCAAGTGCTCCTTTTGTTTGCTACGATTTGTCGGCTTTCTGATGATGCATCCGTTAAATTGTTCAACTCAAGCATTGTAAACTGCACAGCTGTTGTGTGTGTGTGTTGATTAGTGTAATATTAATACACCTATGATAAATCTAAGGAATACTTGCAGAAAAAAGATATTTAAAGTCGTAAATACGGCCAGTATTGAAGAAATGTAATTAATTTTTGAAACAAAAGAAACGGGACGCGCTTTCGAGATAACGACGGAGTGCAACACAGCCGTGAGTAGCCAGCATCCCTTATTGCATGGGCAGTTTTTTCCGTTCCTTTGTCTGCGAAGAATAAAAACTTCATCTCTCTCTCCCCGTGGAATTTAATTTGGAGTAATGGAAGTGTTATATTGACTTAACAGGCCAGAAGCTCCCCTCGTGAACAGTTACAGTTATTAAAATGGAGAAATTTATTATTAGCATTTCGCCGTCACACTATTTACATTTTAATTTTATTTGTTCTGTGATTCCATTAGTCATGTTCTAATGCATTAATTCAATCAAGAGAACCGTGAATAAAAATTTTAAGATGGGACATTGAAAAATGAGTCCTAATGAATTTTTGCGTAAAATTATATGGCATTATTGAATGGTTTTCAGACATGTTGATAATTTTTTTTAAGACCATTGGTAAACACAAAAACCCGTGCTTTCAGTATATTAATGTCTGACTCCTACAAAATCTCAATCCAATTATAATTGCTATAAAGTCACGGATATTAAGACATGAAAGAACACACAGTTAAAAGTTATGCCTTATATTAAAAAAACGACCGATTTCCTAATCGATCTGTTTTTATATGTAACTGTCACATTCCAAATACGAATGTCACTCCCTCCTACACAAGGAACGGAGGGGGGAGAGATAATTTTTAAAACTCGTGTAACTAGAAACGCGACTTGCACCGGTCGACCCCGAGTATATCATTTATAGACCTTTTGTCGCCGAAATTATATTTACAGAAGTGAGCAGACAATTTCACGCTCTCTTCCCAGAGCCCCCACACTTTGTACTCTAATCAGAGAGATGAAAACATAACATGGATATTCCAATGTTTGATATAAATGCAATGTGATGTTTATAAAAATAAAATATCAACTACTTCTTTTTAAAAGCGTTCCATGCTCTTATAATGTGACATATATTTTTTCATAATTAGAAATAATTGCATATTCGTGACATATTTTTTTCGTTTTAAATGAAGAAGAATGAAATTCTTTCCATTTTAAAATACATCAATTCAAGAGGAAAATAAAATATTATCTATTTGAAAGAAAAATTTAAATGAATTCTTAATAGAGGAAAAATAAAACTTAGTTTCCAATCGCCTCATTTCCCGGCTAGAATAAAAGACTATTGATGCTCTTGATGTGGTATATCCACTAAAGTTCTCACTCTGTGCCCCTCGACCAATAAAAGGGTGAGCGCACACATGAGCGTGAAAGATTGTCCACATGTTCGACGGACACCCCGCGGAGTTATCAGCCGCCGGCGCTGGCCTGCTCCTGTCTTTCCGCACTCTGCTTATCTGCACAAAACATCTATTACTTTCACACTAATCTGACGCTACAACGGAAATGAGTACAATTGACTAACAATATATCATTAAAGAGGTTCTAAGACCAAATTCACGTATTTACTGA
Organism: Bombyx mandarina; assembly: GCF_003987935.1. The sequence continues at coordinate 383,942 of NW_021011510.1, read as the reverse complement.
TGATAGGACTTCTTGTGAGCTCGCACGGGTGGGTACCACCACCCAGCGTATTTCTGCCGTGAAGCAGTAATGCGTTTCGGTTTGAAGGGTGGGGCAGCCGTTGTAACTATACTGAGATGTTAGAACTTATATCTCAAGGTGGGTGGCGCATTTACGTTATAGATGTCTATGGGCTCCATTTACCACTTAACACCAGGTGGGCTGTGAACTCGTCCACCCATCTAAGCAATAAAAAAAAATTTGTTCAAATGCAATTACATTTAAGCGCTTTTTCATTCGCGTCAATGAGCAGACGAGCTCGAAAACCATTTGCTGTTAACGTTTGTTGTAACAGTGTGGGTGTTGTTGCAAACCATTTACTGTGACATCACCGTTAATAGAGTCCTAGGAAATATGGAATTCACTCTTAGCTTCAGTGCCACATGTTGTTATTCAAAGGTTATTGTGAAAAAATACCCAGGCTGAAAATAAATTTACTGCAGCCTTGGTATTGCTGAAAAAGGTACTCGAATGGCGGGTACCAGGCTACCTCAGAATTGAGGCCTATAAAATCAAAGGCAGCTAAACGCCTTAATGTCGTAAAATGGATTAACAATGGCGCTATCTTGTTTAGTTAGTTGGACACGCTTTAGTGTTTTCATGTTATAGCAAATGCAGCTAAATCTCTAACAAATTCAGTTCAAAATTTTTATTTTCACTCTGTACTAAGTACTAATAAACGAAGTTTTATCATTAAAAATTCAGAGTATTAGTAATATTCTCATTCTTTATAAATCTTCTTTAAAATAAAGAATATCGTAACTATCCGAACAGTTATTTCAGCTTCTCAAACCGGAAGTGTTGCTAACACTGGCCCTAGCAAGAGCAGTACTTCGATGGATCGTGAGGATCCGTAATGACGTGTTTAGGGTCGATTTTTGTAGTTTACCTGAATATTTGACAGACTTGGATTTAGCTGCCTTTGATTTTATGGCCTCAATTATCTTAGCAAAAAAGAGTACTAAAAAATCATGAGAGCTTCCTAATAGAGATGTGAAAACCTTGATTGCATTACTTTCTCGCATGCAAACGTTAATGTTGATCTCCAACAGTGGTCACATAGCTTCTGATTACCGTTTAAAATCATAACTCTCAATCAAACTCAAATTTTTCTTTACTCATTTTATTTAATACTCACGTTTGTTATCGATGTTATCTTAAGATTTATTGTAGCGATATGACCCCGGCAAAATGAGCCGCGTGACCTTTTCCTGAAATTGACAAGCAAATAAATTGCAGGATCAAAGCTCAGTGCGTAGAAAAACGTCGCGTCTAGAGGGGCGGCTGTATACGTCATGAGTACGGGAGACATGATCATACGGAAACGGAAGTGACGACAGTGGGCGAGCGGAAGCGATGCATGGCGCCGGATGTACCAGAATCCGGTGTACGCACCGCCTTCACTTATCACAGCGGGGCTGCCAAAATATTCGCTATACGCTGTCAAATTTACTAATTTATTATGCTATTTGCTTATGTGATCTACGAATGTTTATAGGGATACAGAAAAAAATAACAAAAGGAAAACATTGTATAAAACTCCTTGAAGCAATTTTCGATTTTGGCTCTCTCACAAATTCTGAGGAGGTGTTATGATTGTTCATGTAAAAAATTGAATTCTAGAAAAATTAAGTTACATGCGAAACTAAGCTTTCCACGTCAAATGCAAATAGACATACTCGTATATCCATTACTATTAATTAAATAGACATACATAAATTAAACAAATACACATTATGTTACTCTTAATAATTTTTAACAGTATTCATTTCTAAGGTTTATTAAGTAATTAAACAACAACTTTACTATATCAACTAATTAAAATATGTCGCTATGGTCACATGCACAAACTTACCACCACAAAAACTGTACCAAACTCGGTACTTCGGTCACACTTAAACAATTATGACCACAAAAACTGTACCAAACTCGGTACTTCGGTACTTCTCTTTCAGCCCAGCAGAAAATCCAACCAGTAGATCAAGATTCACGTTATATCTACACGAGTTGATAAAATTAAAAAATTATATGAAAGCTAACAAAATACGAATGCTCGTAATTCAAAAGAATATGCTCCTAATAATACCTACCCTAAACAAAATGTCAATCAAATACCATTTATTACTAAGTCGGTCATTTCAGTATTTCTTCTCAAGCACTCAACCAACTTGAAATAACTAATCCACATAAATACAGAATAAATTGTTTATTTTTACCACAAAACATAATTCGTGGAAATATTGATTATCTGTGGAACCATTAAAAAAAAAACTACATCTCTGATATTGAAATACAAAACTAACAATAACAGTAATAAACAGAAGTTAGTTCAACTCGTATCATTTTATAGATATCAATCTTAATAAAGAACGATAACAAGTTCAATAACAAAAACTGACATAAAAACCACGAAACCCGCCGTGGATAGGAAATGCGGTTCATCAAGAAAGCCGAGTCATTTCTATACTAAATCGTTTCTACATCGCGTGATACGAAAATTAATTTGTTTTCGAGTCAGCTCCAATTTAGGGTTCCTCGTTATACATATGTCTGATAATTTGTAACCGTTCTTCAGAAGATTCACATTCGACTGAATTTTAGAATGAACGCCAACAGTAACTATATTATCTGTATACTGAATGATTATTCACTGCTAATTCCTAAATTAAAATGTAGGACACAAAGCAAAAAATGAGAGCCAATTGTGATTATGCCTTTTTGGTTACACGTGAAGATCTTTCGTAATTTTAAACTACAACTACTGCTGTACATTAAAATATAGATACCAAGCTAAGATTCAACTTCTAGTTTCTATCAACATTACATGTACACGCCAAAACGTAACAAGTGGTGGTAGCGAATGGATCAAAAATAAGCAACTTTACATTTACACTTATTCTTAGCACTTATTTCATCAGAAATGAAATAAATAGACTCCATGAAACAGTTGCGATTAGAACTGCCGCTTTCCTATACGGATGAAATGCACCTCATGTTTCTAGCAGAGTGGCGTTAGTCAGATCATCATGTTTATGTGCTTCACTTACCAGTTAACACGCAAAAACGCGACAACTTAATATTTTTCTTTTTGCTTTGGATGAAGACCTTTTTCTTTTTTCCTTTGTGCTACATTATGGGGTCGGTGCAGCATGTGTTTTTCTTCAATTCAGGTCATCATCTCTATACTCACATTCTTCTCTAGGATTTCCTTTTCAACAAAGACCACCCAAGACTTTTTAGTACACCCTCCTCTTGCGGTCTATTTTCAAACCCAGGGTCTCTTTGGCCACATGATCAACCTATCTTTGCATAACATGCCCATACCACGATAACCGTCCATTTTTTATTTTCTCTGTCCTAGGTGTCATTTTTTTATTTTCCTTCTATTTCTAATTCAGTTTATTCCCAACTATCATATCATATCATTCGATTTGCATGTTGTTTTTTTACTTGAATTATTCATTGTTTTACTGGTACCACCAGGACCTCTTGTGAGTCCGCACGGGTAGGTACCATCGCCCCGCCTATTTCTGCCGTGAAGCAGTAATGCGTTACGGTTTGAAGGGCGGGGCAGCCGTTATAACAATACTGAGACTTTAGAACTTATATCTCAAGGTGGGTGGCGCATTTACGTTGTAGATGTCTATGGGCTTCAGTAACCACTTAACAACAGGTGGGCTGTGAGCTCGTTCACTCATGTAAGCAATAAAAAAAAACACCTACAAAATTATTATTTTGATACTCACATAGTTTTAAGAGATCTACTAACATAATAAACCCTGGTTACTTTAATAAACAAATTATCAAATTATAAAAATAAAGCCTTGTTCCTGACTCGCAGCTTGTTAGAAATACATTCGAATTATTGCTTTGCGGTAACAGTTGCGTTCAAACTGCTGCTCACCTGCTCACATGAACTAACAAAGAAAATGAGTAGTGTATTCCGAATCAACTCAAATAGCTTGCAATAAGATGCAGTAAGAGTGGTCCAATATACCGCTTTTCATGATTTTCTTTTGGCATACTCAGTTAATATATTTTCAAGACCGTGTAGTACCCAAAAACGAAATAAAACGAATATACTGCTATTCTTATTAATATATTTCATAAAAGAATAAAATTACATTTTAAAAGAAAACAAGAAAAATGTTAAGCACAAAAGATACCCTGATAATGTTCGCCGAAGATACCCTTAGCAAATGAACATATATAATCAAATTTAAATCCGTATAATGTTAAAATATTCTTAATTTCAATAAACTCTGGATTAGCGGACATTCTCTTTATAATTGACAAATATTCTTCAGAATTGATAATCTTGAAGAGTTCGGAAATTTCTGTACTTGTCTCTAGTTTATCTTCGAAAAGTTTTTTCATTTCTTCAAAGGGCAACGCAGCCATCATTTCTTCAAACACTCCAGATATTCCTTTTTTATTCCTTAATGGTGTTTTTGGTTCAAACGGCGGCATATTTAAAGCGTTATTAATAAAGTCGAACGCGAATCCAAAATCATAGCCCTTGACTTTCAAATATCCATAAGCCTGAAATAAAAGTTACATTTAACGGACATAGGCAAAATAATTTTATAGAGCGTAATTGTGTTATGTTACTTACTTCTCTGAACTCTGGCATGATTTCTATTTCCCAAATTATTTTCTTGAATTCCGGACTTAAAAGGAACTCGACGAAGTTCATAACTTCTGGATCGGAAATGTAGTTAACCGCAATACCCATTAATTTCTGAACGTCGATCAATTTTATAAAGTCTTTCACGTGGGCTTCCCATTCTGGTTGTGTATGAGTCTTCGGGAAAGTCGTTACTGAACATTCACCAAATACAGCAAGCGCTATAAACAACACACAAAAGCGTTTAAGCATCTTCGAAGTATTTAATTTACTCTTCTTTAAATCAATTAAGGATACACTAAATTATTTTGTATTCGGTATCTGCTTATATATGTTTGGAATTGCGTAACAACGGTCTAATTCGATATTTTCGAAATAATTAATAGCTTTACGATATTATCGATGATTACTCGAAAAGGGCACAAGTTGCACAAATGTGGATTAATCGATGTACCTAACATTAACAAGGCGCATTGTATATTCAATCATTGTGTATCTTATCATTCCTTACACGTGTGATTGGGTCATCATATTCAACGTTAATCCAGATTATATCGTGTTTACTTTGTTTCAACGAACTCGGGACCTTGGTATTTTCCATAATCAAATATCCATATTACGAAAAAAGATCACATACTTTATCTCTACGGCTATTAATGTTTTTTATGTTATTAATACAGAGTAGACAATTCAGAAGAGTCATTTCAAATCCAACCTCATGAATTATTGAATCAAGAAAGGTGTTAGTTAAAGACTGACATGTTGTAAGGATATCGAAAACCCTTAGGCGATTACTTGAAACATATTTGCAGATGAGCTGCTATTTTCGGTTTTTAAGATTAAATACTATGTTATCTTGAATCTGATCTTTAAAACGTATACATGTATTTTCGCTTCGTTTTTTATAAATTTGCGCGTCATTTAATCGATCTGAACTATTGTACAATTATTGTTGGCTCTTATTTACTTTGTTATTTTAAATGCTCTCTATGGGCAAACGCCAACTCCCGTCATGAACGTATAAAAACTGCCACAAGAATCATTACAATAAATAGTTTTATTTTGATATAATCATAGTAAACTGTGATTAAAGTGAGATCAATAATGCAATAAGTGCAATGAATATAGGTAGAATTGACGGACACGTGATTGCGATTGTCGGACGCTGTCCATTCGTGTCCAACGTTGCCCGAGGGCTCGATGTATACCTAACAACAGTATACACAAAGAAAACGATTTGGCCTTCAAGTCGGAGCTCAACAGGGGATATAGATTATAATATTGAACTGTATTGTTTTATGAACGGTCAAAATACTTTTGGTCCTAGACAGCTTTTATTTTAATTCCCGTTTCTTTATTCAATATGCACGAATGTAATTCCGCATGTGTAGATACCATATACACATCTGTCTTTTTCGACCGCGAAGCATGAACTCCATTTTAAAGGGTGGAAATGCCGTACTATTATATCATTCAAACCATCAATATCAAAGTGCTTTATTTGAGGTGAGTGACCTTCTTGTAAACTATGACACTAAATTTAATAATTTAAAAAAAGAACCATTATAATGCCTTTGACATTGAAGAAGGAAGATCCAATTAATAAAATCAACAACGTATATTTACTAATAAAATTAATTATTGGTAATGATTTATACCGTCAACATACTTGTCGAAAATATCCACGCTGGATGAAATGCCAAAGATACTTAACAAAGATACTGCTCTGACTGCAATCGAAGTTACTAAACCGCCTTAATGATAATATGTTTTGTTGAAATTATTGCTAATCTTCGACAAATAACACCCATTGTAAAAAATATATTTACAATGCATTCGTTAAACACTTATGCTTTAAAATTATTCTCTTCAAACCACTCGATATGCAGCTCATTAATTCGCAGAAACTAACGCTTCCGCAAATGAATGTAGCACCGTTTTCTGTTCGGATGATATCAGTTTAACTGTTCGTCACGACTCGAACTATAAAATTAAAGGAAACATTATCACAGGGCACTATCATTATATTGTTTTATTCGCGAAATTGCTCGCTTCGCTTAATGCCGGGGTTCGCTATTCGCACGGATACGGAACATTGGCGTGTACTTAACGACGCGCCTTTGAATGACAAGCCCCACTTCTAATGTAAGTATGTAATTGTTTAGTCAATTGCAGATGTTACGATCTGTCTGTTTGTCTCGGTCATCTTTACGTTCTCCGACTTTCATCTTTTTTAGTTTTTCTTTTATAATCTTATCTCTCATCATTAACTATATTATATGTATCATCGTTTTTGCTTTAATCATCATCACTAAATCTATTGTCTCTTATTGGATTTCTAAGGACGTTTCTCTTCGTTTCTAAAACAAGAAAAATAGTTGCTCTCTTAATTGATATGATCAATAAACCAGTAGGTTTCATAAGGCTTCTTACCCATTAGATAATTATTTTTCTGTTGATAGTGTGAATGTATTCTTGTCCAATTGAAAATTAGACCTAATTGTGACCTACGCGTTATTTTTTCTCAAATCTCCTTTGACTACTAAACACCAGTTTGGCCCACTAATAATATGTAACTCTAGTATTATGCAAAATCCTTTGACCTGAATTATCAAAAAAAAAAACACAAATAGGTACTAATTAATTAACTTGACATTCCGATGCTTTTCTCAAGTCGCAAATACTTTTGATAAAAATTCAACATTTTTAAATGGTATTTAAATTGCTGCATAGTTAACTTCAAAGCATTCTAGACTCGTTTACAAAGAGAACTTTGTGCAGTTAAAACGGTCAATTATATTTAACTCGTGACTACTTAAGGAGAAATACAGCGTAATGTGATCTTAGAGTATTCAAATTAATAAAACGAAGAGAACAAAACTGCTCATAAAATATTGTATTCTTATAATCTAATTCGATAAAGTCAGAGTGCATTCGATCACAGAACTACAATTGCTATATTTATTTCATTGTAAAACTAAATTAGTTCGTCGATTCATTGATCTAGTGGCCTATTACACTGAGTAGTAAGGAATGTGGGATTTTTTATTTATTTATTTATTGCCTTTGTATGTAGACGAGCATATGGCCCACCTGATGGTAAGTGGTTACCGTTGCTCATGGACGCCAACAATGATAGGGGCGCAGTCAAGTCACTGCCTACCATTGAAGTTCCCGGTCAAAGTAAATACTTTTCTCTCATATAACCGTTGTGAGTTCTGGTACCTATAAAGCAGGAAAATATATTGAGTTTGGAGCGTTGAGCTTACTACGAATCGTCTGTACTCATTCAAATATTTTAATAATAATAATATATTCAGCTGTAATTTAGGTATACAGGTATGCGAATCTGACATCTTCGAGTTTCAAAACTACTTTTCTATTGCAATCTATAGTAGTACCTCATCTGATTTTCTTACTTAATAATAATAATTTGGATTTTTGGTGTCGATTGAAATTAGCACCACACTTTCTCTTTCGTAAAAAACGACAGGTGTTCACAGGAGAATGGGTAGCACCGCTCTCTGAGTATCATACCAGGGTATTGCTATCGAAGGTACTACGATTGTGCCGCGATACACTCGTGCGTTCCAGTTGAAGAGCCGTATAGCCCTTATACTATACAAATAACCGTGCTCGTCGAACTTGGCAAAGAGTTCGAAGTGTATCTTAACCCATGTATCAGTCAGCCCGCTGAGTTTCTCGCCGGACCTTCTCAGTGGGTCGCGATTCCGATCCGGCAGTAGAGAAGCGCTCGGGTAGCAGTTAGCAAATCCCACCCCTCCTGGCTAAGCCCCTGCTCGCCCACCTGTACTAGTGAAACTGGAAAGGCCTCCGAGCCACCAGTAAAGTAAAAAGATATAATTGAGACACGGACCTCATGCATCGAGGTGGGCGGCATTCACGTTGTGATATTTATCACCTTCCGAAATCACGGAATACCAGATGGCCCACGATCTTATTTACCCTACTAAGTAATAGGTAAATATTATAAATAAAAAAGTTATTTATCTTCTGTTTGGTGAAGTGACATAATCTTCTTAAGCTATTCTTCTTACCATAAGTCCTACCCCAATGACGCCACGATTTGGTACCACTATCATGTTCAAATCCAAGTTAATGTTATCGTTTTTTTTTAATTTAACGCGTCTAAAGTCGCGAGTTACGCCTAGTTACTAATAATTACTTTTTTTTCTGGTATCTAAGTAGAAGTGATCGAAATAGTACGTTCTTTTTGAACGATCTTAAATTAAACCAATGGTTCTAGCGTAGGCCGATTGCTGTGAATCGCATGGCAACTTCAAGAAATGTCATCTATGCCTTCGATGCGATATAGGGGAGAAACGGGGATAGATAGCAGTGCACGTGCCACGAAATCCAATGAGTTTCTGAAACGGGTGAAACATTCAAATTGCAACCGCCCGCGCCCGCCCGTATCAAATGTTGTTTTATAGCTAATTCCCAAATTCGGTTATGGCCTATAAACGATCCGCTGGAATAATTTAAATGCGGACCCGCCTGTATAATGTGCGTACTTCACTCCGAAATTAGGTATTTGTATGTGAAATGCGTTTTGAAATAGGATTCACTGCCGACTTTTATTTCTTGCGCACGAAGATTCCGTGTTTTTGGAAATTTGGTTTTAATCAAATGAATTTAATAATGTGTTTTCCGATTCTCGCGGTAAATATACGTAAGCGTAAGCTTAGTCATCATCGACAGAACAAATATAATTTCGTTTATGTAGAGTGATTACCTAAAATTGTAATGAAAATACTTTATTAATATTTTTTTTTTTTGAATTAGGTAGGTTTGGCTATAGGCTACTTCTGAAAAACTTTGAAAACTGAAACTCTGAAAAACTCGGGTTATATTTTTCTTAGATGGGTGGACAAGCTCATAGCCCACTTGGTGTTAAGTGGTTACTGGAGCCCATAGACATCTACAACGTAAATGCGCCACCCACCTTAAGATATAAGTTCTAAGTTCTCAGTATAGTTACAACGGCTGCCCTGACCTTCAAACCGAAACGCATTACTGCTTCACGGCAGAAATAGGCGGGGTGGTGGTACCTGCTCGTGCTGTCTCACAAGAGATCCTACCATAACGGTCCGTAGATGTTGGGTGCGGACTGCGGGTCCAAGAATACTTTAGGGCCCTACCCAGCAAACGACGTTCGATCGATTCGACCACCCTACGTTCGATCTCAGCCCGGGCAGTGTAGAGGTTCGCGGCTAGGGTAGATTCTCGGTGCCATCCTGAGGACGCCCGATCGACGGGTCGTCGAGGCGATCGTCGACGACCAACGACGCCGATCTCAGCGGTACAGTGGCTCCTCGACCCTCTCAGGTCTTTCCGTGATCATCACCGAGAGGAGGCTGCCTTCTCTCAGGGGTCGGAGTTGGAGGTACGCCAGTATTATGCCTTTCTCCAGCTCCCGGATATTCGCTTTTAGTAAAGGACGGGTTGTGTATCATGTATCAACTTATATAACGTACTTCTTATTGAGCCACTAGACGAGGGAAATATAGCATACATCTTGATTCTGCTTATGATTTGCAAACGGCAGTCTGGCAAACCATCTTGTGAATCTTAAAGCTCGTGTATGCTCGTTTACAATATTATCCTTCATCATGCAACTTATTCGTAAAGGTAATTAGGTACATAGGTATCAGGTCACAGATGTAACTACTGCATTATCGCAAGACTACCAGTTCAACGAGCGTAATACCTATTAAGCCCCGAACGCTTACATAAAGATACATAAAGATAAGTAAAAAAGATGGTGAGCCACTTCTACTAGGCAGGGAAGTAGTAAATGACTTATGAACAGAAAACTACTGAACACGTACGTATGTAGATATACGAAACTTTTACTAAAATACGAAATAAATAATGTCATAATTACAACGAACAAGCGAAACACATTAGTCACGGCTTTCTTCAATTTTAAAACGCTGTATACAGATAATAAACGGTTTGCTTTTAAAGGTTTTCTCTTGTTTCCGAGCTAATTTCAAGACGGACATTTCCGCCCATTCAATATGAACGATTGTTTATTGACTTCGCTTCGTGTAACAATTGAACTGCGTACTTTGTCTAACAGTACTAATAATGTTGCAGTTCTTATATAAGTAAATATTTAAATCCAATCCTAGATTTTGCATAAAGAGCTTTTGTTAAAATATATGTGTGTACGAACTCACAACTCACCTGGTTTTCAACCCTCAATGAGACGTGAAACCGCTGTCTCAACTTTATTTTAAAATTTCCATTCTGTAGCTTCAAACTAGAATGATTTGCGACAAAAATAAGCAGGATGACGTGAGCTCAGAATACGCCCTACCAACGGTAGAGTATAAATCATTACAAATTTTTCTTCATCTTTTTCTTCACTTTATCCCGCACATGTGGGACGCCACAGCTAATTTTTCTCTTCCATTCTCTTCTATCAGCGGTCAGCTCAAGACTCACTCCTCTCTCTCTCATAAAGTCATTCACACACTCCATCCATGTCTTCTTCAGTCCCATGTCCCTCTACATTGCACTACCATTTCCATACATCTCCTAGTCACATGCATCTTCTCTTTGCGCATCACATGTCCATATTACGCTAACCGTCCGCTCTTTAATTTGTTAATTACCGGGGCTACTTTCACACTGTTCTGTTCTGTTCTAATATAATTATTCCTTACCTTGTCCATTCTTGTCACTCAACACATCCATCTCAACATTCGCATCTCTGCCGCATGCACTCCTCTTACATGCTTTATCGTTACAAATTATATACTAAAATACTTGTGACAATTAATTTACAGCAAAAAGATGTAAAATAATGTGTTATATACTTTGTAATTTGTTACTGATTCTTCTTTTTCCCTTTTAGGTTAGGTACTCAAAGGTAGGAGAAGTTTCGACCACATATTCTAAAGAAGGCGATAACATTCGTCTTGTCTATAGATTGTGAATCCCCTCGTCTGCAAATCTACGCGAATAATTAAAATTAAAAATAAAGGTACGTTTTATTTTCAGTACTACTCATTGAAATTCCCTATTACTTTTTTATAGGCGAAAAATAAAAGATAAAACACTTCACCATAGAAAATTAATGAAGAACGGATAACAACATAAATTGGTAACGTTCCTTGAATCGTTTACGTTCACACAATCCAAAACAACCTAAAGGTTCTATTCAAATCGATCTCTGTTATTGGCAAAATGTATTTTCTGGATTATTAGACACATTATCCGTGTACATTCACCGATCCGCATAACGGTTTCCTAATGGACGAAATTTAATCACGACAAATCGAATGCCACCTATTTATGAAGCCGAATGACTAAACAGTTTTTTAATACGATTCACACGTTAGCAGTTATAGTTAGTTAAGTTTTTGTATCGCCACATTTCACGGTTGGATGTATTGAACTTTTATTATATTAAATACGACGCAACATACCGACCACTGATGGGATCTATTATTGTTGATCCACGGATGAATATTCAATCATCACGCTACTACAGCGCCGACCGATGGTCTCTATGTTCTCCTAAAAAAATATACACGATTCGTTATACTGCTTAGTGATTTATCTGTTTTAAAAAATTTTTGTTGTAACAAGGTAACGTGTAATTAATGTATCTACGTGATTTGCACGAATAAACACAGTTACCATACCAATACTACAGTGACCATTAAATAGAGAACTTTCGGGCTTCGTTGTGATAAACAGGACCATTATTTAAGTACGAAGCTTAATAATAGACACTCTTTGATGAATTTACACAAAGGAAAAAATCAAAGAATCGGCAAAGTAGTCAATGAGGCACTTTTCAAATAGAATAGAATGAGTGCAAAGTGCATACAAAATCGTGATGTGGCCTTTTAATCGCTCTCACGCTCGTCCCTTGCTAGTTTTTGTACTCGAATTTCTCTTGAACAATCTGCGGGTTTACTCTTATCCAGGATTTTCCGTTTGTGCTCCATTGAAAATTGGCCCGTAGATGGTGTGAATAAAACTCGTTTTTGTGAATGACGGAGTGGGGTTAGTCCGGCAGCACAGAGAGCAAATGCTGGAGTAATAAGATAAAGAATCAAACCTATTTTGTTTTGTAGCAAGCGGCGTCCAATTTACGCCGAACAGCGGCCATTAGCATAAGTCCAGCGGAGCAGTGAGAGTTGCGCCCGCGCCGTGACGCCTCGCATCCTTGTAATTGTGAAAGCGACACATTTGTTTACCACACTTCGTTGTGAAGATGCCATCTTACTAATTCAAATTAGCCAGTACTTTAACGCTTCAACAAATACAAAACTGATATATTGTGACACAATGTTCTAATGCACTTTTTTGGTATAGATGGACCGACGATCTCACGGCCTATCCGGTATTAAGTGATTACGGAACCCATAGGCATTACAATGTGGACACCAACCACCTAAGGTAGGGACTATGGCGAACGTTTCAATTGTGTAGTAAAATGCGGCAGATTTCGGCAAAATGATGAAAGCCATAACACGATGCGTGTTCGTAATACGCAATTTACGTAAATTGCACAAATTTTATTTTTACTGCGCTGAATGAATTCATTTATCGCACAAGTCATTAGTAAGGATGTGTTTCGAACATTTTTACTTGGAAAAATACTTACTTGAGGAGCTTTATATGGCCAAATAGCATTATTTGACAAGAAAACACCGGACTTCTAACCAATTAGGCCAGGTCTGTTTCACTTTACGTGTGGTCAATCTACAGTAAAAACTTACTACTAATCTCGAATCCGGATTCTTTCCGTGTGTTTTTATTTAATTTTATTGCAAGTTCACGGCCCACTGGACTTTTTTTTTTATTGCTTAGATGGGTGGACGTGCTCACAGCCCACCTGGTGTTAAATGGTTACTGGAGCCCCTAGACATCCACAACGTAAATGTGCCACCCACCTTGAGATATAAGTTCTAAGGTCTCAAGATAGTTACAACGGCTGCCCCACCCTTCAAACCGAAACGCGTTACTGCTACACGACAGAAATAGGCGGGGTGGTGGTACCCACCCGCGCGGACTCACAAGAGGTCCTACCACCAGTAATCACAAGAGGTCCTACCACCAATAAAGGACATCGCAACGCCAATACGGTCACCCAAGCTGAGGCCTAAGTCTCAATTATATGATATGACTTTTGTGTCACTCTTCAGAACGGAACATCCTGCCTATATGCAATTATAATCATTGCGCGTATGAATTTTGTTACACAATTCCATTATCATAATCTTAAAGGATTGTAAAAACAAAACTTCCTATTATTATAAAAATATATCGTAATTAAAAGCATGTTTTTAATTATTGAAATTGTAACGATTGGAATAGATCTAAGGCGTCAAAACCATTCACTGTTTACAATAAAAAATAATTTGTAACAAAATAAAACACACATTGTCTATCTTTTATGATGAAGCTTCAAATATTTACGAATTTAACGAAAACAAAAAACTATCGAGGTACAACTATGAAAGTAAAACTGACATTCGGAAACCACTTCATACTAATGATAATTCACTTCGTGAAGTGCACGCGTTACTTATTATAATAAATTTCTGGTAATTTAAAAATAAATGTACACCTTAAATGGTTTGTTTATTATGGTCTGCCAATCCTAATAAGACAAGCTCATTGCGTTCCAGAATATGTATACGAATGTACTTTGCAAGTGTAAACAGTCATCTAATTACATCTAATTATGAATTAATCGTAATCCTTGTAATGAATTAGGCCTGAATAAATTAAATTGTCACTTGTAGATGTATGAATACATTATTTTCTTTCTGTTCGAGTATTCCTCAATTTGTAATTAACACGAATTTTATTAACGATCAGCGAAAATACTTTTATTGTTTCACTCACATTAATTGGATATTAATATCTCAACTGTGTGCGCGTTTACATCTATATATTAATACGTGAAGCAAAAACTTTGTACTCCTTTTTAATTGCGCGGACGGAGGAGCATGAAATTTCTCACACTTATAAAGAATATAGAGAAGGAGTGCAGAATGCTAATGTTTTTTTAAAATTATGCATTAATAATACATTCAATCAATAAGAAAACATTACACACACTACCATGTATTTGACACACACACATTTAAACTCTTTGTTTTGTTCAAGCTTTTGTTATTGCAAGTCTGTGGTCAAATTGAGAATAGCTTACTATTTTCATCTTTAATATTATTTGTCTATAATGTTGTCTTGGTAAAATCGGTGAAGAAAGTAGTCTATTAGTCTTTGACAATAGAACCTTAATAATGTTCAAACTTATAATTACAATTGATTATAGTCGAATCACGACTACTATAAAAGCACACTGACAAATATCAAACATACACGTGTTGAATTAAAAGATTTATTATATCCATCGATAATAGCAGTAATTATAAGACGTTAAAATACGGCTACATTAATAATAAATACATATGTAATTTAATATTATGGACCGGTTTTGTTAAATGCATATTAATTTTGAAAACCGCAACCCACGAGCTTCTAGCCGATGCAGCGAGACCAATTTTGAAATCGGTAAAAAATCATCAATTTTAAAGCGATTTTGTTATGAAAAATAGCTTTAAGAATTTTATAAAATACATTGAATTTATGTACTACATTCTGAATACTTAATAGCATTAGATCTATGCTTTACATCCTTTAGGTGTGGCGATTACAGGGCTGCCACGAAATACTGTTAATTGTGTATATTTTAATTCAATATTAGATTACTTTACTTTTAAATGTTGTTTGAAAGCCCAAAGATTATACCGACATGGAACACTCAAAATACGGCATGAGGTCTTCACTGTATCAGAACCTCGACTATCCTGCCTATAGGACTAAAATACAAATAATTGAAGAGACATGAAACGAGATATTTCATTACATTACATTCATGTAACTATTGTTTAATTCCAAATTCAATATCGGTAGCTCTTTTTACGTCGATTTTTTATTTATTTTAGAAACTATTTTAACCGATGTCAAAAAATGTTTTTCAATTCATTTGTTTGTATTTGTTTGATACCACAGAAATCCGTCATTTATGAACCAACCGATTTGGCTGTTTTATTTAAACTGCAGAATAGTTTTTTATTTATTTATTGCTTAGATGGGTGGACGAGCTCAGAGCCCACCTGGTGTTAAGTGGTTGCTGGAGCCCATAGACATCTACAACGTAAATGCGCCACCCACCTTGAGATATGAGTTCTAAGGGTCTCGTATAGTTACAACGGCTACAAATCAGTCACGAGTTTGGGTGTTCGAAAATGAGTTAAAGCCAACAAAAATTGTTCGTTCACGGAGTGTTTCAAAAAAAATGGTGGCCACATTTGTCTCCAAAACCGGCCATGTTACGACTATTCCTCTTGAGGGACAAAGAACGGTTAATGCAGAATGGTATGCTAGCATTTGTTTGCCACAGGTCGTTTCTGAACTCCGTAAAGAGAACTGCAACCGCCGCATCATCCTCCATCACGACAATGCGAGTTCTCACACCGCGCACAGAACAAAAGAGTTTTTAGAGCAAGAAAACATAGAATTATTAGACCATCCGCCGTACAGCCCCGACCTAAGCCCTAATGATTTCTATACTTTCCCTAAAATAAAGAATAAATTGCGTGGACAGAGATTTTCATCACCTGAAGAAGCTGTGGACGCCTACAAAACGGCCATTTTGGAGACCCCAACTTCCGAATGGAATGGTTGCTTCAATGATTGGTTCCATCGTATGGAAAAATGTGTCAAATTTCGCGGAGAATACTTCGAAAAGCAATAAATACATTTTTAAATAGTAATGTTGTGTCACTTCGTTAATTCCCGAAATTTTCAGTGCCGCCTATGTACAACGGCTACCCCACCCTTCAAACCGAAACGCATCACTGCTTCACGGCAGAAATTGGCGGGGTGGTGGTACCTACCCGTGCGGACTCACAAGAGGTCCTACCACCAGTAATTACGCAAATAATAATTTTGCGGGCTTGATTTTTATTACACGATGTTATTCCTTCACCGTGGAAGTCAATCGTGAACATTTGTTAAGTACGTATTTCATTAGAAAAATTGATACCCGCCTGCGGGATTCGAACACCGTTGCATCGTTACATACGAATGCACCGGACGTCTTATCCTTTAGGCCACGACGACTTAAATCCGATACTAATCACTCATAGCATCTGAAAAAGCAAGACATTACTGAATATAAAAATACAGGGCCATTAAAATGAATATTGCAATTAAAATATCCGCCAGCCCTGTAGCCAGCAAGTATGGGCGCACGCGCTCACTTCGAGACATCATTAGAATGTAGCATCCCGAACGATTTTCCTACTTTAGACACGGCAAAGGCCGTAAAAACAGCCACTAAGGAAAAACTTACCGCATAAAAATATTGTATCCTCACCGCTTATATGCCGCAACCATTTCTGAAAATCATACGGAGCGGACAGCAAAAGCAACTGGACGCACATATTTTGCCTTACACAGACGCTTTTAACGAATGCAAGAAGGATTTTAATGCCGCTAATGTGATTCTCGCAATCCACATTTATGTATACGTTTATGCCTATGCAGACGAAGAGACTTGAATAATTATTATTCAAATGGGCTCCATATTTACGAACGCGTATGGGTATATTTTTTTACTTTTGATAAATACAATAAAGTTAATCTATATATTAATACGTGAAGCAAAAACTTAGTATCCCTTTTTACGAAAATTACGCGGACGGAGGAGTATGAAATTTTACACACCTATAGAGAATATAGAGAAGAAGTGCACAATGCTAATATTTTTTAAAAATAATGCATAAAAGATACCTTAAATCAATAAAGAAAACATTACACACACTACATACCATGTATCTGACGCACACACGCATGCATACTATTTATTGTCAAACTTTTGTTGTTGACGTCTGTTGTCAAATTGAGAATAGATTAAATATTGTTTGTCTTTGTTAATATTTTTTATAAGTAGTCTTGGCGAAATTTGTGATTATAGAAGTATAAAATAAAATCATAATAGTGTACAAACTTACAATTCCAAATAATTATAGTCGAATTTCGACTACTGCGGGACCTCTAGCATTACCAATTTCTTTGTCGAAGGAGCGATTAATAATGAAAATTTAATATGTGACATTTTGATAACTAGCAACTCTGTGATAATGACATTTGAACTGAACTACATGTCCCTTCATTCCATATTGATAATTATTCTCTAATGATAATTCCATATTAATATAAGTTTGGTAAATGAAGTTGTTACTAAGTTGTAATCGGTGCCCATAGAGACAACAACATGAAGGTCATCATATAGACGTACGCTGATTGGATATCAATTTCTAAGGGATATTACTTACAAATTAAGTGGCAAACAAAGATTTGATGTAGTTTTCAATGCTAAATACAACCTAAGAAGACGGTCTTACCTAGAAAACTGACTGTTTATTTTATAGCACCCACTCGATACTTACATTTATTCAGAGTGCTAACCAAAACCAATTAAATACCGTTGCTCGTCCGAATCTCGCAATTTCCATTCAACAAGGCACGCAAGACATAGTAATATTTGCATGGAATGTGATGAAAGAGTGGGTAACTTGGTTTCATCAAAACTTTAATGAGCAATTACTTTATCGCGTATTTGTACATAAGTACATGTTAAGTTACTGGTGTTAGGACCTCTTGTGAGTCCGCACGGGTAGGTACCACCACCCCGCCTATTTCTGCCGTGAAGCAGTAACGCGTTTCGGTTTGAAGGGTGAGACAGCCGTTGTAACTATACTTGAGACCTTAGAACTTATATCTCAATGTGGGTGGCGCATTTACGTTCTAGATATCTATGGGCTCCAGTAACCACTTAGCACCAGGTGGGCTGTGGGCTCGTCCACCCATTTGAGCTAAGCTCGTCCATCCATCTAAGCAATAAAAAAAAGTACCTTAATAGTAAATTGAAATACAACAAATTTAAATGCTGAATTACTTTCAAAACTAAAACAGCTCGCGTTACTCTTATTATAACAGTATCGAATGTTTTACAATTAAAGTACTGGTCGCCGTTATCTATATCCCGGTCCCGGGCGGTCAACTTCGACCACAAGAAAATGTATAAAAACTTGTACTCAAAAGTACAGCCAAAGTGGGAGGCAATCATTAGACTCGGACCATAATCGACACATCCTGAATTGGTAGGTTGCGAAGCGTGTCTGCTCCGCGACTACTCTCTCATGTCGAACACCTGGCGTTGTGTTCATTCATCCTTACTTCAACATTTCTATGTGATTAATTTGAAATTAATGCGAAACAAATCAAAATAGATATTTAACACGCTCGAAAATCTTGTTTTTCATTGAACTTTTAGTTGTTTTCGGTGAAAGTTTTGGAACAAGTTTCTTATGGGACGATGCGGAAGAGTACCCTAACCGGGAAAAAACGTCCGTAACGTAAGATTTTGATTAGTAATACACACAGTGTACGACTTAACTTTGTCATAACGTACAAATTAGTAATGCACACACTGTACGACTTAACTTTGTAATAACGTACAGAAAATAACTTATTTATTTATCATTCATTGACCACGATCTCAGAGCGTTCGTTTGCGCAATACACCAACTCTTATGCAAACAACCGTGAATGAAGTGTACCACAATAAGTTCGCACGTTACCGAATAACCGTGGGTTGCTGCGAAACCTCCAGTTTTATTTTCTTTATACCTCGAATAGAACTTAAAATTAATATTTTTCTAATAAGGAACTTCGTTCCTATCCGGTTCCCCACGACACCACACATCTTTTTTTAAATCCCTATGGTTTCTACACTAATTTCTTTTGCAAATTATTATAAATATTTCTAATAAAAACCGCCTCCAATCAGTTACAGTAACGGTCATTCCAAAAAAACATGGTCTATTAATACGAGCGTCACATATAAAAATCGCCAAAAATACATCTCCTTAGTAACTATTACTGATGGTAGGACCTCTTGTGAGTCACGGGTAGGTACCACCACCGTGCCGTGAAGCAGTAATGCGTTTCTGTTGGAAGGGTGGGGCAACCGTTATAGATGTCTATGGCCTCCGGTAGCCACTTAACACCAGGGGGGAAGTAATAAAAGAAAAAATTACTATGCTTCAAATCTATTTAGTTATCTATTAGAAATTTTACAACAATTGTATTTTGCAAATTATTTATTGAGTACCGTTTGCAGAAACGCATTCTATCAGAAAAAAAATATAAAAAAAATAACGTGACTTTTTCCAGCGGAACGATTAAACGCGCATCGCTAATGAAAATTTTTGTATGAGAGTCACGAGCGAGCCGTACACGGATTGTTAACAGCCGAACATGTGTCAGCCGTTTAAAAAACAAAAAAACAAAAAAAACTAAAATAATAATTAGTCGAAATGAAGAGGTGGCGTGAGAACGGACGGGGTGGCCGGACCGGTGGTGGTCGGCATACAAATTGAAACTGTCAGATCAGACGATCGGCGTACGCTGCCCGACGCCCGCACTCTCACGGAAGCGATTACCCGGCTAAGACAATGGCCGACAAGACATGCATCTATTACCTTCTTTTTTTTTTTTTGTAAACTCGTAACAAATCGATGCCCATCGAATACCGTTCGATAAGGGCGAATTTACATTACGAAATTAGTGGCATGAAATTAATTTCGTGACATTAGTTTTATCAATAGTTTCACGTGTAATTTAACATTTTTGTAATGCATGCATTAATTTCATGAATGCAAATAAGTTTCGTGCCCTGCGCGATTTTTTGGTGAAATTAGTGTCATGCAACTAATTTCATAGTGTAGACGCGACGTGACAAGATTGTCTCTGGGACCCGAAACATCTACAGTAAAAAATTAAAATAATTTTCACTCATTCAAAAATAGTTTTTATAGCTCTCAAGATCTTCATCTGCTAATTCAGAGACTAACTTCGTTGCACCTGAGTGCTTTCTTGTTAACCGTCCTCGAATCTACCAACGTCTTTTTTTCTTGATAGTCTTTTTTTAAGTTTATATATAATCATTTCTTTAGCTACACTGAACATAGCAAAATATAGCTTTGATGCTGATGGCGCCATGGTTACTGCGATACTGTGGATTTTGCGAATTTTTTTTTACGAAATTACTTTCGCATTTTTTTTTTTTATTGCTTAGATGGCTGGACGAGCTCACAGCCCACCTGGTGTTAAGTGGTTACTGGAGCCCATGGACATCTACAACGTAAACGCACCACTTACCTTGAGATATAAGTTCTAAGATCTCAGTATAGTTATAACGGCTGCCCCACCCTTCAAACCGAAACGTATTACTGCTTCACGGCAGAAATAGGCAGGGCGGTGGTACCTACCCGCGCGGACTCACAAGAGGTCCTACCACCAGTGCAAAAATCATATATCATCATCGCATATATCAAAACTACTTTCGTGAAACTGAGTTCAACATGCATGACAATAATTTCGTAATGTAAATTCCGCATTATGGATGTCGATTATTCGAGCACTTACTTTTTCCTTTAATTAAAACGAACCGAATTTTCATTCGACCGAATTGATTAATGATAAAATCCACTTGAATGTAACATCACGCAAACCAATGTATCATTTGATATTTTGGCTACAGTAAATGCAACGATTATGCGAGCTGAGGCGTCGTCGGCGTCACTTGCGTGCGACTTAGGGTGCTCCCGAAACAAACAAATGACTTACATAGAAATGTACTCGCGCACCCCTATACGCCGCGCTAAGCCTTATGCAAAATAAAATACTCGATTGACATCTCTTTGAAATTTATTAAATATTCAGAGTGCTTAAACATTTTAAGAGGGTTAAACGATGAAGAAAAAGGATTGTCGACGTTCAAATGTATTTCTTTGAAAATATTGACTTTTTCTGCGCAATATGCTCAAAATTTATACACACAGTATACCATCTACCAATCCGTCCTTAAACAGTGTTAATATGTATAGAAAAAAACATGTGAGCTGTCACGGGACGCCTGGCAGATGTGAAACATCGACATTATTTTGTAAAAGTAATATGCAGAAAAGAACAGATTGTGATAGGAACTAAATATGTATGTCATAATGATAAAATAAAATACACTATAGGTATCCGAGCTCAGTGTAGAGAGAGAGATGACTTAACGCCGGATCGAGTGGGAGAGAAACGCACAGTTGATTGCGCATGGCGACGCGTCGCCACGGCATGCGTCGC
Organism: Bombyx mandarina; assembly: GCF_003987935.1. Next base: position 362,011 of record NW_021011510.1, on the reverse strand, counting down.
CACGCCAGAAATCGGTTTTACGTGTGGCTATAGATGTTTGACATCAAAAAGACCGCTAGAATTTAAAACTTTCAAATCGAAGTCAAGTAAAATAATAAAATATATTGTACTTTCCCGTAATTAAAAGTAGTCTGTCTCACTCACTCTCCGGCCTCATATGTTTCGACAAAAAAAAGCATCGTAGCATCGCTTATTTTTTACGACAAACTAACAAACATTCTGGTGGTAGTATCGTATAGTATTCGATCGTACAGCAGCACCTAGGCACCACCATCTACCAAGAACCTAAGCAATAAATAAAAAAAATAAAAAAATTATCCCGTCTTTGTCTGCCTTGAAGCGGTCATGCGTACCGATTTTAAAGGTGTGGCAGCCATTTTACAAAATTTACTCAAAATCACAATATTACTTCAACTATTAGACAGATCAGTAAGCCCCAACACTAACTTAGTGTACAGATATATAAACGTATTGATTACGATTTTATGATATATCGTCTTTTCGCATTAAAAGTGTACAATTACCAAAAATATTCGAAATTAAGTTAATATGCGAAAACATTTGGTATCACCAGTATTTATCTCATAAATACTGTCAAAAGAGCGTAGTTTAGTTTTTTTTTTATTAGTTTACCTATGTTTTGACTACTATAAAACAAAATTATTACATAATTTTATCTTTTACTTTAAAAGACAGACTGGTAAAAAAAAAAGATGTTGCAAATATGATTAATATTAAAAATATTACATGTTAAACCTTTAAAACACTTTCCTGTAAAATTAGTAACTTTTGAGATTGACAGTTACAGTTTTAGTTACAATTACAGTTTTAATGCGAGAAGACGATATCTGTGTAGATGATAGATATACCTACGTGCGAATGTGTAGGAAGTGTGTTTTATAGCAGTGAGTATCTTTATCAAAGATGGCGGGTATATCTGTTTATGATGATTAGAGCGACGGTCGGTTGCCTAGCAACGGGGTGGCAGTGGTCAGCTAAGGGTGTCCGTTCCTCATACTGGACTCCTCCGGGCCACATACGACCCGCCCTGCGCTCCCTGATAATTATTCTCGTTGTCCGGACCGTGTTAAGTTTAATGTTACTTTATAATACATCTCAACTATTTCTATCTCCACTTAGAATGAATCTATTCTCCGTTTTATAGTCTAGTTTGTATTACGGCTACATCAAATGAAGTAACTTCAGAGACCCTTAAGGTTAGGCGACGATGTTTTATAATAAAATTGTTGTTTAATCGCTACCAAGTATTGAATTTACTGCAGTTAGATATGTAACTTGAACGCGATTCTTTTGTTTCTACTGAATATCTCGTTTTTGACATTCGTTGCGTATTGTAAGTAAATTGATTGATTTACTTATTTATTTAAGAATTTTAACGATATTTTACGTGTTCATGGCATAAAAAATCAATAACATGTAAAATATCTAGTTTTCTATATATACCTATATAAAAATGAATTGCTGTTCGTTAGTCTCGCTAAAACTCGAGAACGGCTGGACCGATTTGGCTAATTTTGGTCTTGAATTATTTGTGGAAGTCCAGAGAAGGTTTAAAAGGTAGATAAATATCAAAATGCTCGGAATTAAATAAAAATAACAATTTTGTTTTTCATTTGATGTGTCCCCCGTCGGACGGATTCCTTTTGTCTGTTTTAAGTTCATATAATACAAAAGTTTAGGTCTTTTATTTATCGATTGAGGCACTAAGAAGTTTTCCAGGTCAGCTAATTGTTAATAAAACATAATTCGACTATTCATGTTTCTGCTAAATAGCTGCCGTTCGATTTTGAAGAATAGGTAAACTTATTCTAATTAAAATAGGCTTCAACCTAATTACCATGGGCAGCAGAATTCAAACTATGATCTCCAGTTTCTAAGAACTTAACACCAAGAGGGTCCTGAAATTGTCTATCCGTCTCTATAAAAGTAACTCTGAGAAACGAAGAAGTAGTTGGCTAGAAACGTTAATCACATATCGATATCACAGGATATTACACGATTAGAGATAATTCGGTTTGTAATTTGAAGAAAAGAGTTAATGTCCCCAATCCAGCTCAACAATTCGTACTACCAGAAGAACCGTCGACACATGACAAGCCCACGACGTATTTGGTGTTAAGTGAGTTTCGTCACCCACCTTGATAAACAACGTCGAAATGTGAATTATATACTTTAAACCAGCTTTAAACCTTGTCCCACGCTTCAAATAGGAATATATAACTGGTTCACGGCCAAAATATAAAAATTAGAGCTAAGTGCTCGTGTAGGCACACACAGAAATCAGATGCTTACAAGAAATATACTCTGGACTATGGACAGTAACTACATTCCATTGGACCTTCACTGTAATGACAACGAAACTTCTGAACGAAGCGAACTCATGTCTGAAGGTGAACATTAATGTGTCTCCAACGATTATGTCTCAAGGTGCGTGGCGCATTTACGTTGTAGATGTCTATGGGCTCCAGTAACCACTTAATACCAGGTGGGCTGTGAGCTCGTCCACCCATCTAAGCAATAAAAAAAGAAACGCCTGAAATCAGATGACATAATTTACGTAACCAAGCCCAGAGAACTTCATAAATAAAATGTTACCGTAACTCAGTTACGTAAGCAAAGGCATTTTTAATCTACGCAGCCGTCTGCGGTTTAAATGAACGAATACAGTGATCTTAATCAGGCTCCACGGTCAAGGGAACTCATCTGATTCTATGAGACTAAATGACACGGATTACTTTACGGGGTGGATATTTAAAAAAAAAGCAGTCGAAAATTAGACTCGCGTGCAAAAACAAGACTCCATACTCGGCTTTTGGCTTAATAGATTTGTGAATTTGGATGTCGCATTTAATTTTTAAAAAAGAATAGTGATGGTTTAAATAGGTAATGTCTGTCAAAAAGTACTTGAAACTGAATGTAACTTATAGTAAAGAGGATAATTGCCAAATAAATAACCTCTTTAGTTGCCCTTACTGTACATCGCAAATTACTGTTTTTATTTATTTTTGTTTATTTATTGTTAACATAAAAGTAGAAACACAATCATAATGTGCATCTGTGTTTGAACTAGGTGATAAAACCTGTATCTCAAGCAGCAGTGCTCCTCGTACAAAGAATACAACAGCTTTACTTCGAATCCACAAATATAAAAAAATATTAGACAAAAATTAAGCTGAAATTCATGGATTGCAAAAGTGATAATCATCATCATCATCATTATCCTGCCCTTCTCCCAGTCACCTGGAGTCGGCGCAACATGTTTTCTCCTTCCATACTCTTCTATCATATACCATTTCTTCGCTCACTCCCCTCTTACCCATATCGTCTTTCACACAATCTATCCATTTCTTCTTAGGTCTAATAGTGATAATATGTGAGCTTAAAATATAACGAAGCCTTTTTAGAACAACTAATAGTTATAAACCAAGTAATAAAACAGCAGACCTTCTAAATACTGCCATAACTCCAACTACGCTGACAAGTTCACTGTGCTGTGACCTCACGACAAACACAAAATTAAACGTCTTCAAAAAGCGTTTCTTGCAGAATTCCGTTTCTACCTCTCGATTGAAATGTTCATTCAAATCAAGATTATGTCAGAAGGTAATTCTATGTACTGCAGCTAAGCGTGAGTCAAAAGAATGTGCATTCTATTCTAGTGAAATGAAGATCCAAAGTTGAATAAAATCTTCATTGAGTAAGTACCCAATGGCCCAACAAGTGTGAAGAGGTAACCGAAGCTTAAGAACATTGAGACAGTAGCTCGAAGTCTCAAATTCATTGTACAACGACGATACCATTCTTCACGAACGCATGACTGCTTCACGATAGAACTAGGAACAACTGTGATAGTATCCTTGCGAGCTTCCAGTATGGCCTTGGATATGTAAGCGCAGCTTAATGACCGCAATACACCGATATATCAAGCCCACTGAGTTTCTCACCGGATCTTCTCAGTGGGTCGCGTTTCCGATCCGGTGGTACGTTCTGTGAAGCACTGCTCTTACTCTTGCTGTGTTAGTTAGGTAGTAGGTTAGTGTTAGCAACGTCGTCAAGTTTGAGCCCCGTGAGCTCACCTACTTGTTAAGGCTACGCTACAATTGTCTCTCAAAACCATCAGCTTAGGCAGGAAAAAAAATAAAAAAGGTATAATACTCAGAGTATGCTGCTGCCCATTATCCGGTGAATCTCTTTGTCACCTTGTACGACACGTGGTGCTAGTCTAGACAGCCCTACAAAAACTGACACCTTCAATGTAGGCTATTATTGTATACAAATTTTCATATTCATAAGTTCAATGACCTTCTGTACGATAACTAAGTAATTAATTAAACGCACATTCGCGTCCACAATATGAAACGAAAAAAAAAAACCATAATTCAATCAATCAATAGTCAATAAAATATCGTTCACTATCACGAGTGCATTCAACTCGAGCGCGCTACTATTATTATACGGAATTCGATTTAAAGCCGAACCCTCCTCGTCGTTTGTGAAATTGACATTTATTCTTCGTTTTTCATTGTTGCTGCAGTCGGATTCGATCTATTGTTAATTAGCTTAAACGACCCATGCGCTGTGCTATGCCAAACAAAACCAGCTACGCTACGACAATCGCGATCGACTGGGAGCTAAACTTCTAAATTAACATTCACCTTGTAAACTGTGTAAGATAAATTAATACAAATACTATAATCTCGTAACAGACTTTTTATTCACGAACGTAGTTTTGGCAGATACAATTTTCAATTTTTCCGTGTATTGTGGCGCTGTTGGCGTGGTAAAAGCTGGAACTATTGATGGTTTCAACTTCGAGATTATATAAGTAGCGACATCTTTTGTCGAATAGAAAGAACATGTTTAAAAGTTTTCTTTACAATATTAAGTTTTGTGATGCTTGAGTGATTTGGAGCTGTGGTAAAACACTGTTAGCACTTTATAACAATATCGTGTGGTTACGCTTGCTGTGGATTATCGCTTTGGGTACATTTATTTTCAAACGTAACATTAAATTTAACAGAATAGATGAGTGTAATACACAAGTACATACATATTTCTTCAATTTACGATTCGTACATTGTGCCGTAGAATGTTATTACATACGAGAGTTATTCGCTCCCCATCGAGCGGGAGTGCCTCGATTAAAGCAGTAAATACTTTGAGATTAATTATCTCGTAAACAGTCGCAGCGCCCGCCCCGCGGCTCAAATCGCTCACCTACGCCGTGAGCACGATACAAATTCAACTTTTCCAATTAAATTTCGTGAGGCATTAATAATTATTTGGGTACATCAATTTGTTTCGTCGCGAGAAGCTCCACTCAGCTACCTCTCCTCGATAGCGGATTCAAACGAGAATATAACCATTCGATAGGTCTTGAGATAATTAAAGACTAAACTCAAATTATAAGTAACATTGGTTTTAAATTAATCGTATTTTATTCCAGTATTCATAATTAGAAATTCAAAAAAATATTATAAAAGTACTCAGAGGCATAAGGCTGTGAGAACAAAATTACTTAGAAACAACAGAATTTTATGGGTTTCAATTTAAACAAATACAATGCAAAGAAATATTTCAATGGAAAATCCCGAGATAAATCGTCGAATGTTCACTCAACAATACCGTTCCGAAGCTCTTAACTTTGGAATTAATTAAATTAAACTTGAAAATGAAATATTAACACTTTAACGTGTAAAATTTAATACCGCTAAGTTATAACGTGATTATTCAACTCCCCGGCAATTTCCAAAAACATCTAGAAAATTAAATTCGTTGAGCGACGGCAGCGCCTCCTTTGAGGCGAGCTTCCGCTTTTGTGCTCGTGAGGCACAGGGACCGAGACGCTCGCCACTTCGCACTCTGAAATTAATTTTCTTCGTCTTTATGTAATTTAATTATAAACATTTCAATATGGCGCTCCGGGAATTTCCGCTCGGGAGAGAAGTTAAATAGAAACGTTTGATACTTATCTCCTAATACACTTCTGAAACGATTGCGCGATTAAATGAAATTCATTATTCAGAAATGAAATTTGCTTTACTAAACATAAGAATAAGATAATTGAATGAACACGATTTTCTTTTTATTGTATTTTTTTTTATTTTGGCCTTATATACTATACATACGTACAGTGACTTCATCTATCAGTACACTATTCCATTTTTTTTTCATTTTGTCTGGAGTTGCTATAGCAGATTAATAGTGGATTTTACGGCGTCATTCGTAAAATTGGACGCCATTCAAATACAGAACACATTTCACCCTGCACTGTCTCTTATGTCTTTTTTTTTCCTATTAAAATATCGTTCAATGACATTCCATCTGCAAAATTAAAAGTATCTTTTTGTGCGGAGTGCACAGTTAACAGATGCCACTAGCGCTCAATGCTCATGCAATTTTGCTCTTAAACCGTTCACGCTTCGGCGACGAGAGGCGACATCAAACATATACGCAGCGCTTGCGAACCTTTTGCCAGCTTATCTCGCATTCGCTATCTGAATCTTCGCAAAATATCTACTACAACCCGGTCCATTGTTCGATGTTTATTAAATTTCATTTTACGTTTATACAACAACACTTTTGTCCGCCGCTTTTTGTGACGATTTGGGACATTTTACGGGTGGATTAACCCGTGACGTCTGCTTTTGTGGAGAGCCGGCAGCGATGTCTTTTTATCTGTTACCGGCATTACGGTCCGGGATTGCGCGTATTATGTCATAACAGACAAGCACTCGACGAACTGCTTCATGTGCTTTTTGTGAGCCCGTTCTATACTAAATTGAATTCTGTGTTGACAATGTCACTATAAACATCCAAGCTTTTGTGCGATAAGTAATAATACGAAAAGTTTCAAGCTCCTCTAAGCGTACCCAATAGTAAGTTTATTTTTACTTATTTTTAAAATATACAATATAAATAATCTATATATTAATACGTGAACTTTGTATCCTTTTTTACGAATATTGTGCGGACGGAGGGGTTTGAAATTTTCTACACTTATAGAGAGTATAGAGAGTACACAATGCTAATATTTTTTTTAAATAATGCATAAAAGATACATTAAATCAATAAAGAAAACAGTACACACACTACCATGTATTTGACACAACACATATATAGAAATATAATCTTTGTTTATTGTCAATTGTCAAACATTTGCAAGTGTTTAAAGTCTGTGGTCAAATTGAGAATAGGTGAATATTGTTTGTCTTTATTATTATTTATGTATAGTTTCGTTTTGGCAAAATCTGTGATTATATTATATAAGTATAATAGTACTTGACAATAGAACCATAATAATTTTTAAACATAACATTTCAATTAATTAAAGTCGAATTTCGACTACTGCGGGACCACTAGTAATACGAAAAGTTTCAAGCTCCTCTAAGCATACCTAATATTAAGATAATTTTTACTTTTTTTTTTTAAATACAATATAAATTATTTAAAATTTAAATTAAGGGTTCTACTTACATGCGATTCGTGTGTATTTGGATCGAGATTTTACTATGGTAAATTTACCCAAACTTGCACCTTAGATTAAACAATTCAAATAGTATGTCAGTCCTAAGAGCAATAAGACTTACAACTCGGTCTCTACCAAAACAATCCTGTATCTTGGTGTCTTCACTAATGGCGTAAGTTCGACAGTCGAAGTTAGTTCGAGTGTTCTACGACTGCAATAAAGATAAATCCAGCAATAATATGTTCGGTTGGCCTTACGTGTACGATTGCTTGGGCACGAAATTGAATTTGCATGGCGTCTTAAGCCGGTGCCGATTGAGATGCTGAACGCGGGGTCTCATTTGGTGGACAGTTACGGACACTCTGACAGTTAAGGTACCATCCCGCGCAAAGCTTTGTTGAATCCTCGCGTACTAATCGTTTCAATTACGACCGCCTTCGATTTTTTCAAACATGCTTTAGAACAATTATCAAGAGAACCAATTATGGAGTACGGGGAATTATTTCACCTGGTGTTAATGGCTATTGGAGTCCATAGACGTCTACAACGTAAATGTGCCACCCACCTTGAGATATAAGTTCTAAGATCTCAAGTATAGTTACAATAGCTGCCCCACCCTTCAAACCGAAACGCATTACTGCTTCACGCCAGAAATAGGCAGGGTGGTGGTACCTACCCGTGCTGACTCACAAGAGGTCCTACCACCAGTAAATATGCAAATTAATTTTGCGGGTTTGATTTTTATAACACGATGCTATTCCTTCGCCGTGGAAGCCAATCGTGAACATTTGTTAAGTACGTATTTCATTAGAGAAATTGGTACCCGCCTGAGATTTGAACACCGATGCATCGCTCAACACGAATGCACCGGACGTCTTATCCTTTAGGGCACGACGACATTCTTGCATTCATGATTTACTTGCGACAACAAATCGCAAAGGGACCATATAAGGCTAAGTATACAAATAAAAGAAATGTCCGCATCATGGACAGCTGGGTGAAATGTAGTACGTGAGCGCCAATCTTCGTCAACGGAAAGCGCACTAATCCAGACGCCGGAGGGCCAGTACCGTATGAAAGGTCGTTCCTTATCCCTTGATCCTCTTGTTTACCAGACATTAAACAGATAACAAGTCCGCGCCCTGATACCGTCTGAGCAGATTAAAGCCCCTGTGCCCCGTAATCCGAACTTCGATTAATTTCATCCAATACTTAGGAATGCTTAATTGTTCGTATTGTAAATTGTAATTTGTGGAGCTATGTATGGAGTTAAGTCTTTCTAAATGCGTTGTGGACGTCAATTCTGTTCGTTGGTGTAACAGTATTAGTTAAATACTCCCAGTGGTCCCGCAGTAGTCGTAGTAAATTCGACTATAATTAATTCAAATTATAAGTTTGAACGTTATTATGGTTATATTGTCAAAGACTTATTATACTTCTATAATCACAGATTTCGCCCAGACTACACTGTAGACAAATAAACAATATTAACCTATTCTCAATTTGATCACAGACTAACAGAGCAACAAAAGTTTGAGAATAAACATAGAGTATTCATATGCGTGTGTGTCAAATACATGGTAGTGTGTGTAACGTTTTTTTTTTTGTTGGTTTAATGTATTATAAGTGCATAATTTAAAAAAAAAATACCATTTGGCACTCCTTCGCTATATTCTCTATAAGTGTGGAAAATTTCATACTCCTCCGTCCGCGCAATTTTCGTAAAAAGGGATGCAAAGTTTTTGCTTCACGTATTAATATATAGATAAGAATTAATTACCTCAAGAATTATTTCCATCAAATGTTGTAACTGAAAAAAAAACTGTTCGTAATTATGTACACACCATTTCGTTACTGTTCTTAGTAATAACAAAGAGTAACAAAAAACACATACAAAAAAAGAAAATCAAAACAAATAACAAAAGCATACTTGTTATTAAGGTTCGTTTACATGTTTGTTACTATTTTGTTTTCTGCGTTATGGTAACAGTTTAATGAATCCAATTCGAGAAAGTTCATTAACCTCGTAGACCACTAAATATGTAACGTCAAATAGTTTAAGTATCGCGTGCTATTGTTTGGACTGTGATGATTGCGATAATCATCGAAAACGGAGATCTTTTGAATACACTATAAATAAAGAGAAGTCATTGTAGCATAAAGGATAAGACATCCGGTGCATCCGTATCGAGCGATGCAACGGTGTTCCAATCCCGCAGGCAGGTATCATTTTTTCTAATGAAACACATACTTAACAAATGTTCACTATTGACTTCCACGGTGAAGGAATAACATCGTGTAATAAAAATCAAACCCGCAGAAATTATAATTTTGCTAATTATTGGTGAGAAGGACGTCTTGAGAGTCCGCATGGGTAGATATCACCTCCCTGCCTGTTTCTGCCGTGAAGCAGTAATCCGTTTCGGTTTGAAGTTTGAGCAGCCGTTGTGCTGTAAAAAACTGAGACCTTAGAACTCATGTCTCAAGGCGGGTGACGGATTTTAATCACTTAGCATCAAGAGAGCCGTGAGCTCGTCCACCCATCTAAACTATAAAAAAAAATCCACCATGATTTTTAACAACAATAATAATCATACTAATAATAATACATAATAATAAGTTTAAATATAATAATCTCAACCACTGGAGTTGTCCCAAACCACATCCACAAGAGCTTAAAGCTTCTAGATTTAAAAGATAACATATTTATTTCACCACAAAAGGCAGATGTACTAAATACATGCAGAATAGTGAGAAAATTCCTGCAGCTTGAAGAAAACCAAAGTTACTAAACGTAATAAAAACTAGCATATTAACTCATAGCTACTGTATATTATTTGACCAAAAGCCCGTATATACAGTTCTACCGACTCTGTCGACAGACTGAACTGAGAAAGGGGAAACCTATGAACAAGAATAATAATAATCAGCATAAACAACATATTAAGGGTTCATGTATATCTCCGGTAGGCACCACCATTTTGCCTATGTCTGCTGTGAAGCAATCATGCGCTCCGATTTAGGTAGGAGTAGGTGTTCTACTATAAAATTGAGGCGATATCATATCAAATGACATCTAAGTTATCTCATCCATGAACTAAGGCAACTAAATAATTCAACATACATTGCTGCACGGAGCACTTTTGGTAACGCTGTATTCTACAAAACCAGACCCGACTGAGTTTCCTATTAGCGTATTTCCAAACACAGTCACTCGTCCATGTAATGACATCGCAAATGGTGTCCTCACTCCCCCACAATCAAATGAATTCGATCATAAGCAAATGCGCCGAAATGTATTAGTTGGCAACATTTATAAATTCGATTCAATGCGCCAGTGCAAACCCAGATAAAAGTTTATTTAATTTTAGGAAAACGTAAAGCATATCTATATAAGACGTTTAACGGCCGTCTGGTGTAGTGGTAAGTGACATGGTCACTACACAAGGGGGTCGCGGGTTCGAATCCCGCCAAGGGAAGATATTTGTATGATAAATATAAATGCCTTTTCCAGGGTTATGGATGTATATTAAATATATGTATGTGTATAATAAAAATCTTACATTTATATCCGTTATCTGGTACCTGTAACACAAACTCTTTACGAACTTATCACGGGACCAGTTAACGTGGCGTGATTGTTAGTAAATATTTATTTATTTATTATTTATTTATTTATTATAAGAAAGTCGTGTTATTTACACAATTTATAGTTCAAGAACGGCTGAACTGATTTGGCTGAAAATTGGTAGGGAGGTAGCTTAGAACCAGGAGAAGGACATAATATGATACTTTTTATCACGTTCCCGTGGGACGTGACATAAAACGTGCTATAACAAAACGCAACTGACAGCTAAACCGGTTGATGTGTTTGTTTTGAGTTTCATCTAGCTTATTGTGTCGAGATAGGTAATAAAGCCATGGCGCGATCAACTCGATCAAATAGTTCCCGACGAAACCGTAATGCAACTAGGATTCGAAACATTGCAAGTGAAAGGACCGAAGAAGAACAAGAAAATGCAATAATAATAATAACAGCTTAAATACATAGCCAATAAAGTATCATTAAAACACTTGCTTTTTTAATTTACATTAACTATCCAAATAAAAAATTGATCTTGATAAAATCAAAAGTCTGCTGATTTATTGCCTCTAAGGCGGAACAAAGTTCGCCGGGTCACTTAGTTTTAATTAATAACGATTCTTTATTATATCTTAGTAGTTCAAAGTTGGATGGTCGAAGACCAAACCAGCAATGACAGCCCATTGCTCAAATCTAATTAGACGCTCACAGAACAACAAGAGGCGGCCAATCAAACATTAGTATTGAAAGTCTTAAATCACATTTGCGTACCTCCGTAACGAGGATCAGGTGTATTTGGCTGACCAATAAAATTTAGTTTGGACTGATCGGATTCAAGTCATGTCCTCGTCGCAGACACAACGGTAATCACAGCGTCGCCCACCGCAAACAAACAAATAGTCTCACGATTCTCTAGGCTATATGTTTCAAACCTGTCTCGGATAAACTATACCACCTCATTCTACTTCAAGTCACTTTATCTGACTTAGGAACCATAGAAATTCGGCATTCATTCAGACATAAAAAGAAACAATAAATTCCGATTTGCAAATGTAATTTTTATTTAAAGTCATTTAGTTAACTCAAACGTAAATACCAAACAGAGTTATTAATCTCGAGACCGCTATCACCAGAATGACTTACTGTGAGTAAAGTCTCAATTCACAAACACAAATATAAAGCTAATTAAAAGTTTCAAACTAGATTATGAGAGGGGTGGCGTCGATGGACTCTGTACCGAGATTGTCGCTAAGATTGAATCAAAGGGGTTGGTGTCGCGAGGAATGTATATTCGGCAAGCCTCTTCACGGCGCGCACGAGGGAAACTGACTAGGCAAAGTTTCTTAGTACCGGAGTAAATGTTTGTTCAAACGGTTGCCACAACAAACACCGGCGTCACACTCCGAGAATTCTAAATTTGCATTACGAATTCATAATACATGACGAGGGTTATTTCATAACTCTCAGCCAATTATGTTTCGGTAATATATTTTGTTTTCGTTATTAACCAAGAAGATATACTTCTTGGATAGATACAAATTAAACATCCAGCAAGATTAGGGTCATAAAAAGAAGAGCACGCGTTCCCTCCGGACTATTAATTCAAGTCAAAGCTGAAATGAGACAAAGGCGAGTCAGCTCATAAAATTTATAGGCGATCGAATGAGATAATATGGTCGACGTTAAGAGCAGCTTAGACAGTTTCGAAATTTAAATGTGAAGTAAGTTTTGCGAGATTGTGCGGAATAAATCAGCGCGGGCGGCGGACGGCGCTGGCGCGGCTCGTCAGCTCGCTGCGGCGATAAATCCGCGGCTCCCTCGGGTTCCTTAACCGTTCTCCATCTTCATGTACACACCGGCTGCGGATGCCGCCTACATCCAATCCTTTATGCACAAATCCAAAGTGTTCGCGCACACAAATCATATCTCTATGCTGACTTAAAATTAAACCTTCAAAAATCTGAATTCGAGGTGAAATTTTTCACAGACATTAACTTAAATACCAAACAAGTTTCAACATTTCTCGTTTATCCTATCTGTCAACGAATAGCGGCCGTAGTATTTTCCGCGAACTTCGCCCTAATTCTTTTTCACGCTACATTTCGAGAATCTTATTTTTGTAATTACAAAAATGTCTAGCACGCCAACGTTATCCTTAATTGCTGGACATAAAAATTCCATTTAAATTTCCCTTTTAACGATCAAGGAGAGGTGTCTAATTGTATAATACACTCGTTTGCGTATTTTTATTGTCGGTACAATAATTAGAACATAGCGCTACGTCGTCTTTTTAAGTAAGTTCGTAATAAAACTTTTCTAGGGAGCTGTAAAAGAATATTACCAGATGCGAGGACACCTCTTCGCGGGGGTGAGTAGGTGAGCACGAAAGGGGAGGGCCTCTTGTTTAAGATACGGAAAGAAAAGCAATTTAATGTTTATCAGCTGGAATAGCGACGCGGGTCACTACGGCTAACAAAAATTATTTGAAAACACAAACAGTCACTAGAAAGTGTTTATCGTTTTAAAGAAGAGGAAGTAAAACAAATACTTTATATAACAAAATTTACACAAAATTTGCAAACGCACTAACGAAATTCAACCATTAGGTGTTCGGAGAACTATTTAGTCCCAACTTACTCTATTATAAGTTGTTGGAGGAAGCAAAGTGACAAATTCTCTCAGCTCGACGGCAACTTCTGCTTTGATTAACTTTAGCTTCGTTTTACAGCTTTGAGTTTAATGGCAAATAATAAAATAGTTTTTTTTATTAAAAATTCAGTGCTAAAAATTACTACTAAAATTTACTACTTCCACAGTATGTGTTGTACATTTGATCTGACAACTTATTTAGACATAACATTCAACTTATAGAGAACATTAAATGTAGCTATATGTTATATTTTAACTTATTTAATACCTTCTTCTTAATGCCCACTTCGACTGAGGTTTGAAAAGTAGGCACTAGTAAGGAACTGCTGTAACCTTGCTATTGTGATGGTGACAACTGTCCATTAATCAGACGGGTCCACTGTAAAAAGGAAAAAAAAAGAAAAAAATTCAAAAATCTTTTTTTTTAGCTTAGATGGTTGTACTAGCTCACCAGCCCACCTGGTGTTAAGTGGTTAGTGAAGCCCGTAGACAACTACAACGTAAATGCGCCACCCACCTTGAGATATAAGTTCTAAGGTCTCAGAATAGTTACAACGGCTGCCCCACCCTTCAAACCGAAACGCATTACTGCTTCACGGCAGAAATAGGCAGGGCGGTGGTACCTACCCGTATGGACTCACAAGAGGTCCTACCACCACTAATTATGCAAATTATAATTTTGCGGGTTTGATTTTTATTACACGATGTTATTCCTTCACCGTGGAAGTCAATCGTGAACATTTGTCAAGCACGTATTTTATTAGAAAAATTGGTACGACGAATTTTTACTTGTGATTCGATAAAAAGATTTTCCGACAACTATAGAAATAAGCTTAGTCAGGCAGATTTACCTTTTCCAAAAACAATTTAATACGGATGCATTTATAGTTTTCTTGTATTTATCGTGGAGTTTCGTCTTTGATTTCTAAATAGTAATTTTGATATTAATTAGTTAAAAAAATCCTAATAATGGACCCTCAAAGATATCTTCATCTACATAATACACAAGCGAACGTTACCTTGCTCTGGAATTAAATCCAGAGAGCGTGCCGTAACGCCAGCTACCGGGCCAATCAATTGTAAATCCAAACTATCAAGGGACCCATTGAAACATCAAAAAAAAGATTTGAGATTTAAAAAAATCATTGATTATTAATCTATTAATCCATTATTAATCTTATAATTGTATTTTTTTTTCAATCACATTATTAATGACAAATTTTATTTTATATCCGAATAAAACTTTTGTTAGATCTGTAACTCTAACTTCTAACTAAAGCAGATGGAGCTACAACCCACCTGATATTCAATAGTTACCGCAATCCTAATCCCGACAACACGAATGTCTTCGACCTTAGTAGTTTAAGATCAATGGCTTAATAGTACTGATACTATAGCTGTTCTTTTATTGATACTAGAATTACTGTTTCAGCTGCTAATTTGAAACACATCTTACAGATATCCTATCCGGCAAGCAATCGCTCCGTCCCAAAAAAAACTGACGTCAGTACTTATGAAAGAGTGTTAAGGCAAATTAGTGAGCAGTTTTATTTAGTTTTAGTTGGTATTAGTCTGCTATTATGTACAAATAGTTCGATGAAGCGTATATCCGTCTCTTCTAATACTGAGGCGGACTGTTATCATTTTAATCCTCTGGTCTGCAAACCGGAATTCATTTTCAAAATACAGTACCGACGTATTCTTCGATCGGGGGGATTTTTATTTCATTAACCGAACGAAGGGCGACTCTGACCCATAGCTAATATTTGTGTATCAATGACACAGCCGGTCTATCAACAATGTTACATGTTTTATTAACACTAGATTTACCAGCCATTTAAATATACGTATTTCTACCATAACCAGTCAATTTGACTGGTGTATAAAAAAATGCTTAACTGAGTTTCCAGTCTTTATTCACTCTTAAAAAATGGTAAAAAGAATTCAACAATATTAATTTTTATACAAAAATGGATTTATGGACATTGTCAAATAACAAAACACTAAATTTTTACAGTTTATCGCTCACAATTTCTACAGATGTAGATTTTGCTTTTTGTACACTTTCCGCATAGACTTTTCTTGCATTTATTGCAAATATTTGTAGTCTTATTGTTATTGCAATATCCTATTTGACACCATTTGCGCACAGAAACCGTGCCAGCGGTAGTTGATATATCAGCTTCGTGTGGTTTTTGCCTTGAAGTCTGATATTCTGAAGCAAGTTCTTCTGCTAATCGAAACAGAAAGTCTTTCCGTGAGATATTTTCTCCTGTTGTGTTTTTGTATAATATCCAGCTATTTATTCCGGCTAAATCTAAAATATTGAAAAACACTTGAAGTGGCCACCTTCTGCAACCAGACTTCACCGTATATTTTCGTGCCATTTGATCAGTCACATCGACGCCAAATTTAGTTTTATTATAAAACAATACAGTTTCAGGTATTTTTTTAGCTGCTTTATCAATTTTGATGTGTTTATGTTTTGTACTTAGTAAAAGTACTTTTTTATTTGGTTTGCTCTTATAAACAGTAAGTGTGCATCCATTAGATTGGTACAACAACGTCGAGAAACGTGCCATGCTGTCTTTTTTCAGTTTGCAAATTTTCGGCAGTTCCCTCTTGTTTGCGCGTATTGTTCCAAGTAACGAAGTGCTTTTAGATCGTAATTTCAACGCCAAAGGAATACTTGTAAAAAAATTATCAGTTGTTACAGTTCTACCCTTCATGGTGTACGGTTCAAGAAGTTTCATTACGACAAATTCGCTTAGGGGAGTTGATGCATTTCGAGTCTCGTCTTTTCCTAAATATGGAAAGCCATTTACCACATATTTTGTTTCTACATCAGACGCTAACCAAAATTTGATGCCAAATTTATGGGGTTTGTTTGGCATATACTGAGTAAATCTGCATCTGGCCTTCGTTGGAAAAAGTTGCTCATCCACAGTAATAGAAGCTCCCGGTTTGAAGCAATTTTGACTGTTTTCAATAAATTTATCCCAAACTGCTGAGACTAAAGCGAACTTGTCTGTTTGCAAACGTTGACTCCTCTGATTTCTTTTATCGAACCGAATGTATCGTAAAATATCTGTAAAATCTCGTCTACTCATAGTGCTAGAAAAAAATGATGGTCCCCATTTTTTATTCCACAAATATTGAAGTCTCAAAGTATTTCCTTCGTATGCCCCACGTGCGTACAATATTGCAAGAAATGCTTTCAATTTTTCTTGCATGATTTTCCAGGTTTTCCCCAAAACTCGAGAGGCTTCTAGCTCTGTACAAATTTTCGTTTTGACATTTTTAGGGGCTAACGATATGCAGGTTACTTGCTGAAGAACATATATTTGAATATTTTTCAAATACTCATAAATGTTTATTACGTGTCACAGTATGGGTAAAGATGAATGATTACGTTTGGAGATCGCTTGGACTAAGTACTCGTAAAAAAATCGTATAGATACCGTAATCGCCTAAATCGGCCCGATAACGATAACGTAATAAACAAAAGAAGCATGGGCACTATTTGTATTTTCACGGTCTCATGATTCTCCCGAAATCATACATTTCTTCCTAGAAACATGCACCAGTTATTTTGACTGGTTCTGGTATAAATAGTTATAACAAAAAATATATTTGTTACTAACATTATATAAAGTAAAATTAAGTTCATAAAATGTATTCTCTACTTATACCTACAAAAGTTATAACATCAATTTGGAAAGCAAATATTTAATGTAGTAGTAATTTTGAATTGAAGTTGCACGACCAGTCAAAATGACTGGTCTGGTAAATCTAGTGTTAATACTCTTTCGATCAACCTATCTTATTAACAGCAAAACAGCTAAAATGGAAACACAATTCACTTCTGATGTTGCAAAATTTTAGCAGATCGCAGTTGTAATTACTCAACAACGTCAATGCTACCATCTACTTTGAGACATGAGGTCGAAGTCTCAAGCGTATTGTATCTACAACGACTGTCATACTCTTCAAAACTGGAACGTAAGATAGCTTCGCGACAGAAATGGTACTACACACCCATGTCGACCAACAATACGCCTTACCTATTAATTATGGAGACTTACAAATATTAGGGATTTAATTTTTATTAACTGGACGATGTTATTTATTCCTTGTTGCTTGAAGGCAGATATAAATTTGATCATACCAACACAAAGCATTCAAACATAAACAACACCATTTGTCTAATTTCAAGAGATTACTTCCTCATGAAGTATTCTAAGCCAAAGGATCTTACATAATGAGGAAATTCATCAGAAATTACCGGTTTCATGACATCTGGCTATCATCATGTTACCTCCGTACTAAAATTATCTTCATTTTATTTACCTATCTTAAAAAGCAACGTAAATGTCATGAATTCTTTTAATATAAAATTAGACGGTAGTTAGCTCAATCACAAATCGACGAATAAGCACCTTAGGCAACGGTAATTGTAAAACTGTAAACCATACTAAACATCTGGAAAAAATGAAAATGAAAAATGGGAGCTTATGTCGTTTAAGCATTTAAATTATAGTTATGAGTACACCTAACTCCTTCTTCTCCTCATCCTAATTTGTAATTTAAGGTATTGGCAGTAAGATATGCTGAGAGCCCGTGATTGTGGCTATGCCAAAATCTTAATTTGATACGTTTTGTGCTTAATGCATGACTGAATATAATTAAATTTATGATTATTGCTACCTAATCTACATATATTACCTATACGGCAATTAAGGCTTCCGAATTATTCGATTATGACGATGAGTTATAAGCGAATAAACCCATAGACGAACAACCCACTGAGTTTCTCTCCGGATCTTCTCAGTGGGTCTCGATTCCGATCCGGTGGTAGTTTCAACGTAGCACTGCTCTTGCTAGGGTCAGTGTTAACAATACTCTCAAGTTGAGCCCGTGAGCTCACCTACCGATCCGTGAGAAGTTACAATAGCCCCTTTACCAACGATTAGTTAGGGAAAAAAGGCTTCCACTATTATCCAATACGTGACGTGCAGCAAGAAAAAAATAATACTAAATCAGCACTACAATCGCTTAAAGATTTTATGAGATCGTTCAAAGCTGATCAGGAAAATGTATCTAAAGTCAATACTGTCCGAATATTGCGCATAGAAAGAGAGTAAGCTCGTTGATTGATCGAAGGGAGGTCAATGCTAATGTTTATTAACTGTATAAATTATACAAGAAGGAAATTTACGCTCAATCACTTATACCCAATATAAATTCCGGCGTTGTTCCACGAAACGCTGTGTCAACCTATCCATCAGTGTAAAAATTCCCTGTTGATCCCCTTAATTTAATCAAAAGATCGCTTCGGCCGGTCGTGGAAGAAAAAACGCCATGACGTAACGTAACGAGGACAACGGTGATATAAAATTTTCATCGAACCGGATGGGGGTGGCAGGTGGGGCGGGCTCTCTTGTAATATCCAAGTCGGCCCGAGCAACCAATAAATTACAATTTGACATAAACAAAACCCCCGCAGTATATGTTGCACGAATTATTTATGGCATCGGTACATTGGGTAAATCGCTGTATGGAAACCTATTTATACCTAGCCCTTAGTTTCACTACAATTACTTGGTCGTGGTTTTTAGGTGCTTAATTTAAAATGTAACTGCGTTTATGAATGATTATAATCTATACTTTTAGCCTCATATGTTTCTTAAGTATATACTAGACCGGCAAAAAGAGTGAGATCTGCTAGAATTTTCCGCAAAAAAAAATGTGTAACTCAGTATTTGTCTAATATAAATGTATTAAATCGGTGGAAATGGGCACGGACCACCTCGCGAGCCGAGCCTGACGCATCCTAATAAAATTTGCATACTTTTAATCAAGGACTGTGTTGTGGAGAAGTTTCCCAATAACGAAACCGTAATCGATTAGATGCCCCGTCTAAACGTGTTTTATATTACTCATGTAATTCGAAACTCGATTCTGTGATGTTTAAATGAATTTTAAAGGTAATTTTTGATGTGATGTTATCGAATTAATTATGATTTTGTCATTTAGCACGCATACACACGAGGAACCAGTGAGAAATCAATCAATATTGTTCCAGTCAATGTCTTTGAAATATTTTCTATCCTCGATTCTTACTGAAAACGTGAAGCAGACGGTAATAAATTAGCCAGCGTCTAATATAAAACGACAAAACTGAGGCCGAGAGTTGCGGCGGGAACGACGCCTGCCTGACCATCCGCTGGTCCGTGTTCGGCTCGCATTAATCGCGTTTAGTTAGCGGACATTGGAGCTGGAAATTCAAATGCAATCAAATGAAAATAGAATCCGTGAAAAATAAAGGAAACAAACCGACAGGCGTCAGTCTACCGGGAGCGCATCGCCTCCCGTATTGCCCGCCCTCGAACCTCGCTCGCTGCTGACCGTACTTACACGATTTTAAATTGTACATATCTGAAATTCCGATCTGTCGCGCACCCGCCCTGCTCTATGAAATAAAAACGAAATAAAAACGAAACGACGCGGTGGGCTGAAAAAAAATCAAAATGGAAATTAAAAAAAAAGTTTCCGGCGCGCCGAGCGAGATTGCAATGTTTGCGGCCGTCATCCGATGCAGTTCGCAATAAATACACGCTCAACTCCTACATATAAATATGTGCGGTGGGATTGATTGGAATTGAATATGTGGGGGGGTGGAAGAGGGTGGTTCGTTGCAGGAATCGAAGGTGAGCTCCGCTAAGACTGTAATCGGTTTTGCCCGGGGCCGTCGAGCTCCACCGCATACCGCACCGTTCACAATTAAACTTTGTTTGTACATGTGTCGCTTGAGATTAGCCACATTGCTCTTTTTAAGTGGACAAAGTGCAGCGTGTAAGTACGGAGACTATTCAAGCCATTTTCTAATATTTAAATTAGCGAATGAAATTCAAGTTACAAAGACCAGAGAACGTTCATAGAGTGAATCTATATATTAATACGTGAAGCAAAAACTTTGTACTTACGAAAATTGCGCGGAAGGAGGAGTATGAAATTTCCCACACTTACAGAGAATATAGACAAGGAGTGCAGAATGATAATAGTTTTTTAAATTATGCATAAAAATACATTAAATCTATAAAAAAATACATTACACACACCACCATGTATTTGACACACACATGCATGCATACTATTTGTTTAATGTCAAACTTTTCTTATTGCTTATAATCTGTGGTCAAATTGAGAATAGATTAAATATTGTTTGTCTTTATCAATATTTGTCTAAAGTGTATTTTTGGCGAAATCTAGGATTATAGAAGTATGTAAGTCTTTGAAAATATAATCATAATACAAACTTATGATTTCATATAATTATAGTCAAATTTCTACTACCGGGGGACCACTAGTTTGATTAACAACCTCGTATCGGCGCCGCGGCAGTGTAGCAATCGCGGCAAATGTAGAAAAGATGTAAATGCGTACAGGCAGAACGGTCGGTGGCACCGCGCCGCGCCATAAATCATCAGGAGGGGCGCTGATTGCCTTCAATTATGGCATTAGCTTTCATGGCTAATTTATAGTGCGAGTTATAACCACCCTTACGTTGGTCAAGTACTTTAACACAAATTGCGGTCCTCGTCAGCTGCGCATCGCATGTACTTAATAATAATTCACTACGATTTAAAATAGACCATTTGAAACTATTCCTCTTTAATGTTCTGTATAAATCAAAAGTTGTTCACTTGTCTTTGGATAAATACATTAAGCTCTGAGAAGGATTGCTAGATCGCTCGTATTTAAAAGTCTTACGAAGTCTTCGTGGCCTAAAGGATAAAACGTCCGGTGCATTCGTTGTTGCGATGCACCGGTGTTCGAATCCCGCAGGTGGGTACCAATTTTTTTAATGAAATACGTACTTAACAAATGTTCACGATTGACTTCCATGGTAAAGGAATAACATCGTGTAATAAAAATCAAAACCGCAAAATTATAATTTGCGTAATCACTGGTGGTAGGACCTCTTGTGAGTCCGCACGGGTAGGTACCACCGCCCTGCCTATTTCTGCCGTGAAGCAGTAATGCGTTTCGGTTTGAAGGGTGGGGTAGCCGTTGTAACTATACTGAGACCTTAGAGCTTATATCCCAAGGTGGGTGGCGCATTTACGTTGTAGATGTCTATGGGCTCCAGTAACCACTTAAAATCAGGTGATCTGTAAGCTCGCCCACCCATCTAAGCAATAAAAAAAAAAGATTTCCTTGAATACCACGGAACAGATAATATCCACTGTAACTTAAATATCTCCCCTCTCGAGTGATAAACGCTTAAGTAGGTAGTTATGCAAGGCAGTTGAATCGATCAATCACCCTCAACATAACAGCTACAACCGTGAAATTTTCAGGGGCATCAGACAAAGATAATTCCCTTTTAACTTCCGTTTCCTCCAACTTATCGAATAATTTAACTGAACATTTATTTTTGCGCGCTCATCAATCAAGCGAGCTCGCGCTTCGCCGATAAGCCGCGCCTCGACGCCGAGAAATGACTAGGCATTACATAAATCCCCTCGGATGATGAAAAGTGAAGTCTAACAGATAAGAACCTACAAAAAGTTACGATGAGAAATGAATCGCGATTTATATCTGACGTCGGCAATTCCCGCAGTCGCGTCTTCGGTTCGTCTTCAGGGCTACAGCGATGGGGCGCGAGCGGGACATAGCCCGAATCACGTCGGTTCCCGTACATAACTAACGGGGTCTTTGGTAACGCCTACTGTATGATTCCAAAAAGATGGAGACCGACTGTTACGTAAAAATACTATAGATAAGTAAAAAATATATTTACAAAACAAATCTTATTAGTTATATCAATTATAGTTATTTTTTTCTTTTTGGCAATTCCTTATTGTAGTGTCTTGAAGTAAATACTTATTGAATTCTTCTTGAATCGAAGCGTCAGAAAAAACAAAAAAGAAAACGCTTTATTATTATTAATTAATACTTATTAAGCCATTCGAATAATTTTAATTAAATATTTTACAATATCATAAACTTGGTCTGGGTATAGTTTAAATTAAAAGAAAAATCTAATTACCAACGCTTTATGGAGAAGCTACAATTTTTTTTAGTGCGGAATATTATTATTACAAGCCAACTATTGAAAATATCATGCAGGAAGACTCAAAACAAAATCTGATAAAATACCGAGACGAAACAAACTGATGATGTGACTTTGACAGATGGTGTAGCGACAAAATCCATGTGGAACACAATTCGTATTATATTCTGTATCTCTTACTATGTATTTATTAAGTCAGGTTTCCTAACCTTAACATAAATAGACCATAAATGGTGATAGCATTATACAGTTTTAATATGACGATTGTTTTCATTCTTCGATAAAAGTAATTGTTCATTAGCAAATTACTATAGATACGACAATTGTTACGATGTTAATACGAATAAAACGCTTGCCCGTTTAAATAAAAAAAAACAAGGAAAGAGTTCGCGTAAAGCCAAAGTTTAATCGAAAGTTTTCTCGGAGCGGCCATTATTAAGATAAACAGTACAATACATAAGCCTATCTCGACATTTATTTTATCACGGGTTCACATCACGCGCCGCTATTCCCTGTTATGATACGGCCCGTACCTGGGTAGAGCTGAAAGAAAAGCTATAAACCTGTTCGTTGCGTTTGTTCCGGCGCGCCGAAGCGTCTCGTACGCGCTAGGACTGCCAAGCAGCTACCACCCGACCGCTCACACCCCCCACATCTGCCGACCATATTTTCCACTTTATGTGTGACAGTTGAGGTAATATCGAGACTCTCGCCGTTCTGTGATTGGACGAAAAATACACATTAAAGGAACGTACCGACTACGAGCGATTCGAAGCTGTATTCCCGTGGAAAATGTCGGAAAATATTGTATTATGGGGGGGGCTGGAAAATTGCCACCCCGCCGCCCCCTCGCTCGACTCCGACAAAAACTGTCGAGTATTTGTTTTTGATGAAAACGATTTATTATTCTACGTGGGTTGGAGGCAATAAAGATAAGCCGGCGAGGTGGCGGAGCCTTATTACGGCTAACCCTCGCCTTTGTTTCCTTATAAAGAATAATAAATGAGGCCGCACGCTTATTTACCAACTTGCTTAATCATTTATTTATGCGGAAACATCTTTGATATTTGTCGAATACTGAATTTTTAATAGACTGCCTACAAAAAATTGCATTTATTTCGAATCTAAGATTCATTAACCAAATAAGTAATTTTGTTGAGCGGCAAGAAGATTAGAACAATTGGCAGATCGGATGGTCTCCCGTTAATAAATCATGACATAGTAAATCCCAGCAGCGATGCGCCGGCAGATACTAGTCGCCATAACGGTAAACCCACAATTTGCATTAACACCCTCATGCTGGGGCGGAACGCGCGCTTCAGTTTCGATCAGATAGCTCATTCATGCTTATGATACGATTTCTAATTAAAGTTCACATTACTGTAACTCCGTTAAGAACAAGGAAGCGTAATAGATTGCTCGCTCTCAGACTGTCGTTTTACCTATTAACATTCATAACGATTGCAAATTCAAAAAGTAAAAACAGCACTTTGTATTGACGTGTTTTACATTCATAAAGGTTGTATGTGAATTGCAAGGCATTATCTACAATACGAGGTCACTAAAACAAATTGGATTATTAAAAAAAAACAATGACATAACGTTTCATATTGGTAAGTTACCACGACATCATTAGCATCCCCAATCTGGGAGTCCCGCTGCGAGCACGCGCCGCTAAACTAACCGTTTTGTCACATCTATTCATTTTATTACAAACATGTGGCTCTGTTGTCAAATATTCAGCTTGTTTGTGTCATATGTCACGATTGGATGTTGGTTTTTTTTCTTACTATTTTGTAGTTCTTTTGTTTTTAAATCAGAGCGACTAGGTAACCTATATCGCAAAAATAAACAATACTTTTTTAGATGCAGTCCTTAAAAAGAATTCTCAATATACGGGTATATTTTTGGATTGTAATTAATTGACGGCAAACGTACTGGTAGTTTGAACGTAGCCGTACTATTAATAATGTAAATAGGTCGTTAACAGGCTGTCAATTGAAAGCATTGCCTTAAATAAACCACACTTCCCGTATATATATTGTAACTTTAAAGGAGCTTAAAGAATACAAAGAAAATTAAAAACAATGCAAGTTGAGTTCAATATTTTTTTAAACTTCATCCATCAACATTCTATCATTCGTTCTGTGATCGTTTATCCATTCGTTATAGTTAGTGAAAATTTTATTTATTATAAAAAAAAAATACATAATATTCCTAACCTAATGTACATGTTATTATCCGCAACATGCTTCGTCAGATTACAGAAATAGAGTTATCAACAACATGCTTCGTCAAAAAGTACAATACTTACTTTCAGCTACAAGCGTCGTCATAAGTAATAATAATGTGTCAACACATTTTACTGACTACCCACGACTCTGATTCGAAAATAATACCCATCAAAACTGAAACGTTTCCGCTGACGCCCATTGCGATACCCACGGGTCAATGGCTCGACTTATGTAGCCGTAAGTATAAAGTAGTGTGTAAAGAACTATCCATACACCAAACACGACTAACATTTAATTTACATTAGCATTGAACAGTCGTATAGTTTTCCCGATGCATACATCTCTTTGTATTTGTACAAAACGAAATTCCTTACGCGGCGTCATCATCGTTCGTCAGGGCGACGTTTAAAAATTTAAATATCGACAGGCCAGACCCCTCGTAAATTAAATGAGGGCGCATCTGAAAAATGTTCCAACGATAATGACACCAAAACGTACATATTTCGTACTTGTTACATTCACACTTTCGACCTTTTGTAGCGGTGAGAAATTTAAATCGGACGATTTTATGCGATATCGTCAAGTCGATTTCTCTTTAATTCAATTTCACTTTAGAAGCGAATCATGAGTCCGCCATTTTATTAAAAAAATCATTTTAATAGCATAGAAATGCTAGATTACAGCCTCTTTCATGTTAATCAACAACATGAGTTCATGGGCATCATGACCTCCTCGTCTCATTATCTTTATAGCAGCAGCTATTTTATCCTTCGAGCCGCAACGCAGACTTTTTTCGCGACACCATATTATTTTAGTATCATTTTCTAAAGAACAACTGTTGGTTTTTCTCACCAGTCACTTTGCACGGTTTTTTGCGACAGTAAAACGCAGGGTTGTTTTTTATTTGAAAATTGACAAAAGAATGAATGAATTGTTCCATCTTGATTAATCTCATTCACAGCACCCCTAAATGACGCGTAGCGGATGCGGTGTAAGTTAACTCATACTATTTAACCATCCGTTCATACAGTCGCGACAAAACAACTCCCTCGCCCCCAACGTCTGACTGAGACACAAATACTAAGCTTCATAGAAGAAAACGAGACGAAAAGTACTCAACGGCGCATAACTCATAAATAAAATACAATATGGTGAGCAAAACATTGAATTATGCCGGTATTATGTCACATTTGGCCTTTGAGAATTAGTCGGTGCATAACGCTGTTTGGGGGAATGAGATTGGCTATTTTGTCATCGACGTCAACCGACCGTACAGATTTATTAGTCTTGTATAAAAAATATGGTAATTTAATCAAGTGATCGGATTCTTTTTCATCGTGATAAAAAAAAAATATTGCCGGCAGAACTCTTGTCAAACTTTCTTTTAAAATCTAAGTTGTATTTTATAACTGGTAGAAACCGTGGACCCGTGGTATAGTAGCTGAAATGAAATAATTAAACAGCCCCATATAGAAAAAAGTAAAATTAATTTCACTACGACCGAATTTTCTTAAGATCGATACGTTTTTCCTTAACTTAGAATCCTTTTATATGAACCTCTCGAAACGTCAAGGTACATTGGGAACACTTCAATTTCTAAACAAAACCTCGCCATAAAGGGGAAAACGGCGGGCTCGATTCAGCGAAATCATAGAAAAGCACATAAATTGGTGCGCATTAACATTTCCTTTACCCTACGTGTCGGCGTATGACGGGGGCGCCTCTGTGCCAGCAACGGGGCCGCCCAAGACAATAAATTTACATATTTCACCCCTCAAACAGACCTTTTTTGCCATTCCGCAGAATTACGCACATATGGGAATATTCTGTTGAATATATCAGCAGTAAGAAGAGATACACTCGGAATAAAATTATCTCGAACGACTCGACATTCGCATATAGAGGCTATGACACTAGGACGTCTTTGACGCACAAATAGATTATCCCAGTATATAGATTATTCTATCACTGTTTCGCAATTTGTCTATGACATATTGGCAAAAGCTGCATTTTGTACACTCGGAATAAAATTATCTCGAACGACTCGACATTCGCATATAGAGGCTATTACACTAGGACGTCTTTGACGCAAAAATAGATTATCCCAGTATATAGATTATCCCATCACTGTTTCGCAATTTGTCTATGACATATTGGCAAAAGTTGCATTTTGTTTTTAATTATTAAAGTGAAAAATTCTTTAGCATCGTTGTGATTTGAAAGTCGATGAAACGAAAAAGCGACAGTAAAAAGAGACAGACACATAAATTCATAAGATTTCACATGGGAGAAAATGAGACAGGAAGCATTTAACAGTGTTTCTTATATTCGTGGTTCTCTTAGAACTCTGCTTCGTACCTAATATTCGTACTTAATACATTATATTTAATATATAATTTAAACGAATAAAATATAAAATAATTATCAAACATCACTATGATCATTACTAAAACCTACAATTATCCTCTTCTCGAAATTTTACACTCGTCTCATTATCTTGAACCTTATGAGAGCTTGAGCGCAATGTGTGAATTGCACACATGCATTTTAAACTGTTTAGATATAATTTATTTCTTTGTAGGTAGACCAGTATACGAACCAACCGATGGTTATTGATCACCGTCGTTCATGGACATCAGTAATGCCAAGTAAGTGCCAAGAGCACAGCCAAATCGCTGCCTACCGCTCACTGGTCACAAACTTCGTTTCTAGAAAGATGTATGATATAAATTTAATACAGGGTATTAGCTTTGCGTTACAGTAGCTTATACTGGTTACTTTTGCAATCACTTTATCGCAAATAATCACGATATTACTTGCAATTAAATTTCGGTTCAAAGAAAAATACTGATTATTTTCTTGTAGAGAAGCAAGCAACTTAAAGTCAATCATCGAAACTATTACATATATTAACCTAATTATATTATGTTAACACTGTAATACGTATCTTGATACTTTGATTTGATCTTCTTTTTTACTCTCGTGAATAAGAAGTTCAGATGTTACTAAAACCTTAGACATAGCTCAATAATGGCCTGACACCAGATCAACGAATGAGATTGCAATAAGAGATTTACTCATTAAAACTGGGACGAATGACACTACATATCTGCATAGACATCATAGCTGTATCTAACAGAGCAAGCCTAGCACAACAACAAGCATACACCTCAGTTCCAGCAGCAAGTTACATTATTAATGGTTGAAAATCACTACGAGTCTTGTAGAGATGAGGAAATAATCGGGTTGCTATTTAAATCGATTAGCCTCATCATCATCACCATCAGCCTATAGTTGTCCACTGCCGGACATAGCCTCTCCCAATTTACACCACTGAGCCCGATCTTCAGCTCTCCTCGTTAATTTCTGGCCAGACACATCTCGAAGGTGATCGTACCATTTAGCCGGGCGGCGTCCCACTTTACGTTTGCCGCTACTCTGTCTCCACTCAAGAACCCGTCTGCTTCACCAAACTACTTCTATTTTCAGTTCTGTGGCATAGATGTTCAGCCTACTGACTGTCACTGCAGCTTGCCGACTCCCTGGGCCTTGTCGATGACTTAATTTATTTGTCGAATAGCCTCATTCCTGATTTTATCCTTCAGAAAATCTCCGAGCATGACTCTTTCCGCTGACCGACCTTGAGAAGATGGACTGGCTGTATTATGATTGTTCACGTCTCAACTCCGTAAGTCATAACCGGTAGAATACACGACGAAGAGACTCAACGTAGTTTGCCGCATGTTATCCAACCCGGCTGGATCCTCCCTTTAGCATCCCGTTCCAAATTTTTATTATTTAATTCGACAAGATCCAGGAATAAAAAATTGAATCAACATTTTTTTTTCATTTATTGACTTTAAAATGCAACACATTACATATCCTTATCTTACCTAGATAATTCATAATTAAAAAAATCATCATCAGCACGTGGCTGCGTCTGTAGCGTTCTCTGTCACTTACATAGGAAATCCTCGTCTGGAAATGTAATTTTGCGGCAGAAGCACCCTTCAAAGGGTCAAATCAAAATCATTTTCACAGTCCAGTGAAGCTGTGTACGGTCGGCAACGCTACACGTTTACATCCTAAACACACGATACAATTCACTTCACTATTCAAAATTAATACCACGTGAAAAATTAAAGTAATGAGCTAATCATTAATTGAGAGACTGGATCAATTAATCAAGTATAAGTTTTGATACCTGATTAACATTACACCTATTACAATTTCTAAAGTGTTATATAGTATTTTTTAATTTCACGAGTCGTAAAAATAATTATAACTACTATCAATCCATTTCAATCTCGTGTTAATTATTTTCATATTCCAGTTTCCGAAGTTTCGCATACTTTAGGTATAGTTCCTGGTTTTTTGCTGGAAGGTACTTCATGTTCTCTTCTGTTCTTCTGAAAACGTATAAACGATTTACATAAGTAAAAGATAAATTTTACATAAGTAAAATTTCACGATGATCAGTTGAGTAGTTTTATGACGCTCAAAATAGTAATTAAATTTAATTTACTTCTGTTAATTTTTAGGTTGTAATACAAATACATATGACACCAGCAGCCCCGACAGACGCTGTCCTGAGAATATCTCCTCTGCAGAATCTGAGCACCACCTACCGGGTCCGATTGTAATTACAAATTATTCAAAGGTTCCGAGAAAATCCTAAAACAAAGCCTAAAACCCTACAGCATTATCCTTTGTAAATTTAAACTCAAATACACATAAAATCATCATCAATCGGTTCAGCCATTCCGAGATTAGTAACAAGTCTTGTTGGATCCCCCGGAGTCACTCTCGGTGCTTTTAGATCCCTCAAGCACCGGTCACCGTCCTTGTCGTACTCGTCGATTACGACCAAGAGTTTGAGGAGCAAACTAACCCGTAGAGACAGCACACTGAGCTTTTTTTCGGATCTTCTCAGTGGGTCGCGATTCTGGTCCGGTGGTAGGTTCTGCGAAGCACTGCCCTTGCTAGGGCCAGTGTTAGCAAATTCTCTGAAGTTGAGCTCGTGAGCTCACCTACTCGTCCAGGCGTAGCGTATCCTCTTAAGCTACCAGCGAATAGGTAGAAAAAAAACAGTAACAAACACACGTATAGTAAAATAAAATGATAATAATATCGAAATACGACCATCGTCACTGACCACTACATATTTTTCGGGATTGTTTTATATTGCTAACTCAACATTAAATTAAATTCGTTAATAACTAATAAAAATATAGAAAATCCATTGACAAACACAATAAGAAATGGGTACCTAACGATTTTGTCTTTGTCTTTTTATGTGTACATAAATATGTAGCCATGATACGTGTGTTTGTAAAGGATCGCCATTACTAGAACAAGCGGATGGTGTAATAGACTATCGGATAGTGCACGAACGACACTAATACTCATTAGAATTACATGTCGGAACGGACCGCACACTGGCCGGTACGGTCACCGGTCCAGTTGCAATTTGAATCCCGAAATCACTCTCATTTGTCTAAGCCAAGACTAAAAACATTAATGTACGATAAGAATTTATGATTTATTTTGTTCACGTTAAGATATTTCCACAACTCTTAGAATAAATTCAAAGATATCCTTTTAAGATAAACTAAAAGAAATAAAATCACCTAACTCTCTTCACAAAACTAGCCAACACACGAAACGAATCTTGATATTTATTTCGTATTTCGATTGTATCTTACGTCGTAAGGCTTGCTGGGAAATATCACATTCTGTGCACGAATTCCACCACAATCGATAAGAGAGATGACCACTGGCCGCGCGGGGGATGCAGAGGGGTGGGGGGTGGCTATGGGGAGACTGTTATTTGATTAGTCTTACCGAGAATGAGCTCGGCTCTACTTAATGGGGTGAGGGTTTGTAACCGGACCACGCATAATTTTCATCTCTCTTAAGTCTCAACTAACAACTCACTAAATACGACACCGGAATCTTTCAAAACCACTTAACGAAAACAATTAAACTATTTAGTGCGGAACCAAAGAACACGCCCGAAAAGCGTTCGTCTCATCATCACTTAATAGACACACATTACGACATAAATGAGTTTCACTTTAAATTAATTAGTAGCACATTTTCCATTATAAGGACAAATGTAAAAGCAACCGCTTAATAGCACGGTGGAAAACTCGCTAGTTTTAGCTCGCGAGAATAGGGCCGGAGAGAAATTGCGGATAGACATAATCAGTCTTCTGGCTTTGAGGCGGCCTCACCACCCCTAATGTGCCACACACCTCTTCACCTGATGAATAGGCTCAACTGTACACACATTACCAACTGATTGAATTTTGAATTAACCTGACTTAAATCATACCTGAGCAAAGCAATTCCTCTAAACTGAATTTACTATCAAAAAGTCGTTTGTAGCGGTTTTCTAAAGTTTAAGAAACTTTTAGCAAACGGTTGGTCCTCCTGTGAGGACGGTACATAATGACCCCGTCGGATCTTGCTAAAGGCAATTACAATAAAGTTCCATTCGCACATAGTCGTTAACTGGACAATATGTCTCGGATTCTCTCAACGGCGACTGCCTACGCACTTGTTTCATTTCGCTGCCGCCACAAATTTAATGAGATTTTCTACAGTACACTTATTATCTTAATCAAACTCTTCCTTGACTATGAAACTCGTATATGCTAAAAACATTAAATTCCATCGAAATAAGCCAAACAAGTTTTTACGTTTTCTAAACAGAAACGTAATATGAATGACGTTATCACATGTTTGTGTGAAGGGTGACGTGTGCCGCCACCCCGCGCACCTTAACTGCCACCCAGCGTACACTTTACGACCGGGGGATTAACCCGTGTAACGAGATTCATTAATTCTTGTCGTTAAAATTTGTCGTTCTCGATTAATAAGGAAGTCCCAGGCGGTGGAACGTTATTATCACTCGACCGCAGCCGGGCGTCGCCAGAGGCTTCCCTGCCACGAAACTTCCCACTCCGCCCGCTTTATTTACACTATCGAGTAAATTAAACTCGCGCTCGAGTGTCGGAGAAAACTTTAACGGAACTTTGTGTGTAATACGTGGTGCAACAACACGAGTGGAAGAGTAAACGTCGGACGCGGTCTCCGCTCCGCACTTCTCTCTCACTTAACTCTTTGGGACATATTTATTCGACCCTCCGGCCACCGCTGCGACGCCCGACCTCCCCGGGTCTCGAAGAAATTAACCTAACGAATCCTCGGAACCATTAAATGTACCTGAATCTTTCTTAGACTCAATCTGTGCCCATTACTTTATGAACGCGAACTCGATCGATCCAGAATGTATTAATTTCTGATTGGTCTCGGGAACGAATCGAAACAAAGGAAAGTACACGGCAGCGTTGTTAGTATCCATTTCCTTTATCTGTTTGTATGTAATTTTTAATGCGGGGTCAATCAGGGAACTATATCGTAGATCTCCGTCGGGCCGAGACCGTAACTATAATGAATCGCCCCTGTAAGAGCGCCGGACCGCACTCACGAATTATTAATTGCTCTATACGCACACAACACTCAAGTCATGGTCATTGAAATGTAATCTGGAGGCGGTGCCTTCGTTATATTATGCATTCATTGCTTAAACAGTTTTGGTTCGCTCAAAACTGACCAATTTAATTTATGATGTCCATCGTATTACGGTTTCATTTAGTGACATTATTAATTCATTGTGAATAGAGCGTCTTGTCCGAACTGACCGCATCTCCTTGTGTTTAAGATGACCCTCCTTTTGTGGGCACAAGTGGAAGTTTATCTCGCTGTTTGTTTTACTGCTTGAAGTTCTTGTACTATTGTTCATTAAGCATTATGTACTTGTATAGTTGAGTGTTAAACGATGCCTTTCCACCGAACTGGGTCAAGTATATATTAGTTTGCGAAGATAAAAGCCTACGTCATAAGTTTATTGTGTGATTCGAGTCCCATGCGTGGAGAGAATTGATAAGGCGCGCTCGAACCTTGCCTCTATTGCTTCAAATTTATTGCTGTTTTGGGTTTTTATTGTTCCGTTTTACGGCCTCCACGTATATAAATCCTACAGATAGAAGATGAATTCGATGCTGCAGAGAGCACCACTATGTATGCGGTACGATTCTGATCGTCTTATGTACACTTTATTCTATTGTTGTTATTGTATTGTGTACTTATTTATTAAATTTAAAAGCCAAATGAATTTGATAATGCTTGGTAGCCTAAGGATTATTTATTATTTATTATTATTTATATATTATTATTGCCAGTCGCAACCGCCATTCGAGCAGCTGAGGACCGGACGAGATGGAAACAGCTCACGAGACAGGCAACGGTCGAGTTTCAGGGACACGACCTTCAGTAATGAAGAAAGCGACGAAGAAGAAGAAGGTAGCCTAAGCAAGAAGAAAACTTCACGGCTACATGGTATGAAGTGGCAACCGGGATTTGCAGCGTCACATTTTGAATTCTATCGAGACTGGTATGATTAACTCTAATGAGGTGTCACATGAAGTCTAAAGTAACTAAAGTGGTCAGGCCAAGTCAGTAAAATAATGGGCAAATTACATATATCAGGCACAAACTGCTTTGTTACACTAATAAGTAACACAATGGAAAATTAAGTTCGAAAACGAAGAAGTACATGGGAAAGCTATGGTGACTGGTGATGGCTCGAGTACGTCAGGTCGCACCTTCTGATGTATACTGCGATATACTATTGTGACGGTATTATGGGATTTTCTTCTTACTATCCGTACAAAAGTTGTTCATGTTACAAAATGAATTAAATATTACTGAAGAGTACGTAATACTAGCGAAACAAGTACAATATATTAGGCGAAATCATGACAAGGCTGCGTTCTTGCGTCGAGGGGGAGAGAGACGGCGTGCTGGACTCACTGACCCCCGGCTCATAATGTACGGTCCGGTTAGGTACACGACTTACGGGAAATAGGCACGTATGTAACCTCGGATCCCGCGCCCGCACCCCGTGCATGAAATGCTTATTATACGCGGCACGTCCGCCACCCCGCGCCTTCGCAGTGGAGGCTCGCTCACTCGCGCTTGCTGACCGCCCGCCCAGACAGGGACGCACGACCGATATTATAGCAAATCGAGGATTGTTATGTCCGGTCCGGCGGAGGTCGATGTAATATACGACCACGGTATTCCGGGCACATATATTAACACAGAACTCGGCTCATACGAAAAGATCTCGCGCGCGATGGAAACAAATGGCAAGGAAAATTTTGTGCGGTAAAATTCATTGAGATGGAAGCAACAAAAACGGAACGAAAAATTACGGTCATTTTTCTGAGCGATCTGACAATTGTTACGCGGAATGAGTTACTGTAACAATTGTTCAGGCGCTAGAGTTCTAATAGATGAGGTCTATACTTGACAGTATAATACAATTTACACCTCAACAAAAGATACAAATAGTCGTATTCGTTTTAGAATAAAAGATTTTGAAAATATTTTAGAGAGAGAGAGAGTATACTTTATTGAATACTGAAACATAATTGAAATTGAAAATCACTCAACAGGTAGGCATAAATTGTAAAATAGGCGGTCTTATCTAAATTTAATACTAAAAACAATCTCTTCTAGATAAACTATTTAGGTAGGTAGATATTATTATTAACATTATTCAATACTTTATTACCATATATATAACAATATTTCAGTTTCGGATATTTCAAATATGATATAGTATTTCTGAGATTACATATCTTTTCTATAATAAATTTCAAATTATTCTACTGATTTGTAGTAGGTACATAAAATAACAATTTTCTTCCGATAGTTCAGTTGAAGTTTGTCTGCGACCAAATGGATAATCGAGACAGGAGAGGTGGCAAATGAAGACCGATCACTTTGCAGCTTGCAGAGACGCGGCTTGCAGGGTGCAGGGGATCCGAAACCTATGACGTGTCGCTAAGTGAATGATGACTTCACTATAATAGTATTTGCTATTTTGAAAGTACTTATATACTTAATAACAAGATTTATTATTAAATAATTTATATATATAAAAATGAATTGCTGTTCGTTAGTCTCACTAAAACTCGAGAACGGCTGGACCGATTTGGCTAATTTTGGTCTTGAATTATTCGTGGAAGTCCAGAGAATGTTTAAAAGGTAGATAAATATGAAAGTGCTCGGAATTAAATAAAAATAACAATTTTGTTTTTCCTTTGATGTGTTCCCCGTCGGACGGATTCATTTTGTTTGTTTTAAGTTTATTTTATACAAAATTTTAGGTCTTTTATTTATCGATTGAGGCACTACGAAGTCTGCCGGGTCCGCTAGTCTTAAATAAAATATTATAAAGCTGAAGAGTTTGTTTGTTTGAACGCGCTAATCTCAGGGACTACTGGTCCGATTTAAAAAATTCTTTCAGTGTTAGATAGCCCATTTACTGAGGAAGGCTATAAGCTATAAAACATCACGCTAAGACCAATAGGACAAATAGGACCAAGAGGAGCACCAATAAAGAATGTTTCAAAATCGGGGTATTTTTCCCTTTTGAGAGCTTACGCTATAGGTATGTAGATATACGCCAAAGTAACTATTACAGGCGGACGAAGCCGCGGGCAAAAACTAGTCTTAAATAAACTGAGACGCATTATAAAAATGTAAATACTATTACATTTACCGATTTAACAAATTTTATCGTCACTCATTCGTGACCACGAGAAACCGATAACTTTTGGAACAACTACAACTGCACTAATTTTATTTTAATGAAATTCAATGATCAAACTTTATAAATGAAATAGGTAAATCAATGACGTTCCTTTTTCCAAACGTTACGTTATGTTGATCGCGCTTCTGCATCGATGTTTTATCCAAAGGAGGGTCAAGAGATAATCTCACGTCAATCCACTAAGATGAATGAGCCAAAAAAGTAACGACCAAATGGAAATTTGTGATCATTATTTGCACCACAGACTATAAAGCTTGAGGTTTTTATACTCAAACAAAAATAAAGTTAATTTTGAATACACCAAACAAAGTTAAGGAACTTTGACTTTATATATTAATTTTATCAAATAATGCAGATGGATACGAAGACCTCTTGTGAGTCCGCACGGGTAGGTACCACCAACCTGCCTGTTTCTGCCGTAAAG
This sequence comes from Bombyx mandarina, assembly GCF_003987935.1. Next base: position 325,863 of record NW_021011510.1, on the reverse strand, counting down.
CAGTAATGTCTTTCGGTTTAAAGGGTGGGGCAGCTGTTGTAACTATACTGAGACCTTAGAACTTATATCTCAAGGTGGGTGGCGCATTTACGTTGTAGATGTCTATGGGCTCCACTCAACACTAAACACCAGGTGGGCTGTGAACTCGTCCACTCATCTAAGCAATAAAAAATAATAGTATGGGTGTTAAAGTTAAGCACTTTAAAACATAAACCCGTCTTTAGTAGGAAATATTGTCTGATTATAAATACGATCACGCCCTCGCGATAAACGTCTAGGGGACGCCGAAACCCGTACCACCTAAACGAATTTAAATAAAATCGGGTATTAAAATCTCCGGTCGATCTCACAAAAATATACCTATGTCAGGAGAGGTTTGAACGGAACAAAAATTCCTGAGACTCGTCGCATTATCGGAGGGCGGAACGGCTGTTTTCTTTATAGCTGTCGTAAGGTATAATCTTCAAGAAAAATTCGATATTTAAATGAAGTAAATTCCTCAGCGGGGATTTTGTTGATACCCAAATTTTTCAGTTGCAATTTTATTTATGAATGCGAGAAAGGCGGCCCCCGTGGGGTCTTGTCTCTTGGAATTTAAACAGAGAAAACAAGATTTTAGTGTTTACAAAAACATCAGGCCTTTACTTAATGAACTATTGTGAAAAGTGAACTTAACACTTTATTCAAACTTCTGTGATGCAACTGATTACGCTTTGTTTACATCAATAATAAAAAAAACTTCTAAAAACATTGAAAGGATTAAGATAAGGTTGGATTTTTTTTTCTTATTATTATTTGACTTCACTATTGCTGTAGATTGGCAGACAACTTTATAGCCCATCATTGTATTAATTGGTTACCGGAGATTAGTAATTGGTTACGGAAAATCAAAGAAATGGCGAAAAGATGCCGCCATCAACGTTGAGACATAAGACCATAGTCTCTACGATTATTCTATCTTTCAAAACCAAAACACATAAGTGCTTCATAGCAGAAACTACCCATGCGGACTGCGATAATTTAAGACAAATATTTTTTTGTATGGAAACTAGCGACATCTTATAGCGGATGCCCCTAAACTTATATGTTGGTAAAGTTAAGGCATTTAAATATTGTAAAGAAAAAATCGTACAATGAGAAACTCATCGAAGCGAACCCATCTAGTGGCCGAAGCCCTTAAACATTTTGGATGAATGCTTGAGTTGCTTATCTGTAATTAATTTATGTGTATTCTCTGTGGTAACCACAAGCAGTGGCTACGCAAATCTATAGATTGTTCAATGTTTACTTTTAATACATGATGTCTTGTTCCTGAAAATTATTTGCAAATTATGCGTGAAAATTATTCGCAAAAACGTCTTAGACATGTACCCAAATAAGTATTTATAACGAAAAATTGGTAACAGTCTGCGAGATGTGAGCCCCAGCGTTGTCGCATCACTTGACACGATTATGCCGGGGGTCACAACAATTAGGCGACGACGACTATTAAAATGAATGATGATATCTAGGACGGACGAAATTATGAATAATTATTTCAATGTCATGATGAAGAAAACGAAATTGCAGCGAAGGAATGGTATATGATAGAGGAGTATGGAAGGAGAAAACGTGTTGCGCCGACACCAGGTGTCTGAGAGAAGGGCAGGAGAATGATGGTGAAGAAGAAAACAAAAAGAAAAGAGTAATTGAATATTGATGGTGTATAAAGTAGAGTAGTATATAAAGATTGATGATAAAGTATTGGAAGTCCAAAAGGTAAAAATAATTTTATTCCTTGGAAAATATCTGATACGGCTGAGCGGTGGTTTTAGTATATCAAAGCCAAAACGACTATGAAACAATAAATATAGAACTAAATATAAAAAGACAGTAAACTGTCTATGTTGGCATACATGATGTTGCTGTTGTCGACATTCCTGTCTACAAACATCACAATTTTATCGGGAAACCTTCATTTGAGAAGCGTGTGGTATTTAAACATATCACTATCCAAGATAAGCCTCGGGTTACGCAAAATGTAAACATAAGCGCTAGTTGACGAGGTAGCGCGTGCGCTGCCGACACACAACTGCAGTGAGGCTCCGATGACGCGTGCCAGCCACGTGCGACACGTCTCTAATTGCCCTTTCTAAAGACTGTAACAATATTGGACAATCCAGTGCAAACAACACCGAACTGTTGTCGAGCTGACAAAAATCTCTCATTTTAATAGATAAGTGTAGGCGGAGTTGGATCATTTGTTAGCTTTTGGCATACGTTTTCGCTTAATCCCTATAAAGAGAATTATATTAAAGCTATCTGAGCGTTTCCTAAAGTTTCTCCAAAATAGACAAAAAATCTTTGCTCAGAAAGAATCCTGCGGCCGTTTCATTAAAATTAAAAAAAGTTAAGTAGCGACACAAGACAAAGTGCCGCCTGGAGAAATAAAGAGAGCAAAGCAAATGAGAAGAACTCATTTGGGCGGCCTCTGAATTGTGTTCGAGAGGATAATAAAAAGGGAAGCCATCAGTGACACGCACAATAAGCATCAACCTCAAGAATATCATAGATAACGGCGCGGAGTCGCCGCCGCAGGGACCTCATTAGGAGGCCGCAGGGAAATTAAAAAGAAAGCAAGATCTCGGACTCGATTGCTACCCGAGAAAAACGGTCGGCCTTCCTCTCATAACATTACATACAGCCTGCGTCGATTTTCCGGACGATTATTATTTTGTGGTGCGTAAGATGGACACGGAAAAAGTAGTTAATGGCAGGACGGAGGTTAAAGGAGGCGGAGGCGAAACATAAATCAGTCTGGAGCAGAGATGAATGTAATTACCGTGCCGGACAGGACAAATCGGATCTGCGTCGGATGCAATTCATTTGCCACCTCGCGCGCTGTCTCGCGACTCCTCGATTCCAAGCAACCATTTGATTTTAATAAAATTTTAATTTATAATTTCCATACAAAAGTGTATAAACGAGAACATCAGAATTATACTTAATTAACAATAATCTTCATGTAAATAGCTAAATACATAAATTCAGAATAATTTTCTCTTCTATTTGTCAACTGATTTTATTGATTTTTGTTTAGTATCGTATTGAGAAACTTTGGTGATATGAATTTTTGGGGAGACAGTTTTTGTTTGTACAAAAAAAATGTCTACAATAAAACAAATGAGAAGTGAATATAAAACGAATCTAAACCTTGAGGTGTTCGTGATTATAGTCGAATTTGGATTACTAAGTGAACACTGTTAGTAGTAAATGTAATTTTTTTTACAATATTTACAATAGTTATATTTTTCCTCAGCCTCAAATTAGTCATGCATTGGATGTGGAGAGTAGAAGAGCAGCTTTATAATAAAAATTATTGATACATCATACTTTTGTCTCAAGTCGAGCAGTGGTTGCGAGGTTGTGATAGATGTCTTTGAAGTCTGGCAATGTCTACTTAAAAAATAATATTTTCGCTAAATTACAGCAACATATAAGATACTACACTATAGCTATACACAGGTAGGAATTTATTCATAATATAGTTGAGGTTATTGGGATAGAAGATACTTCTACAAATACGTAGTTTACTTCTGAACTTCTATTTAATGTTCGTCTGTGTAACACAAAGAGCGGAAGGAATCAATTAATTGCCTTTTCGAAGAACAAATTTAAAGACTTCCAAGCGACTCGTTTTTTCTAGAAAGGAACCTATAGAAATCTTGCATTTATGCAAAACAAAGGCAATCAAGGCTCGAACGAACAGAAGGAATGAGCTTCATTAAGCGACGGAATGAAAACTTTAATAATGTAAGATGCAAAAAAAAAACTCTAAAAAAATACTTAAGAAAATCTGACGACATAAAGGCTGTTGTAACCGGGGACCCGACGTAAAATCATTAAGATGCTAATAAAAACTTCCTTTTGTACTGCAGAGACGAATTCGGGGAGCGTACGAAAAAAATATTCAAATAAAAACTCGATCGGGACAGAGGAGCGGGAGACGGTGGCCAGGATTATTCCTCAAACATAATGAAGAGAATTAATGTAAATATTTCTTTTTGCTCGAAACTTTCCTCCCTTCCGGAAAGTTTTATTTTACGGCGCGTCGTTTAACAATCGTCCCTACTTATTGACATTCAATTCGGGGGGGAAATTGATTTATGAAGATTGTCGCTTTAATTGTAAAAAGATTTTTCGTCGAGGACTGCATAAATAAGTCGCGAAAACATTTGTTCACTTCGATTCTTATACCTTTAAACGAGCAATTCTTGTATATATAAATATATATACTCTGAATCTCGGAAACGGCTCCAACGATTTTCATAAAATTTAGTATACAGGGGATTTCGGGGGCGATAAATCGATCTAGCTACGATTTATTTTCAGAAAATGTTGTTTTGTTCGTGTTTTCAATAATCAACTTTATCGATAATGAACTTTATGACTCTTACCGACATCTATTGGCGAATAATAATACTATTTTTCTTAATTGAGAGCAACTAACCGCTTTAAAGAAACAACAAGATGGCGTTATCAAAAAAAAAAACATCGGTCATCGACTAGTGAAAAAGAATACGAGTACCTACTTTGATTTTGGTTTGAGTATGGACGTTTTGGAGTCACGAGTACATTTTGGCTGCAGTTTTGCATTATTGAGTAGTTCATGACAGGATGGGGAGCCGAGGCGTGTTGCAGCTGCAGGCACGTGATTACCCTGTCACAGCACAGAGTAGGACAAGCGGAACAAATGTCCACGATTTTATGCACTATTTCAATAAAATACTTGTGTATTTTACGCTCTGACGATTGACTGACAAGGACAGCTGTTAATGTGAACGATAGTAGCGTTTACATTATTGATCTTTGAACTGCGAGGTTTTCTTTTTGATACGACAAACACATTTTATGCAACCGCAAATATTAAACAATTTCATTTTAATATTAAGTTTATTAAAATTTAGAAAGTACATACAAAAGCTAAGCCCCTCCATACATTACACCCCGAATGTTTCAGAGTAAACAATTTGTAGTGAAGCATGATACAAGCGCCATCCCCTTTCACGGAATAGTATTTTTCGGGATTTGGAATAAAATATCCGTAAATAATTGGAATCTCGAGTCTCCGTCGAAGGGTCCATACGAGGTCCGGCACCTTTTTACGGTCGATAAAAATAATAAGTCGCTCTCCTACCCGGATTCCCATCCTCCTTATCCACACACGCCTCCATACTCCGTCCACCCACATTCGACCACCACTCATTTTTGTACGTGACATTTTTCATTAATCATGAAGACACAAAGTAATCGAACCGAGTAATCAACGCACAAACTTCACACATACGATTTTTTTTTAATTCCATCAAAATGGTACATCCCAGGATCATCTACAAACAGACATTAGGCCAAAGTTAAACACATTAAAGCTCCCGGATCGACACCTAATATGCAATCACATAATTTATATAAAATTTATTGTACCTATTACAAGATTCGCATTAAACTACCCAGAAAATCTTTAACCTAAGCTTTAAGCTTATAAAAGCTCGGCGCTAATGGCCGGATACCGGAAATTGCGCTCTCATATATCTCCCAACAGATTTATGAAAGTACCCACACATGAGTCGGTGTCTCTTGGCGCACACATACGTCACGTGAGTGCCGAGACGTTATGCTAACTCACACCAGCGTCGCGTGGTTCGATGTTGAACTTTGACACTTATTAATTTAAAGGGTCATTAATTTCAGAGCACCGAGCAGAGAATTGCTCACTAAATAACCTAAACTATCGATATTTCTCACTAAAATATCTATTGTGCTCTGGAAATACCACGGAACATCCCTGTCCATTATATGTTACTAATATAGTTGAATACGTGTCGTTGATTAGAAATAACTACGTCACTAATGGGCGCCTAAAGTTTTTCTTTGTAATAACGCATCTCAATATAACAAACCGTTGTTACGTGAAGGAAAAACAAATAAACAAACACACAAAATTAGGACATTAATATATTAGCAATTTATGTTAATTAAATATATGGCTGATAGAGTCGGAGAAAATTACTACACTCGTAGCATCTCCTCTACGCCGTAGTACCGTAGAGACCATGTCCAGCGGCGTAACCTCACGATACTTTTATCCTTCGTTATGACCGATGGTCTCTGATTTCTCTGTCATGTTCAATGAATGCGACACTCTGCATGCATTATTAACTTTCATCAAGCTTTTAACGCGCTACTTGGAAATATCTCTTCAATAAATTTGCGCTCGCATACATATATTGCAGCTGTGCGAACATGGAAAACTACTTAAGACGACACATATAGCACTTTAATTATTTTATAGCAATTTATTGACCGATTAAAGTACAAGGAATGAGTTTAATAATAAATAAAAAATTCACAATGTTTTTCAATAGAATAATTAGTGTCCATTAAAATTCGTGTTCTTTAATTTTTTGTCACATGCCTTACGTCACACGTATCTCATACCTACATATATTAAGATGTAAGAAATTAAATTATCGTTTTTAGCACACACAGACTAAACGGTAGGCAGCGGCTTGGCTCTGCACCTGGCATTGCTGAAGTCCATGGGCGACGGTAACTCACCACTCACCATCAGGTCGGCCGTATGCTCGTCTGCCTAAAAGGGCTATAAAAAAAAAAAAAAAAAGTAACATAAGACGCACAATACAATCTCAACCAATAGTGAAACGGAACACGTAACCGCTCGTCTTACAACCTAAGTCAATCGCGAAAAGAATATTAGGTATATTCGTAAGTGTCGGCTGTTTTTTTAGGATCGTAATCTTTTCTGTGTATCCCCGCTCGGCCCTCGTCGACACGTACCGGCCATTGTGACGTAGAATACTTCTTCCGCGGCGCTTCTTATATGAACGTTACAAGTGCTTTCTAAATAATCTAAGTCCAGCCGAAGAGAGCGTATTGTATTGACATAGTGGAGTGGTGGCCGGCCGTATAATGCGGCCTGCATGTGTGCGTGTGTGTACATGCACGAAGTACCCGTGTGTGAGTCCACGCTTGATAGAATAAGCAAGTCGTCCGGCGCCGTGGGGGGTGAGCCTCCCCCTTAAGTGTCTTCAAGACTGGACCTCCACCGCCCCCTCTCACTACACGTCTTCTGTAGCACTTCCCGTGGCCGCATCCAATTCTAATGGGCATTTATGTCGTAGCGGGAGGAAATTTATAATAACGATCTTAACACAATATCGAATTAAATTGAATATGCAATTTTGAAAAGGGCACATCTCTGAAAATGTAAAATGTTTAGGAAATGAAAAAAACTGATTATTTTCTAAAGCAGTATAAAATTTAAAATATTAACTTTTGAGATATATTTTAGTGTTAATTAGCAATTGAAAATAACTGGAATTATTATAAAATGGGTGTAGGTGAGCCTCAAAACTACATGTATATGAAAAAACGTATTTGGCAAAATATGCGACATGTGCCCTTTTTGAAATTGCATATTCAATTATGTACAACCCATGCCTCATTCTCTTAGACTTACACAATTTTTTTTTTATTCTCTAATAAACAAAAATGCTCGCTAAAATTTTGTAGAACGCTGAACATTAATAACACTCACACATCGAATAGAAACTAGTTAACGAAGTTGGTGTAGAATATAAAGGAGAGTGCAGAAGCGACTGGAACCGAGCAAATCATATTAACGAGCGCCACCGTGTGTGCACTGCATTATCTAGTTCACATTGTTTCGTAGCTAAATTTACATCTCGGAAAAGGGAAGGCTTTCGACAATTATTCCCAATTTTATATCATCTGCATTGGTATTAAATTTAGATCTCATTCCTTTATTAAAAACAGTTTCACTATGGGATTCCTATACAAATACAAATCAAAATTATAACTACTAGGGGCCCGCTTAGGATCCACTCGGGACTTTAACAAAATGTCCAACGATATTTGACGTTGTTTTATTTTTTAAAATAAAAGAACAATTATTGTGGCATAACTATAATAGTTAGACATATGCCATCGCGACACTTTTTGTAAATAATAATGTGTTCTGCAAAGTCGTAGTACAGTATTTTATTCTACCATCAATAATTTTCGCAAGACACGCGATGTAAAGAATTTTTTAGGTAATTTTTTACACCTTGGGTTACATTATTGGAGTTTTAGTAAGGAACCCTGATTTTTTTTGAAAAAAGATTAAGCCTATGTCACTGGGGAATAGTGAAAGAATTTTTCAAATCGGTTCAGTAGTTTCGGAGCCTATTCAATACAAACAAACAAACAAATCTTTCCTCTTTATAATATTAAGTATAGATAACCCTCTTCTTACTCCTCCGAATGATGAACTTTCGCGATTTATATGTATTTGCCAGTATATGTCTACATATGTATTTAACATTAACTAAAAAAATCTCTCGACCGAATCAATTCAAACACAATGCTTAGTAAAAGATAAGAACTGTTGTTAGGACAAGTTATGTGGAATACTTCTAACGGGCGTACGCCGAACTACGAGTAGATTTACAATAAATACACCAAACAAAGAAAAAGGAATCTCGCTGCGGGAAAAACTTTGGCTTTTGTACTCCACTACGCTGTTACACGGAGTGCTTCTTACATAAGCACGTGTATGAAATATACAACTACGAACTAGTAGACACCGCGTTTTTTAAATCACTTTAAAATTACATTTAACGAATCAACTAACATAACGCTTATTTAAATTTTAAGAAAATCTCCTAGCAAAGGAAAGGTAATCAACAAAAACAACACAAACAATTTTAATTATGTTCAAATTTTTTTAAACCTATATATGGTCACAAATTAGATTTGGAATCTCCATTTAAACAAGTATGTGCTTGTGTTTGGTGATTGCTCACTATTTATAAAGATTAACAATAAAATAAACATACAATTTTTTTTTATTGCTTAGATGGGTGGACGTGCTCACAGCCCACCTAGTGTTAAGTGGTTACTGGAGCCCATAGACAACGTAAATGCGCCACCCACCTTGACACATAAGTTCTAAGGTATCAGGTATACTTACAACGCCTACCCCACCCTTCAAACCGAAACGCATTACTGCTTCACGGCAGAAATAGGCAGGGCGGTGGTACCTACCCGTGCGGACTCATAAGAGGTCCTACCACCAGTAAAAGCTGTACGATTCACCCAAATTGCCATTCTTGTAATACACGCATTGTAATAAACACTTGTAATAAACATACAATAAACAATTTGTTGGATACATTGTCTGTACCAAAGCCGACTTGCTATCGTTGTCTTCTTTATTAAAACATTGAAGCACCAAATCACTTTAGACACCAATGTTGTTATGTTTTCCGTTCAAAATCACGGCTCGCCTCGGGGCTCCACCTGCGATATAATTGGGCTTCAAAACTCGCTTTGCCAGATCCCCAATACTTCCGTGTGGCTGGCTCGCCCGACGCTCCCCCCCTTTCACCCCTATTTATTTCGTTTGCCTTGTCTTTGCTGCTGTCAAGGCACTGCCTTTTGAACGGATCCAAACCATTATATTGATGGTATCAATTTTCGTGTGCTAGCTGCGTAAAGTCATTGAGGATTTGTCTCGATACGATTCAGCAAAACGTAATTTTTTTTTGGTTTTTTTTTCAAGACATTTTTTCATAACTAGTATTTTTAAAAGGATACTCCTGAAACTAAAAAGCAATAATTTTCTCATACAATATCTCATGTGAACTAAAAAACGTTTTTAGGTGTTTAGTTCATGATCTGTTCACGTCTTAGTAAATAGATTCATATTTTGTAAACCAGCCATGTATGGTGAAGGTAGCTGACTATTGCCGTGACACGCGAGTCCGTAGACTCCGTACGTCACCTGTTTTTTATTTGTATTACATTACGTGCAATAATAAAACCCAAAGCATTTTATCGTTTTGTTATCGCTATGATTTTATTTTCCCTAATCAGGTAGCCCTGACATCAGTCTTATTTTTCGACAAATTTTCCTTACATCCCCAAATTTAAATCGAAAACCGTATTTAAAAATTCGAAAGAGATTATTTTTAAACAAACAAACAAATCAACGGACGTCTATAAAAAAAATATATATTGTGTGTATTATACGACATAATTTAAACAAACATTCATTCTAAACATAAACTAAATAACAGAACCACAACTTGTCCCGATACCTTCTTGAGATGTAAAACGAGATTCTCGAAATCAGCTCATGCAAATAGGAGTGTCGTTTTCGGCCACTCGAGTACCAAATCAAGAAAGAAACCCCGACCGGCGGCCGAGCGTCGTTCACGCCTCAATCAACTGCCAGTTACCAACCTTTGTACTACAAGTGCCCCTCAGACTCGACCACACAAACTTCGGAATCTTAAAACGTTGCCTTCCTACTCGACTAATTCACTATTGAAATACTTTTTTAACGTAGTAAATAAAAAGCTATGTGCATTAATAGAGCAAATGTGACTTTCTCTCATATGTAGCAGTTAGCCAACCAGTAAATCAGCTTCTCGGCGGCTAGTGATCTCAGTCAAGAAAGAGCGAAGGTGCATATTCTTCTGCAAACGATTTAAGGTCGACATTCCAAATATGAAAATAAAGAAAATAAGTACTTCGTGACCGCTCCTCCAATCGCGAACCTCGCTTTTATTACATCCATAAATTCATCATATCGCAACGTCGAGAAGGCTCGCCATTGGCCGCGCGACAGAGACCGCGATCATCTCTCACTCGCACCTCCTTCATATTAATATTGAATTTTTCTCGACCCCCTCCCGCCACCCTCGCGGGAGGCTCTACACTCGCTCGCCCCCGTATTGTTGTTATCTTTAATGTTGTGGAAAACGCGTTTTCTTGTGTCGTTAACTTTTATATTGCACCAGTGATACTGTCGTAGGTTTGATACATAACTGATGCCAATAATATTATTTCTTTTAGGTTTTAGTCAGAATCGGTAATTGAGTAATCATTTTACTTCAGATATGCAAATGGGTAGCCATTAAGTTGATTATATTGCGCTAAATTGAAAACTGCTAAATATGTTTTCACTCTTTATGGATCGCATGGATCGCCTAGGAGCCATGTTCTGCCTAGAAAATACCAGGCACGACAATCCATGTGCCAACCTCCATAATGACTCTTGACATCAAACTCCGAATTGTACTTGCATACATTTTAAACAAAAACATACATCAGTATGCTTGTCTATGAACATAATTTGCATTGAATTTGCAAACAATGACCCTTATTATGTTTGTTACCAAAATCAAAACATAAACAAAGAACGTAATAAATTAATCACAACAAAAGGGGTCCGAGTTCTCCCCTTTAATGTTTTCCTTTAGTGCAATGTCTGTCTGCCGAAATTAAAAAAGAGGAAGCAGACCGTCTCCTCTTTTAAAGCGTCGATGACCTTTTGCACATTTTCTTTTTTGACTTAAACGCTTTTTAGAACACACCCCTTTGGCCATTAGGTGTACATATAAAATGGCTGAATATTTGTTTTGCAATGATGATTATTGAGTAACTAAAAATTCTCAAATATTCCATTGAGCCGCTGATTTTTTTTCGACGAATCATGAATGTTTTCTTATATTTCCCAGACACTTCGATTTCAATGTAGGAAAATGACTAGTAGTCCAAATACAAAATCATTACACAAAACATAGATTACCTAAGCTGTTTATTCCGCATAAAATTTTATTAGAGTAGTAAAGTCCCAATTAAATCCAAAATGTCTATTTAAATTTTCTTTCCATCGCCAAATGGATTCACTTTTCTAGTCAAAGGTTAATGTACTGAATCTCTAAGATACAAAGTTTTGATATACAGTAGCAAAATACACGGGTCCCCCGGAATCTCCTTCCCTTATATTTCAAAGCTAAAAAGAAATCGCTTGCAATATCTGTCTGTAAAATATATCGGATTGCTTTGTCGCAGCTTTGGAAATCGAAATCTATTTTCCTTCAAATCTAAGTGAATCCCGTGCGGATTGCGAATGTACCCTTTACCTACCGCCGGGCGAGGCAATTGATATTCCAACAATACAATGTATGAATAAAATATAAACTTAGTTCCTATCAGCTGTGTTCGTTGCGGATTTTATAGAAATCTACACGGTTTTGGTGAACGGCGAATAAATTTAGAAAGTTGTACAAGCGTTGACTACATTCTAGTTTGGGTTTATTAAAAAATGAATAATGGCACTAACCGCGTATACCTTCATAATATGTCGCGTATATTCATAATATGTATAATATGAACGCTCGGTTTTGAAGCAATCGAGTTGAAAATGAGTTGATGATGTACGGATTAGGATTATTCTAGTTGTATATGTTTCTTTTTTAAATGAAACACGAAACACGATCATTAAAATGAGTTAATATTTATATGAGCGTAAAATATTTAACAATTCCATCATTATCCATCAAATTATATCCATTATCCATCATTATCCATCAAATGACTATTTGACAAAATAGGTGTACGTACGTGATTACAGTTATTTTCTGAACAATGGCAATAGATCATAAATAACATAATTTTGTAAATTTTAATTTAGTTAGCTAATCATTAAAAATGTGAAAAGAAAAGCAGATTTTTTTCTACGTAATACAGAAGGTCAATTTTCTTAATCCTTTCTTTATCTTTGCCTTTCCTATTATAGACACACATGGATACAGAAAAACAACTTAGTAAATTATCATCAACTATCTTCTCATCTTATACACATCCCTACGACTATTGCACTTTTTTTTATTGCCCTTTTGGCATACGAGCATACGGCCCACCCGATGGTGGTGTTTACCATCGCCCATGGACTTCAGCAATACCAGAGCAGAGCCAAGCCACTGCCTGCCTATATTATAAATTATAACATTAATTAAAAATTATAGTACCATTCACGATAAATTTAATAGTTTTTTTTACAAATTATTTTTTATTTATAAGGAAACCCAAATACATCGCGCTATAGAACATAATTTAAAGTAAAGAAACATGAATTCTCTAGTCTGTATCGGTTTATATGAATTAATCTTTCAAGTGTAGTGTAAACTGAGACTAATGTTTCTTGTAAAGGTACAATCGGGAAGAACAGCTCTGCGAACATTACGCGTCCCCTACTCATTTAGCTGTCGGAGAGTTATTTAATAGTACGAGTGACCCCGGCGGCCTCTTGCCGCGAACGCTGTAAATGTATTGAACACATCTGCCGGACATTTGACGCACAAAAGTAATAAATTAAGGAATTTAAATGAATTCTACCGCAATAAAGCTCTCGGAGAAAATCGAAATTTTCGCCAATCAAATTTTAATGTTTAACGTAGTATATTGTTATTGGATTTTTACTATGACTTTTCGCATTAATTAATGTTCGTTTTTATTTATTTATTGCATAGATAGGGTGGACGAACTCACGGTCCACTTGATGTTAAGTGGTTACCGGAGCCCATAGACATCTACAACGTAAATGGCACTACCTATCTTGAGATATGATATCGACGCTTGAAAGGCCAACGTGACTAAGCGACAATAACTGCTTTGTACATAAATGATAGGCAATAACGATACGCAACAAAATATATTTCTAGGTCTATTAAAATAATTTCAATCCTACAGCTAGATTCGTTAAAAAAATTTTTTTTTCAGTTATTTCAACTGTAAATTAGTCTACTGTAAAGTTCACGCATTGTCTCTTAGTCACGTTTGCCTTTCAAGCGTCGATATGTACTCAAAACAATTTTATAAATGAGAAAGCATTTTTGAACGTTTACCGGCAGCCGAGTTTTCGGCCCGTCCGGTAATAAGTCGCCGGAATATTAACATGGTCACGCACCTCACTCGAAATGAACTGGAAATTTCAAATGGGTATTGTACGATGGGAACGCACGATTTCTTCGTGACAGAAGATAGGTAGGATGATGTGGTACTTACTCATGCGGGGTCAGTCTTAGTCATAGCATCACTACATTGGCGATCGCGGTGCGCCGATATAATTCTCAAGAAAACACTGCTCCGGTGATTAAGCTTTAGACTACAAACATTCGTTATAAAATTTTAAAATAATGGAATAGAAATACAGATAAACTTATAAATATATAAATTAATGTTAGTAAAACTAAATTTACGTGTCCGTACGATACGACACGCTGCTCATCTGTCTCGGGACGCTTAGAAGTTACGCACTCCGCGTCCGTAATCTTTCAACATCTTAAATAAAATAGTCCGGCGTAGTGCTGTATGGCCGGTATCTTATGAATTAAATATGAGCGCTTTATTCGATTCCCGGGTCCCTCGATATCTGATAATAAAAAGAAATATATCGCACACATACGGCCGCCGGAGGCGAAGAGTCTCATCGGTCGCTATTTTTTACGGCGACGACGTCCTTCCATCGGCAATCACTTCATACCGACCCCTGTCCGAGTGTTCGATGACAGAATTATTTATCAGTTTGAAAAATGACGGGAAATTGAATGTAGTCGCAATGTTTACAACGCATTTTCTGTCCGGAGTCCTCGGGGGCTGCTTCCCTCGCGTTCCGATGTCCACTTTTCAAAGAGACCGCTCGGACGAGGGTCGAAAAAGTGTCCCCAGAGTGAAAAATAAAAATACATATATCGTAACTTCGTTCAACAGAATGTTGCCTTACGAGCGTTCAAAGAAAATTCGAGTCGGACGACGGCCGATAGTTGATTCATTTTGTGCGTATAATTGTTTGTAGCCGGGGCCAGTTTCCTTGTACATTATGACGCAATCTAGTTGAGTGTCCGGGCCCGGAGCCATGTGTGCACAGCACGAGGGACGCGATCGGAACTTCCGATGTCCCAGATCAACATTTAACTAATCACCAATATCAAAAAGCGATAGATATAAAATAAAACTAATATGCATATCATGATCGTCATTCTCCTGCCCTTTTTTATTTTTTTTATTGCTTAGTTGGGTGAACGAGCTCACAGCCCACCTGCTGTTAAGTGGTTACTGGAGCTCGTAGACATCTACAACGTAAATGCCACTACCCACCTTGAGATATGGGTTCTAAGGTCTCAGTATAGTTACAACGGCTGCCCCACCCTTCAAACCAAAACGCATTACTGCTTCACGGCAGAAATAGGCAGGGTGGTGGTACCTACGCGCGCGGTCTATAAGAGGTCCTACTACCTTCTCCCAGTTGAGTTAGACCTGGGGTCGGCGCAACGTGTTTTCTCCTTCCATACTCCTCTATCATATACCAATTCTTCGCTTACTCCCCTTTTACACATATTATGATATTTCACGCAATCCATCCATTTCTTCTTAGGTCTACCTCTTTTTCTATATCCTTCCACATTCATAGTTAACACTCTCTTACCAACCTCATTTTCATTTCGTCTCATCACATGTCCATACCATTCCAAACGCGCATTTCTCAACTTCAACAACAAATTAAAATCCATATCCATAAAGATAGATATATATATAATTGTTCACATTTGATAATTCCACACTATCTCCAATGAAATATTGTTTTACTGAATAAAACATAATCCCAATATAAACACAATATGTTTTACGTATATATTTTTCCAAAGTTCATTGCCCTGTAAATACTTGACAGGCAAGTCTAACTTACGCTTTCTCTATAAAAGAATACAATTAACCAGTACATGTACATAGCAGACATAGTTTATAACGTGTACACATATGTATCGATAGGTTTATGTATTATAGCAGGCATGGCCGCTCGTAAAAATGTTTTATTCACCCCATACGGCGTCGTAAAAGGCGTAATAACGCGAGGAGGTATCGTGGAAGCAATTACCGATCTGTTATAGTTTGTTACAAAGGCGCCTCTTTATTATCGTTTTATTATCAACTCATTTACCGAACAAGGACGATGCTTAATTCGATACGATTTGATTAAGGTGAATTTAAATTGCCAATATGTCGAACTCTGAATAACTCCAGATCCAAATCATTGTTTAGTAAAAATATTGCTGAAATCTGTTATTCAAATTCAAATTTCATCGGATCGCTTAGAGCCTTTGGTTCTGTGGTGGTACTTCGGTTCTCTATGTGTAATATACTGTAAGTACGTTCCAAGAAGAATGGTCTGAGGAATTGTTTGAGCTCATTTTTACGATCGCACCATCAGTCACCCGAGCAGAGTTCATCCACAACTTCTGGAACCGTTGTGTTCATGCACAATGCGTATCAAGATTCCTTTAAAGATTCTTTCTATAGTATTCCTTGAGCGCTATGACAAGTATACCTTCAATAGATGCATGCGGAGAATATTAAGTAGTAAACAGTCTATTAGCTGAGCCCCTGGCATTGCTGACATCCATGAGCAATGGTAACGACACACTGATAGACCGTATGCTGTCTGCACCGTCAATAAAAAGGCATAAAGTAAGGCAGTTCGAAATCCAATAATATATAATTATTCCTATATTAAAAAAAAAACTTATTTATAAACGTCAACTAACAAAGTAAATTTGCAATTAATTTATTTGCCTTTTGATATATTTATTGCCTTTCTATTTATTACAAGCTGACCCGGCAGACTTCGTAGTGCCTCAATCTATAAATAAAAGACCTAAACTTTATATTTATCTACCTTTTAAACTTTCTCTGGAATTCCACAAATAATTCAAGACCAATATTAGCCAAATCAGTCCAGCCGTTCTCGAGTTTTAGCGAGACTAACGAACAACAATTCATTTTTATATATATATATAGAAGAAGAAGATTACAGTCTCATTTATTCGTATAATGGTACAAATAATACCTAAAAGATGTATATAAATCAAAGTAAGTTATAGTCGCATCGAAGGAGCCAAGTGATGAAAGTTGCGCAACAAATCCTTATCCCGATTTCAGGTCACGATTCTGCAAAATCGACGAAAATAAAATGAAACGTTTCGTCGTTCGCAGACGAAATGGAAAATGGCGATATTGGATGATAGGAAAAGCGCTGAAATGTCATCATAAGAATCGACTCGGTCGCCATTCGCGTTACGTTTCGCATTTATACCGAAATACTCGTAGACGATACACATTTATATTCTTGCAGAGCGAATTTGTTTCTAAAATTAATTTAATAAAAAAATCAACAACAAAAACTACTCAAATATAAAAATGGCTCTAATATTTCACATTACAAACGTTACTTTTATATATTACTAGCTGACCCGGCAGATTTCGTAGTGCCTCAATCGATAAATAAAATACATAAACTTTTGTATAAAATAAACTTAAAACAAACAAAAGGAATCCGTGCGACGGGGAACAGACACATCAAAGGAAAAACAAAATTGTTATTTTTATTTATTTCCGACCATTTTCATATTTGTCTACCTTTTAAACCTTCTCTGGACTTCCACAAATAATTCAAGACCAAAATTATCCAAATCGGTCAATCCGTTCTCGAGTTTTAACGAGACTAACGAACAGCAATTCATTTTTATATATAGAGATATAAGATATAAGACTAGCCGTACTCGCCCGCTTCGCTGGGCATTTAAAATTAACATTATTATTTATTGTCATTATTATTATGGAGTCCAACACTCATATAAATATTAACCTATCCATTAAGTACGTGTATTTTCTACATGGATTCAAGTCAATCGGATGCATGGTTCAGTAGTTATAACGGAACATCCGTAAAAACCACTGTAGTTGTATATATTAGTATAGATATCGGACCCTCTAAAGAAAATATTTATCCATATTATATTACAAAATGTTCCTAACATCGAACGATGACATGAACATATACCAAAGTAAATAAGCCCGATCCTCCCGTTATATTAATAAATGAATATCATAATCCGCCCGCCCTACGAGTAAAACAGTCACATCTTACCAAGTTCCGCCCGCCTACAATATCATAACGCGACGCGATTGGCCCTTATTACTTGATATAATATCATAACACGCCCGGATTGGCCGAGGGGTTACGGCGGTCTTCGCCCCGCGCGTTTTCTCATTAAAGGTTAGTGCACCGCAGTAGGTGGGCAGCGTCGTTATAATAAGTTTTATGTCGGCGTGTGTCCCGCGCCTCAATAAATATGTCGGGCGTCGGGCGGCGCCCCCGTCCGGTCGAGTATGAACGGTAGGAAATGCCGACCGCCGCCCGACGCCGGATCAATAATAATACTCGGCCATATCTGCAGTGGACTGGATCTGCTTGAGAAAGCGCGCCCACCCCCGCGCGCCCCCCGCCGCTACACAAACAATATAAATCATTTTCCCGGCGCTGAAGCCGCGGGCACACGCAACCCGCACCGCGTCCACTACGCGCCAGCCCCGTTCTAAAGCCAACATCACACTGTTCGAAACGACGGTACCATTATAATTTACAGTTTTGAAACATTTCTCTCGATGCTAATGGGTAAATGCAGTACGTTGATTGGTTGGATTTTGAATTTGGAAACATTTATTGGCGAAAAATTTAGAAGAATTTTTTTCATAGTGATTAATTGTATGTACCTATAAGGAGGTCAGATGAAGTAGACAAGTAGATGTCACCATCCTGACCATTCCTGTCGCGAAGTAGTGACGCTTTTCGGTTTGAAGGGTAGCACAGCCGTTATAACAGATAAAGCTTAAGACTGAGACTGAGCTATTCAAGGTTTCAGCTTATTGGCCCACATATAGTAAATCAAAAACATGAATTCGTAATGTAGGCATAATACAAAATCCCAAACTATAGATTTACACCGAAAACGTTATCGTAATTACAATGCTGAACTGACTGGCTTAGGTCTATTTCGATTAATGCGATTATTACTTACAAACATCAATTGGATTATTACCGAACAAGATACGATTGTTGTTTCATCAAAATAGATATTAGCAACAAATTGTTTTTAAGGGATATTTTTAAATCAGACTTTTGGTACCCTTATTATCTATGCACCATTAACCACTTTATTTTATGTTTTATTTATTGAATCATCTATATCTACAAGACATGTTTGGTACCGTAAATTGAAAGGAAGTTGTAATCGAAGATATCCGTATTATTTGTGTTTTATGTGTATCTGATATTATATTAAATTAATATAAACAAACAAGTTGATATGATCAAACAGTGTGGTGACAAGTCACTGCCTCTAGTACATGCATCGGAGCCTCGTATGTATTAAGAGCGTTCGAAGTTCGAACTTTGCACAATTTATCAAATTGAGTTACCGAGGGGCAATATCGCAGGGCGAACGCAATATTGCAAGCGCGTGACCGCGTCTGCAATACGCGCTCAATACATCGGCCGGCGCCGGGCCCGGCACGTCCGCCGCCCCGCCCGTCTTCTAGCCGCCCAAGCCACCGCCCGCCCGCCCGACTGACCACCTAGATATTTAGCTAACAATGCTCCGCCGCGAACGGCGACTTACCACCGTCCCACTCGTCCCTCTCCGACGCGGAGGCGAGTCCGAGGAGGACTGCCGCGGCCTCCGGTCATCGCTATGTTTATTGGCGACGCTCATAAGTACGCGAGTCAGGTTATAAGTTTCTACGAAATGAATGGCCGGCGCTCGTAGGAGGAGAGCGCCCGGCGCGCTTAATAAGAAAGCATCTCCACCAGAAACTTGGCAGGGGGCATCACCCCACGGACAGCGGCGTTATAATTAAAAAACAAAAGAATACTGACTTAGCCTTCGGGCCGCTTTCATTGTACATCGACTAGCTACGAAAAATGCAGCAACTGAGAAATGTTTTAAATTGTATATTTTAAAGTTACTTTTGCTATTTAGTGTTTCAGGAAAAGATTCATGTGAATTGAATGTTTGTACTCACCATGTAACAATACGATGAAGATTCAGCTACTTTAAAATAATAGCTAGCCGACTTATTAGACTGGAATGCATGATTCGTTGCAAATTTAATCAGGACAATAGTAATGGTGCGAGCTCTAAAATGCCACCAGTACTCAAGATACATACAATTACAAGAGGAAATGGAGAAGGTTAGCTAGGCAACATCAGGCAAAGAGATTAAGAATCAGACGGCCTAGATCACATATCTGTAACAGTAAAGTGTAATTTATTGCATAATCTCAAAATGTACAATAAAGTATTCTTCTGATTCAAAATGCCACATTTTAAACAAAATAATCTTTAAAATGGATTAGGGTGGATATAAAAATAATAATAATTATATTGTAATAATTTAAGAATCTATTCACGTAGAGACCCATTAAGGCGAAACATGGTGCGCGGTCGTCACAGTCCACGCGGCACCTACCTACAACAAATACCATTACGGAGCCGGCAGATGACCGCACGGTTTTGTAATGCGAAGGCAACGTCGTCCAGAGCACCCCCTCCCCGCGGTCCTCTTCTCGTCCCTCACCCGCTCCCTTGACCATCGACCGACAATTGTAAATGGCACATAAAATAAATGAATGTGCAGCGGGACTCGCCTCTGCAGCAGACAATATAAATTACGACCCAACGATTATATTCCGGCGGGAACGAAACGTTTTCCTTCAGACATAGGTCCGGCATCCATTGCAAAGCGAAACAATCTTCTGCGAAAATCGATTAATGTGAAATTGATTAATTAGTCCGAATTCGTTAAATTTCATTATCTGTAATGAATTTATGAATTACTAGCTTTTGTCGGCGACTCCGTCCGCGTGGAATAGTTACTTTGGCATAACGCTAAATTTTACCCCCCACTTCGTTCACGTAGAAAGTAAAAATATTTTTAATTATAGAATGTTAAGCTTCAGCTTCAGCTTTATAATATTAGTATAGATTGGCTTACTAATCCAAAAATTAGAGGTAGACGGTGGCCCAGCTATGGCGCATATTCCAATAATACTGAGCATCAGTGATCACTCACCATCCGATAGTCCATATTCTCATCTAACTTCAACAGCAATATAAAATTAATCAACAAAATAATTTTAACAATACTTTATCCAATTTAATTCCAGAATTAAATATATTTCGACCATTAGTTCTATCCGAAGTTAATATCCGGAAGTTTTTGCTCCGAGATCTAATAGCGAATTACCAATAACATCTCATTGATCTTCTTAAGTGAAATTTATTGTGTCATTAAGCCGCCTACTGCTCCCTGGTCTCACAGCGCTTTCTGTATCTACTATCAATTCAAACTTTTTTGCAGTCATTCCGTAATACTTTCGCTTCGAACTCGACATACTAAGAAAGTTTAACGATTTCGTGCTAGAAGTTTCTCAACAATTCACTTATTTAGTTTTGAATATGAATAAATTATAGATAAATAATTTAAACTACTTTGACGGCTAAATCTCTGGTTATTTATTTGTTGTTATATTATTTCCGATGCGTAGATAGCTTTACAGTTTTCGTGGCCACGTACGAGAATGGTATTGTTCGTAAACATTTGAATATTGTGCTAAAGTTAAGTAAAGTGCTTCAAACGTGAAAGAAATATAACAGATTAATACTTTTTGCTGTAGATAAACTTAGGGCCATTTTTAAAAGATTAATTGAGGCTCCGAGATATAACAGTATGAATGCCCCTCCTAAAAAATGAGCTCGAAGTCGCAAAGTCGATTTCAGATGCTTGATTGCTTCCTACACATATAGACAGGACAGTGGTAGCCGGAGTACAAGATACGCCACACCACCAAAACAATTCCAAAAATATAATAACGTCAATTGGACAGCAAAGTTACGGCGATTCCTTCAGAAAAAAAAAAAAAAAGATGTGTAGTGTCGTGGAACACCGGATAGGAACGAAGTTCCTTAATATAAAAATATTAATTTTAAGTTTAGTTTTATTCGAGGTATAACGAAATTAACGAAAATAATTATTCGGGTATACATTTTTTATTAAGATATTTAAAAAAAATCGCAAGAGTCAACCACTCCACAGTGCAATGGAGCAGCCTCGCCCTGGGGGAACCGCCTGCATGATCACGGTATCCCCTACACCAGGAAAGTATGATTTAGCAAGAGAAATACGAGAACGTCTATCAACTGTGTAAAATCTCGTCACCGCGATTCAGGAATTGTTGAATTTACGTGATTGACAAATGTCGCTATCTGTTGATAACAAAGTAAATAGAAAGAATCTTACATTACGGACGTTTTTTCCCGGTTAGGGTACCCCTCCGCATCGTCCCATAAGGAACTTCGTTCCAAAAACTGAACAAAATTTGTTCTGTTCTGAGTAAGTAAAAGTAACTTTGTGTAATATCTAACACAAAACAGTAGGAACAATTTTTTGCGAAAATAAATTTTTTTGTCAGTGTAGGCAGAAAGCATACGGAGTATCTTATGAAAAGTATTACAGTCACCGTGGTTCATGGACATCAGCAATGCCAGGAGCACACTCAAGCCACTGTAAACCAATATGTCCAGATCATGTCAATTAGTTAGGTTTGTTCATATAATCATAATCATTCATGTTCTTTTACTTGTCACTTGTAGCCATCGATATGCTTGTAGCACATAGAAAACCTATTTTGGAAGGTGATTTAGTCCGATGAGTATTATAATTTTATAGTGTAAGTTGATGTACCTAATAATATATGTGCGTATTGTGTTGCTTTTGTTTTTTTGTATCTTAAAGTTCTAAATTTCTATTCTCTGTTCACTTTCTACTTATATGTGATTTTGATAGTGGAAACATGTTTGGTTATTGTTTTAACTATTTTTTTTTAAATATTATATGTTTGTATTGTATTGTTGGTTTCCTAAATAAATAAATAAAATAGGTAATAACAAATTTCAATTAATTATGCACATTTATGGTGTGCTTTGAAAAGGCAACTAAGTAACATAATATTTGTTTTTTACTCTGTACTGTGACGCACCAATTACCTGTGGCTCAAACGACGGCAACTGTACCCGAGCCGACCAGAACACCCTAGGTGGACAGCCAACAGACCTTGACTCACATCTTTACTAAACGAAATACTCTATTCCCTTCATTACAAGGTCTGAATTAGCTCATCGTAATTGTAGTAACGAGATTGTGAGTCTGAACACCCCAGTCGTCGGTTCGGCCGTCATTAAATGTCATTAGTTTTGCGACACTGACCAAATGACTGGGCTCCTATATCGGATGAGTCATTCCAGCCCTGATTAGTCTGCGAAGTTTTATTATTACGAGTTATTTGATTCAAAGATTTCTTTGGGAAATTCAAATTAAGAATTAATATTATTTTGATTAAAAAGAGTAGAAGCTGTTTTTGGGCATTTGGGGATTTTAAGTTCGGTTAAAACCCGAAACAAACACTAAAATCAACATAGTTACAATAAAAGACTCATTAACTATTTTAAAACTGCGTTAATATTATTGAGGTAAGTGTTAAATCACCGCCATCTATGTAAAACTTGATACACTAACTCAATAAATAGGAAAATAGTAACTACACCAACCACTAGATGGGGCGAGACAATTAAATACTTTTAATTTAATATAATATTTGAACATTTGAAGACTAAGTCTATTTAGATGAAAAACAACGTTTTTGTCAACACTTGATTTTAGTGCCGATCAATGTGTCGTGGACTTTATGATCATACAAAGTCGATTCTTAAGAAGTAAGCTCTAAAAGAAATGCAAAATAGGAAATTCGTGTTCTTTAAATGAAATATCTTGATAACGCGTACATATGCCCCGTATGAATTATTTGGAATACAAGTTGGTTTTCTTTTATTTTAAATTGATCCTAAGCCTTACCTAGATAGGCTACTGGGAACAGTCTAAGGCGGCGGCTTGAAGTTAATGGAATCATATATATTATTTGTTCTTTTAAAATACAAATCTATATAACATAGGAATAAGATTGCAAATTGATTATATAAACGTCAATCACGCTGTACTCTGATAATCCACTGCACTAGTTAAGAGTCATACGCGTCCAAGTTCACGTACGCAGAAAATTGGAAAATAATAACATCCTAGCAGAATATACCGTAACTTGGAAAATGCGAACGTATTTATTCCAGTAAAAAGCATAATATAATGTAAATAACTTTAAGACAACTAAATGCATTTTCTTACTCTTCACGGAGATTGAGCAGATCTACCAGAACATTAATATTACCGTAGGTACTTTTTTTACTTTTTTTATTGCTAACATGGATGGACAAGCTCATAGCCCACCTGGTGTTAAGTGGTTACTGGAGCTCAGAGACATCTACAACGTAAATGCGCCACCCACCTTGAGATATAAGTTCTAAGGTCTCAAATATAGACGGCTGCCCCACCCTTCAAACCGAAACGCATTACTGCTTTACGGCAGAAATAGGTAGAAACTCCCCGCACGGACTCACAAGAGGTCCTACCACCAGTAAACTCTACAATTAATTTCGATTGTATATTTTTTTGTTGCCTAAATTGATTCACTACATTATGTTCGACGCAAAACGTAATTATTTTGAAATGATAGCATTGTGTTCAACACGAAAATGCATTTCGATAATTTCATATAAGTCAATCGCGTGCAATTACTTTCACTTAAGAGTTTTCTAATTAAGAAAGCGATAAGTGCATTTGTGTTTTATACTACGGCACAAAATTAATATCCCGATCGGATCAAGCCATTCGTTAGCACCAGACACATAACATAAACTTAATATAAATGTAGTCTCAATAATTAAAAATCTATAGGTATTTTTTTTTTCCTACCTATGCTGATAGCCTTGAGAGGCTATTCCAGCTTCGCCCTAACGTTTGTAGGTGAGCTCGCGGGGCTCAACCGAAGAGTTGCTAACACTGATCCTAGCAAGAGCAGTGCTTCGCAGAATCTACCGCCGGATCGGAAACGCGACCCACTGAGAAGATCCGGCGAGACACTCAGTGGGCTGTGTCTATGGGTTAGTTCGCTCGTCGAGCCCTTCGTCGCAAGCGATGGGTTCGACGAGGACGGTGACCGGGGTATAGGTAATATAGTTCTACTTGTAAGGCGGTCATGGCCTAAAGAATAAGATTCTCCGTTCATTCTTATTAAGTGATGCATCTGTACCGAAGTTCGAATACCGCAGACAGGTACCTAGATATCTAATGACATAAGTACTTGAGTCATGTTCAGGAAATATTTCCGCGATAAAGAAATAACATCGTCTGACCAAAACCAAACCCGCAAAAAATATTAAATTTTCGTAATTACTATACAATTGAGACATAGACCTCAAGCCTCAAGGTGAGTGGCGGCATTCAAGTTGTGATATTCATGGGCTCCGGTAATGGTTACCGGTTGGAGCATAAGGTCGTTCACCCGTCTACGCAATAAATAAAAAAGTTGATTAGATTGCCTAGAACAACGTGACGACATCATCTGAAAACAAAATTTAAGCAAATAAAAGCATTATAAAACATAAACCCACTTATTGTTTTATTTATAAGGCTGCCTATTACTGTTAAATTAATAACAAATGTAAAGTCGTGAAAATTTAGAAAATATGTTTTCCAAAATGTTCAAGCATTTTCACGCTACGTGAAGATACTTTTTTTTTATTGCCCTTGTATGCAGACAAGCATACGGCCCACCTGATGGTGAGTGGTTACCGTCGCCCACGGACTTCAGCAATGCCAGGGGCAGAGCCAGCGGTGCTGCCTACCGTTAAATGTATGTTCTATGATAAAGTGAAATTATTTAAAAAATGCATAATATAATGTTAATGACTCTGCTAGTTCAATAACTAACCTAACAGGAAAGCGGGACATTGGTCCCGCTTTCCTGTGTAACCGTCAATAGTATCCTCAAAAGAAATTTCCTAAACTTCCTCTCTTTGCATGACGGGTTCTGAGCCGTCACTAGGTAATTGTCAACCCTTCTACCTAATTCGAAAACGAAGCAATAATTTTTCTAATATTTTTTTTCCAATAAAAACGAATTAATTTCTCAGCACGGGTGGCACCATTCTTGTGTTGACAATAGCTTCTAGTGCTCGAAATCAAAAACCTATAAACATACACATCTATATATTTTCATTTACAATTATTTTATGTTTTAATTTAATAACTGGTTTAATAAACACGGATTAAGAGATTTATTATTATAGGAAACGGTGACCGTGCGGTATGTGTGTACAGTCGAGTCTAGAAATGAAATTGATTAACTTTACTCGCAGCAATAATGGCTTTGGCACGTACCAGCATAATTCCTGACAAAACTTCCCGATACGCCCCGGCGCAGCGATAGGGATGACTCTGGTTGAAATCTGATGATGTTTTTCTCATTTATTCAGAAACAAATTTTAAGATCATCTTTTTCTGAGGAAGCTTTAATCATATTTCATTCTGAGGAGGTTTTAATCACAGTTATTAAAAAAATTCGACATAATCATAAAAGATCTACATATCGACCATAGATAATACACATATACACTGAACAAAGAACTGTTTAACACTGTTGTTGTGTGAAACACAATTTTAAACCTACCCGCTTCGTTATTCACACAATCGCTTACGGTAAGTGTTCTGTTCGTTCGTACGTCTAGAGAATATACTACCTAGTCAGGTCATAAATTCTGTCACATGTTTAATGTAAAATTATTGAAACAAGTTTATTCATTATGTAACCATTCATATACCAAAATGAACTTAACAAAACATAGATTCTTATGACACTAAAGTTTATTCAAAATGACCTCCGTGATTTTGAATACAGGCCTTCAATCTGCGCGGCCAGTCGTCTATCGCAGCACGAACGAGGTCCATGTAAATATCGGCGGCTGCCTTAATCAAGGATGTCTTGAGTGACTCCAAATTGGGATGAGGCTTTGAGCACGCCTTTTCCTCCAAGTGTTGCCATATCTTGTAATCTAACGGATTCAAATCTGGACTGGAGGAGGGCCAGTCTTCGTGCCGGATGAAGTCGATTTCACGCGCCGCCAGCCAGTCTTGTGTGCTCTTCGCTCTATGAGCTGGCGCCGAATCTTGTTGGAATACCCAGTGCCTGTTATTGAACATGGTATGAGAAACAGGTTCCACAAGGTTCGTCAGGACTGTATTTTGATACACAACTGCATTCGTTTTTACACCTTTCTCACAAAAATGTACCTCTGTTAAGCCCCAATAAGAAACTCCCAACCATACCATGAGCGAGGATGGAAAATGACCTCGTTGGACACGCGGAATACGGTTGCTCGCTTCTTCACTACTGTGTGCGTACACCTTATCATTTTGTTTGTTGTAGCTCTCTTCTACGGTAAAAATTTTTTCATCCGAAAAAAGAATTTCCCGATATTTTTTTCCCGCGTACCGCTTCAACAAAGCGCGGCATCTCTTCAGTCTCAGGTCCATTAGACGAGCATTCAAACGATGTCCTGTTTTTCTTCGATATGCCCGAAGCCCTAAGTCTTCATTTAACACCCTTTTCACCGTGGTTCTGCTTAACCCCATCTGAAGGGCCAACAGTTTCTGCTTACGTTTGGGATTTCTTTGAATTCGCGCCTTCACAGCTTTTATCACTGCTGGAGTCCTAACAGACCGAGGGCGACCACTTCTTGACCTGTCATCTACACTAGAGTCTTCATTGTATCGTTTGATGGTACGATAAACGAATCTTTTGGTTATATTCAAATTTTTCAGTATGTTAAAAATTTGAATTGGCGCGTAACCGCAACGATGCAACGCAATAACTGCAACACGGTCTTCTTTAAGCGTCCACTCCATATTTAAAAATGAGTAAAATTCTAAAAGTATACATTTTTATTTTCATGAACAATTCGAAATTCGAATTCAATAAACTTTTTTGTGGCCAGCATTCTAAAAGAAAAGTTTTTACTGTGTGACAATACTTATGACCTGACTAGTTATTAGACAGCAGACGTAAAAAATATATATAAAGACAGACACGATAACGTGAATGCAGCTATCCACTTTGACACATTAAACCAAAGTCAAAATGATATTGAAGTAACGACCATCCTAATAGTCGTTTGGTTTTATAATCACAATATGTAAACAAGGCAATGTCTGACCACATACTAATAAACACCGATACCAGTAAGCATTCACTTAAATATGAGTATTAAAGGAAAAAAATGCCTTAACTAATTTGAATATAGCCTACTTACTAACTAGGATCTAGTCTCCGCGTGAAAACACTTAACAGAATTTATATCTTTAAAAAAAATTAGCGATACGTAGCAGCCCTTAGTACTGGTCAGCGAATAGCAACGGAGAGACGTAAGAAGGGGACGTACATCCAATATAAGAAGTGAACAAAATAGGTTTATGTTGGATACTTTGACCATTCGACCGTAAAGTAACTCCGCTGTGCGAGTGACGCTCGTAGTCCGTGACCTCGCATCCACTCGTACATATAGACATTCCGCTACAATAGCCAAAATGCATTAGGGTATTAATTTCGGTCGTTACACAACGCTACACTGTACATTCGTAACAAGCTAGCCTTTGATCAGGTACGCTATATTCCAAAGCCGCTCCTGGCTTGATCTAAATCAGTAATCTGTAGAGACATCACAGTTCGAATTGTAGGCACGCATCAAGTATTAAACACCCACAGATGGGCGCTCGACATTGAAATTCGATAGTATACAAACAGGTGGATAATATTAGCCTCCATTAAACATCATCAGGCACGCGTTCACCTGAGATTCAATTGCAACATTGATGGTTCCAAATATAAATTCATAAACGTAAGCATTTTTAATGATTTATTATTTCAATTCTAAGTATCAAAGTTTAACAAGTTAGTACGAAGATTTTTTAACATTGTTCAGTCTACTAACTGAAAAATCGTGGAGCAAATAACACGACACATGTTTTCGAAGAAGTACATCGAACGCGACCGCCGGCGGACCGCTTAATCAGCGCTAGACCGGCTACTCTATATTTGCGTATGCAAAGAGAAGCCAGCCACATTAACGATGCCATATAGGCAGCGTACCGTGCAGCGATTGGGCAAACACATATCTGCATTATAAACAGCGTCCGGGCTCACAAACGCGCAATGTGGTCAGCCTTTACCGGCGCACGGCTAATCAACAAGCTGACCTTCCGCAACGAACAAACGCCACACCGCGCCGAACTGAACTCATGAAATCCTTTTCCATGGATCAGTGTGCTTAGTGCGAGTTTTTTAACGCTCTCGGTAGCGTAAAAGTTAGCTCATATTTGTATCGAATGGGATCGTTTGCCTACGTTTGCCGCTAGGGGCGCTGTTCCAACTGCATACAAAACTGGGCTAACTTTTACGCTATCGAGAACGTGAAAAAACTCGCACTAAGCACACTAATAACAGCAGTATATTCAGTACTAAAATACACATCTGCGACTTGGCCTTTTATTTCAATTTACTCAATACAGACAATATTAATCTATAATAACTCATGTTCTTAACTATTGCACGGAATCTAAGCATCCGTGGCAGTCTGCATGGTTAAGCACTTAATCAAGGCAGAAAATATCGTAACAAGGTTGGCACGCGTTCGTGTTCATGCACGCGCACTCAATCGATGTAAACTTTCTACTTTCCACGTGTTTAGCCGTTGTACATTACGGAAAATCTTGACATATTTCTTGGAGTCTTCACCAACGAAGCGAATAAAGAAAGCGCGCTAATTGTAGCACTACAACTTGAAAATAGTACAGCCGTACTATCGTAATTCTTAAATTCGTATATTGATCATTGATTAACATGGTTAAGTAGGTTTCGTACAAATTCATTAATAGTAATTAGGCGCTCAATTCATTCAGTGATCTACAAATTAGTCACAGTATGGTCGTATACAGCCACTGGACGTTAGAATTCAGAATAACAAAGAGGGGATGATGATGAAACGGACGTTTAAACTAGCTCATTACGTTGCTCATTATAATCCAAAGCGCCTACCCCAAATGAATTTTTAAAAACGGGCTTACTATTTCTTAAATTAGTAATGATTTACATAAAAAAAAATTTTTCTTTGTTTTAAGTTCGAGTTACTTCCTCGATTTTTTTCTACGCATCTCTATTTTTTTCACGAATTTAGAAATTAGAGATAATTTTTTTGCTTTGAATGCTTTTAAGATTAATCTCTCAAGTTTAAAAATAATCGATCTATTAAAATATTCTACCAAAATTATGTTGCCAAATAAAACGATACTGACTGTGACATTTTTATTTTCGTATCTTACATCACTTCAATAAATTAAACATAATAATTACATGCCGTGGTCACAAATAAATAAATTACATCAAATAATTTATTGAAATAAATTGAGTTTCTTTTCAACGAAAGAGCATTCTGAAAGAGTTGTCCGCGATGGGAGCGTTGCTTTGGTTTGAGGGTATTTTGTGTGGCTGTGTCGCGGTGGTCGAGTGAGCCAGTCGTAGATATCATCAACTTGCTTCAGACGATGACATACTAAGCTTTAGCGAGTGTCGGTTTAGCATAATGATAAGGGTCCACCGCACTTGGGCTCACTGGTCTCACCACATACAGATTCCGCCTTTGAATTAAATACTAAAATTAAAATAATTGGGATTAAAGTAAACACATACTCAAAAAATATTAAATTCAAAGACAAATCGTTCATATTACTTCCAATATAAACGATTTATGGCCATTGGTTACTCGACCTTTTATCCTAACTTATTGTTTTATTAATCCTCTGTGTGCAGAGACTAATGAGTTTATAAATTACTTTGAAACACTAAATTTACAAAAATGTACAAAAGTATGTAATATTATAATGAAAATTAAATATAGAATTTCGAATCATTTGTTTAGTTATTAAGATTTTCAACAAGGACTTATAAATACCTATGGTGTCCGTCTGCGTGAACTTGGAACGTCGTTTCAGTGGGCGTCTCATGACTGAACAATTTCTTGAGGGCAATAATGCCTGCAATTGTCAAAGCCACTTTACTGGCGATAAGGGCTTTGCCTGCGATAGCGGCTAGGGTCTTCAATGCCATGCCTCCGAATATGCTCATGGTAGAAAAGATACCGAGGAGCAAATAAGGCAGGACCTTTTTACCTAAATTAAAATAAATTAAATTAAATGAAATATGAAACCAAAAAAGTCTTTAATCTTTTACAATTAGGGACCCTCACCTCTACCTCTGCCTTCCGTAGCAAGATCAAGAGAAACTGTATGAGTGTTCATTAACTGCTCGAATTTAGTGCGCAGCATAGAGTCGATTTTCTCCTCTTTCGTCATTCCTGGAAAGAAACGTGGCTCTGCTACTGCTGAGGGAGCGTCGCCCTCCTTCACTAACGATAACCCATCAGTGATCTGAATGCTCTCCTGTATGGGAAGCAGAAAATAGAAATCCAATTAATAGATTTAGCATTCAGAACCGAAACCAACTTACAAACATTTCAATTCACCTGCTCCACCGCTCGTGATAATGCAATCAAAGCTTTGCCCTTCAGACACAGTGACATATGTTTCTGAGAGCTACAGTCATCATAAACTTTCTGTAAGACGGCAAATTCGGCTGACGGCCACCAGGAGCTCTCCCCAGCTCTGCCACTATCTATTTCGTTCTCTGAGTAATCCTCGGCATCCATCCTGCGGGATCTCCGAGGTCCATGAACGTGACCAGAAGCGATGACCACACAAATGATTGACACGACGTATATCCGAAATGCGGTGGTACACATTGTTGTTTTGTTCTTTCACACACTACACTAAAACTAGATTTCAACGTATGTGAGGATGATCCAACGACGACTGACGAGCTCTAGTGCTAGTGAGAGCTTATAACCGTGCACCACTTCACCGTCGAGCACCACCAAACATCCGCTATTCCGCACCAATTCTCCGCACGCGCATTTACGTAACTGAACTTGAAAATAATCGCGAACCATTTTCCAGGTGAATTTCTCCGATAAAATGTACGGCAAAAAGCGAGACACATATCGTTTACCAATTCCACCGTACACTAGATGTACCTACTTATCGTTTACGTACATGAGAGAGCGTTACTAGAATCATCTTGCATGAGAACAAGATCATTCAGCTAGCTTTTTACAATTGGTCAACTGATTTCAGCTATAATTCTGTGAAAATTCTTTATGCTGTTTAGGGCTGACGTAAGTGCACTAAATTTATCCGGTCGGCGGTGTATTGTATTCCGACCCACCTGGCTGGTCCTGACCCATGTGTATTCCAGATCACCAGCGGCACCGCCCGAGCGGCATGACGGACCACCGTCACGCGGAGACCGGCGTAGTTTGTCGTCGTCGGTCACTTCGATGACCCATCGTCTTTGTTATGGCGCCGCGAGTCTGATTGCAGTATTGACCGCGGAACCTCCCCTACTCTGTGCGGGTTCTGACCCCGGGCAGAGAACGGCCGTCCGGTTGGAGAGTGTAAGGGGGTTCGTTTGGTGGATAGAGCTCTAAAAATATTCTTAGGCCCGCGATACGCTTCCAATATTTGCGGACCGTTAAGAACCACACACCCCGAGCGCCCCTAGATACGGAACCAGCGGATGCGATTCGGCTGCTTCCTCGAGTAAAAAAAGAACACTAAACTGTGTAGCATTAAGTATTCAAAGGGAAAAAAGCAAAACAGTACGTAGCTTTGTATATGAGGAACTAATGAGGAAAGTAAAAGTAGATATTAATTCGACACGAAACGTAACAATTAAATAACATCCGTACAATTTAACAAACGCACTTTCATGCTTCAATAAAGCGTTGCCTGCAATCTATTAATATTAATATTTTACAAATATTTTGTTCGGTCACTGTCCTTTTAAGGTAATTTAAGAAACTCCAATTGAGAAATTGTCCGGTATTCCAGCAAAAACGAAGGTATTTTTTTGGGAAAGACGTTCTATCTTCTCCCTTGATCTCTGCGAAGATGGGACGAAAAGTTGGGCCCCCAGCTGGTGGCGATGGCTGGCTCGTTGAGCCGGCTCTTGCCAATCGTCGGGGAGGCTGACACGGTGGTGCACCGCCTCTACGTGGGGGTGGTGCAGTCCATGACACTGTACGGAGCCCCATTTGGTGCCGCGTCCCGATCCGCAAGAACATCGCAGTGCTGCGATGTTCACAGCGCGCAATCACGGTCAGACCGTCAATCCTCACATACCCTGCTTGCCCCCTGAGCGTAGACCTTTTTTGAGGATCGGCAAACTGCCCGAAAAAGATACGAAGTAAGATGGTGATCTTGTCTATTTCTACCAATTATGCACTCCGGTTTGAAGAGTGGGATGGCCTACCGATTCCAGTAACCACTTAAAACCAGGTGAGCCGTAATCTCATTCACACATCAAACAAAAACAAAATAAATCCTGGTAGCGGAGAATTAACAGACTCATGCTGGTCCTGACCTAGCGTGGTATGAATTCATGGTGCTGTCTAGGCGAGTTTTGAAAATTCCGTCGGACTGGTACTGGTTGTTAACCAGAGGCTTCGGATCGACTTGACCAAGCCTCGCACGTTCATACTTCTCTGTACCCAAAAAAATCTCAATTTTGGGATTTCATAGGATAAACCATCTTCATCAGATAAACCAGACTTCCAATCAATAAATATCAGTTTTAAAAATTGAAAACAATAGCACGTTGTAAATACTTTATTTACAGATAGCATCGGTAAAGGTAAAGTCATTATCTTAACAGCAACCTCACGGTTTTTTTATTAAAATGATTATTTTCTTCCATATTTTCTCTCTTTTACTCTTTTTTTAGAAAATATTTTTCTGCTTTATAGTTTAAATCGGTAAAAACGCGTGGTTTTTAATTTTTTTGTTATTATTTATGATAATTTCACAGTAAAGATTTAGCGGCTTTTTTGTATATAATATGTGAAAACAAATTATTGGTCATTCTTTCAATTACCTACATACATACTTCGTAATCTAAAAATTAAATACAATCCATCAACATGGTACCCTCCTTGTTAAATTAGAGCAACCAAGATCTTCTATCTGATGATAGGTTCTGTGACCATCGGGGTTTTAACATATGCAAGTTTTATTTTATTTTTGGAACGAAGTTCCTTATGGGAAGATGCGGCAGGGTAACCTAACCGGGAAAAAACGTCCGTAACGTAAGATTTTTATTAGTAATGCACACAGTGCACGACTTAACTTTATAATAACGTACAAATTAGTAATGCACACAGTGTTCAACTTAACTTTGTAATAACGTACAAAAAATAACATATTTTTTTATCTTTCATTGACCACGATCTCAGAGCGTTCGTTTGCGCAATACATTAACTCTTATGAAAACAACCATGAATGAAGTGTACCACAATAAATTCGTACGTTACCGAATGACCGTGGGTTGTTGCGAAACCTCCAGTTTTATTTTCTTTATACCTCGAATAGAACTTAAAATGAATATTGTTATTATAATAAGGAACTTCGTTCCTATCCGGTGTCCCACGACACCACACATCTTTTTTACCTTATTTCGAAGAGACAATGTATTTCGCTTGAAAATCATCGGATAGACGCACAAAACACTACCGTGTTTTAACCGTCCATAATATCGTTAAGCCCGATGATCATAATCAGGATAATCGGATAATTTTATTAATTAATTGTACTATCATACATCATGTCATGGATAAATAAGCAAAATTTCAATTCAATTAGACGCTTTAAAGTGTGTGAATCACGTTCAAAGATTCGGTTGCATAGGTATCTACTCGTACATGTCAAGCTAAAACGCGTGTTAAAAAAGAAATATTTTTAAGAAATTAAAAGTATGTATGAAATATACGTATGAAAATTGTTATACCTACTATTGATCGAAACTAATCACTAATGAAACGAAAATGTAAAGATTTAGTATTTCGGAACAAATCTTTGCGATAATTTAGAGGTTACTCTTTCATAATATGTGTGAAACGTTTGCTTTCACGTCCTTACGGATCCATCAAATCCAATAACCTTTGCATTAGACGCCTTCAGCTCTAACACTAGGAGCAGGCTTAGGGACCCCGGTAACCGTACTCGTCGAATTCGACAAAGAGGTCAACGTGCAACCTAGCCCATGCATCAGCCCGCTGAGTTTCTCGCCGGATCTTCTCAGCGGGTCGCGATTCCGATCCGGTAGTAGATTCATTCACGAAGCAATTGCTCTTGAGTTGTTAGGTCTCCTTCGGAGGCCCTCGGGTGGTTGTTAGCAAATCCCACCCCTCCTGGCTGAGCCTTTGCTCGCCCAACTGTCCTGGTGAAACTGGAAAGACCTTCGGGCCACCAGTAATATTTCAATAATAATAAAAAAACTTTTGCTTTAATGTGTTATTTATCTACGTCAAATTGAGTAATTATCTTTAACTGGCTTCCTATTTGTCTTGTAGTTATTGGCGAAAAAATTTCACAGAATGTCAATTTCGTTTCGTTTGCAAATATAGTAAAATTTATCGTCATCACTATGTCGCCGGTAAATGATGAGACAATAAGTATAGTGCTGTCCCAGTTATTCCATTTCTGGAATATTATACATCGACATTTTTTTTAGTGATAACTTCCTAAGGGAGAATAAGCCGCTTCGTTACGTCACACGTTACGGCGTCAGTCTATCTGGCTTCCCTTTCTCTCACGCATACGGCAGTGATACTGAGAAAGTATGTATCTCCTATTTATATATTTAAATCTATACACTAACAATGTATATACACAAAATTCTAATGTACATACATATTCAAGAATTGTAGCTAAGAATAAAATATATTTCAAAATCAATAAAATATTTTATTAGTAAATAACCTTTCCTTACATTATCGTATTTAATATACATAAAATTTAAGTAATAACCTAAGTTTTTCTCTATTTTAACAATTTGAATATTAAATAGTTCAACTTAGCTTAGTTCAAGTTATCACTTATGTCGAGCTTCCGCACACGATTTTTTTTCATAATCGGTTACCGAGCTTTCGGCCCCCCTGGTTTCACAACGTGCCCCCACCCACATTACAGTAATGCTCTTCAGTTTTAAATGTGGGGCAGCCGTTGTACTACAAAACTGAGACTTACAACTCATTTCGGGAACATGGGTGGCGGCATTCACGTTGTTGATGTATACGGCTCCGGCAACCGCTTAATACCAGGTTAGCCGTAAGCTCCCCCCCCCCCCCCCATCTATACAATAAATAAAAATCTCAATTGTAATCTCAAGTAAAGAATTGCTTTCCTACACCCTTGAAACCGGAATGTATAACGGCTTCGCCTCTAAAATTAGCAGTCCATTAGTACAGACCAGTGCAGGCTCTAACACTTCCTACCACCAGTAAATACAGATTTGCGATGATAGTACGCTGGTATAATACTCAAAGAAAACCCACTGAATTTCTCGCCGGTTCTTCTCACTTACCAGTCCGTGAACTGGAATAGCCCCTTAGGCTACCAGCTCTTAGATAGGAAACACCTCAGAGAACGCTGCTGCCATTCCTTTTTTTATTGTTTAGATATGTGGACGAGCTCACAGTCCACCTGGTGGTTATTGAAGCCCCATAGATATCTACAACGTAAATGCGCCACCCACCTTGAGATATAAGTTCTAAGGTCTCAGTATAGTTACAACGGCTGCCCCACCCTTCAAACCGAAACGCATTACTGCTTCACGGTAGAAATAGGCAGGGCGGTGGTACCTACCTGTGCGGACTCAAGAGGTCCTGCCACCAGTAATTAGTAATGGCATAATGATAATATTATAAATGATTCTCTGGCGAATCCTGCCTTTCCGCCTCGCCTTCTACAAAACCAACGGGAAGAGACGGATGACGCTATTCTACGCAACAAATTAATCATTATACTCAGGTTCTTGTTTCATATCGCTAACAACCGGAATCAGTAGAAGGTTCACTAAAACTCTAGTATTATGAGTCGTTCTTCATGTAAAGGAACGACAAAAACAAATATGTACATACGTAGCATTCGTAATTTATTTCTTGTATACAATTTTCTTCTTAGTCATAAAAGGCAAGTGATAAAGCATACTTCCACACGGTAAAATATCCACACATCCAGTTAAAAGAGTATTAAATGCATATTTATTATAAAGTACTAGCTGTACCCGTCCACTTCGCTGGGCATTTAAAATTAGCATTATTATTTCTCACCCCCACGAAGATTCTCATCATTAACGGCCCCACAACTGGTGTAGGGAGTCCAACAATCATATAAATATTAGCATATCTATTAAGTAGGTACATGTATTTTCTACGTGGATACCAAGTTTCAAGTCAATCGGATGCATGTTTCAGTATTTATAACGGAACATCCGTAAAAACCACTGTAGATTTATACATTAGTATAGATCTGCGACACAATTGAAATAATTCCCATGCATTAAAATTTTATTGCCATGTCTAAGTCAGAATCCACAATGAACAAGCTTTACCAGGGTCCCGAAAATTAATATTTTCAATTGCTTCTATGTAGGTCTGGTATCTGATTGAGATGCAGGTTTACGAGATCATTCAAGCATATTTGAAAAATGTTTTGATACTTTTAAGTCAAAATAAAATAAAAATATGTACAATTTAAATCTTTTTACCGTTTCATCTCTCGTTTATTATTTTTATTTTACTATTTCACTGTTCAATAACTTTACAGTTTGTGGTCTTAAACGTTTCATACATACATATTTTACCTATATATAAATATTTTATTATAAAAATACAACATTTACAATATTTACTATACATACAACATTTATTATAGACTAGCGACCCGCCCTCGCTTCGCTTCGGAAACATTAAAACACACATGAAACAAAAAATAAAAAATAAAATTAAAACAAGTAGCCTATGTTCATCAGGGACAATGTCGGCTTCTAATGGAAAAAGAATTTTTCAAATCGGTCCAGTAGTTTCGGAGCCTATTCGAAACAAACAAACAAATCTTTCCTCTTTATAATATTAGTATAGACATATCTATACTAACTATTGGTCACCCGTTAGTCGAAATTCGACTATAATTAATTTAAATTATAAGATTGTACACTATTAGGATTCTATTTTCAGACTATTATACTTCTATAATCACAAATTTCGCCAAGACTACACTAGGTATAGAAAAATATTAATAAAGAAACAATATTTAATCTATTCTCAATTTGACCACAGGCGTCAAGAACAAAAGTCGAATTAATAGCCTTGTCTTCTGAAGTCGGTTAAAAAGCGTGATTTCGGTACCTTAAATAGAGCTCTTTAACATTCTATTATTCAAAAATATTTTCACCTTCTACGTAAATGAAGACGCGGCTACAATTTAGCGTTATCCCAAAGTAAACCCTTCGTCAAACAGAACGCGTACTTAGCGCGCGTCAGAGCGCTAAACTAACGCCGCGCTATGACGCTCATAGTGCTGGCGCTCCGTTTGACGGTATGTTACCGTAGTAGTACAACACATCCCGGCGTCATAGCGTAGCGCTCTGACGCATCACGCGCGCTAATTACGCGTTCTGTTTGACGAAGGCTTTACTTCCACGTGGACGAAGTCGCAGGCAAAAGCTAGTTTTACTATAAATATTTGTAATTAAAGTTTTTCTGTAATCATCGTTTTCTGTACTCAGTTAACCTATTCCTCGAAATATTTTTTAATCAATGAATTAAAAAACAAACAAAATATAATTAATAAGATTACGTTTCTTTATGCGCAATTCAAACACTATTTCAAAAAAATGTAGCCAGGAATTTCATAGTACCTACCTAAGTACTTCTACACTTGCGAAATCGTGTACGAAGTAAAATATTCATTTTTAATTGCAAGACTAGTTCCTTTCAGAATATCACTCGGAAGCGCATTTTACATTTTGATCAATAAATTAAAATTAGAAAATACGGAATTCTGATATAAGTCACATGCTTACACGCAAATGCCGCACGCATCGTATTTTACAATAAGTGAAAGATAACGTTAAATCTCTTTCACCGTTTCATTTAAAATAAATCAATTAGTCAATACCATGGTAAAATTTTAACAAATGTTATTTACAAATATTACGATATACTGATTTAATGCTTAGATGGATGGACAAGCTCATGGCTCACCTGGTGTTGAGTGTTTACTATAGCCAATAGACATAAACAACATAAATGAAATATTTCAGAAAACCACCCCTCACGTAGCGCACTGTCCGCTTACAAACCGTTTTAAAGCTATTATTATTTAAAGCAAGGATTTTGCATACTTGGCTGCATTTAAGTAGCCTTGACTATCAGCTCCAGTGAGTGCTTTGTACTTTAACCGAAACTGACCAGGAGGGCTTACGTGACGGACCGCAAAAAGTGAGGTTAAGTGAATTATTGAATTTTTTTAAGTTTAATGTGGTTTCATCTGTTTTGATTCGGGTACTTCAAAAATTTTCATTTCAGTCTCAGTCCCACGATTCCCACCATTTCACCAAAAGTGTATTTCATTTTTTTTCCACTTTATTTATTCGCTAGTTATTTTTTTTATTTTCATTACATTTGATGTTCCTGTTGAATCAAAGGACACATCATCGGCTACAATGTGAGAATTGGCTGTATGTGTAATACTCCCTTTGCTTATCCAAATCAACAAAACGAATAACATCAATGTCAATTTGGAACAAATGCTCCCTTGGCAATTTAATTTTAATTTGGCGTTTAATTAACATATTTACTGAAAGTATCAATAGAATGTTCAATAATAATATTGAGAATTAGGAATGTACTTCCAAGTGTTTATAGGTAGTGCTCTCCGGCAATTAAAAATTCCACGGGCCGTGAATGTTGTTTAAGCCCAAGTATGGTTCATGAATACGGTTCATGAATTCATTCCCTGTAGCTCTTTGATTGCAAAATAAACGTTCATATTTACATTTACAACAAGGGAAGTAAAAATGAAAGAACGAACTAAAGATTTGGATTATTTTGGCAGTGATCCTGGGGCTGTTAAATTTGGAAATTTTATAAACTACTATTCATTTCATAACGTGGCTGAGAGAATAAACAATTTGCACCCAAATATGTTTCCCACTTTAACTGAAGATATATATTGCCTGGACATTGGTTGCAATACTGGAGATCTTACAAGAGAATTGTATATACTATTAAAAAACCTTTATCCTCAATGCATGTTGCACATATTGGCCGTTGACATTGACTCAGTACTCATAAACCGTGCTCAAGAGTCTAACACCGAACGAAACATTGAATACACAACCGCAAATGTCATGGCAAAAAGTGATCGTGATTCAATCAATGAATATCTCAAGAAAAATGGTAGATCAATGTTTGATATCACATTTTGTTTTTCTGTATCAATGTGGATTCATTTGAATAATGGAGATAATGGCTTAAGAGAATTTTTGGAACACATTAAAACAATTTCTAAATCAATAATAATTGAACCACAACCTTGGAAATGTTATAGGCAGGCACAAAAGAGAATTAAGAAAACTGGAAATACATTCCAACTGTATGACAATCTTAAAATAAGAAGTCAAGTTGACATTTTTATAGAAAGTATTTTAAAAGAGCATACACATATAAAAGTATATGAATCACAAAATTCTTCATGGAACAGAAAAATACAAAGTTACAAATTAAATATTCAATAAATGAAAAAAAAGAATTGATTTAATTTTTTAATAAAACCTTACATACTCTAACTTAATTTACAAACTTAGAAAAGTTATTTACATAGGTATCAATGACATCATTACCTTCACTAAATTACTCAAATTTGCCCCTTTAAGTGACAATTTCCTCTGTGTTTGGCTCAAACTCTAACTTGACATCACCACCCAGGCTTTCAACTTCCATTTCTGGTTCAGGAGCATTCAGCATATTGAGAGTAACCTGTAAATCGACAATAGTACTAATAAATATTTTTGCATAATCATGACAATGAAGTTAAAATCCTATGTTAAAATACTATCATTTATAAATTGTTAAATTATTTTATTAAAAGTTAAGTTACCAATAGAAGTGTTTTATTTTTATTTTTACTCTTAAAATTATTACTGAAATGCTATGTCTATGGTTTGTATTGTAAGGGTGAAGCCAATAAATCACATGCAACACAAATGAACATGACTATTTAAAAAACTCAACAAAATATTTTTTCAACTTTGATTCGGTTGTGTCTTTGTGACCCCTACTACAGTGATACAGTTCGGGCCTCAGGACAACTCTCTTTAGCTGGCCTTGAGCCTTGAGGCCTTGAGGCCCACCAACCTTTCCAAAAAGTCAATAATGGTTTCCTTACAAAAATTTACAACATTTTATATTGTTATAATATGTGAACTAACAATAAGCCACAGTAATTATTATTTCAACCTGCATCGTTAATGTCAAATTATTGCCATTGGATTCAATAATATAATTTTAGTTGTATCAGTTTTATATTACAGTGCTTCAACTGACTTGTTGTGAAATAGATGTGTGGACGGTGTGTTGACCCGATGTGCTTGGTGCATATTTTTCATCTGTAGCCTTTCGCTTTACTGGGGTTTTCGCCTGCACACTATTAATTTAAAAAACAACAATTAATTTTAAATATATATGATGATATACAACTGCTAAATTTTATATTATTTTTTAGATAACTAAAAAACCTAAGATCTTTTTGGTTTTAGGTAAACTTTTTTCTAAACCAGTAAAGCATTCCCTGTATCCATCCTCATGCCATTTACCACTGCACCAGTTGGGTAGTGATAGGATAACCAAATTACACCATGTTTATAACTGAATTACAGAATTTTAGCACATTTTTACCTCTGTAATTAAATGCTACAATAACTTTGAGTAAATTAATCAAACTACTAGTATTAAGTTATTAGTAAACTAAATCAATGCTACTCATTTTTTCATTAATATGATTTAAAAACAAATTTTATTACATTTCCCAATCAAAATAATAAAATTTATACAAACTTATAATAGTCTATCACTATCCAAATCCTTATAATTATCTATCAGGTGAGCTTTCAGCTTTTGTAAGACCAGTCACACTCCACTGTGACTATCACTAATTGTATGAAATCCATGAAATTCCTAAAACTATACACACACCACCTTTTTTTTATTGCTTAGATGGGTGGACGAGCTCACAGCCCACCTGGTGTTAAGTGGTTACTGCAGCCCATAGACATCTACAACGTAAATGTGCCACCCTCCTTGAGATATAAGTTCTTAAGTTCTAAGGTCTCAAGTATAGTTACAATGGCTGCCCTACCCTTCAAACCCAAATGCACGGCAGAAATAGGCAGGGTGACCTACTCACAAGAGATCCTACCATCAATAAATCCTATCATATGCTTATGTAAACCAACCTATCATGTATTGATACTATGAAACCTTTCTTATAGTATCAGTTTTATCACAGTCAAGTGAATTGTTAAGAAATGCATAGAGGACAAACATAGACATTGCTTGATACATGCCTTGGTGTAGTTTCAGCTATTGGATGAAGAAGCATTATCATTTCTGCCAATTTGTTAAAAGCGGCGCCAGCTTCAGTGAAAATTTCGCCAACCTGAAATAATACGAACCAAGTAAAATCGATCAAACATGTAACATTGCATGAGCATCATTTTTATAGAGTATTCATACAGTAAAGCATTTTAGTGATTTTATACCTTAGCAGCGGAATTATTCATTATTAACAATATAAATAAATAGCTTTTAAATTAGTAGTATGTACTCTGTTTCTTTACGAATATATTGTTCGATTGTATTAACTATATAGAGGTCATGTGGTAGGTATATTAGTGTTCGTGTTTTATTTATATAATCATGTACTATAGACCGTTCTACATTGGAGTTAAAGACAGTCAATACATTAATTCCTCCATTAACAGTAGGTACGTAGGTACAAATTTTGATTTCACAAATACAAACAAACATACAGTGTGACCAGATTTCATTTGACGAATCTACTGCTTGTGGAGATCTACTGAATTCTACCAAAAGAGAACGTGAAATACTAAAAATCTATTATACTATTTTTTTTGCTGTCGTGTTACAATGTAAAAACATGAATATTTCCTTGATTAAGCAATAAAATAATCAAAATAACAAAGAAACCACTATTACTTAAAGAAAAAAATTTTCTTTTTGTTAAATTATATAAATTATAAAGTACTAGAATAACTGAAAAGCATGATTTCTACTAAAATATACCAAATAATTTTTACATACTAAATTCTGTTGCCAGTGTCTCAAAATCTACCAAAAAAGTAGAAATCTACTAAATCTGGTCACGCTGCAAACATAGTTATTACTTATTTTTTTAAAGGGATTTTATGACCTAATAGTACTAAAGCGCCTCATTCACGATCCATCTTGCTGTACGTCCCGCCAAGGCCATGCATGATGCACGATGCATTTAGCGCTTTATTCACGATCCATCACGGCTTCCATCAGTAAGTATCTACAGTCAGCGTCGATGCGCCACTTCGATAAAGCGGCACGACACGAGAACCCCCTCATCGTGGCCGCCGGTAACTACATTCCCGATCCTGCGGACAGAATGGAAAGCAGTCGACGTCGCCCAAAACACGTCTTCTCGGATCCACCCGATCCACTAACGGTGCTTCTAGGTACTTCAAGCACCGGTCACCGTTCTCGTCGAACTCGTCGCTTGCGACGAAGGGCTCGACGAGTAAATTAACTCTGAGACACAGCCCACTGAGTTTCTCGCCGGATCTTCTCAGTGGGTTGCGTTTCCGATCCGGTGGTAGATTCTGCGAAGCACGGCTCTTGCTAGGGTTCGTGTTAGCATCGTCGTCAGGTTTGAGCCCCGCGAGCTCACCTACCAACGTTAGGGCGAAGCTGAAATAGCCTCTCAAGGCTATCAGCATAGGTAGGAAAAAAAACCCATCACAGCTGTACGTCAGCTCAAGGCCGCGGTGCTGGATGTATCAAGCGCGAACAGAATAATATATAAAATATTCGATAATAAATCGATCGAATTAAATGAGAGGACGTGTTTTAATTTATCTAAAATGCCAGCTGTTTTATCAAAACGCCAGAAAATGGGAGTTCTTCTGATGTTGTCAGCAGCAGCAGAAGAGAGGAAAAAAAAAGCAAGAGGTTTTGGATGAATATCATATACACTCTAGGGGTAGGGCAGACAAGACAAGGTCGAAAGTGGGGTGCTCTGATTCGGTTTTCGATATTTTTCGAATATTTTTGCATATTTATTTCCAAAACACGAGCAATTTTACTGTTTTATATTTAAATCTTGTTTAAAAAGTTAGTTTGTTACAGAGACAGTTAAAAAGACGCTATAAAAAAAGTGCGTCATTTCACGTTCCGTTCCACAGTATAAGCAAAATTTTGTTACTTTTTGTGCAAAAAGTCAATATAATTGCTTATTACAGAAACAGTTACAATGCACATTGGTTACAACAAATTTACTATGTGAATATATTAAAATAATAAAATATATTTCGGTAAAAACATGACATAAAATTTAACAAAATACACGCTTACCGTGAATGGAACGTGAAACGTCAAATGTGACAT
Source organism: Bombyx mandarina (assembly GCF_003987935.1). Next base: position 281,509 of record NW_021011510.1, on the reverse strand, counting down.
CTACCTTTACGATTTTTCTAATATTTACGGAAACTTTAAAAAATTATATCTCGTAAACCGGGAGTCTCCGCAACTTGAAATTTTGCAAAAAGCTTTTTATTTATGAGTACTATCTACAACTAATATTGTGAACTTCCAAATCGACGGACCCAAAAAGAAAGTTTAGCCAAATTCATTAATAATTTGTGGCGTAGGTAACTTGAATGAGTTGAATTAAAAAGACGAAAACGACATCAGATTCAGGGATCGCTGTTAAAAAAGTTAACGCATGGTATAAGATGCAATATGAACCCTATTGAATTAAGTAGGTATATACCGCAGTCTCCAAGAATGCCGAACTATCCACGATTTTGTTTTCCGAATACTCAATGGCGATTCAACTATGGCCCACGTGTGTCTTCTTGGTCGAATCAAACCCAATCCATTATTGATAGAAATGAAGAACATTGGTGTGAAACTTGTGATAGAGGATTTCCTAATGCAGTCATTCTGGAGAAACATAAAAATCAACATGAAGTAAGTATTTAAGTAGTTTATGCTATCAAAATTGGTATAAAAATGTGCACCCAACATTGAAGAAAATTACTAATTTCAATAATATGTATTTATATAGATTTACAATGCCATTACACTTTTTTCTTTGAGGCTATTTAAATGATAAGGTCTATGCCAATGGCTTACAATTTATTTAAGAGCTCAAAGATGAAATCTGTGAACTTATCGAAGACATACTGCTGCAAATTGTTGATTGATGATGGTAAATTTTATGAAAAGAATATGGTCTTCCAAGAGTTGCTATGGCTGTCATTTCCCTGATGATGTTTTTCATTAATGCATATACTCCACCAAGCAATTAAATAAACATCTAATGTTTTTGCTTTCAAAATAAATCTTTTTCATGTCATTAAGTTGGGCAGCCATTGTACTGAGAAACAGATTTAGAATTTATGTCTCAAGGTTGGGTGATAGCTTTAATGTGTGAATTGGGTCCAGTGACCACTTAACACCAGATGGGTAATGAACTTGTCCACATATCTTAGCAATAAAAAGATGTTAATAATAATAACTTGTGGTATAAATAATTCACAAACAATATGTTTCAACTGATTATAATTCAATAATTAATACTTATAAAACTATATCTGAAAATATATTTTCAGAAATGCAATATAGATGGATGTGGATTTGTAGCACATCCAAAGATAATAACCAAACACATACAAATGCAGCACTCGACTGGTCTTTACAAAAAAATTGCTAAATTAAATAATCCAGAGGAAATAAAGACATGGCGAGAAGAAAGAAGAAGAAACTATCCAACACAAGCTAATATTGAGAAAAAAGCTGCAATGGTTAGGGAGAAAATTGAAAGAGGTGAAAAAATGGGACTTTCAAGAGACAAGAATATGTGTGACAATAAAAAATCAGGTACTTACAAACCAAGGTTCATTTCTATTTTAAGCATCATGACATGGCCTGTATTAGGTTAATTAAGTAGTCACTTTAGGTCAGGTTAGCTTGTAGAAAGACTTTATAATTTAATATTTTTTTAAACACTATGAGTTTATCTACATGATGTTAAGTGGTTACAGGAGACCATAAAAATCACAACCTGAAAGCCACCTCCTGCACTCACCAATGATTCATAGCCAAATCTCAGTTACATTCTGTGAACAGTAAGAGTAAGGAGTAAAATATAAAGACACAGTTAAAAGGCAACATTTTCAACTTTTAGCTATATAAAATTACTTACTCTAAATAAAACATCCTTCCCACCTATCTGAATTAACGCCATGTTTTTAATTTTAAATGCACTTTTAATTTTAGGTATGAACAGAAAATACAAAAGTGATAATAGGAAATTCAATAACAAATGTGAACTAAATAGAAGAAAACCAATTGAACAAAAATTTAAAGCAAATCAGAAACCTTCCCAAACACCATTTAAAAAAACAAAAGTTCTACCAGTTCTTGATGAGAAAAGATCAATTAAACCATTTTTTGGTATCCAAGATATTCTGTCAGAAAGTGTAACTCCAGAAGATATTATGGAAACAGAAAAATTTGACCTTGGCATTGAAGATGATGATGTGAGTGAAGAAAATGTACCTAACACAAAAACAAACATTAGTTCTGAGTCAACTGTATGTAATGCCCTTTCTTCACTTATTTGTGAATATGGGTCTTCTGATGATGATGAGTTTACTGTATCAAAGGAAAACATTATTGACAAATGTAACCAAAATTCAGAAACAAATGGAAATCTTCATAAAGTCAACTCAGAACCTAAAAGTGTAGCCATACCTAATTTAAGTGTACCTGAAATGTCAGAACATAAAAGAAAAGATAGTAAAAGCTGTCTTTTGGATGTTGATGATGATGGCCCTGAAGAAATAGCAATATTAAAGAAGGACATAACAGAACTTACTCCGGATATAATACCTGATAAAAAATCAGTTCCTATAGAGAAAAAAGAAAAAATTAAGAGTTACCCTACAAAAGTAATTAAAAAACCACCAAGGTCAAGGGTGCCCTCTACACTTTTACAAAAACTACTTTTTAAGGAAGTGAAACAGGAACGTAATATTATTTTGCAGTGTATAAGACATATAAGAAAAAACAACTATTTTACCAAATAAATATCGATGCTTGAAAGGCAAACGTGACTAAGCGACAATAACTGCTTTGTACATAAATGAAATGATTTTAATAGACCTAGAAATATATATTTTTTGCACATCGAATATGGTTATTGCCTATCATTTATGTACAAAGCAGTTATTGTCGCTTAGTCACGTTTGCCTTTCAAGCATCAATTATATAAAAATGGGTTTTATTCAATTGCTGTTGTTTTTTGTGGTTATTGTTTTTAGTTACTATATTATGGAGTTACTATAGCTAGTAAGCTGTAGCCAGCTACTGACAACTACTACAGCTTTGAACTACCAAAGTAATTTTATATGCCAGTTGTAATTATAAATATAATTATATATTTTAACCTGAGATCGTCTTATACCGAAAACTAATGCGTTATCTTTAATAATTTAGGAAAAAACATTTAGCTTATGTTTATTTACATTATGGGGTCGAAATTTAATAATAATTAAATTATTTACCTAAATGTTATGTTAAAACATGTTTAAATATTTAGCCAATGAAATGTCGAACGTAATTAATTGTAAAACTCAAGCTGACCGTCGCACATGATCTAGGTCAAACCATCAGAAAACACCAGTAGTCAACATAAATAACGCTATGTGGTGGCAGCCGCTAACTACGTTCTAAAATGGAAGGTAGACTAGGTAGTAGATGTATTCGCGAATCAGCTGCCTCAGTTATTATACTTCTTTGGAGGACTAACTAAACCCCCAAATGCCCTAATTACGTTAAAAATTGCGTGAGTAAAAAATACAATCGTTTTCATAATCAGGGTGATCGTACATGGCTTGTCAAAACAGAAAAAAAACTTGTAATCATTTATTTCCCTTTAAAGAGCAGCAACATTTAAGGAGTCCGGCAGCTGGACTATCCGTATTCCTTATTTCAGGATGGAAGGTTAACTCATAGAGTAATAATAAATATGGTTTAACTGCTGGCCTTTGCAGATTCGCCATAACAGGTACGTGCGTTTTTTTTTTTAATTCTACCTAAGCCGGTGATAGGCTTAGAGGGCTATGCCAGCATAAACCTAGCTAGTAGGTGAGCTCACGGGTCTCTAGCAAGAGCAGTGCTTCGCAGAATCTACCACCGGATCGGAAACGCGTTACACTTAGTGGATCAGGAGGATCCGAAATGACGAGCTTAGGGCTATGTCGACTGTTTCAGCCCGTAGGGTCGGGTATGTAGTTATCGGCGGCCACGAGAAGAGGATTTTCGTGTCGTGCCGCTTTCTCAAAATGACGCACTGATGCTGACTGAAAATACTTACTAATGTAGTCAATCCCCATGCCATCGTGGAGATCCACATTCCCGACGAACAACGGTGCTCCGACGGCTATTCTGCAAAAACGAGATTTGGATGATTTGAGAGGGTTTGAAATTAGTGCGGACCGCGTGAGCAAACACTACCCTTGCATAAGTCATGACTGGGCGTATGCAAGTTTTGTAGTGTCACTTTATTACGAAGGGACAATTTACTTTGCTTGTAAATCATCGGATAGAAGCGGGCGAGTACGAACTCAAGATACCTGAATCGTGCTGAAACGACGTTTCCGAAATAAGTTTGCATTAAGCAAGTTTGAATAATAACTGAAGTCGTCGTGGCCTAACGGTCATGACGTCCGATGCATTTGTGTTGAGCGATGCACCGGTGTTCGAACCTCAGGCGGGTACCAATTTTTCTAATGAAATACGTACTCAACAAATGTTCACGATTGACTTCCACGGTGAAGGAATAACATCGTGTAATAAAAAATGAAACCCGCAAAATTATAATTTGCGTAATTACTGGTGGTAGGACCACTTGTGAGTCCGCGCGGGTGGGTACCACCACTCTGTTCTGCCGTGAAGTAGTAATGCGTTTCGGTTTGAAGGGTGGGGCAGCCGTTATAACTTTACTTGAGACCTTAGAACTTATTCTCAAGGTGGGTGTGTGGATGTCTATGGGCTCCAGTAACCACTTAACACCAGGTGGGCTGTGAGCTAGTCCACAATGCGACGCTATATTAAAAAAAAGCGTTTAGTTCTATGGTAAGCTGCATGTTGTAAATATTCAATGTTTAATCATAAAACAGTGTAAATAGGTAAACTATATTGTGTATTAGTAAGTGTATATATAGGCCCCGACAGTTACAAACTGAACTGCCCATTGTAAATATTCCAATACAAAGTGAGTGATATGTGTATACTGAGCTAAGTGATCTAGACGAAGAAATTAATAATAAACTTAGTCGACTGAATTCAGAAGCAAATTTAGAAGCTTCTGATTACACTGTTCTAAATTCAGTTACTGAATTACTTGTCAGTTTAAGCGCGACGAAGTTGGACGTGTCGTGTGTAAGAGGATGGCTCCAGTATTGTCTTGTCTAGACTCTAGACAAAAAAAAACGTGGCGTAGCCGTCGCTGTCGGTTCAATTGAAAAAAAGAAAAGAAGAACATGGGTGAAGAAATATTTATTGCTCCGCGGAAAGATTGCAAATATTAACATTATGATTGATTTAGAACCAGCAACTTTAGAAATTATCTATAAATGGATTCGAGATCGTTTGACCTAATAATAAACCTTGTGACACCGTTTATTCAAAAGCAGGATATTATCCTACGATAGTCTATTATATAAATATTACATATCTCATCCTACGATAGTATAAGTTCAAAAGAAAGATTGGTTGTAATACCGGACACTCACATTCGCACGAATACGCAAACCCACAAGTGTAGGACATTTGCAAATTATTATGCAGTTTTCGCTACATTCGCGGTTTTCCAAGCTGTATCGGTTTTTTAACGGACATCAAAGCGCGCGAATCGCGATCGTTCAACAATAGTAAAGATTTCGGGTCGGTGCAGAAAATCAGTCTCTTCAAATAACAGCTCACTTGAAATGTGAGCTCTTATTTTGTTTAGTTCACTTCAAACACAGCCAATGTCAACCCGACATTCGTAAACAAGTGTAGGAGGAAGTAAAATTTAGTTCTTTAATATGCTGCTAATAACCCCTGCTGACAAAAATTATCCCTGAAACTGATCATTAATGGATCCCAGGGCCGGACGCTGAAAGTGGTACCTAAGATTCATCTGGCAATTCCTTACTTCTCAGAACAGCTTTAAGTTTTCTGTTCATGTGGCCAAAAATCCTGCACGTTAATACGCTACGCTATTGAGCTAATGCTCAAAATACATCTTAAATATGGTTTACGTTTAAGTATTGTGATAAATTCACTACGTGTGCAAGATACATAGATTAGATGAATTAGGGGATATTTAGAATTCGTTTCAGGTGTTTTATTTTCCCTCTATAATCGATGTAGATACCTATATTTTATGTAATTTCCCCAGAATATTATAGATGGGTAAAGTATAAAAAGTTTAACTATGAGTTAAACTTCTTTCAAACAAATTATTGAAATAAAAAGTATTTTGCATTGTGAAATGTTTATTTTCACGGACGACACTTAAGGCTGCGCAGCAGCCGCTGGGGTTGTGGTAGCCGCAGCTTCTTCGCGAATACGATCCTTCTTGAGTGTACCCATGAATGCAGCCTTGTCAGCCGGCGTCTGGAATCGACCATGACCGAACTTGGACGAGGTGTCAATGAATTTGAGGTTGATCTTTTCTAGTGCAGCCCTCTTTGTATGCACACGCAGAGACTGAAATCAATATATCAATTGTTTTTACAAATGTAACAAAACGGAAAGTTCTGAAAATTGTGTCAGAGGTGGATGTATAGCATGCTAATCTACTATGTATAAATCATTTAGATTATGTTTATGTCCCTAACTTTATTGCTACCCTAAAATCTCATTTGATTTTCAGAAGCACCACAATGATACTTGTTTTTTGTAAATGAAGTAAGTTCTTGCTTGATTTATTTTTAACATTTTGGAAAGTCAAGTGAAAAAGTAAATAGCCTTTTTTAAGTTTATAAGTGCATAACAATTTAATTAAGTTGCAATATTCATAGTATATTTAATTTGGACCTTAAAGTTCTTCGATCAATAATAGTACTAGATTACGGATCAGGAACAAAAATAAGACGCTCCAGTGGCCACGTTTGCAGACACGAAAACATCTTCATTTCTTAGAAAAAAGTTTAATAATGTTAACGACTTCAGTTTATTATAAACCTTAATACTTAAACATAAAGTTTAATTACCATTGCAAAATATATGTATTTAGGTTCTTTCGTCAGAAAAAGAATATTATGGAATAAATTTAAAATGTCACTTGAACATAAAAAGTCATCAGTACAAAAATATTTATTCTAAAATGATACTTAAAGCCTAATTTATAAGGTTAAAAATATTTGTTTAAAATTTCGTGCTTATTGTATTGTGGAACTAGATGTAGTTCTTGGTATTACATTTCAATGCTCAGAACACAGTAAGTATTGAAAGACATAGAGTTGCAGAATATACATATTTGTTTTAGGTTTGTTTTGTATGGTCGCAACTATTTTTGACCGATTCAAAAAAGTAGTAGATAATATTTTACATTGCCGCTATTACAACAAATAGGTGATAAAAAATAAAATTGAATAAAGTAAAAAAAATATGAAAGGAAACACGAAACATGTTTTCCACGTATTCTTTATACAGAAGTAATTAAAACAATAATGTAGGTTTAATTACCTTTAAACAGATTCAGTTTGTTATAAAGCTGTCTTTTAGAAGTCATTTTTATATGAGCGGTTTCTTTTTTACAAATATAATGTAATCTTATATCAATGAATTTTTCTATAATCAGTTTAATTTAGGCTTATTTTATGGCTGTGTTCGTTTCCCCCAGAAAACAAATCCTTTTCAGCATATACGCTTAAAATATTTACACATACATATAAAGTTTTTTTAATACTTTTTTGCATTGATTTGCCACCACCATTGAACAATTCTAGAATTTTTATAAGAGTTCTATATTTCTTCTCCTCTTTCTTTCGCGACAATATATATCCATTGTGCACAGCGACAAGGGGCTACTAGGAAATCTACAAACAAAAATAACATTATAAAATAACAAAACTACTCTATGCATTCCGTGTCCAAGAATAGGTGATGTTTGTTACAATAGTTGGTGCCTTGTTGCAAACATTGGCCAAACAATTACAATATTCGTAAATTGTGTTTTATTTACAATATAATTGTGTTTATTATTTTATGAAAAACACTTAATAATATAAATTTACCAAAAAAAGATATTCCTTCCAAAACCTTGGTGTTCCGGTGGTTTTTTACTCAGTTTTTGAACGCGCATTGCAGCGTTTTGACGTCTTAGTGTTGGCTATGATTGGACCATACTAATTTGAAATAAGACCACAAATTTATTTGTGGTCTTATTTTTCGGGCCGCTTTTGAAGCGCTAATCGCGAATCTAGTAGTATTATTGATCGAAGTTAAAGTTAGATAGATGTCTGATTATGAAGAAAAAATGTACTTTTTTTTATTGCCCGAGCAGGCAGACTACCATACGGCCCACGTGGCGGTAAGCGGTTACCGTCGCTCATGGACATTTTAGCAATGCCAGGGGCAGAGCCAAGACGCTGCCTATTTTTATTATTTACTAGCTGTACCCATTTAAAATTAACAACACTTATTTCTCACCCCCACAAAGATTCTCATCATTAACACCCCCGCAACTGGTGTAGGTAGTCCAACACTCATATAAATATTAGCCTATCCATTAAGTACATGTATTTTCTACATTTCAAATCAATCGGAAGCATGGTTCAGTAGTTATAACAGAACATCGTAAAAACCACTAGATTTATAATTAGTATAGATTTCACTTAAAAAAGTTCTTAATTTTATTTCACAAAAAAATTAGAATTTTAGATCCTATAAAAAGCCATTAAATTCAAATGAGCCTATGGTGTATCATAAAATCTTCCATCTTGAGGACATGATTTTAATATAGCATGGCACACATTTCTAAAATTTAAATTATAGCAAGGTTAATTAAGTATATCATGGAACAAATGGATGAACAATTCAAATTTAAGACAAATTCAATTGACAGTTAAGCTGAGTTGAGCTTAAAAAAACACTTATTTATTCATTTCATTTTTTTACACCAAATTTGCACATCTCCCGAATTAAAGGGACACAAACTAACCTTTCTAAGAGTAATGATACGCTTTTTAGGTCCCATGCAGCAACCCTTGATCATCACAAAGTCATTGTTTACTTCACCATAATGGGGGAAACCTCCCATCGGTGTAATGGATTTCTCAGACAGGTCATACTCAGTAGATGCATTGTTTTTAATAACTTTGCCATCCTTTTTGTGGATTCCTAAGATAAAAACATCAATTTTAATATCAATAATATCAAGATATATTTTAATTTCATATAATTGTTATGTCAAAAGTTATTTACCTTGTCCAATACGATAGATTTTCTTGTTCATTTCAGTACGGTGATGATAACCTTTCTGACCAGCACGAGCTACAGTGAACGACACCCTAGAAGGATGCCAAGCTCCAATGCAGGCAACTTTCCTAAGACCCTTGTGTGTCTTACGGGGTAGCTTCTTTGTGTGCCAACGAGAAGTGACACCTAGTATTTAGAAAGTATGTGTTAATAATCTCTTTAGACACTATAACATACACAAGTTTACATTAACACAACTAACCTTTGTATCCTTTGCCCTTGGTGACACCAATGCAGTCAATCATTTCATCTTGGGCAAACACAGAATCGACAGGGATAGGTTTCTCCAGATGTTCTCTGGCCCATTTCACTTTGTCCTCGATGGTACCACCGTTAAGTTGGATTTCCATAATGTGAGCCTTCTTTTGTCGCTGTTTTAACAGCTTCATTTGAGTGTGGGCAATGACTCTTACAACACTACAGTAGCGGATCATCTTCTTGAAATCTTTTTCTATTGATTTGCGTCCAAGCTCATCCTGCCATTTCTTACTGGCTTTAGTGAAAGCCTTCTTCTTGCATTTGTACCTGATTAATTAAATCAAACCCCATGCTGTAAGAGAAACCCAGTAGTCTCATCGTGGAGCGGAGACTACTTGGTAACTATATGCACAAAGTAACATACTCTAGGCATATTAATAAAGCTCTCATCTTTCGAGAGGAGAGCTGTAGATTAAATTATTAAAAATTTTGGGAAACTTTAGAATTACTTAAACCTTTACAATTAATATAATTTTTCCAACAATTTAAATTACAGATTAAATTGATAATTACTCATTTACTTTTAGATAAAGATTTCAGTTTAAAAGAAAATAATGTGAAGTATGTTCCAATACCAAACGTACCAGTTTTTGTAGAAGCGACGTCGACAGTCTTCAGACATATGCTCCGCCCAGACAGTCAACAGAGCGCGTAGTCCATGAGGGGTCTCAATGTATCCAACAACACCGACACAAACCATCGGAGGAGTCTCGATGATGGTGACAGCCTCCACGATCTCTTTCTTGTTGATTTCTAACAAACAAATAAACAACTTAGTATAGAACACTACGGCTTAATGGAAAATCAATCTATCCACATCAAACATAAGACACTTACTTGAACCGGGACGGTCAGGTTCTCTAACCACGTGGGTCATACCGGCCTTATAACCGATAAAAGCAGTCAAATGAACAGGTTTGCTAGGGTCGTCTTTCGGGAACGCCTTGACCTTACCACGATGACGACGGGACCTCTTTTTGGGATAGAATCCCATAGACCCATGACGGGGTGCTGAAAATTTTCTGTGCGACTGGAAAAAGATAGTCAACGTTAGAACAGAAATACCACGTATTTAGCGCCGTAACATGCGTAAAAGGTGCCATCAGTCCGCCCTAGTATTAATCTTCATTAAATTTCAGGTTCTAACCGTTTATATATTGAACTAGTGATCATCATGTGGCTGGTAATTAAGAGTTATAGAAGAAAGTGACTTAAAACAAATCGTCACTTTTAAAAAAAATTATGTTTTCTTTAATTTCAAATTGCGAATCCAAAGATTTAAGCAATGATGTTAAAGATTAATAGTGATTATTAAGGTTCCAACTCACCATGCTGGAAGACAGTCGCAACTAAAATGGACGACTCAACATGATTTTAGCAGTGTTGCCAACAGTTATACCAGCTTTCCACCGTATTCAACCTTGAAATCCACCAGAACACCACTAAAATTAAAGTACTACATTCAAACTCGCTAAATTTTACACTAAAATAAAGTATAAGGAAAGAAAATAAATTTAGGAATTATTACTTTCTTTTATTATTACAAAAATTGATCACATTTTTATTCTTTACATAAAATTATACGACTAACTAATTGTTGCTAGGCAACAACTATTCTTCTTAATAAACTTATGATGGTTACACACATATAGTAAGAAGGCCAGTTCTAACAACGGTAACCACTCACCATCAGGTGGGCCGTATGCTCGTCTGCTTACAAGGGCCTTAAAAAAAAAACTACCTTTTCTAGGTAAATCAACATGAAAATTATTCAATAACGACTAATTCTAAGTTAAGTCGTCTTCTTCAGAGGAATCATTTTTGTCTGCACCATTATTGCCATGCAGATTTATATGACTCTTTAGTGCCAATGTGATTTACAACGGCTATTTGAATTTTATAACTATTGCAGCATTTTCGTTCCAATCTCAAACAACAGCGCACTCTCAATGTAGCAATTAACAAATTTAACTTCATTCTATTCCTCCGTTTGTTTTTTATTATAGTCATACTGCTAAATAGTCTCTCAACATCGGTATTAGAATGAGATAGTATTAAGAGACTAATCACAAAATTCGCTATTAAATCTCGGCTCTCTTTGAGTTAACACATGAGATTCGAATCTGTACCATTAACATTCATTGTCACAAAATCTTGAATATTTTGTGTAAAAAATATCTACTTTCTGGGTAGGCTACATTAGTTTGTCAATTAGTGTATCAATCAAATTTGTCAATTCATCATATAGTTTTGAATGATCTGTTTCTTTTGATTCAAATAATTTATTAACTCTGTTAACATCTGTGGGAATTGGATACAATGTAAGCATAATTGACGTCATCTGAATACATTCCATGCAGCCATTCTGCTTTGTAACATCTTTTTCTTAATTTGACAATATTGAGGTGTGTTTTCAGCACAAACCATTGTGTGTAAATGCGTGCAACTGTGGACTCTATAGACTACTATTTAGTTTGAGAAGATTGTATAATGTATTAATGGCTCATGATCGTCATTAATAAATTTGTATAGTTCTATGTAAGCAGCTTACCTCGAAGAAGAACGACTGAATCAGTCTTATGTCAGTTAGCCTTATTCAGTCAGTTTCTTTAACAATGAATTCGAGATTTCTGAATTAATATGTAAATTGTGCTGTTGGTTGAGTTTCGTACTTCACTACTGACTGAAGCAATAAAAGACACTAGACAACACCACTAGCCACTAAAATCAGAATTTGACCGCTAAGAGGTGTCTAAGCCACCAGATTAGTGGAAATTCTACTCAGTTGGCAGCACAGGATTTTAGTCAGAATTTTTCCTTTTTTTCTAAGGGATGTTATGACCTGGCAACTAAGACCTTTAGGTAATGTCTTATTTTAATTTACATTCTTATTTTTATGAAAAATGATAATATGGAGTGAAATGAAATGAAATGCAGATGATTAATTTGACACATTAATCAACTGGGATGAAATAAAACGTAGTGAGATGAGGTGATATGGGATGAAATATAATCTCAGTAAATCTAAGTAAAATGGTATATTAATTACTATTAAAATAATCTCAGTAAAATGGTGGTAATTTACTGAGATTTTTTCAGTGGACTTTTTGGAGAATCCCGAGAAGTTACGTCCAGCGACTTTATTTCAGCTTCTCACATGTGTGCACTTTCACTGATATTAAACAGTTAATAAACCACCGTTATTACCCATTTAAACCTGAAGAAACACTAAATAAACAAAATTAAACAAATCACACCACTTCACTCCTCGCATTCCCGCCAAAAAGTCCGAATTTTTCCAAGTAATTTTTGTGTGACCACTGCAAGTACTTAGAATATATGTTGGAGAACCGGTTTCATACTTCAGTTTGGGAAACGTACAGAATCTAAACACAGATTCACAACGGTACCAGTCCGCGGTCCTTTCGTATTCATCCAGAATTTAAGTCCAACTGCAACCTACTTGTATGACTCCACAGTTCGACATAAACAAAACTTTCCTCAGTATTTTCTATGAATAGTACAGGACCCCTGGTACACTTTTCATCATTTATTACTAACAAGCTGATTTTTCGTAAGTAGCTTTCTTTTGACTAGACGCCCAACTTTTTTCCTCACAGTAACGTTCGTTGGTAAATGGTAGCTTACTTGGGGTAGCAAGGAAGAAATATGTTGTTTTGACGAATTAAATATATTTATTAGTATTAAATGATGAAAAGTGTACCAGGGATCCTGTACTAGAAAGGCTTATTTCAACGAAATCAACGATTTTTTCTACAAAACCCTAAATGTTATAACAAACAAAAAAAAGTGTATATTAAATTCCAAATAATTCCAATGTACACATAACACAAAAAAATGCTAGGTGAAAAAAGATCAATTAAAATAAGTTTAATAAATGCCAGATAAAATTTCAAATCTCTTCCCAATGTGAATGAAAAAATTTTGCTTCACCCCAACTTTTATATATTTAACTACTGGTTGCAGTGCATAACATTTCACGATTGTGATCCCGAAATTGGCCTAAGCAGAAGAAACATGTGCGAACGTCATTTTGTGTGCAATAAGCTTAGCTAAGAGAAAGTTAGTGGTAATATCTCATCTTTCTCGTTAGTCAAAAGGCGTTGCTTTAATTTCGATAATTGTTAAATTAGTTCTTTTTGAAGGCATCACATCATTTTGATTTATTTACTGATTGCGGAAAATCTTAATTGTATTATGTCTACCGGTTGTTCTTTTCATACAAATGACCGCTTTTATTACAAACTTGATTGTATAGGCTATGTTACCTTTGCCTTTCTAATGGAGGATTCCGAAAAATCCTATAGATTAAATATTACTAAAAATATATTTAAGCTTTAGCCAATTAGCCATTGTATGTAGCATAATAATCATAATATTCCATTTTACTTTATGCTTAATAGGTATAAACACAGGAAATTTCATTAAATTTGCATCAGTGTTCGCTTTAGTCTTATACCTGGTAATATCTAAGAATAATTAAATTACAATAGAAATCATGGCTGCACCGATGGAAAGGATTCAAGTTCTAGACGAAATAGAAAAGGATATTATCACCTGTCTACAATGTGCAGGTAAATATTTTTAGACAACGTTTTACATTACCATGGTTTTTTTAAATACAAAATATTGTAAAAGAAACCTCCCTTTTTCGTTTAAATGTAGATTATAATAAAACTGTTTAGTGAATTAAAAGGTCATTTTATAAAATCTTACTCATTTAGAGTATACTTTCCATAAAATAGAAAAATATTGTTAAAATTAAAATAGGTTCTTATAAGTGCTTCTTAAAACTTATTTGCTGTATAAGTTTATGTTTGCCTCAAATATATTCCTTGTTCTTATCATTACACAATTTTTAGCTCAAGCACTTCTTGAATTGAGTAAAGAAAAATCTGGTCAAAAACAAGCTGAATCAAACACATCACAGTTTTTAAGAACACTCAGTCAAGTGGAATCAAAGTTGAGTGAACAAATAAATTACTTGACTCAAGTTTCAACTGGACAACCACATGAAGGTTCTGGATATGCTTCACAGAAGGTTTTGCAAATGGCTTGGCATCGTTTAGAACATGTCAGATCATGGGTGAATGAATTAGATCGTCTGAAAGCTTCTCATTTGGCAACTCCAAGAACAGCAACAGGAAGTGTACCAAATGGCAATATGACATCATCTGGCACCAGTACCTGATATTAAATTAATTAAACGTATGGACATTAAATAGTAACCTGCACATTGAGTGAAAACAATAATAATAATAATTGTTGAACACTAGTTTCATTAAGAACAAGTTTTATCTAAAAATATGATTGTTCATTAATTGCTGACAGCTTTTCCAATAGTTGAGTGGTGCTGACATACAAAGTTTTTTTTTTCTGGTCATATGAGAATTCTACATTCTAGGTAATAGTAATTTTACATTTTAAGTGTATTTATTGTACCTTGTATTGGATTTATAAATTTTCCTTCCATTAACATTTGTTTGTTTGTAAACCATTGTTTCCTAAGACATGAACACAAATGGGAGAATTATTCTGCTCTCAGCTACCCTATGTGATAGGCATTGTGAGGATAGAAGTCTTATGGATATAATAGAAAATTAATTAGTTTGGTATTACTGTCTAATGAGGAACCTTGTTTTCTTTGTGTTTTGTACTGTAAGTTCGAAGAGGTATTGTTAAAGGTGATCCATAATTTCCTTTTATCAAGGCATGCCAGTCCCAAGAGCAGAGTTCATCTATACTACCTAAAAACAATGTATTTTTGGATATCTTTTTTGCACATACATATATACACGGCTATGAAATTAACTACCCAGCAGTGTTTCTTGAGGACTATGATATTTCTTCAAATTAGGTTTGAGGAGTGTCTTGGTTGTTCATTGATGACGTGAGTGACAGTGACTACTCATTTGGCGGACCATATACTTGTTTACAAAGGCAACGAAAACCAAGTCATATTATTCTCTCAAATATTTATTGCTGTAAAAGCCCATCATAACATTAAATAAGCAGTTTAAAGCGTCTTTCACAAATTATTGTCCTCTTATTTTAAAGGACTAGAGGACATTTATCCTGAGATCTCTGTTCTTATCAGTTAGTCAGCCAACTTGTTTGGGTGAGTACCACTGGTTTTAAGATAAATGCTTTTTATCCTGTAATGACCTCGTCAAATCTATCAATCAAATCAATAGTTTGTTACGTTGTCTCCAAATTTAAAACAATGAAAAGAGTTCTTCAAGTCTAACATAAAACACGTATCTTCAAAGCTTCTCTCTTTCTTGATAGATTTTGTTTTCATTTGTTAGGAGCATTCATACAATTTTGGGAAGATAGTGAAAAACATCAACACAGATTGCTATACAGTTTTTATTGATCGTATTTCTTTTTGGCCATACAATTTTTATTTTGGACTCGCTCACTGAATCATTTGTAGCTACATTGACCCCGCTTGAAATTATTTGCCAACCTTTGTGCTAGATATTTCCACAACAGAGTACACAATAATTATCTAATTCACATTTATCAAATTATTATGTTGAGGCATTAATTTACATTATTATACATAAGAGAGCAATGCCTCTTATTTGTAATTATCATAAATAGTTGATTAAAGCCTATACAGCCATAATGCTTTAAGATTGGAACCATGGAACCATGAACCATTGAAAAATGGGATTGGTTTCATCCATGAATCCCTTGCTTGATTAAAGAAAAAGACTAAGGACACTAAATTATGCTACTACATTTATTGTTATTAAATAAATCATGTCAATGATGAATAAACTGGGACACAAATGAACATGGCAGGTCATTAGTGCAGTCCGTTTTCGATATATGTATTGCAGAGGCATGCATATTACTCCTCTTTTCAGCTCCTCTGGTTGGCATTAGCTTTAGTTAATTTTTCTATATCATCAAGTGTGCTTTTTGCTTTAGATGAGATATCATCCATTGATCTTCTTGCTGATGTTGTGATGTCATCAATTGACTTCTTTGTTTGTGATAATAATTCATCTGTACTTTTACAGGCTGAACTTGCAAGTTCCTTAATTTCAGTGTCAAACTTCCCTATAACCCATTCTATAGCTTGCCTTCCTTTGCCAGCATTTAGAGAAATTTTGTTGGTTAAAAGGTCTTCCATGTAACTACTGAGAGGCACACCCTAAAATTTAAAAATACAATTCATATTATTTCAAGTTTAATTTTAAATTGTCCCATCATTGTTTCAAAATAATGGGGCAAAACATTAATTGCTTTTATTACAAGCTAGATTTTAGATGCAATTGGTTAATAGTCCATCAGATAAGGAAGGTTGCTAAATGTGGAATTAATAAAATGGAAAGTGTTTTCAAGAATATTTGGCAACATGTCTAAATATCTTAAATAATGTTGGCTATCATTTGTCCTTAACCACTAAATCTGGTTGTAATAATAAATTTAGTTCTTACTTGTACAGTGACTACAGCTTCTTGTTTTAGTAATGTTTTTGAGGAATCTGAAGGATGTGGAGTATACCGTACAGTTTCATCAACAGCAATGTAATGACAGAATGTTAGGTTTGTTGTTTTTAAAGTCATCTGTCGCTGTATTGGGTTTACTTCTGATATCTCACTAGCATAACATATTTTTGCAGTACCAATTAGCTGAAAAATAATACATTAGCTTGTTGTCAATGTTTTTCATAATCTCTGAATTTATTCTGATAAAAGAAAGATAACAAGATAAAATATGTAGACTTGCCATTTACCAAGGTCATTAGTGTCTGCAAGTTCATAATTTTCCACATGCAAGATAGATAAGTTTAAAGACGTCAATTTGCAGAAATGGGTTTTTTATTATTGGTACAAATAAACCTGCTTAAAAAGTACCTGCTTTAGAACATTTATAATTAAATACTAAGAATAGTCACTGCAAATGGAGTATTACAATAATGAGAAAAATCAATAACTGTAACTTACCGCCTGGGCCCATCGTGGAAAAAACCATTTGGAACTGACTAATCTATGAGTATGAAGTACACCATCTACAACTTTTCTTTCCACAACATCTGTCCCTATGACGGCTGGATTCATAGGATTAGGATATTTTCGCCATGCTGCTTGAGCAACTGTTTCCCATGGATGGCTGTAAGGAAAAAGCGAAAAATAATAAGAAATTGCTATATCGTACAAAATCGCTAGTTGCGTCATCAAGTTTTCCAATGTTCACTTAACTTACTTGAATGTGTGTTCTGATGTCCAAATCTTCATGTTTTTTTCTAATATCTAATGCAAATTGCAGTATAGAGATAAGGATCTCTAAGACTAAAAATTATATTTACTTATCACATTACTGACACTACACCAGAATCACACCCTCTCTCTCACTTCACCAACTCAACAAGAGAAAAGAATTGACAAACTCAACTGTCTTATGATGTCAAGGTAAGTCAAATGTCAAGTTGTATAATCTATGAATGTTGACAAATTGAACAAAGTGCAATCGATAGTGTAGCGACACGAGAACCCTCTCATCGTGGCCGCCGCCGCGGCCCCGCGCCGGTGGTAGTTTTCCAATTACAGAGCATAATGCGACTCAGTGACGCACAATGCCGAATTATGCTGAAGCTTAGTTGAGCATTATGCCGCATAATGCGCTCTTGTGCTGTAATTGGAAAACTACCGGTAACTACATTCCCGATCCTGCGGACAGAATGTAAAGCAGTCGACGTTGCCCAAAAAAATACGTCATTTCGGATCCTCCCGATCCACTAACGGTGCTTTTAGGTACCTCAAGCAATGGTCATCGTACCCGTCGAACCCGTCGCTTGCGACGAAGGGCTCGACGAGTAAATTAACCCACAGACAGCCCATTGAGTTTCTCGTCGGATCTTCTCAGTGGGTCGCGTTTCTGATCCGGTGGTAGATTCTGCGAAGCACAGCTCTTGCTAGGGTTCGTGTTAGCAACGTCGTCAGGTTTGAGCCCCGCGAGCTCACCTACTAATTAAGGTTACGCTGAAATATCCTCTAAAGGCTATCAGCTTAGGTAGGAAATAAAAAAGAAATGATAGTATAGTTTAAAAAATGTAAAAACAAATGTTTTTGGCGATTGGCCAAAAAATGAACAGAAAAATAAAATGTATTGAAATCGTCCATAACCATTTTTAAAATCCAGATATATCTACCAGAACAAATAATTTATTATAAAACTGTATATTACAAATGTAGGGAATATATAATAACGTCCTCTTCCTCTCCTCCTTCAGTCGATCGCTCATTGCTGAGCATCGTGATGCGCCCGCCTGTGACCTTTTTTTGTAATTTGTAGCCACTTTTGTCGGTCAGTAGCACAGTGAAGTGCTCGGCTCAGTCTCATGTCCAGCCATTCGGATACTTGGTCACTCCATCTTTTTCGGCTCCGACCTCTGGATCGTCTTCCATCCACTTTACCCGTCACTATGAGTCTCTCCAGGTTGTCAAAAGGATTTCTTTCTGTAGGACCAAAATATTGGAGCACTTTATATAGGAATTTGGTGGATAGCCTCTGGTCAACTCTTAGCTCATTGAGGATGGAAGCGTTCGTCCGGAAAGCCGTCCAAGGGATACGCAACATGCGCCGCGAGCACCACATCTCAAACGCGTCTATACGTCACCTGTCAGACTCTTTCAAGATCCAGGTCTCAGCCCCATACAAAAAGTTTAAAAAAACGAGCGTCTTAACAATTTGCACTTTCGTCTTCTTGAGTATGTTCCGATCTCTCCATATTTTGTTTAGCTGGCTCATAGTGGATTTGGCCATTCCGATGCGTCGCTTTATTTCGGTTTCCGACCCACCTCTATTCGAAATAATCGAGCCGAGGTACACGAAAGTCTTGACGATGTCGTATTGGCCAAGAATATTATTCTCGTTAAGGGTGCCGGATTTATCCACGATCATGATCTTTGTTTTGGACTGGTTGATCTTTAGCCCCATTTCCTCGCTAGCTATAACCAGACGTCGAAGCAGCTCTTCCATTTCCCCTTTTGATGACGCAACTAATATGGTATCATCAGCGTATCGTAAGTTCGAGATCTTTGCGCCCCCAACTGTGAGGCCACCATCTAGGGTTTTGCGCATTATGTATTCGCCATAGATGTTAAAAAGTATGTAATAACGTAGGGAATATAAAATTACGTAGGCCCCTGCCAAGGCTTGATCAATTTGAAAGTTTGATCATTTACCACGATTTGGACTTTGCAGTTTTGGAAAACTAAAATATTAATAGAGTACGACCAAATTATCCTAGTACTGAATATTTGGGACTGTAACAATTAATTTGTTAATTTGCCAGATCATATTACTGACCGGGAACGCGGGAACTGTAGCTAAGTGAAATATTTTTTGATAATTGACTATTTTCTCAGCCTTGTAATTTATGGAAATATTTATCAAAATTTTTAACATATTCCCTGGACCTCATCCCAAGCGAAGTCCGTCGAAGTCTCGGAAGTCCCCACTTTTTATTGAGGCTTTTTTACTTTTTCGAATTAAGAGTTCTGTATCTATTTCAGACTAATCTGCTTCATTCCATCGTACATTTAATATTCGGGAGTATGACATCATATTACAAAATAAAAAAATCTGATGTATTGCTTCATACTAGAAGAATCTACGTGACGTGGCTAGTTTTGATACTTTAAAATCCATATATTTCGCACTATGCTAATTTCTATTAATGTATTGTATAATCTGCTGGGGATCTGCTTCAAAAAATTTGCTAATTTAATTAGAAAGAATTCAACGTTCAGTGTTAAAAGTAATACTAAATAAGCCTCGAAGGTACTCCACAGAATGCGTTTACAGGGAAAGTCAAGTTCTCAAGGTGCGTCGGTTATTCATTTTAAAAATATTTTTATTGATATTGATACTGCTACATGGAGCGGTGCTCTCTTCTGAAATATACGATTCCTTGATTATACACAGGGTTTACAAATTACCTGTAACTTTGGCAGCTACAAATCTATGCAAAAACATCTATTTCAGCCCTTACAAACATTGGTTGCTGGTTCTTTTTTTTATTGCTTAGATGGGTGGACAAGCTCACAGCCCACCTGGTGTTAAGTGATTACTGGAGTCCATAGACATCTACAACGTAAATGCGCCACCCACCTTGAGATATAAGTTCTAAGGTCTCAGTATACGTTATAACGGCTGCTCCACCCTTCAAGCCGAAACGCATTACTGCTTCACGGCAGAAATAGGTAGGGTGGTGGTACCTATCCGTGCGGACTCACAAGGGGTCCTGCCACTTTAATATTATATTGTTGATACCATCTGCATAATCTCCCAATTTGTTAAATATGTAAATAGTATTCTAGGTCGTGATTTAAGAGTTTATATAGTAAATAATATTTTTATTATTATTGAAGTTATACTTCTTTAGGCGCGTTATAAAAAATTGATGAGAGTGAAATTTTACGATGCGCGCGCACCGTGACACAAAATTAACAGAATGAAGTTGCCCACTAAATCGCTCATTACAATACGACCGACGTAACTTGGTCAGTCTGAGTATAGCCGCAGGTGAACTTTCCGAACCGTACCGAAAATTACCGAATATATACGATGCATGGAGTTAATAAGTACGGTACCTACAACATACGATGTCAAGAAAAGGGATGTCCAATATGCGTGTTTGAGGATGTTGTTTAATCGATTCTTTTTCAAATTGATTAAAATTTAAATAACAAAAATAAAATAAAAAATTTAATAAAAATAAAGTATAACTTCGTATACCGGTCACTCACATTCGCAAGAATACGCAAACCCGCAAGTGTAGAACGACATTTGCAAATGATTATGCAAAGCTTTCGCTGCATTCGTGGTTTTCCAAGTTGTGTCGGTTTTTTAACAGACATCAAAGCGCGCGAACCGCGATCCTTCGCGTAGTCTCCCACACATTCGTGTGACCAGTTGCGCCCAGGATTGCGAAGGCAACGGACGTTTCGCTATTTTCATAAATCTTCACGTCTACTATGTAGCGTATCTTCATCAAAAGAAATCCCATAAAAACAGCATGGCTGTTAATGATGTCTGAGAAAGAATTCAAAACTCTTTTTCTCTTCAATGTTCTATTGACGAATTAAAAAGGAGAAGAAATTCGTGAGACATTCGTAAACAAGTGTAGGAGGAAGCGCAAACGGGTTCGCAAATTGAGTACTGAACCCATTTGCACAGCCGCTAAGTTTGCGAATGAATGTTTGACGGCCCTTCACATGCGCGCAAACATTCGTACAATGTACGAATATCTGCGCGCATGTGAGTGGCCGGCATTACGCGCGTACATAAGTACACGGCGTAGGTACACGCACCCTTTTTTTATACTTCTGGTTTTGTTCCAATGGAAAAAGAAACTACCTACCACGTCTGACCATAGATATATATTTGAGACAGACTTTCTGACAGCCTAAAATGTCAGTAAAAATCACATAACCTTACATAAATCATTGAAACTTGAAAGGAAATCAGAAAAGGCCGGGTTGTATCTAGATGTAAAAGAAAAATACTGTTATTTATTTCTTTAATATAGTGTCATTTTTATCTTGGCTTGGGGTACTCTGTTAGCAATTTGACGGTACCGTCTCATAAATAAAGTAATTGATAAAAATAATGTTCGCTAGTTTGATAATTTGGAATTTTACTGCTTAAGGTATTGTTCTGATAATATATTGCGAGTCGCATGAATATTGAACGATTTTTGTGTTCCAATTTTGGACATGTCACAATTTTTAGTACAGTAATTACCCAATAGTGATGCTTCATTTATAGATAGTTTTTGAATTTACTTTTAGAAATCACAAAATGATGACAGAAACTGAAGATAAGACACTTCGTTATAGGAGAGCCCAAAGTGTCACTCGTGCAGAAGAAATAACTGAAAAGGAGAAGAAAGTACGAAGT
This sequence comes from Bombyx mandarina, assembly GCF_003987935.1. The sequence continues at coordinate 259,225 of NW_021011510.1, read as the reverse complement.
TCACAATTGGATAAACCGTAAGTAAAGTGATAACAAGGACAAGTGCCAAGCTATAATTACTCAAGTCCGGTTTATTCCATGACTTTACGTTGTTAACAGTACCTATTAATTCATTACCATTTTAATTATTTTATCTGTCCATTTAATCATATCGCACATGTTTTTAGGCATCACAGATAGCAGTGTAAGTAGGTATTTCTCACGGTAATCTAAATAATAAGAAAGTAGAAGTGCTGAGTCATATTACTCTTATTCAGAAACCTGGTGTGCAATAATAATACAGAATCAAGTTTTACATTTTTAATAAAACAGAATAATACAGATAACTTAGTTGAGATTTTAGAAGCTGGTAAATAATTGTCCATCATTTAGACTCTGCATATTTTGTCTCAATTACTCCAGCACATTATTAGACTCTCACGATAAAGTATATTAAATTCTTATATCTTTTACATGGCTACCTGTGAATCCAGGGCACAATTTATTTTAAATCATTGTGAATTTTTTTCTTGCTTACACTATTCATTTGAGACCATTGAAATACCTGAGTATTTTTTATTCATGTTGCTAATGACTAATATTATATATATTAATAGTAATTATTAATTATTCACATATAGTAATTATTACTCAATAGTACTTATTCACACCTAACATACACTCATATCCTATGTTACACAATCTGTTTTTCAGAGTTGAAAGTTTGAATCTACAAAACACAAACACATTAAAGGTTACCATTATTTTCTGTTTGTCAATCGATAATTTATTTAATTAGTTCCCATTTAATTCCATATAAATTCATAATTTTATAGAGGGAGATTTAGGAAATTAATTATTTTTAGGATTCACAAGCCCCGAGATTCTTTATTTTCATGGAGTTCAGAATTTGCAAACTTTACTGGATTGGTAAACTGGGGTTTCCTAATGCTCACAGTTGGTGGAGTACGACTCTGCCTTGAAAACTTCTTAAAGTAAGTAAGTTTTATATTGAAATTTTGCACTGTACCATATTAATCTATGACTTGAAAAATAAGCAATAAATTATTAATAATATTATTGATTTTCAAAATTTTAACAAGTGAGCTATGATATGACAGCTCGCTGGTCTCAACTATTTATGTCTGTATGCTCACAATCAGAATTTTAGCAAAATTACACAACTTTGACCTTTCACAACCTTCATAGTTGTAAGTTGTGTATTTATGGTCACAGTACAATCATTCACTTTTTTTATTCAGCTTACCATACTTGGAGACAAAGTATATTTCATTAGCATTATATTCATTAACTGTGAAACTTTGAATTTATAGGTATGGTTTTCGTGTGAACCCGATAGAATGGATCATAGTATTAACCGGCTACAACGAAGGTCACTCTCACCAATATCCATCAGTTGTTTTACTTATATGTAAGTAGTGGTGTAAATATATTTTTAATTGTACATATCACATCATTGAAGTTGACATTCTGTACATTTGTTTTCAGTCAGTATTGTACCAACCGTTGTTGCACTTATGATTGAAAAAGGAATTGCTGTGGTATGTTATCATATTTTACTTTTTAATCTAGTAAAATGAAAGTGTTATGATTCAAATACTAGAATAAAATTGTTCCACCCCATAATACTTAAAATTCTAAGGTTCGAAAACGTCACTTGAACGGTCATGTTGTAAAAAGAAAAAACTCCACGCAAATAATAAAATTTTTCCACCCCATAATACGTAAAATTCGAAGGTTCGAAAACGTCACTTGAACGGTCATGTTGTAAAAAGAAAAAAACTCCATGCAAATATTATAAACACCAGGCTAAAGTAATTCAGTTTTGTGAGTAATCAGTTATTCTTTCCATCCGTCCTTGATCTTTCCATCATCTTGAGGTTTTTGAAAATTTTGTTGATTGGTTCCATTACACATATATAGTTAGAGTTTAAGTTAATGATATTAAATACTTACCTTGAGACATAATATGATACATCCTGGCTGAGCCTGTTCTCGACCACCTGTCCTGTTGAAACTGGGAAGGCCTCCGGACCACTAGTAATCCTTTCATTCAAAAAATATATATATATATATATATGATACATAATTGATACAATATTCAATTTGCATATAAGATATTCATTATAATTTCTTAACTTTCAATAGACATGCTTTGTAATAATAATTGAAAAATATACAAAATGAGTTACTCTATTGTAGTTCATATTTTTAGCCTTATCAATGTAATTTAATTTTTATTTGATAAAATGAGGTGTGTTATTTCCAGAAATATAATTGCAATTTATCATAACAAGGATAAGTGGCTCATTAAATAGATATAAATACGAAATTAATAACTCAAATTGTATCGAGTAATGAAAATAAAGGTAAACATTTTAAAAACGATTAAAAGACAGTAGTAAATAGCGCTTTGTGTCTATTAAAATAAAGAACATAATTTTTATATATTTATGTGTATTTCCGTTAGTAGTTTTGATTCGCTTCGTAAATTCGCAACCTAAAATTTAATTGGCAATATATTATCATTAGGTAGTTAATCTTATAATGAAACCTGTTTTTTCCTTTATAAGTACCAAATTAAAATAATCAATGACATTCCGTTCTCGTGTAAATCCAACACTAATGTTGTAACGTACTTGAATTAGTTTTTAAACTAGTTCTAAACTAATTCAAGTACAGAAAATTTTCGAAAGTAATACAATTACTACTTATCGTTATTTATAGAATGTTTTTTTTCCTACCTAAGTTGATAGCCTTGAGAGGCTATTTCAGCGCAACCTTAATTAGTAGGTGAGCTCACGGTACTCAAACCTGACGACGTTGCTAACACGAACCCTAGCAAGAGCCGTGATTCGCAGAATCTACCAATGGATCGGAAACGCGTCCCACTGAGAAGATCCGGCGAGAAACTCAGTGGGTTGTGTCTGAGGGTTAATTTACTCGTCGAACCCGTCGCTTGCGACGAAAGGCTGCGAACGATAGCCTCGTTTGAAGAAGAAAATGTCATAGCGCTTGGATGAAATCATCTCAAACATTTTCTCAGAGCACTCCCCATGGAACATACGGTATAAAATACAGAGTGAGGCGAAGTCCTTCTGCAGACTCAGAGGTTTTTTTTTTATGATTGAAGGATTACTGGTGGCCCGGAGGCCTTTCCAGTTTCACCAGGACAGGTGGGCGAGCAAAGGCTCAGCCAGGAGGGGTGGGATTTGCTAACAGCTACCCGAGCGCCTCCGAAGGAGACCTAACAGCTCAAGAGTAGCTGCTTCGCGAATGAATCTACTATTGCACGGCGAACTCTTTGTCGAGTTCGACGAGTACGGTTACCGGGGTCCCTAAGCCTGCTCCTAGTGTTAGAGCTGAAGGCGTCTAATGCAAAGGTTATTGGATCTGATGGATCCGTAAGGACGTGTAGACTCAGAGGTTCCAAACTATCCAGAGTATCTGTTTATCGACAATTCGAACGGCCATTTTCTGTATGGGGTCAAATGGAAGTAGCTGGTATTCGGGAGCCCCGGCCCAGAGGTGGGAGCAGTACTCCACGCAAGGCCGGATTCGTGCTTTATAAAGCAAAAGTCTTTGTCCAGGCGTGAAGTACCGCTTCGCTCTGTTGAGGACTCCCAGCATTTTGGACTATAATTTGGCTTTGCCCTCCAAATGACTCCGAAATTGGAAATCGCAAACGTCGATCCCAAGTATCCCGATACTCGTGGTAGGTTTCAAGGATACTCCTTGGACTTGGGGCACCATGACAAAGGGGTCCTTCTTCGCAGTGAACGCGTAAACTTGTGTCTTCAACGGGTTGAATTGAATCAAGTTCAATCCACCCCACTCGGAGACTCGCCCCAGTGAGTTCTCCACTTCAGACACAAACTTTGATCGTCTCTCGCGCACCACGCTCCGAGAGAAACTGATGGTCGATATATAGCGCATCCACCGTGCTATCATCCGCATAGCAATGCATTCCATTAATAGATAGCAAGTCATAAGCTTTGTAAATTTGATATTTTTTGTAATTTGAGCTTTTTAAATTGCGATATTGTGCTTATACTCGTATATAACATAACATTCAAGCTAATAGTAATGGTTTATATTTAAATGCTAAGATTTTATTATGTCACACTTTATGCGTGCGCCAACGTTAGCTTTTTACCTTGGTTTCTCTCGTTAAATAAAAATTGCAAACTATAAATACCTTACTAAATTATAAAAATATGTTACCATCAAAATATGTTACATACATTACCAAAAATATGTTACATCGTCATTAGAAGTGTAAGATAATCTGTACCATTCTTTTAAAATAATTTCGTAGTCAATAGTTGTTTTCGAATCAAGTAGTTTTTGAGATTTATGATATTTTTGGGTTACACGCTGCCTAAAAATTAGAATTAAAAAAAAATTCATTTCGTGTCACACATTCCTTTTTAAGAAACTTAGCACAATGCCTTGCCCGAAAATCACTATCCAGGTCTTTACAATGACTTATGCACCCATTTGTATTGCTTACATCACAACTCAGCATATAATGACAGTATAATCAAAATTAAGTTGTAAAAATTAGTTATACGTTGTATCATTTGTGTAATTTCAGAATTTAATAAATGAAAAACTTGGCGTGTTCTTACAAATAACTAATATATTGTTTATTATCACGCTGCCCGCTGTTGTTCTGCAAATCAAAGGAAATCATTTTAGCTTCAGTAAGTTTTTTAAATATGATAGATATAAATATAGTTGAGAAAAATGTAATCAAATTAACGAATATGACTACAGGGTGTAATCATCAATCATGATAACAAATTAACTTATTAGCTTTAATTATTAAATTAGCTTATTGTTAATGTTAACCCCGTATGACGTCACCCATAGTGGATTTGTGCATTTTTTTTAAAGTTTACGCGGCAATTTTAAAAATAGAAGTGCTGTAATGTTCCTTACTGTTGTCTAAGAATTTTTGTAGTATGAAATTTTTAGTTCCTAATACTAAAATCTCATTTATGCCTAATTAATTTGTAAGATCGATTCCATAGCTACAAGTTCGATAGTTCGATGATCGACTAATAAATAATATTATTCACTGCTGTATTTAATTTCACCTGCGCATCGTCATTTTGGTATTATTCAACCAGTAATTTTCTACTAAAATTTCAAGTTTAAATATCTGTACCTATAGGCAAAGCTTTGTAAGGGAATAAATACTTAAACAAAAACCGTAAATATAAAATTATATTTTAATGGAATTCAAAATACACTTATTTCAGTTTAGCTTAAGTCTAGAGGATATAATTCTGTTAAAAAATTTCAGTCGGTGCTACGACGGTGTGTATGATATACTTGATCCTGTTTTTGAAGATTTGGAGCTACTCACAAACCAATTATTGGTGCAGAAATGGCACGAAGAACAGATTCTCCAAAAACAAATTGAGAAGGCAAAGCTTGTCAGCACCTAATTGGAGTGAGTTGTTATTTAATGACAATTTAAATATACTGTACGGGCCGTAGTGGGTCGACCCACAATCGATCCGGAAACCGCCATCTCGCAGGTACTGATGCTGTCTAATTAGTCTGATGAGTCGGTATTGAATCTTCTCGCCTCCTTGCCTTATTCGAGCAGTTGAGGAGGATTGGAAGTTTGGGTAACGAGCGACGAGGGGGTTTTACTCTCACCCACTCCAGGAGAATGCACATCAGCAATTTTATCATATAATTTCTGATTATATTATATCACATCACATCATCTCATATCATATCATATATCATGTCATATTCAACTGCTCAACTATTCAACTATTATTTATTAATGTACAATACGACCAACGTAACTTGGCGAGTCTGAATATAACCCCAGGTGAACTTTCGCGCATGTACATTCGTAAAAAAGTTATTGGCATTCATTTTTTTAATCAAAATACGAAATAAAATTTCCTTATACGGGGACCAAATACAAATAAAATGAATATCAAAACGCTATGAGACAGAAAGCTATAAAAATAACGTAATTAAATTAATTCGAAAGTAAGCCCGAAACATTGCCTTCAGTTGCGATCCGTTGTAACGTGCGTTGCGATACACCAGAGTTGCGTTAGCACCTCTTAAAAAAACTGTCAACATCTTTTACGAGGGCGGCACTGAAAATTTCGGGAATTATCGAAGTGACACAACATTACTATTTAAAAATGTATTTATTGCTTTTCGAAGTATTCTCCGCGAAATTTGACACATTTTTCCATACGATGGAACCAATCATTGAAGCAACCATTCGATTCGGAGGTTGGGTTCTCCAAAATGGCCGTTTTGTAGGCGTCCACAGCTTCTTCAGGTGATGAAAATCTCTGTCCACGCAATTTATTCTTTATTTTAGGGAAAGTATAGAAATCATTAGGGCTTAGGTCGGGGCTGTACGGCGGATGGTCTAATAATTCTATGTTTTCTTGCTCTAAAAACTCTTTTGTTCTGTGCGCGGTGTGAGAACTCGCATTGTCGTGATGGAGGATGATGCGGCGGTTGCAGTTCTCTTTACGGAGTTCAGAAACGACCTGTGGCAAACAAATGCTAGCATACCATTCTGCATTAACCGTTCTTTGTCCCTCAAGAGGAATAGTCGTAACATGGCCGGTTTTGGAGACAAACGTGGCCACCATTTTTTTTGCAACACTCCGTGAACGAACAATTTTTGTTGGCTTTAACTCATTTTCGAACACCCAAACTCGTGACTGGTTTTTTGTTTCGGGTTCGTACGCGTATATCCAGGATTCGTCACCTGATACAATGTTGTATACAGCATTTGAGGATCCTGCGTGGAATCTTTCGAGAGTTCTGACGCACCAAGTAACGCGAGCCGCTTTTTGCTCTTCACAGAGCGAATGCGGTATCCATCGGGAAAACAACTTTTTTACACCTAATTGTTCATGCAAGATTATTTGTATTTGACTCATGCCAATGTCTAAAGTTGCCTGAATTTCGCGGTATGTCACATGTCGATCTTCCTCAATCAGCTTACGCACAGCATCAACGTTTTCTTGGGTGACTGCAGTTTTTGGACGACCTTGACGGGGATCATCACTGAGCTTGACACGTCCACGTTGAAACTCAGCAAACCAGCGATAAATTGTGGTTTTGGATGGGGCTTCATCACCAAATGCAGAAATCATCCGGTCAACACACTGTTTTTGTGTTAAACCACTTCGAAAGTCATAATAAATCATCGCTCTTGAATTTTCTCGAGTCAATTCCATTTTCTCAACGACTAAACAAGTTTGACAAAACCTCGTGACAAGACCGAGAATCTTTTTTAAAATAAATAAATGGTATTCGATTTTTAAAACCAAGGAGTTTTCAATTAAAAAGATTTTAATATGACAGGAACAGTGGAAATATTCCATTCCCGATACTTTTAGTGCAGCCTAGTACGCCTTCTTCCTTTTTTTTTTTTAAACTGCGTTAGATCAAAAATTATTTTTGTCGCCTGGCGATTTAAAACACTATTATATTTGTTGACGAATAATATAAATGCCAAGGGGCACTTAATAGATAAAAATCGATTGCGATATTTGATTGAATAAAGGAATGATAGTGTTTAGATAGAGTCAATCCCTAGCTTAGACCTCCGCCCCGCGCACGTTGCTCATGCCACCATTTGGGTCCACCTGTCCTGGTGAAACTGGAAAGGCCTCCGGGCCACCAGTAATCCTTCAATCATAAAAAAAAAAAAAAAACATTTGGGTCCTAAAAACGTTCGTGCGCAGCCTTCTGCGCGAAGTTCGGACTCGCCAAGATACAACGGTCGTATTGTATATACCTTTAAAATTCATTAGACTTTTGTAGCAAAGTTCTTGATTTCATTCTACATGTAATTTTAAAATTATGTGTTTCTTATGTGTGTATACACGAGAAAATGGAAGGATATTAACATATTTTTAATAAAGTATTGAATTTCCAGGTAAACTAGTCAATGCAGAACAAGACCGTAAGTTTAAGAACGGATTGTTGTTAAATAGTGTGTTTTGTCTGCATTTTGCTTCTGCCTCTCTTTATACATATGTAATTAGATTCTATGCTTTCTGTTTGCTTTTTGTCTTCTAGTCTCATAGTGCATTTTTCTCTCATCTGTGTCAGAGTTACGAAAAGACCTTCAAATAATCTGAATGCAGTGAACTGTACATTATTTTGTGTGCTTCTAATATTTATATATTTTGTGCTACAACATTTAATGTTTTACTAAACGTACTCAACAAATGTTCACGATTGACTTCCACGGTGAAGGAATAACATCGTGTAATAAAAATCAAACCCGCAAAATTATAATTTGCGTAATGACTGGTGGTAGGACCTCTTGGGAGTCCGCACGGGTAGGTACCACCGCCCCGCCTATTTCCGCCGTGAAGCAGTAATGCGTTTCGGTTCGAAGGGTGGGGTAGCCGTTGTAACTATACTGAGACCTTAGAACTTATATCTCGAGGTGGGTGGCGCATTTACGTTGTAGATGTCTATGGGCTCCAGTAACCACTTAACACCAGGTAGGCTGTGAGCTCGTCCACACAACAAAGCAATAAAAAAAAATTGATGTGCTTGCATATTTTGTAACAATTTTAAATCAATTTTTTCAGAGTAAAGAATGTTTTTATTTTCCTTAATAATGTATTATTAATAGTAAACCGCAACATACCTGCTGTACCTGCTTTATCTTTGCCAGAATTTGTGTAAATTAAAAGTATGTCTGGAAGAGATCGCTTTTAGCGTTAAGACCATCAACTTATTGGCTGTTTTTTTCATGTTGTGTTTTGGTTTGCAACGAAGTATATTCTCTATCTATCTCTAAATAAATTGTAACTAAAAATGAGACATCGTTTACAGCTTCATATGTTGTGTGTTAAGTTTGCTAACTGACTAAGCCAGTTTAAGTTTATTGTTTATACTAACAAGTTAATTATCTCCAGAGACGTATGAAGAGGAGAAGAACGAGGAGGCGGCTGCTGCTGGACTCATCAAGTATCCAAATAACTTGACTTTAAAAGATTTGTTCTATTTCCTGTTGGCCCCCACCCTTTGCTATGAGTTGAATTTCCCCCGAACAGCACGGTTAGTCCCGCATGAGTTTGTGTAGTACATTTAAATTGTATGGTACAATCAAGATATGTATGTATAGTAAGGAGCCTAAAATGATATAAATATTCAGTTATAATGTTTTATAACAACGCTAATTTCAAAGTACAATAATATAATTATTGTTAATGACGGTAGTATTAGAACTAAAATTTATTATAAACTAGCGGACCCGACAGACGTTCTCCTGCATACACAAAATGAATGAAATGAATGAATGAATGCATACACAAACATTCATTCAAGTCGATCCAGCTGTTTAGTTGCAGTATAGATAAATAACTTGATACCGACTGCAGTGCCATCTGCCGGGCTGATTTGTGAATCTAAACCACCCAGGGCGCCACCCAAACGCATACAATAAAATTCATTAAAATCGGTCCAGCCGTTTAGGAGGAGTTCAGTGACATACACACATATAGTAGTATTATTTAAATAAAGATTAGCCATGTAAAAACGAACAGTTATATTAGTGGCTTTGATCGCGTTGATTGGTGACGGTACTTATGTATGTTAATATATTTGTTATGAAATGTGTTCCACATAAATATGGGATGGTTTATGAAAATGAAAAATACACTAAATTCTTAATACGACTTTCACGGCATCTCTTGTACGTTAACGTAATAAAGTTACAATTAGATGCTTTTAATAATTGTACTGTGCTTCAAATCAAAGTGTGGTTAAATAAGATGAATGAACAGATAAGCAATATTCTAATACTTAAAATAACTCGAACATTTCAATACTTGATTTTTTCGTATACATTCAATAGCCATGCTAATTTAATATATTAAATAATATCGAAAGTAAGTTTGTTTATTTCGTACGACATTACGAAGTTATAAAAATTTGCTTATACTCTGTCAGGGGTACATAGTACTAAAGAATATAATATAAACTGTATCAATGTAAAATCTATGTATAAATCTACGTTTCTAAACTACAAAATATAAGGGATGGGGATGAGGATTTAAGGGCATTTTTATTAAAAGTGATGCATTCATGTTTTTGTGAAAAATTTAATATTTTAAATCGCTAAATATAATTTAATAATTTTAACATGGACAATGTATATTATGTGAGTAATCGACAATTCTTTATAGTATAAGGTCCATACATTGCTTTTCTGATTGATTGTCTTTCCTTTTCCCACAAAGCGAGGCTTAGTACAGAATTCTGCCCACTGAGTTTCTCGCCGGATCTTCTCAATGGGTCGCGTTTCCGTTCCGGTAGTAGATTCGGCGCAATACTGCTCTTGCTTGGGTTTAGCAAATTCGGCTTTATTCTTCAAAGTAGTGCTCTTTCTGTCTAACATGAAATTAAAAGGCGGTTTTTTAGTTATTTCTTTTTATTTTTTTTCTTCTTTTTTTTCTTAAATGGGTGGACGAGCTTACAGCCCACCTGGTGTTAAGTGGTTACTGGAGCCCATAGACGTCTACAATGTAAATGCGCCACTCACCTTGAGATATAAGTTCTAAGGTCTCGAGTATAGTTACAACGGCTGCCCCACCCTTCAAACCGAAACGCATTACCGCTTCACGGCAGAAATAGGCGGAGTGGTGCTACCTACCCGCGCGGACTCACAAGAGGTCCTACCACCAGTAAAAAAATAGCGTTTTTGTAGTAGTAGTCTAAAAACAACAGAACACTAATGTTTCAAGTTGGGAAGCACATTAGCGGTGCCATGTGCTCAGTCATCATCTCGCTTGGTCATATCCAGCATCAAATAACTCCTTCAATTATTTTATGATATACTTGTGACTTAAGTCACGTTTTTTATTATTATTATAAATATTATTAATGTCTAATAAGCAAGTTTTGTATTATTACAGGATCAGGAAGAGGTTCGTAGTGAAGAGGTTAGTGGAGCTTGCGTTTGGAGTCAATTTGGTGCTCGCCTTGTTCCAGCAGTGGATGATACCGTCCGTCACGAATTCCGTCGACACTTTCTCCACCATGGATCCGATCAGGATCACCGAGAGGCTTCTGAAACTTGCCGTGAGTTTTCTTTATCACTAGCGGCCCGCTCTGGCTCCGCTCGGGTCTTTAACAAAAACTTCAACGATATTTATTGACGTTGTTTTATTTAAAAAAATAAAAGAACACTTATTGCGGCATAATTATAATAGTTACACTTTTTACAAGTTACAAGTTGTAGAGCATTATTTTAGGTAATTTTTTTACACCTTGGGTTACATAATTGGAGTTTTAGTAACGATCCCTATTTTTTTTCAAAGAAGATTTATAGCCTATGTCACTCGGGAATAGTGTAGCTTCCAAACAGTGAAAGAATTTTTCAAATCGGTTCAGTAGTTTCGGAGCCTATTCAATACAGACAAACACATCTTTCCTCTTTATAATATTAGTATAGATTATTATTAGTATGGATAGCCCCCTTCTCTAATACTAGTTAGCGGTTATCAAAATCGATGCTAGTATAGTATTGGTATAGTATATACCGTCCGACTTTGGAATGAGCTTCCCTCCATGGTGTTTCCCCAGCTTTCCTCGAGCGAAATGTCCTTCGAACGAGGCTTGTGGAGAGTACTTAACGGTAGGCAACGGCTTGGCTCCGCCCCTGGCATTGCTGATGTCCACGGGCGACGGTAACCACTCACCATCAGATGGGCCGTATGCTCGTCTTCCTACAAGGGCATTAAAAAAAACAATAATTCTAGAACGTATACACCGCCCCCTAATTTGAAACTTCGAAGTCACACTTTTGATAGACTAATAATATAAAGTTTAATTGAATATTTTACTGGTGGTAGGACCTCTTGTGAGTCCGCGCGGGTAGGTACCACCACCCTGCCTATTTCTGCCGTGAAGCAGTAATGCGTTTCGGTTTGTAGGGTGGGGCACGTTGTAACTACACTGAGATCTTAGAACTTATATCTCAAGGTGGGTGGCGCATTTACGTTGTAGATGTCTATGGGCTCCAGTAACCACTTAACACCAGGTGGGCTGTGAACTAGGAGTGGGTGATATAAATCGTATATAGATTCAATATCTATATATCGCAGCAATATCGTTGAATCCGATATCGCCCCGCACGAAATCTATATATCGATATCAGCCGATACACGATATTGCTCGATGTGATGCGCATCGCCATATCGGACCGATTCGTGAATCGAAATCTATATTTCGATATCAGCCGATACACGATATTGCTCGATGTGATGCGCATCGGCATATCGTACCGATTCGTTAATATCAGCAATATTCGTTTGGTTCGTATCGAATCGGCCAGAGTGAGTGAGCGCACGATAGGGATATCATGTGATGAATGAAACAGAAACAGGCATTATCCATACAATTGTAAACCTTATATTTAAGTCCATATGTCTGTAGATTATTCTTAGCGTATCAGCAGGATACAATTAAGGAAAGAAGTTTCAACTTTCGACCCTAACTTGAATGCAGTATAGCCTATTTGCATCGTTGAATTTAATTTCACGCGCTTTGACCTTGAACTAGAATTTTTGGACAAGTGTTTATAAATACTTAAAAGTTTTTTGTGTTTGATTTTTAAAGTACACATTTTTCTATTTTTAGTTGAATCCAAATAATTGAGTTTATTTCTTGTGTTTGTATTAAACTTTTGAAATCTACACTCTTTTGGTATATTTTGTAATTTTAAATTAAGACACAAAATACTAAAAACTGAAAATAATGTAGCCAGTCCTAAGCCTGGTAAAAGCATGAAGGAAAGTTTTTTTGATATTTTTATTTTCATGTTCTTTTTATTACTTTAAGATCATATTATAAATTGATATCAGAAAACCAACCGTATAACGTTGACTTAAATCTATATCTACTACGATATTATATCAGCGTATCGTTTCAAATCTCAAATATCATGAATCGAGAAAATCTACTAGCATCCATCAATATATAGATTCAGAAAATATATAGATTCAATATCCGATATTGATCCTCGATATATAGATACGATTCGATACGCGGCAAAACCGATATTACCCACTCCTACTGTGAACTCGTCTACCCAACTAATCAATAAATAAAATGTATTTTTTCAGGTGCCCAACCATCTCATCTGGCTCTGTCTATTCTATTTGAGTTTCCATTCGTTTTTAAACCTCATGGGAGAGCTGCTTCAGTTCGCCGACCGGAATTTCTACAACGACTGGTGGAATGCGAACAATATATCCGTGTTCTGGAGCACTTGGAACACGCCGGTGCACCTGTGGGCGGTTAGACACGTGTACGTACCGATCACGGAGCGAGGCTACACGAAGGGGTTCGCTAGTATCATAGTTTTCTTGATATCGGCCTTCTTCCATGAGTATTTGGTGAGCTTATTCATTTAATTAAAGTACCGTAGATTGGGGGGAATAGGGATTAGAGGTAGAATAGGGACGAATCTGGGTTGCCACAACGCTTTTGTGAGATTTAAATTTGTTGAATTGAAAAGGACTTTTATTTAGTGTTTAAGAATATTAAATAGTTTAATTATTTAGACATCAGAGTTTTGTAACTGATTAAAAATATAAAAAAAAATGTATCTAAAGGTAAGTACCTACCTAACAACTAAACAGTGCCAGCCCTATCGAAAAACTATTGTCCCCATACGTGACCCCATTTCACCCCAAAAGCCAAGGTGGATCAGGTCAAGCTGGTTTTTTAACGTTTTGTGTATATTTTTCAATGAACTACGTATAATAATGCATCGTCTATGAAAATTTAAACCTCCGGAACCATTTTAATCTCAATTTTATTGGTATTCCCCCCAATCTACTGTAATCTAAAACGGGACTATCTCTAGCCGGCTATTGTTGAAAGCGTATCCCTCGGAGCTGGACCCGATAACAGGTACTAGCTATTAGAGAAATTTTTTTTTTTTTTTTTTTTTTTATTGCCTTTGTAGGCAGACGAGCGTACGGCCCACCTGATGGTAAGTGGTTACCGTCGCCCATGGACTTCAGCAATGCCAGGAGCAGAGCCAAGCCGCTGCCTACTGCATTAGGTCAGATATCCACAAGTAAATGAAAACTTCAATTTTAATTCCATGTAAAACGCGTTGGCTGCCTCAGCATTTTTCCATTATGACAGATTTAATACACTGATCTAAAAATTATAGCTTCGATGTCGACAAAATAGATTACGATAGACAAAACAAACTTCCAGAATTCTCTATAAAAGTAATCTAAGCAAAAAGTAGTAAAAGTAGATGTTGATAATTCAAACCGAAACGCATTACTGCTTCATGGCTGAAATAAACAGGGTGGTGGTATTTACCCGTGCGGATTCACAAGAGGTTCTACCACGAATAATAAACTGTTTTTATAAATAAACTAGCTGTACCCGACCGCTTCGCTGGGCATTTAAAATTAACATTATTATTTCTCACCCCCACAAACATTCTCATCATTAACGGCTCCGCAACTGGTGTAGAGTTCAACACTTATATAAATATTAGCCTATCCATTAAGTACATGTATTTTCTACATGGGTACCAAGTTTCAAGTCAATCGGATGCATGGTTCAGTAGTTATAACGGAACATCCGTAAAAACCACTGTAGATTTATTTATTAGTATAGATATGTAGTTAATAAAATTGTCTCAATAAATAATGATAACATACCATGTTTTTAGGTGAGCGTTCCACTGCAGATGTTCAGAATCTGGGCCTTTCTCGGCATGATGGCGCAGCCTCCGCTGTCTGTGATCTCTCGCATCGCAGAACGACGTCTAGGGCCGCGCTGGGGGAATATCATGGTGTGGAGCTCACTCATCCTGGGCCAGCCACTCGCCATCATGATGTACTACCACGACTACGCTCTCTTGCACTTCACATCGGAATAACAAAGCTCATAATCGCATGATAGATATATAGTTTACAAGCAGAATTTGAATAGGGATGGTTCAGAGTCGCCAAACATGCACGATGAAAATAGCTAATAACCAAAGCACAGTGTGGTTTTAAATATATAATACAATTGTATTATTTCATGCATATAACGGTTTCATTGTTAAAAAGAGTGAAATTATCAGGTTATGTGAAAAATCAAATAGAGGGAAGGCGCGATTAACCAAAAAATACTAAATTCTAATATTAAATTTAAGCTAGTTTTATATGTTAGTACAATTTTTTGTGTAAAAATAAATCATGAGTCGATCCCAATTTCGATTCCTTGTTCATTATAATATTCTGAAGGACTTCAGTGAGCTGAAGAAGTCTACTAAAATATTATTTCATGCGATTATGAACGTTATTCGTAAGTAGGTAGATTTCATTTTTCGTGTTTTCGGTATCGGTGTTTTTATTTTTATATTTTTATGATGAAAAATTAGTAATTGGCTATGATTTAAATTAAGATAACAAAAATTGTTTGTTTCGTGGGCCGCCAAGGATTATGGGGGGATCCACTATTTTTGACAATAAATTAAACAAAATTTATTTATCTTTTATCACAATTAATCCCACGTCAAAAAGTATTTCACATGATGTTGTGAGTCCAAGTATTCCAAAATGCTTAATAATATTATAAATAATTTAATTACGAAATAATCAACTTTATGGCGCCTTAAACGTCATATTATTATAGTATTGCCGATATAGCCTTATACAAGTAATGGGGTACAATATATAGCGTTTAAGTACAAAATTCTATCTTAACTAACAGACTAGAGTTTTATTTCTGTTAAGTGTGTAAAACTAGATATATAGACATTTTATATTAATTACTGAATTTTTACTTTCCTTCCTTTCAATATATTCTATAAAATCTTTGATAAGCATAACTTTATATACCCGAGCGAATTTATTTAAATTCAAGTACCTTTTGAATTTTTTTTTAATGTATTTTCTTATGATTACTAATACAATGATTTTTATATTATTACTTTATTATTATTAAATAAGATATTATGTGCGGGAAATAAACATATAATTAAGACTGATTATGCTTTCTAAGCGACATTTGTGATAATTTGCCATAAAAACGAAATGTTCCTTGTCAAATTCTTTAGAATAATTTTATATGTAGAAATTTCCAGAATAGCAATTATTTTGTCTTATTTATTATCCTATCTTCCTTAATGTGTCTATTGGCTTTCTATTATTCTAATTTTATGGGTTAATGTTTTGGACGTTGAATTTGTTGAGCTATTCGTCAAACCCAAAGAATGTTATCTAAATAATTTGATTTGGAACATACTAAATCAGGTGATAATTTTTCTTTCCGAAAATTTTCAGAGTAATTAAAAATATCACAAGATGATGTACTAGTTGAAGAAATAGCAATGACAAATAGCTATAATAATATTCTTGTGGTGCGCCACCACGTTTTTTTGCCATTAAAATTAGGATCAAAGCAAAATTAATATTTTTAAATATATTATATCATGATTTTTTAATGTTGTTTAATAAATATTTTTTATCTGATGTTGGGTTTTCAATCTATGAACTAAAACTTTTTATACTATTTAGCTATTTTTTCTTTCATTCCCATTCCTTATTTCTTTTGCCGCCTTTTCATTAATACTAACCAATTAAATCTTATATTTACACTGCCTATATAAGTTTTATCTTATCTGAAGTCGTCTTGGCCTAAAGGATAAGACGCCCGGTGTCTTCGAATGGAGTGATGCAAGTCCCGGTATTCGAATCCCGCAGGCAGGTACTAATTTTTCTAATGAAATACTCATCATCACCATGCTGCCTATTTCTGACGTAGGGCAGCCGTTGTACTACAAAATTAAGATTTAGAACTCTTGTCACAAAGTCACAAAGTACCTAGTTGGCTGCATTTACGTTGTTATTGTTTATGGGCCCCGGTAACCGGGTGGACCGTGAATCATTCAGCCATTTAAGCAATAAAGGAAAAGTTACGTTTAAAAGGAAAGTTTACTGTTTTTTACTTTATTAGATCTATTATAATATCTCACTATTAACCAGCAAAGTATATTAAGAAAAGAAAAAAAATGCTTGTAATGCATGATTTTAAATTTCAAATACAAGAAGTAATAATTATTATATTATTTATTTTAGGAATACGCAGTAAAACTTGCATCATTAGGTCTCTTTTTAATGCCACATTAGTCTTAACCTCACCACTGCCCATACCATATAGTCTTTTAGCCAAATAATATATTTTCTACTATTTACCTAGACTGCAAGAGATATCGTATTGCATATGACATAGACGTCAAATTCACGTGAAATGCTTTCGCGGGCAAGTTTTCTCAATTCTCACTAAAAACATCAAACGGTTAACATTTCAAAACTTGAATAAAGCATTCATAGAAATAATTTTCATATCTCAAGTTTCGGAAACGTGCTCAGTCTTAAATATTTGATTACAATAATATCTAGATTACGCCTCCATGATTCAGGCGGCGGTGGTCTTGTGAGATCTATAGGCCCCGGTAACCACTTAACTCGAAATAGACCATAGCACGTTTGCCTATCTTTATCAAAAACATAAACGTACAATATAAAAATAAATCGTTATCTCACATAATATGAATTTAAATAGTAAATCCTAAAGTTCCGTGTCGTTAAGACATACTAAGGAAAGGTAAATAAACATCGGGACTACATCTGCGGACAAGTTCATAATTGTCCACCCCTGACACAGACTAAACATGTGTAAGTAAAGGTTGTTGAACGTTTATCTGATTGTGCAAAGGTCACGGCGTATATAAATTGTATTAGCGAATGC
Source organism: Bombyx mandarina (assembly GCF_003987935.1). Next base: position 241,423 of record NW_021011510.1, on the reverse strand, counting down.
GTGGTAAAATTATTGTGTGTGTATGAAAGAATATTTTTTGTCAATGGGAACAAATGTTTAGATGCATAACATTAAACATAATGGTGTACAGTTAGGTACAACGAATTAAAATTATTTGATCCCTACTCACCGATTATTTGCTTCAAATTTCATTTGAGATTGTTTTAAAGGCACGTATATGGATCACCGGCCGCAGGAGAAGTTCAAGGGCCCCAGATCAATTGATGAAGAGCCTTCGATAACCTCGGAACGTGTCGCGCTTCTGGGAGCAACCTCTCATCTATTCACAACATAAAATTTTATCAGGTTCCCCTTTCTATTCTCGGCAGAACGATACTTACAAATAAAAAAATTAAATATTCAATGATAAAGATAAAGAAAATATTTTTCCTAAGGGTTGTAGCTTGCATATCTCTGTAATGAAATGGAACAACTTTTTTGTAATATGATCTTACTCCGTCTTTGTTAATTGCAATTAAAAAAATTGTTATTTCTTAGTTTTGTGGTATCCTTTTTAGTAAGAAAAAATTACCTCGTTTCTTTCGACATAATAATTTTTATTAGTCTTCTATTTCGTAAGTCTTAGCTGGCTTCTTAATGAGAGTTGTAACGTTGGTGCAAACTGTAAGATTAGTTCACAAATCTTATCTATGTATCTTCTGTTTAAACGAAAATTTATATTTGTCTTCTAGGCGTTCCCAAATCATAATCCAATTTTGATTAAACTTGAGGCAATTGTTGGCACTCAAGGAAGGTTTGTGGGACCGTACCATAAACGTACTAGAATAGGCGGTAAGCGAGTAGCGATTGAGTTTTACTAGTTACTAGCTTTTGCCCGACTTCGTCCACGTGGAGTAGTTCACAAATAATGCTTTATTTTAGACCAAATTTGACTAAAATAAAAAACGTTATGGTCAGCCAACCTTAACATATAGAGATATGTTGTCGCGGACTTTTTTTTAGATCTTTTAAAGAGAACAATTCTGTCATACATTATTTTAGCGAACATTTAACCGTTTCTGCAGCGAACGCAGCGGAAGCTCTCAAAAGGTAAAAATACCTCGATTTTGAAACATCCTTTATTGGTGCTTTGCTTGTATTGGTCTTAGCGTGATGTTATATAGCCTATTATAGCCTTCCTCGATAAATGGGCTATTTAACACTGAAAACACTGAATTTTTGTCAAATCGGAACAGTAGTTCCTGAGATTAGCGCGTTCAAACAAACAAACTCTTCAGCTTTATAATATTAGTAGGTATAGATAAATAAAAAACTTTAAAGTGAATATTGATCGATATACACCGCACCACATAGTAAGTACGAAATCTAAACCAGATTTATATAGGTACGCAATTTCAATGGGCAATTAACAAAGCTCGTGCAAACAGAACTGAGATACGTGTTGGCAGGGGTTTAATCATGTAATAACATTTGCGGCGTGAGACGAGAGCTCGGCGCTAACAATGTTGACCCTCGAGAACAAACAACGAAGGCTGCGTCAGCCCACGGACCGCCGCATCCAGCCGCAACCCTATCGCGTCCGCAAATATATAAAGTTATGCTTAATTTGAGGAGTTTCTGGGTCGTCGAAGTATCGAAAAATACTAAATAGAAACAATAAGTGAACCCAAACGAAATTGTTGATGTGTGTGAGTTAACTGTGCTGTAATCTTTCAGAGTGGTCACTAAAATAGCATCTAACGCATTTAAATTTTAATAATTGCATTACAATAACAACTAATCAACCTCTAAAATTTAAATGCCCTAAAATTATTTCTTAATAATAATAAATTTGTGATCACATCATATAAAAAATATACGGTCCACAATATTTATAATGTACGACCCGAATCTAAGGAAAATTCTTCGGTTCATATATGCTGAAAACCAATACATCTCATCCGTGCTGACTCACAAGACGCTTTACCACCAGTAATTATGTAAATTACAATTTTTCCGGTTTCATATTTTAGTATACGACGTTATTCCTTCATCGTGGAGCGCATTCGTGAACATTAAGTTCGTATTTCATTAGAAAAATTGTATTAAGTACATTCAATCAATGCGGGATTTGAAGACTAGCGTAGTCGCTTAACTGGATAAAAGTACACCGGACGTATTATTATTTAGACCACAACGACTTAATAGAGTAAGAACCCAGGGCCCCCAGACGTCACGTATTTTCTGACGAACGAAATGTGGCCGATTGCGTAGTGTTAGTATGTACTAAGAATGCATGCCTACCTGCTACCTTGCTTAGACGGCCAATATACCATATATAATTTGATTAATTATTTACCTGATTATTTAATTTTTAACTGATTTTCTTTTAATATTAATAATTAATTGATATGAGTCAACTGTAAGAGAGAGATAGAGAGACAGAGAAGTCAAGATATCATAATACATGTCTCATTCAGTCTCATGCGCGTGGATAATGCCCTCGCGCTCTTACCCACAGAGGTATTAAATTGAATTTAGGGGATGATTATCCCCTTGGATCAGTCTGTCTTTTTGTAAGAGGTTTTAAAATAGTTGTTTGGTGGACATATATAAAAATCAGTTTTCAGAATTTACCTGAAGTAGGTCATGATTTTATGTGCCTTGAGTACCTGATACCTGAAAATTGGCCGTCTAAGCAAGGTAGCAGTTAGGCATGCGTTTTTAGTACATTCTAACACTACGCAATCGGCCACATTTCGTTCCGTCAGAAAATACGTGACGTCTGGGGGCCCTGGGATCTTTGACTATAACAACCACTGCACTCACAACTAGAAAAACGAGACCATCCCAAAAGTGTTAATTAAAAATTCAGTTTTGCAATAATCACTGTAATCACTTATATAGTAATCAAAAAGTCATCCAAATATTATGAATAAATATTGTTAATTCAAATACAGATAAAAAGTAGGGAACTATTATACTCGTAGTAGTACCTATAATGACAAAAATAAACCTCACTTTCCAATTCTGTCATTTATGTAGATACGAAGTTCAAACATTTGAAGAAATTTCTCAGGATAGCTCTCCATGAGATCAGTGACAGAAATTGATAGAAAGAGACAACAGAAGATTTTTTTTTTTATGAAAAAAGGTTTACTGGTTGCCCGAAAGCCTTTCCAGTTTCATGAGACAGGTGGTCGAGCAAAGGCTCAGCGAGGACCTAACAGCTCAAGGGCAGTTGCTTCCCGAATGAATCTACGACCAGATCGAAATCATGACCCGCTGAGAAGATCCGGCAAGAAATTCAGCAGGCTGATGTGTTAGGTTGCACGTCGAATTCTTTTCAGAATTTGATAAGTACGGTTACTATAGTCCCTAAGCCTGCTCCTAGTGTTGGAGCTGAATGCGTCTAATGCATGAGTTATTGGATCTGATGGATATAGATGTGAGATGTTTACAGTGAAGATATATAAAGAGAAAATTTGTCATATAATTTATATTAAATAAACTAATATTATGTATCAACTAATTTTGTCGATATTACCTAATATTCCCAGACGGCTTCAACACTGAAGAAAACATCTTCAGGCAATAAATATAATTCGCGATATTTATGCAATTGCGTAGGTACATATTTAATGGTTTTAGAGCATATTGTGAATCCGCACGGGTAGGTATTCTACTTATATCTGCCGCGAAGTATTCATGCGATGCGGTTCGAGGCATTTGGCATTTGTAATTATATAATAATCGGGAGGATACACACACGATCATGTCGCCCCAAACAAGGTTTTCCTTGCACTATGGGAACCAGAGACTGATACAAATACGTACTCGTATAGCGTTTAAATGCATCCATATACAGATATTAAACATCCAGCCAAGAAAAAAGGAAAATGTTCATAAAACGATTTTTTTCCAAACGCGGGAATCAAATCCACTACCCTCGGCCCAGCGTTTAGAGGGGCTAACCTAACTGCACCGTTGAGCATGAAGTTGTATGCCGGTATTAGAATTGTGATTTCCATAGAGTCCGGTAGCTACTTAACATCGAGTACGCCATGAGCTTTAGACATTTAGTAGAACAAGAGGTCCCGCAGTAGTCGAAATTCGACTATAATTAATTGGAATTGTAAGTTTGTACACTATTATGACTGTATTTTATACTTCTATAATCACAAATTTCGCCAAGACTACACTATAAAAAATATTAACAAAGACAAACAATATTTATTTTAATCTATTCTTAATTTGACAACAGGCGTCAAGAACAAAAGTTTGACAATAAATAGTATGCATGCGTGTGTGCGTCAAATACATGGTATGTAGTGTGTGTAATGTTTTCTTTATTGATTTACTATATCTTTTATGCATTATTTTGAAAAAATATTAGCATTGTGCACTTCTTCTCTGTATTCTCTATAAGTGTGGAAAATTTCATCCTCCTCCGTCCGCGCAATTTTCGTAAAAAGGGATACAAAGTTTTTGCTTCACATATTTATATATAGATAAAAAAACATATAATTGTTGCAAAGTACGACTGCGCGCTGCCCTTAGTTGTGTGAGTGACCAATCTGTATACGCATCAATGTAGGCTATATGTAGCTAATGTAGGCTATATGTACTGTGCTCTGTCGGGTACACATACTAACGAAAATGTGTATTTACGATTACAACTACAAATAAAGGCCACGAGCACTCGTACTTTGCAACAGCTATAGTGATTTCTAGGTTCGAATTGCGAGACATTTACATATTAAGGGAGAAAAATGTACGTTATTTTACTTATTGTAACAACCGTATCGTTCCAATTACTTTTTATAATAACGAAGGGTTAGATGTTTGGAGTTCGTACCGCGGTCATAGCTCGGTGATTAAATGTAATCGGGATTACGAACTCAACCCTTGTGGCCGACGATGCGTGAAATCATTTTGTTTCGGTTAGCCTTATGACTGCGAATTCCGTTTAATATTTAACATTAATTAGATCAGATATATTTCACTGTTTGAAGTGGCAAGTGGTGTAACATCAACTTAATTGTGGTATAACAGATTAAAATTTTAATTGAATAGTTCTCGAAGGCGTTGTGATAACCACACGATGATACAGCTGTAGAATTTAGTGGTCGTTTGTAGCTTTTGTTGTATGGTGTCTATGGTTGCTGGTAGTCACCAAGCACCTTGGTCTTTTCTTTTACACCCGGTCAGCGGTGTATCGCGTTTCGACCCGACAGGTTGGTTCTGACCCACCAGGGTATCCTGGAACACCAGCGGAACCGTCTGGCTGGCCTGACGGGTCGCCGTATCGCGGAGACTGAAGTTGATCCGTAAGTCGGGCGTCCTCGGGCCGGCGCCGCGAGTCTGGTTGAAATGTTAACCGCAGGAGCCCCCCTACTCGGCCCGGGTTCTGACCTCGGGTAGAGATCGGACGTCGGGCGAGAGAGTGAACGAGGTCTCGTTTGTTGGGTAGGTCTGTCCTTTTACAGTAACAATACGATATTCAACAATACCATGCGTATTGTTAATCATTGCTTGCCGTAAAATCACTTATAATAACCGGCAAACTTCTTGAACATTTGTTGACGTAGTGGGGGTAAGTTTGCGCATGGTACACTCACGTGCAAAAACATTACTTACTCTGCGTCATAATGCTATTAAATTATTAAAATCAACATATGTATTTATGTATATATTTATTAGAACATCAACAAAACATATAGGTTAATAATTGTAATAATTTAATCTTGGGGTAAAATAGATATTCCTTCTATTAAGTCAAAACTAGAGCTGTTGCCAGGTCTTGGTTCAGTTGAAGCGAAGCTGGTATTTGTAATTTTTTTTTCGTTATCATAATCTTGACCATCATCATCATCACTGTTTTCATCACCCGAGTCGCTATCATCGTGATGAGTCGACATAGGGCTCATCGGCGTAGTTTACAACTCGGTCGATTCGGTCTTCTTTTTTGTCTATAATTAATTATTTTTTGAAGATATTCGATTCGTAGTAATCGAATGTTACTTTTTTCATTTACCAGCTTCCGATTATTTTCTGTTCTTTTTTTCCATCTGAAGCCTAGCTCTTTCATAATTCGTCGTAAGCTTCATTCCGAGCCATTAAAATTTATATCTTCTTTAAATTTTTCGAAGCCTTTCTACGGTACGGAGTTTCGCTGCTTGTTATGTAGTTATTATGATTACATCTTTTTATTACAGATTGAACGAAACTATCCATTCCGGTAACTTTCTTCTTCCCTGATCTTTTCTTACCCGGAGTCCGAAACACGGCGAGCAAGCCAGAGCCTTTAGCTTCGTTAATAATGCACCTAACAGTACTCACTGATGTTTTTGTTGCTTCCGAAGTCTGTTTTAATTTTTCCATATCATTCTTCCCCTGTTTTATAATGAAGCAATATACGTCGTACACAAATTTTCTACCCTTTCTTTTAAGTACTACACCAGTTTGTCACGGCATAGTGTATGTTTTATAAAAAATCAACAAACACTCAACAAATAGCAATGGCAACAAAGTCCACAAGCAATTATAACAAATAACTTAACGATTAATAACGATAGACTTTCCACTGTACGCAAGCGTACTTTTGGGAGCAAGCGGAATGAGGGCGCGGTGCGGGACGCAGGGTTCGACTGATCTACCAATAACGCGCTCGATACGATTTCCCCTGCCGTCGCGCCTCACCCTCACCACCAAAGTGATCTAAAATTCGGTTCTGCGCAGTCAAGGTCATTTGCTCAAGAAGTTTGCCGATTACTATACCTCTTGTACAGCAGGTATACTATTGTTGTATTGTAGGTTATTTATTACCATTGTTTTGGCTATTTTTGTGGAAAAGTTATTCGCTTAAGTTTGAAACTTTTTTTTTAGGATTGAAGGATTACTGGTGGCACGGAGGCCTTTCCAGTTTTACCAGGACAGGTGGGCGAGCCGAGGCTCAGCGAGGTTTGAAGCTATATACCTACGCCATAGCGATAACATTCTCGCTGTGTTAATAAAAACCTTTACGGTTTAACGTCGCGTTTTTTCTTGTATTATATATTAATTGCGACGTTTCGAATTCTACAGTTTTCGTGGACACGGTGGACGGTGTCGTAATAATTTTAATATGTCTACGTCTCCCGATTATCCAATAAAATACTATTGTCATTGTCTATGAGTTTCAATAACCCGCTTAAAACTGTGCCACGAACTCCTCAATTCATCAGGAGTTTAATAGAAAATCGTTTTGCGGACTGAATCGATATTTAAATAAGCAAAGATAGAAGAACACTTCATTAAATTGTTCTTTGTTTAGTGGCTTCATTGATGCTATAACTTCGGTGCTATTAAGAAAATTAGTTTTTTTTTACTTATAGGTGCAAAACTTCAATAACGAAACCAAAGAGAAAATGTGATGCACAAAATGACCTTGAGTTGTTATTAATCATGGTTGGTAGATATTCGACAAGAAAGTTAATAGATATAGTCAGTAAAGTCTTAGGATTTTAGGGCTTCAGGGTTGGCCCTGAGGAATATCTTTGTGTTATGGATGCCGGAAATACATATACGAAACAACAAGTTGTGACTAACAAGGTTGCTTTTGTGCAGACCCTAAATTGCGAATATCATTAACAAAGACTCTAATCGAGAATTGAATCCGAGCTCGAGTTCATTATTCTTGGTTGGTAGGCACACGATAAACGAAGCGATCTAAATAAAGTTGGATGAAACCCACGTTAAACTTTAACATTTTTTTTTTTTTTTTTTTTTTTTTATTGCGTTTGTAGGCAGACGGGCATACGGCCCACCTGATGGTGAGTGGTTACCGTCGCCCATGGACTTCAGCAATGCCAGGGGCAGAGCCAAGCCGCTGCCTACCGCTTAATACTCTCCACAAGCCTCGTTTGAAGAAGGACATGTCATAGCGCTCGGGAAACACCGTGGAGGGGAGCTCATTCCATAGCCGGATGGTACGTGGCAAANTCAGCCACCTGAAAACCACCCTCATTGTTGGTACCATTTTAATTTCTCTGGTCGAGCAAAAAAATGCCAGAAACCATGTCAATGGCAGTCGGAAAACTCCATGGACAGCCGGAAGTAGCGGCCTATGACTGTCCAACTAATTCAGGCCGACTTTTCATATCTGACCGACATTCTAAAATACAATTTTTGGTTGATACAGGGTCGGATCTGTGTGTGTATCCTAGATCAGCTATGAAAACACCCTGTACGCAAGCCAAGTATAGCTTAACTGCCGCAAATGGTTCAGTAATACATACCTATGGACAGATACAGATAACATTAGATTTGGGACCGTCGGTCTACCGAGCAAATATCACCCGCTCGGTGGAAGATCTTTCCTTTCGTCGTTAAGACTCCCAAACTGGTGACCTGCGACGTGATCTGAACACGCAACCTTCTGATTCATCTTCAGCGCATCAAGAACTTCGGCTTTCCGCATTCTCGCAGATAAAAGCACATCATTGACAGTCGTCCCACAGCAAGCCAGCATCGCAGCCTCAACAGGACCATCGCAGCCGACTCACCGCGCTTCCTGGTCCTACGGCACGCAACTTCACTGCCTCATCACGCCGCTACAGTTCATCGCAGCCCACGACCGGATCATCAAGGCTTGGGGTCACACATCTCCGGCGTGGCAGCTCTGCATCACATGGACTACGCACGACACGCACGCAACATTCAAGCTCAGTCTCGACTCATCGCAGACTTCGAGCAGCACTGGCGACAATCACGCAGCATTCAGCTCAGTTTCGACTCACTGCAAACTTCGAGCAGCACTAGCGACACGCACGCAGCATTCAAGCTCAGCCTCGACTCACCGCAGGCTTCGAGCAGCACTGGCCCTTGCAAGCTAATCTCAGCACGGACAACGCTAACTAAAAATGACACGACCTCCAGTCTCGGAGGGGAGTGATGTGGCAGGTAGCCATCATACAACGCAAGATAATTGACAGATGCCTGAATCTCGCTTACGACATTTTCAAGATAAAGCGCATATATACAAGTTCCGAACAACAACATTTGGACCGTCGGTCTACCGAGCAATATCATCCGCTCGGTGGAAGATCTTCCCTTTGTCGTTTAAGCTTGGTACCATGGTACCACAGGAGGAATTAGACTTTTTTTTATTGCCCTTGTAGGCAGATGAGCATACGGCCCGCCTGATGGTGAGTGGTTACCGTCGCCCATGGACTTCAGCTATGCCAGGGGCAGAGCCAAGCCGATGCCTACAAATATAGAATAATCACTCTCTTGTCCATAAATTACCAGTTGATTTCTAGACACGTTCTTACTTGAAATCACGGACCAGACATACTTCGTTCTATATAAATATTATTTATGCCTGGCGTGTCCGAATCATGCTTATTTTATGACAATGGTAAAGTATAAGTTTTGCCTTTTTGCTTGATTAAGTAACAAAAATCCAAAAGTACAAACTTTTACATTAAATAAATTAATCTACATAATCGCCATTGATTAATTACGGGCGTGTATTTGAGCATCGAAGGCTCATTACCCTGACTGTCAAAAAAAGAAAGTAATATTTTTTGTTTATGTACTTATTGTAGTGTTTTCTTCGGTTTTCGTGATACATAGATATAATTAAAAGTATGTAAAATACTTTTACGATTTAATATCGCATTTCTATTGTCTATGTCTATATAGATGTATGGAAATGGTAGTGCAAGGTAGAGGGGGAAGAGGTCGACCGAAGAAGACATGGATGGAGTGTGTGAATGACGATATGAGAGAGAGAGGAGTGAGTGTTGAGATGACGGCTGATAGAAGAGAATGGAAGAGAAAAATTAGCTGTGCCGACCCCACATAGTGGGATAAGGTGGAGAAAAAAAAGAAGAAGATCGCATTTCTATTGTCATGATATTATTTCTGAAGCCTGTCTCGTCTGTGATAACGAAAACTGTAAAGTATTGTAAACGTCGGATATAATAATAACTAGACGATGACCGAGCTTTGCCCGGTTTTTTTTTTTTTTGATAACGCCATCTTGTTGTGTCTTTAAAGCGGTTAGTTGCACTCAATTAAGGAAAATAGTATTATTAGTCACCAATAGATGTCGGGAAGAGTTGATTATTGAAAACACGAATAAAACAACATTTTCTGTAAATAAATCGTAGCTAGATCGATTTATCGCCCCCGAAATCCCCTGTATACTAAATTTTATGAAAATCGTTGGAGCCGTTTCCGAGATTCAGATCATATATATATATATATATATATTAATATACAAGAATTGCTCGTTTAAAGGTATAAGATATAACAACAATAAAAATGCATGATTAAACCCTAAAAGTGGTATTAATTGTATGTTCATTGTGTTGTATTTTCGTAGACAAAGCTGACCGATGTTACGGGTTCCGGATACAATTCTCATTCGCAGAGAGTCTACATTCGTATTTGGAATCCGAAAATCACTTACGCTCAGCATTACTGTTTTGAAATTAAATTAAATTAAAATTATTCATCTCATTTTTATATTTAACATTCGAATTTTCGAACGTTTGATTAATTTATTTGGCGATTTAATGTAATTATAATAATTTGCATAGAGAGCTTTTTAATACCGCCATCTATAGACAAAAATTGTGATTACGAAAATCAATGTTCTAGAAAATCCCAACGTTAAGGCAAATCAAACGAAGTATGCGGCGCATAATACTGCAGTTAGTTAGTTCAGAAAACTAACGAAGCTAGACATTGTGTATTTGCATACGACCTCACAGCTCTGTAATGCCGAGAATCTATGTTGACATTAACATGAAAAATTTACATTTCAACGACCGTGAAATATTCAGTGTGATTAAAACGAAATAGGTAATTAAATTGAAATTGCATTGATTTTTGAAATGAAACTTCTTTAGGCGCGTGAGGGTAAAATTTTTACAGAACGTCACGCAGGTATGCAACGAAAGTGACATCAAACTACTATTGAAATTAAGTACTTGTCAAATGTCAGTAGTATTAGTTGTTGTCTTTTTCCAACTGGAAAGGCAAATGTATCCATACATACATCCATACATACCATACAGCCTAATATTTTATAATTTTTTTTGTGAAAAATGTTAATAGGAATTGAAATGAAATGAAAAGAATTTGGAACATTAATCAAATAGCATGAAATTAAGTTAGTCAATTCAATTGGCAAAATATTAGTCATTTACAATTTAGAAATCTAAACATAATGTGACTGTCAACACTGAGGTTTGAGATTGACATTTGACAGAATTTTGGCGGGAACATATCATCCTTTTCCCTTCCTCTAAGTCTCGGAAATCTAAAGTTTAAGTTTCTTAGAATCTAAAGTTTCAGATTTGTATAAATATAAGCAAGACTTATAAATTAGTTCGCCAAAAAAGTTTCAATTCTGACATGTGTACTTTGTACGCACGCACTTTTTTTATTTCATTTTTGTCCTTCATTTTGGCTCGTTGTTAAAAAGGACATACGATAAGGTTTAAGCGTCTGTGCTCTCATAAGCAAGACCCTAGACAGCGTCTTCTTCACTCGTCGAGTCACGTGACTTTGCTGTGTCTCGAATCTAGGTATATAATGACAGACTTCACTGAATGGCATTCAAGAAAAATCCTTTTTAGAAAACCAAAGAGTTTTAGTCAATAAAGGTTTTTCTTTACAGGTATAAAGATTCTTATTACGTGGAGGGGTTTCCTATCTATTCTAGTATACTGGAGGGGTTATGCTAGATTCACCGAATGATTAGGCGAGCTCAAAACATTTTTTTCATGAAAATTCGTTCATCATTCATCTGTAACAAACTGCCTTAAAATAAAAGGGTTTGACAAAATAGTCGAGAAATAATTTAAACGGCTATTATTTTTGATTATATTATAGAGCTTGAGATGATTGAATGAAAGTGGATTTAATTATGACAGATGAAACGAAATCTAAGAAAATTTCGATTTATAGTAATTCCGTGAATAGGATGTAATTGTTGTTGTAAATATCAAAAATCATCGAATAATTTATGTGGCTAATAATTTTGTATGTCCATAAAAGACTTCGCTTCAGTATTTTAAAATAACGATTTAATCGTTAGAGTTAAGAATGTTTCGGTAATATCAAGTTGTATAAAACGGTAATTGTTCAAAATAACCATTATAATTACATAAATGTAACTTTAGTTCAAACCCGAGCACTACATGTAATTAAATGAAAGTGCACAGCGCGCAATACCAATAAAATAATTACGTCTAATTGAATCTATAGGTGCTTCTAAACGTGTTGTTACATCAAAATGAGGATTTTTTGGTTTTCTTTTTAACAAATCGTAACTTAAATTCAGCACGAGATAACAAACAACATCACGAATTACGAAATGTTAGCTTTGAGCGGTTTTTTATTTAATTTAAATATCAAATAAACAGCCATCGGTCATTTGAGAGCGGAGATTACACATTCTTTGATAATATTAATTACATAATATCATTCCGATATCGAATGAGAATTTCTTTCATTAAATTCTGAATAAAAAAACACTACGTAATGAGATGTATTCGTGAACTGGTTCGTGGTAAAAGCCTCGCACAGTATTCTGTATATCTCCGATTCTTTTTAAGTAGATATATCGTTTTTTCGCATTAAAAGTGTACAATTTCCAAAAATATTCGAAATTGAGTTAATTAATATGCGGAGTCATTCGGTTATCACCCGTAGTTTTCTCATAAATACAGTCAAAAGAGCGTAGTTTAGTTTTAGTTTTTTTTTTTAGTTTACTTATGTTTTGACTACTATTAAGAAAATTAATACATAATTTTATCTTACTTTAAAAGACAGACAATGTAACTGGTAAAAAATAAAAAATATGTTGCAAATATGATTAATATTAAAAACTAGTTGACCCGACAGACTTCGTAGTGCCTCAATCGATTAATAAAAGACCTAAACTATTGTATAAAATAAACTTAAACAAAAGGAATCCGTCCGACGGGGGACACATCAAAGGAAAAACAAAATTATTATTTTTGTTTAATTCCGAGCATTTTTATATTTATCTGCCTTTTAAACCTTCTTTGGACTTCCACAAATAATTCAAGACCAAAATTAGCCAAATCAGTCCAGCCGTTCTCGAGTTTTAGCGAGACTAACGAACAGCAATTCATTTTTATGTATATAGAACTGATGAAAAATAAATGTTGCAAAGATAATATAAAAAATATCACACTTTAAAACACTCTCCTGTAAAATTAGTGAGTTTTGAGATTATACAGTTTTAATGCGAGAAGACGATATTAGAAGGAACGCTCTGGGGCAGATGCGAGCGTCCGAACACGGAACGGGTTCCGTAGAGGTCCCGAGGTTACGTACGGATTATTTCAAGATAAAACGTATTATTTATGTCAGTAGCCGGAACGTATTCGACGTGTTGATTAAATTAATTAGTTTTAATAAAACAACACTCTGATTCGAAACGGGTTAGAAAGCTTTTTTTGCAACTTCTTATTTTATTCTGGGCCATGTTATCTCTCATTTATTACTCATCATTTCTCTATTAGTTAGCGGACGGAAGAAAAACAAAAGGAAGGAGACCTTTCGGATTATCGTGGCCGTTGATTGGACACAAACGGTGGTAGAAAGTGGTGGTAGCGGTAGGCAGCGGCTTAGCTCTGCCCCTGGCATTGCTGAAGTCCATGGGCGCCGGTAACCACTCACCGTCAGGTGGGCCGTGGGCTCGTCTGCCTACAAGGGCAATAAAAAAAAATAGAAAGAGGGAAGTACTACTCTCCTGCCTACTTTGAATGGTGGGACGACCGTTACTAATTATGAGCAATGGGCTCCCAGAACTACTGAACACCAGGTGGTCCGTGAACACGTTCACTAATCTATGTACCGCAGAAGTTAATTTTAGAATTATGGTGTCTAATTTTTAATCCTGCCATCAGCAGAATTAGGAGGCCCCCAGGTGGATAAATATAGTAGACAGTATTTGAGGAGAAAACTTCTATGGATGTGACCGAGGATGGTACCCTTATCCCGGGGAATATCCAAACAGACTATCATTCGCGTACGCTCTCGAGCCCAAAATAAGCCCAAAATAAACAACCCGTGAAATTCTTCGACGGTACTTCTATGGGTAGTGACAGTATAGTCATAAATGAAATATATATATATTATATTATTTTTTTTATTTAAATAAATTATTAATAAGTAATCAGTGGGTCATAAGATAATAACCACGAAAGCTCTCGGTCTAATTACTAACGAGTCAACATCAAATAAGAACTTTCGCTGCTTACGCCAATTCGAAGAGTACCGAAAGTTTTGTGATTCGTTTCAAACAATAATTATGGCGTTCTCGTAATAAAAATAATTTGTAATGGCTCTAAGCAATTGAATCTTATTTTATATTTTATTGTATTGTATTTTTTCTACTAATTAAGTATCTTTTTTGCATTATGCTTACTATAAAGTCAATGATTATCTAGAAGATTGCACAAAGTGGGAACGAGTTGCTCGCTCCGGGCATTTCAATATTGTAATAATTGTTATGTTATAATTACTTATTGTAAAAATGAATATTTAAAAAAATCTAATATTAAAAAAAATATCTAATATTTCAAAAAAAAAAAAAGACATGCCCGCTGAGTTTCTTGCCAATTCTTCTCAGGACGGAGGCTAATTCTTGTGAATTGGCGGTAGTTCTTTTGACGTTCAACAAGTATGTACTTTCATTTATGTTGAATAAAACTTTTTTGATTTGATTTGATTAGATTTTTATCATATTTATTGGCAACTTTTAAACGATACAAAATTTTACTAGAAGACTATTCACACTGTTACAGACACACCAATCACGACTTTTTTATTGATGATTTGGATTAGCAAACGAGCGCGTGCGTAAGGTTTCATCTTCCGACTATCTCTGGTGCGAAGTGGTCAGGCATTCTCGTCTTCTTAAGCTACCTATCTTAAATATGAGTTTTTTTTATTGCCTTTGTAGGCAGACGAGCATACGGCTCACCTGATGGTGAGTGGTTACCGTCGCCCATGGACTTCAGCAATGCCAGGGGCAGAGCCAAGCCGCTGCCTACCGCTTAATACTCTCCACAAGCCTCGTTTGAAGAAGGACATGTCATAGCGCTCGGGAAACACCGTGGAGGGGAGCTCATTCCATAGCCGGATGGTACGTGGCAAAAAAGATCTCTGGAAACGCACTGTGGATGACCGCAGTGGCTCCAGGTAGTATGGATGAACTCTATTCCGGTGGCGAGCGGTGCGATGGTAAAAACAAGACGTTGGTATCATCTTGAACAATTCCTCAGAGCACTCCCCATGGAACATGCGGTACAAAATACAGAGGGAACCGAAGTCCCTCCGCAGACCCAGAGGCTCCATGAGTTGGAAACCTTAATCGTTGGTTGTGTACAAATGCTACGTACAAGCAGGCTGCCTTCCGAATAATTCGAATTAACAATCACTCGAATTAATTTTATAATAGAAAATTTTTCCTATAATATGAAAGTGATTCTCGAACAAATGGAATGGCTGAGCCATTGCTCACCCACTTGTCCTGGTGAAACTGGAAAGGCCCCTGGGCTACCAGTAATCCTTCATTCATAAAAAAGGTAGGAAACAAAAGGAAAACAATGTTCAAATCAAACATAACCCCTTTAAGCTAGTGAAACAGTCGCCAGAGAGTAATTCAAATTACATTGACCCCGTTGCTACTGCAAAAAGATAAACAAAAAAAAATCGTTTTAGATAATTATTCCGAAGGGACATTAATAAAAAAAACGGGTTCGCGCGACAAGTTACTTACCAAAATTAAGAGCTTATCGTGTCAGTTACGAGGCGCGTATTGAGAATATCGATAAAAAAGCATTTATATCGACTTTTATGTCGCGCCCTAACAGCGACCGTAAATCCTACATATTACTGCCCGTTGGAGCACATCTTTATTATCGAGATAGTGTACGCCCGTGACTTTGTGCGTTAGAAAAATCACTATTCATTGTACGGATTCGAACAATTCTTAGTTTTTAAAAACGATTCGCGCGGAAACCTTACAAAACACGGCTGAACTCAAAGTCATTATGTGTGACGTCATTTGAGGCTAAAATACTTAAACACGGAAAATATTCTATAATACAATAATAGAATGGAAATGTTTTAAAATAAATTGTTAGAATTATTGTTTTTCTTTTTAAATTAAAATCTAGATTATTTACATTCCAAACAAAATGATGATTCATTTATTTATCGAGTGATAATAAACAACAGCAACATAACACATCAAGCAAATTAATTACAAATTCTAAAAGGTAATCTTGCTAGGTTATAAGCTGATACGAAGCAATGAATGATCGTTTCAATTAAATTAAGATCTCTTTTAATTACTTTTAGATTGTTTTCTTATTGCAGACCGGTTGCGTTTTAGTAATTACTCTATACTGAAGTCCAGGAGTCCAAGTTTAAACATTGTGTGACTTCTTGCTCCATTGCTGGCTAAGATCGCTTGTAGCAAAGAGATCATCGGTGAAGTTGAATAAAATTAAGTTTTTATAGTGTAAGTGTTTCATAATTCATTCAAATCTCTGAACAAATCCTATCGTCTGCTATTACAGCTTACAAAACAGTTATTAAGATAGTATTTTTTTTGTTATTGAATACGTGGACTACAAATACTTTTTTGGTGGGTAGATTTAAATAGAAGTGTTAGTACATTTCACAATAAAATCTCGGGTATTGAAATCTTCGCTAGAAGTAATAGTGTTCTGTGATTGAAATGCAATTGATCTAATGCCTCAATACGGGTGCTTGCGTTCATATTATGTTGTCAGTGGACTTCTCTAGCCACGTCCCTCCCTACTAACCAAAAAGTCTCATTCCCGATTTGAGCTGTGCATTTTTTTAAACTGTTTGTTGCCTTCGTTCTACATATACGCTGCTAGACATTTAATCTAATGAATAAATATTTTCAGTCGCCTCAATTATTGAATCATTGATAAACATTTATAATTTTATGTGTAAAATAGTATCGGCGTTAATTGAATAAAGAATTTTTGTTTTTTTTTCAGTTAACATTTGAATATATATTTTTTATCTTGACAACTTTCTCCCCTCGTAAGACTCAATTTTCACTGCACCTATTGTTTTTTTTTTTTTAGAGAATTGAGTTAGGCTTTTTACGTAATTTGCTTTTGTTCATTCCTGTACAAAGATGCGCGAGTAAACAAAAAGACGATCTTACATAAATATTCGTGGAATGTTCTAAACTATTTTGAAACAAACAACATTTTGACAGTGATCATCGTTTCATTATTTGTATGGGCGCGTGACAAGTTTTGTTTGCGCTGTAACGATTATTACTATGCTCAGATAACTCGAGGGATATAAAATTTCGAATAAATTCCCGATTTTAAATACTTGTTTAAGGTTTCATAGGTTTTAAATCGCGAGACGATGACTCTATTTTAGTGTTGTCGAGATAGTGAATTGATATATCGACATTTATCCACCATTGAAGAGTGAAGTATATCGTAACAACTTCAAGTATATTTTCTATTGGGACACAACATTTATTTATCATATTAATACTATGTATCTCGTGTCAAGTTAATCGAATAAGTTACTCGTGTATACGTTACTAGAAATGCATTAGATATCATTTATTATTAATGTAATAAGAACAAATTTAAATTCAACGCCGACTTTAAGACAAAAGCGCGAATTGACAACCCAGATGAGTACTCACTTGACGGCATAATTTTGGTATAGGTACAACTGTGATAGTAAGCCGTGGGCGCTCACTCTATTTAGTTCAAAATCATGAATTTCCAATGAAACGTCATTGTAATTATAGGCGGAACGATATCAGCACCGATTTCAAAAAGAGTCCTGGTGGTTAATCCTTTTGCGGATCTATAAAACCTCCGCCCACTGAGTTTCTCGCCGGATCTTCTGCGTGGGTCGCGACTCCGATCCGGTGGAAGATTCTGGAAGCACTGCTCTTGCTAGGGCTAGTGTTAGCAAATTCGTCAGCTTAGAGCCCCGTGAACTCACCCATTGACGACCCGGTTACTTGGTCGCATGTTACTATTGACTAGAAAAAAAGACGTGTGGCACTCGGGGACTGCCGCGGTAATGCTATTGCAAAGCATTTTTTATCAATTTATGCAATTACAATTAGACGATAATAATTTAATATTAAAATAATAATAAAAATAAGACCACGCTATATTTATAAACATTAACAAAAGCAAAATATTAACTGTCCCCTACACACGCATAGGCTAGACCGCGTGAGAGAGAGATGGGCAGACTTTTCATGATGCTCATGCAGTGCGACATCACGCCGCGCGCTTAT
The DNA here is from genome assembly GCF_003987935.1 of Bombyx mandarina. Next base: position 223,122 of record NW_021011510.1, on the reverse strand, counting down.
TCACAAACACTACACCAGCGCAACGTGTGAATGTGTTGAACGCGAGCTACATAGTAGGCGTAGTGGGGGTGTCAGGTTATTTTCGTTACGGAATTTCTTGATTCAGTCGCCGCTCTCAAGGACCGCGATAGAAGCTATGCAATAGTTTAAAAAGGGCCTAAAAAAACGCAACGCATTTGTACGCTTATTATCCAAGCGATACTTTCGCAAAGACCATGATGTGTATGTAATTTAATAGCGAATCGGACACACGTTTCTGAGTCACACGAAAGACCCAATTACAAACTAAAACGCATGCTTCTCGTGACAATCTCGTGTCATACAAATTATGTATGCACGGTCCTTTAATAATATAATTAAATAGCGCGCTTTTGTTGGCACGAAGCGATGCTATCATTTCGGGTGAACGTAATTTAATAATGATGCAAAGGCTTTTTCTATTTTATTTTTTGATAATCTATATATATAAAAATGAATTGCTGTTCGTTTGTCTCGCTAAAACTCGAGAACGGCTGGACCGATTTGGCTAATTTTGGTCTTAAATTATTCATGGAAGTCCAGAGAAGGTTTAAAAGGTGAATAAACATAAAAATGCTCGAAATTAAATGAAAATAACAATTTTGTTTTTTCTTTGATGTGCCCCCCCGTTGGACGGATTCCTTTTGTTTGTTTTAAGTCTATTTTATACAAAAATTTAGGTTTTTTACTTATCGATTGAGGCACTACGAAGTCTGCCGGGTCAGCTAGTAATAACTAAAAACAAATTACGCACCGAAATCCGGCCCCAAATTAGTATTCCCTGTGTTATGGGTAACAGAGACTGACATACATACTTATAAACATTTAAATAAATACTTAGAAAAACAAACAAACCTGTTCATCATACGAATGTTCGCCCGATGTGGGAATCGAATCCACGACACAAGACGTCCTACCTACCACCAGTAAAGATGTAGATTAAGTTAGTAGATAATTAGTTACTTAATTGAATTCAACTCAAACCGCTTGCGCAGTACGAAGCAAAATACTGAAGTTTTAATATGACGGATATTTTGAGTTACCTGTTTTCCTCAAACGCGTTAATAAAAACACGTAAATTAATTACCCTCTATATATTATTATTATTTATGGAATCTTGACTTTTTATATGTTGAAGTTTAACTGTAACCGTTCGAACGCTGTAAACGATTCTCAACTTTTATTAATCTCGTAAAGTCTCGAATTGAATTTGAATAAATTATTTGCGATTTTATTTATCAATGCTTTTTGCAACAACACAACTTGTTTTAAGCGAAACTAGAGCCCCTAGACCTTTGTCTTCGTGACCATAAAAACTATGAAGTATTCTAGACGACTAAAGTTATCATATGAAAATAATTAACGTGATATTAAGTAAAACTAGTTTTAATTGTGTCTAATAACCAAGACAGCTTTTACTGGTGGTAGGACCTCTTGTGAGTCCGCACGGGTAGGTACCACCAACCCGCCTATTTCTGCCCTCAAGCAGTAATGCCTTTCGGTGTGAATAGTGGGGCAACCGTTTTAACTATATTGAGACCTTAGAACTTATATCTCAAGGTGGGTGGCGCATTTACGTTGTAGATGTCTATGAGCTCCGGTAACCATTTAAGACCAGGCGGGCTGTGAGTTCGTCCACCCATCTAAGCAATAAAAAAGGCCGAAGAATATAATAATATTAAATGTCTCGTATACTATGGTAGTTCTTGTTAAAAAAATATAAAAGTTGCCATTAGCAAATAGCTTAGTGAGTTTCACCATTGCATATCTAATTTTATGAAGCCGTGTCCACATTATCATTGAAAAGGCGATTTGCATCGACCGCGCTTCGCCGTTCGCAACACGTGATTACCGTCACGTCAGCACGCGACCTAGTCATCGTCCGTGACGGAAACTTCGCTTAGAAGATTTCCTATCATTAATCTCGTTTATAAATCACACGTGATACACGAGTAACCCTAATGATTTTGTATATATATTTTTGGCTATAAAACTTTCATTAGTAGATTTTGAATTGAATTTATTTGTAAAAACGACATAATTTTGTATGAATAAAAAATTTAAGTTACAATAGTAAGTCGATTTGTTACATAGAATTGTTACAAAGTCGAAAAAGTGATAGGCTTACGCGATTCGGAAGTGATTTTACTTTCAAAAGCTAAATAAAGTCAACGATAAAATGTCAAACTACCCTAGAATCTAGATATATCTAGTTCTTTGTTTGTTCTTCAATTTTAACTAGGCGATGACCGAGTTTTGCTCGGTATATATATTTTTTTTTTTGATAAATTGTTTTTTTTTTAGAAATTATATTTAAATACGAATTACATATTGATAAAATGATGAAATATTCCAAGATCGTTTAGGCATTATTAAATGAACACGTGAATTAAAAAGACACAAATAATATAAATAAACAATTCATTTTCTTGGTCTAACCTTAAACCAAACAGTCATTGACTTCGGGTGGCTTAACAACGCCATCTGCTGAAGTAGCTTTAGTGTTATTGTGTCTTTAAAGCAGTTAGTTGCACTCAACTATAAAAAATAGTATTATTAGTAGCCAATAGATGTCGGGAAGAGTCATAAAGTTGATTTTCGAGAAAGTTGATTATTGAAAAGACGAATAAAACAACATTTTCTGAAAATAAATCGTAGCTAGATCGATTTATAGCCCCCGAAATCCCCTGTATACCAAATTTTATAAAAATCGTTGGAGCCGTTTCCGAGTTTCAGATTATATATATATACAATAATTGCTCGTTTAAAGGTATAAGATGTGTAACTTAAATAAATCTATAATAAAATTATCGAATTACGTGAATAATAATCCAAATAGCTCTTTGTACTTTCTAGTCCCACAAACATTTACGCGTAAAATCTGAAATTCAATTCATGGCTGGGTCGTTTGCAAAGCAGTGTTATGCGTCGGCCGTGCGATGAGGCGAGGCTAATTCGCGATAACAAGCCACCCGCCAACGCGCATTAGTGCGGTCACACGTTTACTGTATAACTAGCGGCCCGCTCCGGCTCCGCTCGGGTCTTTAACAAAAATTTCAACGATATTTGTCGTTGTTTTATTTTTTTAAACAAAAGAAAATTTATTGCGGCATAACTATAATAGTCAGATATATGCTGTCGCGACACTTTTTGTAAATAATAATGTGTTCTACAAAGTCGTAGTACATTATTTTATTCTATCATCAATAGTTTTCGCAGGGCACGCCATGTAAAGAATATTTTAGGTAATTTTTTTACACCTTGGATTACATTATTGTAGTTTTCAGTAAGAATCCCTAATTTAAAAAAAAATATATAGCTTATATCACTCGGAAATAGTGTAGCTTCAAAACATTCAAAGATTTTTTAAATTGGTTCAGTAGTATCGGGGCCTATTCAACACAAACAAACAAACAAATCTTTCCTCTTTATAATATTAGTATAGATAATACAAATCATTCTAGAACTTGTAAAAGTATGCGTCATCAGTTAAACTAATAAAAAAAATTACTTTAAGTCTATTGATACGAATGTTAAGCTAGTTTTAGGGTTTTGTAAGAAAGCCACAAAGTAGCAGAAAAAAATATTAAAAAATTCTGCTAATAATAACTCTATTTAATGTTTGTAATTGATTTATACCTTTTTAATTACATCTACGAGACAAATGTCTTGGACGCGCCAGATAGGTGGTAATACTGTATTTTGGTTTATCTCTTAAAACATTGGTTTATGTTTATTATTGCATGTGGAGACGACCTTAAGGCCCGTCTGGAGTCCATTGGTTCCTGGACCCAGTAGACTCCCCAAAGAAAGCGCTGCGTTGGGTCTTGAGACATGGAATGAAAATTTCAAAGTAGTGCATTCAGAACAGTATGTATTGTTTTAAGGCAGAAATAAGTGGACTCTTGCAATAGGCACTATTAGTAGTTAATTATAGCTCAATCAAATCAAAGGACCTTTTCCTTATTAGCGAGAAGAGAACAGTTTCACTAAGAACGGTTAATTTTGTTTATTTAAAGCCTTTATTCAGACGCAAAAAGGATATTTACAAATAACCAACTTAAGCTACGACTCCACCGAGTCGATCACATTGACATTGACAACATTTCCCAATATCCTTTAAAAAACCATAAGCCTTGCTCCCTAAATAATCTCCAAGAACGTTTGAAAGCAGTATCTAAAATGCGAAGTCGGGTTTATCCTTGGCGTAATGAATAGCCTGACAGACGCCTTCAAAAATCTAATTCAGAAAGATAAGTAGTATAGCAGTTACAGTTTAGAATTAACGCTTCAGTTCCTATGACCCCGAAACCTTTTCTTGTCGAATAAAACCCAAAAGAAAATAACCACAAAACAATCGACCCAACACACTTATTTCAACAGCAGCAATGATTAGAAACAACCGTTCCCCTATTATCAGACACATGCAATTTGAAACAAAAATAAATAAATCTTTAATAAGCCCAATAAAATGACCGTGTCTGGGCACCCGCAATGACCTAGTTCAGGAACTTAATCACCGTCATTATCGTTCGTCTCTTTTACTATGTCTGTTTGGGACAGTTATCTGTGTGCTTCGAAAGCAATTCGCATTGTTGATATTTCTAATGTAATTTCATTAATATTTTCCCGGTCGTGAAATTGATGACGAATAAGCGCGATACCTTTTTATTGGAACGAATTACCTTATGAGACGATACGGAGGGGTACCCTAACCGAGAAGAAACGTCCGTAACGTAAGATTTTTTCTATTTAGTTTGTTATCAACTTTGTAAAGTAGTTCTTTTTTATCAATAAAAAAGTCATAATAAACAATGTATGTAATTATTTATTTATACCTCGAATTGAACTTAAAATTAATATTTTTATAATAAGGAACTTCGTTCCTATCCGGTGTCCCACGACACCACACATCTTTTTTATCTAAGGATACAGTCGAGTCTTCGATTTCACGTTTGAAATGGTTTCCCATTTTAGTAAAAATTAAACCACCGAGTTAGTATCGTAACAACACACATGGGCCAGTGACTGTTTTGACAAATAAGTAACTGGAAACAATTCACGCCCGGTCATCCGGCCCCAAATTAAGAATCCCTTTTTTTTTTTCCTACCTAAGCTGATAGCCCTACGGGCTATGTCAGCGTAACCCTAACTTTAGTAGGTGAGCTCACGGGGCTCAAACCTGGTGACGTTGCTAACACGAACCCTAGCAAGAGCCGTGCTTCGCAGAATCTACCACCGGATCGGAAACGCGACCCACTGAGAAGATCCAGCGAGAAACTCAGTGGGCTGTGTCTGTGGGTTAGAATCCCTTTGTGTGTTATGAGTACCAAATACTGACACACATACTTACATATATAGGTTCAAATAAGCACACAGAAAAACAAACAAACCTATTCATCACACGAATGTTTGGCCGAAGTGGGAATCGAACCCGCGACCCTCGTCGCAATAGTCAGGGGCACTAACTACTGCATCACCGAGTTTCTGAATAATAAATACATTACTAGAAGTCCCGCAGTAGTCGAAATTCGACTATAATTAATTGGAATTGTAAGTTTGTACACTATTATGATTGTATTTTATACTTCTATAATCACAAATTTCGTCACTATAAAAAATATTAACAAAGACAAACAATATTTAATCTATTCTCAATTTGACAACAGACGCCAAGAACAAAAGTTTGACAATAAATAGTTTGCATGCGTGTGTGCGTCAAATACATGGTATGTAGTGTGTGTAATGTTTTCTTTATTGATTTAATGTATCTTATATGCATTATTTAAAAAAAATATTAGCATTGTGCACTTCTTCTCTATATTCTCTATAAGTGTGGAAAATTCTATACTCCTCCATCCGCGCAATTTTCGTAAAAAGGGATACAAATTTTTTTGCTTCACGTATTAATATATAGATATGTATTATTCAAAAACTTTCAGCGGATGTTTTAAAATACGTTTTCTCACGTTCGAACTGCGTCTGACGATATGAAACAGGTCACATTTGCTTTTATATATACACTTTCGCGGTGAAAGATAAAGCAAGCCAAAAAAATAATAATATATAAATCGGCGAACTCGAGAAATTATACTTTGTTTTTAATTAGTTTGGAAAGCGCGTAATAAAAGCACGGTATTAAAATGCAGTTTATGTCCGATCTTAAAAGGTGCTTAATTGGGTTGCACTGACTTTACGAGGTTGGTACGTTTCCCTACAATCTTTATACAATCATTTTTAAAAGGTACTTTAATAATTTAATTAATAATCTAATTTGGATTTAGAAAGTCTCAAGATTTGACTATTGGGCTTTGGAGTTACCGTAATTCGCGGGTCCCATCATCCATTTTTGGGGTCGGCGAGACGTCTGCGTTTGTGGGCAGGAGGCTGTACTAACCCCTGTCGTTGAACCACAAGCCTTGGATGAAATAAAATTCAACCGAGGCAGGATAGGGGGAAGGTGGTTTTTCATGCCACCCCAACTCTACTGGACGTAGAACCAGCGGTAGTGGCCAGTACGACCACTGGAGTAGCCACCTGCGTCTACACCAACTGATAGTGCAGTCAACGGTCGCCCGGATTCTTTTTCGCAAGACGCGTGAAGAGCGACTAACACGACATCTTCTGCTATTATTATTACGATCTCACAACCAACCTGGTATAAAGTGCTAACTATAGCCCACAGATATTATAATGTAAATTTATATCGCTACCGACTTCAGGTTTCCCTCGCCGGAGTTCCATTAAGGCGGGGCGATTCATTTCTGTCATTGGACATTCGTGCGTGCCGCTACGAATCATTTGAATTAAAATAAAATTGAGAGTTTCAATCAAGTCTCAAGGTAGACGGTGGCATGGCATTCTGTGATCCCCTAACTGTAGCTGAATGGTCTCAATAGCCCCCACTGGGCTCCGGCCCAGTCCGAGGTAGGGCGCCGGTTGTGAGCGGCAGGAGTTTTTAGTGAGGTTCAAGTCCCACATAGCGCGCGTATGGGGTTCCTGCGATTTTCTCATGTGGAAAAAAAAAACAATAGCTGGGCCGTTGTGATTTACCTTTAATTACAGCAGATCAGATTAGAGTACAGATTACAGCGACAGTGGGCGCTAACCCGAGTCAGGGCGCTTGTCTTAAGTCGTATTATTTGCCAACAAATATTCTTTCTTCGTCAAAACTGATTGAGAACCTAAATGTTAGGTGTATAATTATTATTAGAGCTGACCCAATGCTTGATTGCTTGAATAAAAATACAGAACGAGTTACAAAACAGGTCATGAATGTTTTAATCAACAATTTAAACAATCCTTTCCTCTTTACAGGTACGTAATGATTAAGCTAACTGAGGTCGGATGGATTCGAATTTTGTGAGTATTTTTTTTTATTGAATTTAAGTGTTTTAAAACACCAGTTTTATAAAGGAACCAATAAACATATAATTTGGTATTTATTACCGTATTAAATTTTGTGTCAAATATTTCAGTGAATCTGTAGTGCAGTATTTAGCATCCCCGGCCGCTGTGCCAGGATATATAATATATTCTATTTTCATTAATAATAGTTATACATATATATAGCTTGTATAAGTATCTATATCAGTATGTGATGCTTATAGCATAGGAAATCCTAAATCAATCCTCTGTTTTTTTTTTGTTTTTTTAACAATTTCAATTCTACAAATATTTCCAGTATATTTGGAAACCAATAGCAAGCCGTGGTGCAATTTTACATATAATTAATTGTACTTAAACTAGATTATTATTTTCCTACAGGAAAACGCTGACAGTTGGTTTACGTAAAAAACATGGCGTTCGTTATAATTAAAAATATATGTACGCATTTAAGCCTAATTTTGAAATACATTGAGGCGAATTCTGATTCAACAAAAAAGGTATCGTGGAAAGTATTACCCTAGATGGAATCATATTCTAACAAACGAAGAACATAAGGATATAAATTCTGATGATTTTTTTTCCAAAAGAAATCATGTTTAGTTTTAATAAGTAATGAATTACATAAAACCTAAGACAGTTCATTTATGAACATTATACAATCTACAAAGTGAACCGATCCGCAACTATTTGCATATTATCTGTTGTCCAATTAATTTTACAATAAATTTGTATTAATTGTGGATGTTTACCTTGCTGGTTGTGTGCGTATTTGAATTTCAATAAGTGAATCTGAAGTTTATTTAGATTTCGAAAACCAAATAAAGATGATCGCATTCAACACAATGGATTTCAGACTCTACATTAAAACTATTCACGTTCTGTCTTATTCAGAATTTATTGTCTGTGGCTTCAATCTTACGGTCAAGGTAAAGTGTCAGCACAGTTTCGGGTGAGAATGTTTTTTTTTTGAGATAAAAGGTAACTATGATCAATAAGTGTCACATTAAAATAAATAATAGCTTAAAAAAACTAACGAAATACGCTTTTATAGAAAATCCAACTAAGAAAAGGGAAAATATTTTTTAATAAATTTCAATTAAAAATAGTGTAAGAAAAAATGATTTTATTGTAAAAAAAGCGTGGGTGCTTTTCAGGATATTATCAAAATAACCCCTCTGTTCATATCTGTTCATAAAATATTTTTAACTACTGATAGAACTGATTCACCCCACGCTTTTTTTACAATAAAATCATTTTTTCTTACACTATTTTTAATTCAATTTATTAAAATTTATTTTCTATTTGTTAGTTGGATTTTCTATAAAAGAGTATTTTGTTAGTTTTTTTAAACTATTATTTATTTTGAATTTTTTAGTTGAATTTCAATTTTTTTTATTTTTTTTTAATATTGTATTGTCATCGGTTCTTAATAAGTATACCAAATTTCGAGTTAATCCGACGTTTTGAAGGGGGTCAAAATCATGTTCAAAGATTCCGTTACATACTAACATACATACGTCTGAAGCTAATAAGAGCGTATTAAAAATCATTTCAATCCATAGCTTCGTTTCGACGTGAAAGAATGACCCACAAACCAACAAACAAACACACTTTCATCTATTTAATATTAAGTATGAATAAGTATGGAAATGGACAAGAATTTTATACAACCGTAAGAGAAAATATCACACTTCCTAATCTTATTATTCAAATGATAAAATTAATACAAACTGTTCGTTGAGTATCTAAACTGGAAATCAATCCGAAATAGACTGTACCAGTATTAAAAAGTAAATTAAGTACAAAACACTTTGCTAAAATTTAAATCTCGACAAAACCGATAATAATTCCGTCGGCTCAATCGTTATCTAACTAACAAATGACAGAAATTAACAATTGTAATCCGAGAATACTCGTTATGTTAATATCTGATTAAACAGCATAAGAACAGTTCAAAAGCTATTTGTACAACTTTGAGATCGTGGTACAGATTAGACTTGTATAAATAAATACTAGGTATAAAACTACGATATAGTTTCCATCTGCGTCCTATTTGAAGATTTAGGTCCTTGAAGAAGCTGCCCGTCCTAAAAGCCAAATAAAATTTCTAAATTAAAAATAAATATTATTATTTTTATGTTTGAGAGATTACTGGTGGCCCGAAGGCCTTTTCAGTTTTACCAGGACAAGTGGGCGACCAAGGGCTCAACCTGGAGGGGTGGGATTTGATAATAGCTACCCGAGCGCCTCCAAAGGAGACCTAACAACTCAAAAGTAGCTGCTTCGCGAATGAATCTACTACCGGATCGGAATCGCGACCCGCTGACAAGATCCGGCGAGAAACTCAGCGGGCTGACGAGTACGGTTACAGGGGTCTCTCTACCTAGTTTTAGAGCTAAAGATGTCTAATGCAAGGGTTATTGGGTCTGATGGATCCGTAAAGATAAGATAAGATAAATACTTACCGTTTTCGCAGGTTCATTTTTTATAAGAGTGAGGGTAGTTTATATTTTATATCACCGCATCACACGAGTTCACTGACCGCGCGCGGCTTCAAGCTTTTATGCAGAAGCAATGTACAACGCGATTAAAATAAAATACATAAATCTAAATTCCAGAGTCACCGTTTTAGCGAAAGTTCATTGTCATCGGGTAAGGCGTTTTAAAATGCCTTTATTTCCTCATAAAACCCTTCCTGTAAAAAGGCATAGCAAGCAAGCCTAGCATCGTTTATTTTAAATTATACCCGCGTCCGCTTCAATTATACCAATAATTCGCTTTGTATAGAAAATCTTGGGATGCCGTGCGTTTGAGGTAAATTGCAATAGTTTTGTTGTCAATACTGGTATTCGATTGTATTAGGTTTTCTCCGGTCGAATATTAATCAGTGAACGATTACTTGAGGAGACTTTTGCTTAGAATTAATTTGTTGCAAACATAAGGTTGTTATTCGTTTTTTTTTTTTTGCTTAGATTGTTGGACGATCTCACAGCCCACCTGGTGTTAAGTGGTTACTGGAGCCCATAGACATCTACAGCGGAAATGCGCCACCCATCTTGAGATATAAGTTCTAAGATCTCAATATAGTTACAACGGCTGCCCCACCCTTCAAGCCGAAACGCATTACTGCTTCACGGCAGAAATAGGCGGGGTGGTGGTAGCTACCCGTGCGGACTCATAAGAGGTCCTACCACCAGTGAAAAATTTCAGATTACATTCAAGCTCTCAAGATGTTGACTTTTTAATCGATCTACTTAGTACACGCATTCTAAATTTTTGTTTAAAACGCATTTATTGGTCTTACTTGTAACGGACTTATTCAATGTATTTTTCAATGTCTCACTTTGAATATATGCTTAACTGAGACCAAAGGCTCAAAAAACTAAACAATAGACCTAAAATACTGTTAGTTAACTAATACGAAAGACTAATACTTCAAGAACAAGTCTTAATTTTATTGTTCGCCGTAAAATTCGACAAGTGGGTAGGCAGGGAAACGTTTGATTTAATCGTTTTTCTACTGAATTCATTGAATTCATCAAGATTTAGGATCGCTTTTATTGAGTACACATTTGTTTTGTGATCGAAAAGAAATAGTTTCCTGAAACAAAGATAGGTTAAGTATTTTATAAGATTATTTTTTAAAAATCGTGATGCGAATTATCTATATATTAATACGTGAAGCAAAAACTTTGTATCCCTTGTTACGAAAATTGCGCAGAAAGAGGAGTATGAAATTTTCCACACTTATAGAGAATATAGAGAAGAAGTGCACAATGTTAATATTTTTTTTTAAATAATTCACAAAAGATGCATTAAATCAATAAAGAAAACATTACACACACTACATACCATGTATTTGACGCACACACGCATGCATACTATTTATTGTCAAACTTTTGTTCTTGACGTCTGTTGTCAAATTGAGATTAAATATTGTTTGTCTTTGTTATTATTTTTTATAGTGTAGTCTTGGCGAAATTTGTGATTATAGAAGTATAAAATACAATCATAATAGTGTACAAACTTACAATTCCAATTAATTATAGTCGAATTTCGACTACTGCGGGACCTCTAGTTACTGTTATTGCACTGCACACTATGCTACCGAATTTAAAACTACTAACGCTCGAGGTCAATGCACTTGAATGACGCGGGGACTTGCAAAGCCAGAATTCGTTTTACACTGCCGGCTCACAAAATATAGACTTTTGGAGTTAATGTTTGTCTTCGCAAGTGAAAAGTCGACTGATTGGCGTATTCTGAACGTGTCTGAGCTCGCACGGATACCATCTTGCCGCGAAGTAGTCATTCATTGTTTGTAATGGTCAAAGTACTTACGTGGATATGTATATGGCGGCTAATTACTACTAAACACCAGGTAGGCTAGAAAATTGTAAACCCAGTTAGTGCGATAAATAAAAAGACAACAAAACTTTTTTTTTAAGTCACAAAACTGATCCGAAATTTTAGTTTATCAGAAAACGTTTTTCAAAATATATTACAAGCCAATTACAAACCGATGCTTTAAAAACTCATTTAAGAACGAAAATGTTTTTCGCGTCACCTCTCTTTTTTTTTAAATCATAGTCATGGTTCGAAATATTATATATATTTTTCATATTTATTTTATTTATTCTTGACCTGCCATAATCGACCATGGACGTTGTAAGATGCACAAACTAACGAAGAGAGTAAACCGATAATAAACTTTTAATAGATAAATTCTTTGATTCTCAAATACTGGTGGTAGGACCTCTTGTGAGTACGCACGGGTAGGTACCATCGCCCTGCCTATTTTCTGCCGTGAAGCAGTAATGTGTTTCGGTTTGAAGGGCGGGGCAGCCGTTGTAACTATACTGAGATCTTAGAACTTATATCTCAAGGTTGGTAGCGCATATACGTTGTAGATGTCCATGGGCTCCAGTAACCACTTAACACCAGGTGGGCTATGAGCTCGTCCACACATCTAAACAATAATATATATATTTGATAGGTTTCAATTGTTTTAACAAACAATATAAACAGCACACATGACAAAGATGTTTCTATACATATACAAAGGTTTTTGTAAACACACAGACTGCGATAGCGCATAATAGTGTTAGCAGTAAGTAGCTTACCTGGGTTTTAGCTCCAACAATTCAATCTATATACGGGGAAAAGCTATTAGAATAGCTTGTTCGCCATTGTGAGCTCGCACAAAAGGATGGAGACACACCGAACGAGAAAGCTTTGTAAATACAATATTTGTTATTGACAGCGGCGACCATAACAACAAAAATAATGAAACACTATATGAAGTTAAATTTATAAAGTTTATAAAAGCTCTCATAAAAACTAGTATTGATATTAACATGATCGAACTTACACATTATATGATCTTTTTTTTTTATTGCTTAGATAGGTGGACGAGCTCACAGCCCACCTGGTTGGTGTGAAGTGGTTACTGGAGCCCATAGACATCTATAACTTAAATGCGCCACCCACCTTGAGATATAAGTTCTAAGGTCTCATGTATAGTTACAACGCCTGCCTTACCCTTCAAACCGAAACACATTACTGCTTCACGGCAGAAATAGGCAGGGCGGTGGTACCTACCCGTGCGGACTCACAAGAGGTCCTACCACCAGTAACAACCACCTATCATCGAACTTGTAAAAACTCCTTTTACGACATCAGTAATGCAAGAAAGACAATCAGCCCGCTCCGTTGCCCTCTGCTTATTGCTCTCCTCTGTTTGAAGTAAGAGATGTCATGCTCTGCGCTCGAACACGACTCGCAGAAAAGTCCCAATCTTTCTAAGAAATACGTAATTAACACATGTTCACGCGCCTATTCCACGATAATGATATAAAGCCCGCACGAGCAGATACCAGCGGTTTTACCATACTGTAGAAAATTCCTCATCATTTCTCAAGGCTTAGTCGCAATTTTAATCAAAATTATTAGGCGCAATAATTAGTTACAAAGCCTGGTTCCCGGATTGTGAGGTCTATTGGGGCGTGAATCGAAACACAGTAGAACGTGTATTCAAAACTTTTATTGGTATTAATAACATATAATTAAAGAAAACAGATTTCTACGTATATAGCACAGGAGTGATACAAGCCGGTGACGGCGTGCGACTAACTTATACAGTAATCATCAATTTCAACCAAACAACACTATGCCAGCACGGCTCATGATCTTCGCCTATCTTAACAAGGTCGATTTCTCATTTAGCATTTTTTTTTTTTAAAACTGGTGATAAGAGATGGTGGGGGAGGAAAGTCCTCGAATGGAGGCCACGGATGGGTACCAGGAGCGTGGGGCATCCTCCAACCAGGTGAACCGACGACTTAGTGGGTAGGGCGGGAAGTCGTTGGATGCGGAAGGCGGAGGACCGCATTCTGTGGAAGGCATTAGGGAAGGCCTATGTCCAGCATTGAGCAGATAAAAGCTGATGATGATGATGATACCTAAAACTGTCTTACTAAAAAATCGTGTTCTAAATTTTCAAATACAGCCCTTGAATGAACTGCCCTCGCGGTGTTTCCGAAGCGACATAACTTAGGCTTTTTAACGATAGTCAGCATGAGCTGCGCCGTATGCTTCATCTACGTATTAAGGCAACATAAAAATCTAAATACAATTAATATGTGGAACTGGATAAAAGAGAAAATGTTATACTTCTGTATCGTATAAATTAACTACATAATTACATTTATTTTTATCCTAAGTGCATTATCCTTGCCCCTTTGTGTAATTTCATGAGACAATCTATTATACTTTTCTGTTGTAACAATATTCTCTAAAAATCAAGCAATGTTACGAAATACTACGAATTTCAAATTTTCTTGTATTTTATGTAATACTGAAGGTTATCTAGCCACATTCGTTCTTGGAATGCAATTCGGAGAATCTGACCTCATAAAAAAATAACAAGTTATGTAAGTTCTAATATCTAAGCGCTACTACATTAACCGCTCAAAAGACATAATTCCAGGGCCACACAAAAAAAAACTCACTAGAATACTTGATCTTATTTGTATGTCAACAAAAACGTTGGAATATAAACAAAAAATGCTTCTCATTAAGATACGCTGGTGTTGTTTTAATTAAAATAAGAATATGTTGGAGCTTATTAAGTAAATCAAAGCCTAAAAGCTACTTGAGTGGCGTCGGAGGGCAGGCCAACGTACCTTTGGCTTCGGTAGCGGCTCCACAAAACAGACACGCACTAAAAATACGTTATTAACGTGTATACTTTTATTTTTAATGCCCCGATAGCCGCGAGCTAAAGGTTACGTACAGGGACGGATTGAAAAAGAGATTAGATGGTGTTTTTACTGATTGTTGTTGAGTTGTGGAACTTTTGACACATCCGTCTCCACGTTTCTTCAAGATCAGTGGTGGGCAAACATTTTTAATGGCGGGCCACAAAGCTTAAGAAATTCTAGAGGAGGACCAGAATTATAGAAAAATGTTTTTTTTTTCCAATAAATAAACTAATACCTGTGACAGACTGCCTAGATAATTATAATGATGGCAAGTTAATTATGAGATAATCAAAGCTCAAAACACCCCTGACGAATTGGAGCTTTCATTAAAAATTCGAAGATTTTCAATTATAAACGTTAGATTTTATTTTACGCGCCAAAATGCTGACTAGAATATGATGGTTGGACTCTCGGCGGACCGGAATTGTCCCACCGGGCCGTACTTTGCCCATCACTGTTCTAGACGAACACATTTTCCGTCCCCATATTCTATCTCCGGCTTAGAGAATGAGACAATCCTTGTACAATTGAATTGAGACTTCATCCTCTAACCCCGAGGTAGTAGTGAGTTTCTTTTTATGATGTTTATAGCTTCAATAATGACTAGGCTAAGTACCTTAGTCAGAATAAATTCATGTAACACAATAAATACAAAATGCCAGTCGAAATGTAACGTTGTTAATTGTGTGACATATGAATGAGTAGCAGCGTAGCTAGAATAGCCCAGTAAGCTACCAGTGAATAAGTAGGGCTTGACCTAAAGGTCTTAGTTACCAGGTCATAAAATCAATTAAAAAAAAAGAATAAATAGGTAGGGAGGAAATAATTAGTCTGGGTTGATACGTTTTGTGATTTGACCATAAATTAAAATCTGAACGCGGATATTTACCATGACTAAACATAACAAAGACAACTAATTATAATGGTATTGTTTGACTATATCACTGTCAACTGCGGAATCTTAAATTTATTTAACCGGCTGTCATAATGGGCAATTCTAAATTCATGTCGTTTTAATGTTAATCATTGTTTATAATAACACGAAAGTTTATTTTTTTTTAAGAAAAACATCAAGTTTTTCCTAATTCATGCCTGATTACGTCCCCGTCTGACATCTTTCGGCATCTGGCCGGTCGGAGGCTGCGATCTCGGAGATAGCCGGGTCACTGTCCTCACAGCCTCACACGTACACTGCGCGACACCACAGAACTGGAGCGGCAAAGTCAGCTGTATCGTTACATCTAAGAAATGCTTCATATAAAAAAAAATGTGTGTATAGCATTCCTTGGATCACGTGTCAAAGTGCAATTGCACATAGCTTTATGTTCTACTTTGCTTTAGTTAGTGTATACTAGAAAATATTGTTCTTGTCACTTAAAGAAATCGTTTTTCCTATCTGCTACTTGTATACGGTATTTGGCTATACAGCGTGACTTGTAATTCGACGCATTCCTCTTGGGATGTGATAATACATCTAATTTCTAACAAAATTAACCCTAATGTCGATAACACCAAAGTGTATCGTTATCGAGATATTCAATATTTTTCGTATTGTTTAAAAAAATCTCGAATTAACTGCAAAAAAATCATTAAATAAAATGCTAGTGTTTTGAATTAAGTAGTTTGAATTTTTATCAGTTACCAATACATCAAATAGCATTTATTAATACTAATACTGGCATATTGGCGATATTTTTAAAACTGTTCCTGCCTCACGATTCGTAAGTGAACCAGTGGGCTTTGTGCGAGTTTCTTAACGTTCTCGATAGCGTAAAAGTTAACTCAAGTTTGTATGCAGTTGGAACAGCGCCCCTAGCGGCAAACGTAAGCAAACGTTCCAACTCAATACAAATTTGAGTTAACTTTTACGCTATCGAGAACGTTAAAAAACTCACACTAAGCTCACAGATCGTTTAATAAAAATATTTAACTCGATCAGGTGTACGACATAAGAACGCACGAAGCACAACTAACACAAACAAATACAGAATTTTCTTTTTTATATTGAACGCTATGCCCCTAAATACAATTACCAAATATGCTACCCGTTTCAATATTTTGTCTCACACACAGTAACCAATCCACATAAGTAACATATCTTTTGATATAGGCGTAATGACTGTACATTGAGCCAAAGCCTCAGCATCTAATTAGGGTTGCCAGCCTCTCAATTTAATATTCTTATTTTTTTTAATTCCAGATTAGAACTAGATAGAGAAAATTCTCTTAATTAAAAAAATACAAGCTAGTTTTTCCTTCGGTTTTCATCACTCGTAGACGTAATTAAATTAACATTTACGATTTAACTCGCTTTTTTTTATTTTCATTTAATTTTTTTTGCGTTAGTCCGAATACTCTGAAGTCGACAATACTCTACAGTTTTCGTTTTCATGTATAAACAAAGGTGTTAATTAAAATGATTGATAAATATCGCTTAATTAAAAAATAAACTCATTCGCATTTACACTCTTTTGCTCAGCGAAGAACAGTATATTAAAGTCTGGCAGTTTGTTGGACTAGTGTTTTCATCGGCCTAAATAAAAAAGTTTATAAACAAAGATTAATAAATTAATAAGTGTCAACCCTACATCTAATGCGTGTCTCTCATGCTATGCGCCGCGGCATTTCATTAATAGCAGTTTTCTGTCTCTAATTATTGTCTCAGTAGCGCTTTCTCTGCGTCGCTTTTTTTTCTTTTCTTACATCCATTCAACTTACTCTAGAAGTGACCAAATGTTTTACGTAATGTATTTTGATTCGTGGTGTCAGTGGCCTTATTGAAATGCAGAAGTGGCGTATTGAAATTCATTATTATTGATTCGGTTGTTGGATATTTGGGGTGTCAATACCGTAAATTACTTTTTAAGTTAGCTATCTTCTTGTTATCAGAGGCTGGGTTAGTGCATTCAATACCGGAATTGTAATTTGATTTAATTTTAGCGTCGCGTTTGACTGACTATGCTTATTTAATATTTTTCAGTAATCTTACGTAAATAGTTCTTATTGAGGAATGAATTTTCTGTAATCAAATGTCTAGGTCAGCTTTAATATTTTTTTCTATTAAAACGAGATATTTGTACAGTACAAGGTTATCCAGTAGGCATATTAGTGGATAAGACGTCCGGTGCATACGTATCTAGCGACGCACCAGTGTTCGAGTCCCGCAGGCGGGTACCAATTTTTGTAATGAAATACGTACTTAACAGATGCTCACGATTGACTTCCACGGTGAAGGAATAATATCGTGTAACAAAAATCAAACCCGCAAAAATTTTTATTTGCGTAATTACTGGTGGTAGGACCTCTTGTGAGTCCGCATGAGTAGGTACCACCACTCTGCCTATTTCTGTCGTGAAGCAGTAATGCGTTTCGGTTTGAAGGGTGGGGCAGCCGCTGTACTGTTAAAGCTGAGAGTCAGAACTTATGTTTCGAGGAAAGCGGTGGCATTTACATTGTTGATTACTATGGACTTGTACCACTTAACACTAAATGGTATAAGGTAATTAAAATGCAAAAATTGTTTTTTTTTCGACGGTACCATTTCGGACAATGCAAACAGCAAAGTCACGCGTTTAAGGAAATCGATATATAAATATAAAATCTTTTTGCTAGGTATTACTTTACATACTTACGTTTAAATAGCTTTGTTAAAGGCACGGGTTGGAAGGAGCAAAAAAACTCAATTGGTCGTACGCGTAGGCGCATGGCTGTTCGACAAAAAGCGACCGCCAGAACATGAGCAATTTTCTAGGGTGACCAAACATACTAAACGGATACATTATTGATATGTCGCAGAATACGCCGATATTTTCATTATTTCTTGACATAGTGGGCTTATGGTGGGTAATCGTGCAAAATCCCACAGACACAGCCCACTGAGTTTCTCGCCGGATCTTCTCAGTGGGCCGCGTTTCCGATCCGGTGGTAGATTCTGCGAAACACGGCTCTCAAGCTTGGCTTCGTTTGTCGTGTCCGGATGCGACATATTATAATATTATTTTTGTAGAAACTCGGAATACTTGACACTGAAAATTGAAGTCTTAATTTTATTGATGGATAACGGCATCCACCATTGCACAGTGGCTCGTATGTATTATCATCTGTAAATGCCAGTCGACAATCGCAGTCGCACTCAGAGGGCGCATCTGCCAGTTTTTTGTGAATGCCTTAGTCGCCTTAAAGACAATTAGAGGACGAGAATTGATACTAATATTCGGTGATAGGTTTTAGAGGAAATTTAAGGGGAAATGAGAGACTTAGGTTATAAACGCGTTTTCTATTGTAATTGACGGATAAAAACTACGTCTAAGCGCCTAAGCGAGAAATACTCTTTTATCCTAACGAATCTACAAAAATTTGGTTGTCCTAGTATCAGAAGTAATCTGGTTTTTGTGAACGCTCACCTCTGAACGACACCGGCGCGGCGAGGTCGCAAATGGCATAACTCAATAACACACAGGTGCAGAAAAAAAGCTTCCGTCGACAATCGACTCGACATACAGAAACGAAACATAAGAATCTACGAGTCAAACAAACAAACGTTCTGATTAACAATGAACTAGAGGTCCCGCAGTAGTCGAAATTCGACTATAATTAATTGGAATTGTAAGTTTGTACACTATTATGATTGTATTCTATACTTCTATAATCACAAATTTCGCCAAGACTACACTATAAAAAATATTAACAAAGACAAACAATATTTAATCTATTCTCGATTTGACAACAGACGTCAAGAACAAAAGTTTGACAATAAATAATATGCATGCGTGTGTGCGTCAAAGACACGGTATGTAGTGTGTGTAATGTTTTCTTTATCGATTTTATGTATCTTTTATGCATTATTTTTAAAAAATATTAGCATTGTGCACTTCTTCTCAGTGTGGAAAATTTCATACTCCTCCGTTCGCGCAATTTTCGTAAAAAGGGATACAAAGTTTTTGCTTCACGTATTAATATATAGATACAATAAAAAAAATCTAGATTAAGTCGTAACAGCTGTTTTAATTATGCATATATGTTTCTCGAAAACCTAAGAAAACACTATATTAGGTCTATAATATAATTTGCTGTTTTTCAATTTCTTAGTAGCATCTTGTTTTGGCCTAAATTTAGTACCAGGTCAACATTTAGCGTGTTCATGTTGCATAAAGCGACGTGCTATTTAGCATTTTCTTATCTAAGGACTTACAGCATTCCTAATAGGACTCATTAAATTTCCGCGCCAATCTGCGATCGTGAGATTTGCAAACCCATTCTGCCAAACCACATTGACAGTGTTACTTGCACAAAAACTAAATATATTTATTTTTATTTATTGCTTAGATGGGTAGACGAGCTTACAGGCCAACTGATATTAAGTGGTTACTGGAGCCTATAGACATAATAAATGTAAATACGTCACCCACTTTGAAATATAAGTTCTAAGCTCTCAGTATAGTTACAACGGCTGCCCCACCCTTCAAACAGAAACGCATTACTGCTTCACGGCAGAAATAGGCAGGGTGGTGGTACCTACCCGCGCGGACTCACAAGAGGTTCTACTAGTAATTGCGCAAAATATAATTTTGCAGGTTTGATTTTTATTATACAATACTATTCCTTCACCGTGGAAGTCAATCGTGAACATATATTAAGTACGTAATTCATTAGAAAAATTGATACCCGCCCGCGGGATTCGAACATGCATTGCTCAACACGAATGCACCGGACGTCTTATCCTTTGGGCCACGACAACTTCAATTATGTAAAATCACAGTATCATTTTTAAACTATCGCATTTTTTAATAACGTACACAGCAAAATAATTTTGTCTCTTCGAAAACAATTCCATTTTCGCGATTTTAAATGCAGCTCGTAAATCATGCGAAGTATACGACATCCTTGGCTTGTACAATAATTTGCGCCTCACTGAAGTCCGGTGTATTTAGAATATCAAATCGAAATATAAATAGTTACTTTGATCGTTATCCGGACAGTTTGTGAGGGAAAGTGTAGGGGATCGTCCCATTAACAACGAATAATTATACGCGTTAAACTGTTTTATAGCATTAGAATGAATCCACGCGTTTATATTATTACGGCTTGCAGTAAAGTGATAATATATTACTTTTTTTTTTACTTTTGTTGTATTAAGTGGTAATCGGAACTCATAATTATTATTTCAATTACTTCAGATATAGCAGCCACATTACATTAAAAATAACATTTTGACATAGAANAACAACGAATAATTATACGCGTTAAACTGTTTTATAGCATTAGAATGAATCCACGCGTTTATATTATTACGGCTTGCAGTAAAGTGATAATATATTACTTTTTTTTTTACTTTTGTTGTATTAAGTGGTAATCGGAACTCATAATTATTATTTCAATTACTTCAGATATAGCAGCCACATTACATTAAAAATAACATTTTGACATAGAATACAAAAAAAATACCAACAACAATTTCGGATTAAAATTAAAACAAAACTGCCTCAACCTATAGGCCGGTTTGGATCCAGAGTGCTGGCTCAACATGCACACTTGTCCAGTGTTGCATTATTAGGAAGTCCAGACGTATATCTATACATACATATATATTGTATATTGTGTATCCAAACATCACAGGTCAAGGTTTCAATTCTCTTCAGCCTGCAAGGCCTACTTGTTTCGCGCAACAAGTCTTGCCTGATGATACCAAGCCACGTGGGCCTACAGCACTCCTCACTTCTAAATTTATATTAATTTTAAATTAAATTTGTAATTAATTATAAAAGGTACTAATCCCTCTTCAATACCTCAATTTTCTTTTTCACGAATTTTGAATTGTGATGATTAGTTGTATGTATAGATGACGTATATCTATACATACATATATATTGTATATTGTGTATCCAAACATCACAGGTCAAGGTTTTAATTCTCTTCAGCCTGCAAGGCCTAGTTGTTTCGCGAAACAAGTCTTGCCTGATGATACCAAGCCACCTGGCCCTACAGCACTCCTCACTACTAACTTTATATTAATTTTAAGTAAAATTTGTAATTATTTATAAAAGGGACTAATCCCTCTTCAATACCTCAATTTTATTTTTCACGAATTTTGATTTGTGATGATTAGTTAATCATCATAATTCAAAATCTGACACGATTCGAAGCTTGGGCGTTGATTTTTATAAACCAAACTGTGCGAAATAACAAAAGTGCATTTTCAATTATCAATAACGCTAACGATTAATGATGTTAAGGCGTTATATGAAATGAAGTTATTATGGTTTTGTTTGGACTAGCACCAAATGTATTGGTTTTTTTTAAATAGTGTACCTAACAAACGTTAACCTAATCGCTAGCTTTTTTTCAATATTGGCGCACAACAACAAACTTCTTTGTGATTTATTTAAAAAAAATCCGTATGTACATAGAATATCAGGTAATTTAATCAACTGGCTTGCCCACAAGGTGGGTTTTGACCGCCGAAGTTTTCAAGGATCGTGTAGTAAGTAGGTCAATGTATCGGCTGAAATATCTTAATGCTGAAACTAATGTATGTTTTTTTGTATGTAGTGGTTTCTTTGAAAATCATTTTACTTTGAGCCCTTCGATTAACTTGAAATTTTGCACATACATAAAAAATCGATGACAAGACAATAATTTTATAAAATAACTTCGCTCGAATGTCCTGACCGGTATCAGCAGAATGAAATAGCGTGTTTGTTTTTGGTAACTCAACTACATAATATATTATTTTTCTAATACGTTATGGATCATTGCCGTTCTAATATCTTCATATTTCACAACTTTTATCGTGCGTAGTGTGACCGACACAGTACCGATCTATGCGTGAAATCTTACATAAAACTATCATAATTTAGCACTAGATTCCACAATAGCCGGTTCTATCTATTAGATAAAGGTGCCCTCGACCGTACACAGAGTCAATTCAGAGTTCAGATCTGGCAACATTAGTGGCGTCCTAATAAATAATTTAAATTAACGTTAGAAATAAACTTTAAGTAGCCAAGTTAAGTGGCTATAATAAGCGCCTCAGTGGAATTTTAAGAGCGTTGGTGACGATCATGTTTTCACTTAAATTCACGATCGAACAGGGAAACATTCGTGAAATACGATCACAGTAAAATACCTAATTATATTTTAATTAATTTAAAAAAACTTCGACTGTTATTATTGTAAAGTATCATCAAAGAATATTGGTATATTGTTTTTTTAATGCCCTTATAGGCAGACGAGCATACGGCCCACCTTATTCATGGTGAGTGGTTACCGTCGCCCATGGATTTTAGCAATGCCAGGGGCAGAACCAAGCCTCTGCCTACCGTTAAGTACTCTCCACAAGCCTCGTTTGAAGAAGGACATGTCATAGATCTCGTGAAACATCGTGGAGGGGAGCTCATTCCAAGGCCCGATGCTAAGTGGCAAAAAATATCTCTGGAAACACACTGTATATGAACGTAGTGGCTTCAGGATGGGATCATCTCAAACAATTCCTCAGAATCCTCATAGAACATACTGTAGAAGTCGTCGTGGCCTAAACAATAAAACATTCGGTGCATTCGTATCTAGCGATGCAACGGTGTTCGAAATTCGTAATTACTGGTTGTAGGACCTCTTGTGAGTCCGCACGGGTAGGTACCACCACCCTGCCTATTTCTGCCGTGAAGTAACAAGTACATTAATAAAAAAATATCTAATGTATACAAGGTATAATGCGTGTATGTCTTGTTGATATGCAAAATCAAAATTTTTATCTTTCGATATCCAATAAATTAAATTTTATCCCGTTGAAATTTATTTTTTAAAATCTTCTGTGCAAACTCTTGATTATACAGAGTAGACTATCAGAATACTTATTTTTAAAAAAATCCTTAAATACATAACACATGTTGACAAATGTTTATCGTAATGATGAACGAATAATATAAGACAGATGATTTTCTCTAAAGCACTATAATAAACGCTGTTGCCCAATGCCCTTTTTAATAATTCGTAAATATTCATAACTGTCAGTGTGACGTGTCTTTTAAATACACCGATTGGGTCCGAGCTAGCCCTTTGAGCTATAAAGGGCCCAAGGAAAGCGATATCTTTTAGCAACTGACTCTTTGATTACTCTACGGCAACTAGGGTTGATGGAACTGCAATATCGTCTTCTCGCATTAAAACTGTATAATCTCAAAACCGACTAATTTTACAAGAGAATGGTTTAACATGTGATATTTTTAATATTAATCATCTTTGCAACATTTATTTTTTATTAGTTACATTATCTGTCTTATAAAGAAAGATAAAATTATGTATTAATTTTCTTAATAGTAGTCAAAGCATAGGTAAACTAAAAAAAAAAAACTAAAACTAAATTACACTCTTTTGAGAGTATTTATGAGAAAAATACTGGTGATACCAAATGCGAAATCATTATATATTAACTTAAAATCGAATATTTTTGAAAATTGTATACTTTTAATGCGAAAAGACGATAATCAGTTTTACGATTATTCTATATTTATCTAAACGTAGCATATAAATTGCATCTATTTCTGCTGGGAAGCATTCGTGTTTTACGGACCGAAAGATGGAAC
The DNA here is from genome assembly GCF_003987935.1 of Bombyx mandarina. Next base: position 198,872 of record NW_021011510.1, on the reverse strand, counting down.
AGCCGTCAAATATTACAATTGAAATTTCGATCTTAGAATTCGTGTCTCAACTTCGATAAAGGCGTTCACGCTGCGCTTTGGCTCTGGTTAGCGCTTAATATCAGGTAGACCATAACCTAGTCCACAAATCTAAGAAATAATCTTGTTGTTAGGAAGTTAGCCCGCAATGTACAGCAAAGGCACGACAGACGCTCTTCCAATCCGACTTAGAATTCGTGTCGAAGTTGATAGAGGCGTTCACGCTGCGCTCTGGCTCTGGTTAGCGCTTGATATCAGGTAGACCTAGTCCACAAATCTAAGCAATAAACTTGATGTTAATAGGAAGTTAACCCGCAATGTACAGCAAAGGCACGACAGACGCTCTTCCAATCCCACCCAATAATTGTATTGCTCGCTGGTGACTGTGAAGCAACTACCTTTAATTACAGACTTACAGGGTAGTGTGTTTCATTCCCACTTTGTGAAAGCATTCGTGAGATGAATAACTTTATATGCTCTGTCTGATATATAAGTATGTTTATTTTTGAAACCTATATAAATAAGTAAATCTGTCTCTTTTTCCCTGATACAGGGAGTTCTAGTTGGGTGGGCGATAATCGCGTCTAATTATATCTTTTATAGACCTAATTTCGTTAAATTTCATTTTCATGTACATTCACATCAAAAACTACACGACAAAATCATGTTGTATTGAGTTTTCGTCGATTCTATCGGAGGCGCCATTCGTTAGTTTTGCGAATCGCCACTCGAAGCCATCACGAAGCAGTCACACCATCGAAGACCACTACTTGAAGAACGACTACGTGAAGAGCGACTACGCGAAGAACGACTACGCGAAGAACGACTACGCGCAGAACGACTAGGCGAAGAATGACTACGCGAAGAACGACTCTCGTCATTCCAGACGCCCGCAATAACAGTCTAGCAGCCCTGACCGTGTCTGCCGCCCACGCCACTTGTCGCGACCGCGGCCGACACGTAAATATAGCGCGCGGAATTAGAACTTCTCGAACTGTTATTTATCACTGGGGCTTTGAAATCGACGCTTCGGACACTTCCTACTCGTTCGTAATGCTGTTACGCGCTGCTCCCCTAACAAGTGGACGCCGTCGGAACGAGGCTCCGTTTTTACTGCGCACGCTACGGCAGATATCTTTGCGTCAACTCACACCACAAGCGTGTATTCTTAATGCGAGGTTTTTAACGCTCTCTATAGCGTAAAGGTTAAGTCAAGGCTCCGTTTTTACTGTACACGCTACGGCAGATATCTTTGCGTCAACACGCACTACAAGCCTATGTGCTTAGTGCGAGTTTTTTAACGCTCTCTATAGCGTAAAGGTTAAGTCAAGGCTCCGTTTTTACTGTACACGCTACGGCAGATATCTTTGCGTCAACACGCACTTCAAGCCTGTGTGTTTAGTGCGAGTTTTTTAACGCTCTCGATAGCGTAAAGGTTAAGTCAAGGCTCCGTTTTTACTGTACACGCTACGGCAGATATCTTTGCGTCAACACGCACTACAAGCCTATGTGCTTAGTGCGAGTTTTTTAACGCTCTCTATAGCGTAAAGGTTAAGTCAAGGCTCCGTTTTTACTGTACACGCTACGGCAGATATCTTTGCGTCAACACGCACTACAAGCCTGTGTGCTTAGTGCGAGTTTTTTAACGTTCTCGATAGCGTTAAAGTTTGTATGGAGAGTATTAAGCGGTAGGCAGCGGCTTGGCTCTGCCCCTGGCATTGCTGAAGTCCATGGGCGACGGTAACTCACCATCAGGTGGGCCGTGTGCTCGTCTGCCTACAAGGGCAATAAAAAAAAAAAAAAAGTTGGAACGTTTACCTACATTTGCCGGTAGGGGCGCTGTTCCAACTGCATACAAATTAGAGTTAACTTTTACAGTAGCGAGAACGTTTAAAAACTCACACTAAGCATACTGAAGTATCGTTGTTTACCATTACAATAGACCTCTGGTTGACTGGTACAGAGACTTCAGTAGCGTTATTATGATCATGCTAATTATATTCACTATATTATTTAAGACAACGTGAACTAGTAGGGTTGTTGCGAATCCGAATTGTTAAATCGTTCGCTGATATTCTTTTTTTTTATTGCTTAGATGGGTGGACGAGCTCACAGCCCACCTGGTGTTAAGTGGTTACTGGAGCCCATAGACATCTGCGACGTAAATGCACCACCCACATTGAGATATAAGTTCTAAGGTCTCAATTATAGTTACAACGGCTGCCCCACCCTTCAAACCGAAACGCATTACTGCTTCACGCCAGAAATAGGCAGGATGGTAGTACATACCCGTGTGGACTCACAAGAGGCCCTACCACCAGTATTTGTATATTTATATTCGTAGTATATTCGTATAGTTTTTTTATATTCGTAAATTTTATCGCTAAAATATTACAATAAACTTCTTGAGTAAAGAATCAATTCCGATAACGTAAGTTTAAGTTTAAACCCACGCGATGATCGGACCAAATTCGATCTTCTTTGAACATCAAGACCCGCGACGCTCTTCAAGAAGCCAAGGATCGCGGCAGATGGAGGGAAATCGTACGTGAGAAAATGATGAAGCAGGGAGTCACGACTCTCAGTAACGAGCAAAGCAACGTCAGGATGAGAAGGAAGTAATAATAAACAAAAATATCCAACTCACCGACAAACTTCGATCTGTAATCTATATACAACTAATTGACCCGGCAGACTTCGTGGTGCCTCAATCGATAAATAAAATACCTAAAGTTTTGTATAATATAAACTTAAAACAAACAAAAGGAATCCGTCCGACGGGGCACACATCAAAGGAAAAACAAAATTGTTATTTTCATTTAATTCCGAGCATTTTCATATTTATGTACCTTTTAAACTTTCTCTGGACTTCCACGAATAATTCAAGACCAAAATTATCCAAATCGGTCCAGCCGTTCTCGAGTTTTAACGAGACTAACGAACAGCAATTCATTTTTACATATATAGACTAGCTGTACCCGTCCGCTGCGCTGGGCATTTAAAATGAAAATTATTATTTCTCACCCCCACAAAGATTCTCATCATTAACGCCCCCGCAACTGATGTAGGGAGTCCAACACTCATATTAATATTAGCCTATCCATTAAGTATATGTATTTTCTACATGGATACCAAGTTTCAAGTCAATCGGATGCACGGTTCAGTAGCTATAACGGAACATCCGTAAAAAACCACTGTAGATTTATATATTAGTATAGAGCATAGATTACGCAACCGCGATCCGTGGAGAGAATATCTTCGAGCGGCACACGAGAACCACCATCAGTTTATGTGAACCAATAAAACTGTATCAGTGAATCTAGAACTACGAATGTGATCGCTTATCTTCAACGTTTCGGATACTTAAAATTTACAGTAACGTATTAAGGTGAATTGTTTGTGTCTTTACTGCTGAATAGTTATTAGAACTGAGACCGATCAGAGTGCTTAGTGCAGTTTCTGAACGCGCTCGATAGCGTAAAAGTTAACCCAGTTTTGTATGCAGTCGGAACAGCGCCCCTAGCGGCAAACGTACGCAAACGATCCCATTCCTTAACAAATATGAACTAACTTTCACGCTATCGAGATCGTTAAAAAACTCGCACTAAGCACACTGGTTTTAATTACCGGAGTTTCTAAACGCGACAACGAGTATATTGTTGTTACTCACCTTAAGACATGAGTAACTATACTGAGACCCTAGAACTTATATCTCAAGGTGCGTGGCGCATTTACGTTGTAGATGTCTATGGGCTCAAGTAACCACTTAACACCGGGTGGTCTGTGAGCTCGTCCATCCATCTAAGCAATAAAAAAAAAGTTCCAAGCTTCAATAGTATAACAACTACGGCTTTGTCTACTAATGGATTGTTTTGCCTTTCTCATAAAAATTAAAACGGTTTTTTTGTTATATTAGATAGATACTTCTAACTCGCTATGGCTCTGAGAAGAACCAGCAAGTAAATTAGGTTTTTTTCCAAACCTTTGTAAGTACAATGCAACACAGAACATTTATAAAATACTTTAAAATAGTACATTTGAATAATAAATTTAACCATGAGTATTGCCGAATATTGATCAACCATTGCTCTGATTTAAAACTCCTTGTTGTTTCCCTACCTGTGCTGATAGCCTTGAGAGGCTATTTCTGCTTCTCCTTGACGTGTAGGCTAACACTGGCCCTAACAAGAGCAGTGCTTCGCAGAATCTACCACTGGATCGGAAACGTGACCCACTGAGAAGATCCGGCGAGAAACTCAGTGGGCTGTTACGATGGGTCAATTCACTCTTCGAGCCCTTCGTCGCAAGCGATGGGTTCGACGAGGACGATGAACGGTGCTTGTGGTGCCTAAAAGAACGGATCGTGAAAAAGCAAAAATTGTCTCGAACAATTGCGTTGACGTATTGTCGAATCCGGTACTGTGATCGAAACGCATTCCTAAACGGCTGCACAGTGAATGCGATCGCGTTATGCAACACGTAACAATCTGCGTAATGACGCAATGAAACGCTTTCCTATGCGAAATCCTGGAATTTATCACCGTTTATTATTCACTGAGTTTGGTCAAGGACTGTATTTAGAATGAACAAAATATTTACTACTTGTTTTTTTATCTTGAATTTTTTTTGTTATACTTTTGTAACGCAGTATTCTTGAAAATGTTGAAAACGTTCTAATAACCGTTTTATGATGAACGGAAAAATTTCATAATATTTTTTCAAATTAAAAACAGAAATAATAGAATTAACTCAATATTTCTCTTGGAGAGGGGAAACTCGACTGTGTCGTGCGAATTGCATTTATTCAAAAGACTATCACTTCTTATATCACATATTTCTTTAAATTCGAAGGCAAATAAGCAGATGACGCCCTCATTAACAGTCGTTCTCGGATATCAGCAATACTAGAGACACAGTCCAGCTATTGTCTACCAGTCAGGACTTCTGAACCTTTCTTGAACAAGGATTATGTCATAGCACTCAGGAAGATCATAACATCGAAGCCGGATTATACGTGATTAGTCTTTGAAGGCGCACTGTGGTTAAATACACTCGTCCCAACTAGCAAGGCTTTAGTTGCAGATAATGCAATAATAAAAGAAGACAATAAGAAGAATCATTTCAAACAATCTCTTCTTCAATCAGATCTTATAAGACACAGACAATACTAATCCCTCTAACAAAGCCAGCTCAAAAGATTTTGCTACAAATCTTCACTGATACACAAAAAACGACTTTAATGTTTTTCATATCAACAGCTGTAGAAATTGAACAATCAGTGGACGCCAAAAACAAGAACAATATACTAGCAAATCTTCTTACAAATAAAATCGTTATATACTTAAATATCGGGTTATTTAACATTAATAGTTCCTAAAAACTAAATTAAATACGTTATTTTATATACCTCGACCTCACAGATATCTGTTTACTTAACCAGACATTCGATGTTCGGGTTACGATCGCACTAAATTTCTCGTACATTGTAATATCCTTGTTGAGTAATAACACCATAAAATATGGTCAAGCTATCCGTTCATTGAATATTAGGTAATCTAACTGCGCGATAAATTGTCGCAGCGGCCAACTGCGGAAGTCACTAGCTAGAATTTACCATGAAACATGGCCGCGATTTGGTTTCAAAATAAGATGATTGCTTGGTGTTCGAAAATTGAGTATAATTCAGTGCGGGGTAGAAAGAAATAATTCTGAAAAACTGAGATTGGGATGTTAATATAAATTGGTATAAAAAATACAGTTTGAATTGAGAGCCTTCGAATCCTAGGAAGTCGTTTAAAAATGGATTTTACTAACTGTTTTTTTAATGCAATAGAGTTCATTAACAATTGAAATTCAGTTGATGTGCGGGGTCAATAGCCTCGTGCAACCCAGGGCAGCGTCCGCCTACCTCCACATTAGGTAAAAGATTCACGAATTACGAAGCGAAGCAAATTGTCCCTTCGAAATAAGGACTTGACACTCTACAAAACTTGCATACGCCCCGTCAGGACCTATACAAGTGTAGTGTTGACTTGAAAGCCCTTCAAGTTATTTAATACCGTTTTTGCAGGAAAGCCGTCCGAGCACCGTGGTTCCTAAGGAATGTGGATCTTCATGATGACCTGGAGCTTGACTCAGTCAGTAAGTATCTACAGTCGGCATCATTGCGCTACCTTAAGAAGGCGGCACGACATAAAAACCCCCTTGTCATGGCCGCTGGGAATTACATACCAAATCCTGTAGACCTAATGGTAAATAGTCGACGTCGGCCAAAACACGTTATTACGGAACCTCCCGATCCATTATCGGTGCCTTTAGGTACCGGTCACCGTCTTAAGCAAATTAACCCACAGACGTTCGCCACGTTTGCCACGTACCATCCGGCTATGGAATGAGCTCCCCTCCACGGTGTTTCCCGAGCTCTATGACATGTCCTTCTTCAAACGAGGCTTGTGGAGAGTATTTAACGGTAGGCAGCGGCTTGGCTCTGCCCCTCGCGTTGCTGAAGTCCGTGGGTGACGGTAACCACTCACCATCAGGTGGGCCGTATGCTCGTCTACCTACAAGGGCAATAAAAAAAAATACACAGCCCACTGAGCTACTCGCCGGATTTTCGTTCATGATTCAAGATTTTTTACTACGGTTGAGATTATTTTTATTGTCCTTGTAGGCAAACGAGCACACGGTCCACGTGATGGTGAGTGCTTACCGTCGCCCACAGACTTCAGCAATATCAGAGACAGAGTCAAGCCGCTGCCTACTATTAAGTACTCTCCATAGGGGCGTTTGAAGAAGGACATGTCGTAGCGCTCGGGAAACGCCGTAGAAGGGAGCTCACTCCAAAGCCGGATGGTACGTGGCAAAAAAGATATCTGGAAACGCACTGTGAATGAACGCAGTGGTTCTAGATAGTATAGATGAACTTATACTCCGGTGACGTTCCGTGCGATTTTGAAAATAATTCAGTTTCAATACTCGCATCATAAATTCGNGCGTTTGAAGAAGGACATGTCGTAGCGCTCGGGAAACGCCGTAGAAGGGAGCTCACTCCAAAGCCGGATGGTACGTGGCAAAAAAGATATCTGGAAACGCACTGTGAATGAACGCAGTGGTTCTAGATAGTATAGATGAACTTATACTCCGGTGACGTTCCGTGCGATTTTGAAAATAATTCAGTTTCAATACTCGCATCATAAATTCGAATATAATTGTTAACACCGGTTTTACTGGTGGTAAGACCTCTTGTGAGTCCGCGCGGGTAGGTACCACCGCCCTGCCTATTTCTGCCGTGAAGCAGTAATGCGTTTCGGTTTGAAGGGTGGGGCAGCCGTTGTAACTATACTGAGATCTTAGAACTTATATCTCAAGGTGGGTGGCGCATTTACGTTGTAGATGTCCATGGGCCCCAGTAACCACTTAAAACCAGGTGGGCTGTGAGCTCGTCCACCCATCTAAGCAATAAAAATAAATAAAAACACTAAATAAATCTTACTCCAAAAGCTACGAATAAATAATAAGTCTATTTATTCGTAGTCCAAAAGTAAGTTATTTAGACAAATAATTTTGATTTCGACTTTTTAAACTGCGAACTAGTTACCTACAGCTCGACACGCAACTGACATTTACTCGACATTTGACATTACTGTCGTCATCACTCTAATTATTGCTCGTGGGTGTGGGCTGTCAATAAACGCATAACTATTTTAACTCGATTCGAGTATTAATCACGATTACCGATCGACTTCTAATCGAATGCAAATAGAGAACACTATACTGTAATACAAAAACAATTTATACATCAAAAATAACAACGATACAAATTCGTATTCGACAAACGGTATTAATGAAGAAGGGTGCTGACAAATTCAACTAGACTTAGTGAATTGTCTTCAAGACGAATTTTTTTTTAGAGTACATATTTGGAATCTCACTGTTAGCATAGAAGCTTGACTGTACCCGTGCATAGTTGACGTTATTAAGCGATGATGACCACTAACCATCAAAAAGACCATAATATACTCATCTGCTTATAGCAGAAATAAAAATATAAAGGCGTTTTTTGTCAAAAACGGTTTTTTTAAGTAATATACATATATTAGTTTTAACACTATGTCTATTGCAGTATTTTAATTATTTAAGTGAATACTGTGCAATAAACAAATAAATGGCTTGAAGAAACCAATTTACATATAGGGAAATTTTTATTTCGTAAAAATACTTTATTCTTTAGTCATTCGAGAACAAAAAGTAATGGTCATTGTATATAGCGGTGATGAATAAGCCCGTCGACGGACCGGTCCAGAGATTAACGCATTAACCGAATGTCGTTATATTTTGCCCTAATTAATATGCTCTTTCTTTGTTTTTATATTTGACATTTAATAGAGTCGGAAATCGAGTCGACTTCCTTGTTTCTAATCGGTGATACGTCGATATGTTACCAGTGATTTATTATGTGGTTTTGATATGATATTAAATACTTGGTATCGGTTGGAAGCTAAATATTATGTATTATTTAGAAAGTAAGTACATTATACACAATAGTTGTTCGATTTTTATTGTTTTAGAGTATTGAAACTATAATTTATTTTTTTATTTACTTAAATTATTTCTTTAACTTTTTTTATTCCGCAACTTTAAAAATACGATGATATATATATATATATATCCCTGTGATATCGTAACCAGATATTAATATACTTGCTTATGTACGTTTGTATATATGGAAAATATAGATCCAGACAAAGAACAAACAGACATATTCACGGCTGTCTGGAAGAGATCGCTTTTAGCGATAGGACCGCCTATGGTACAAATGTATCTGCTTTTTGACTTTTTTTTAATGTAAATTGTGTTTTGGTGTGCAATTAAGTGTATTCTCTATCTTTCTCTCTCTCTCTATATTCATCTCAAGAATTTTTGCCCTATTTATGCCCTAAAATTAAAAACATTACGATTCCGATAGTGTGGGATCTCGAGCGAGCAAAGAATATTTTGAACATTTCCTCATTACTTTGCACGTAAATGAACATTGAGATGAAGATCCATAATAAGGGCCCACCAGACCCATTATCATGGTAAACGCCTTCCAGCTTCCGCCCAACAAGGAACAGGCGTTTTCGCAATACATTTTACTGTGAAACATATTATATTTCAGAGTCAGTCAGAAATTGATATCCAAGATGAACAATTTTGATAATACTGGACACATAGAATTTTAATACCGTGGTCACTCTCCGATTTCGGTTAAGTTATTACCGTTATCAATGAACACACATGAAAATGCCTATTAAAGCCCGCATTTAGCTATTAGAATCCTACCTATTTTTTCGTCATGGCATTGTATTTATTATTCAAAACAATTGAGGACATCGTGTCTCAATGTGGGTCGGTATTCGCCTATTTAGCAGCAGCAGAAAAAAGTGTATATAGGCTAAAAAGAAAAATATGCCTGATTCTATTTAAAAAAAACCTGCATTGTATGCGTTGAAATATACGAAAACAACCAAAATTGAATAATATCGTTTGGTAAACAAAGCATTTTATTTACCGCTAAGATTACACATTAAAATTGACCGACTGATTAGCCCGGCTTATCTTAAGTTGGCACTAGAATTCATTCTCAATATACAACTTCAGTTGGCGCAAAAATTCATTGGGTTATTTCATAAATTAACGTGCACAAACGCAGAGGTAAAAGTAAAAAGTCAAAGAGGTAATTGTATCGAGAGGCACATATTTAAACTATCCGGTGAACGAGAACCCTCCCCGCCAGTTTTTAAGTAATTACCGGAAACCATAGACAACGTTAACAGCACGACCTACCTTAAGATACGACGTCTACGTCTCAACTGGGTACGGCTGTTCCATCCCTGCCAATGGGAACGCATGACTACTTCGCGGCAAAAATAGGCCAAGTACCTCCGCGGGAACCTCCCTACCCTAGTTCTGACTCCGCGCGGAGATCGGACGTCAGTTGAGAGAGTGCAAAGAGAGTAGTTTCGTGGGTTGAGGTAATAGGTGGGTACCTGGACAGATAAGGTCAGGACGCTCGGGTATACGAGCTTACTTACAATACGCCTTAATATCATAAAGCTTGCGTTTCATAAAAGCTATATCTCCAGCACCACTATACTTCTTTTCTTGTATTTTTAAAAGTAATTCTGAATTCGATACATGCGCAAACTCGTAAAGTTACATGTTAATAATTATAAAGTAATTGCTTATATTAATAGTGACGTAAAGTATAGCGTAAGCCGCCTCTATTAAAATATACTCTTAGAAAACACAAGAAAGCATTTAGAGTTTTCATTAATCTTTGACTTTTATGGTTTTCTATTTTACAATTAAAATTTTATCGCGCTAGTGCAAAGAAATAATGAGGTGCATTTTTTTTTATATAATATAAAAAAATATTTACCGATTTTTATACGCTAGATCGAGATATGGTTTTTGTGAATTAATTAGAAATACAACATATGTGTTTCGTTTATGTATTGCAATAAATGTTTTTTCATCGAAATTTTTTATTATTTATTTAATTATTTAATAATAATTTATGAAAACAGTTCATCATCATTGCGTTCGTTCCTTATAGTGAATATTTAAATTTGAATTTTGTATAAATGTTTCCCTTGACTCCCCTTATTTATCAGTCTGAAGTCTGAACTGTCACTGGTACTAACTACTGCTAAACAGAAACCAGATCTAAACGCTACACAAGCCACTCCAGTTGTTCCTTTAATCGCAACTGGGCATACCTAAAATTGGCCCTAAAATTACGACTATCGAAATCTGTGGTACGCCTTACAGTAGACCGGAGTATACGAAACTAACAAACAGATCAGTGTGCTTAGTGCGAGTTTTTTAACGTTCTCGATAGCGTAAAAGTTAACTCAAATTTGTATAGAGTTGGAACGTTTGCCTACGTTTGCCGCTAGGGGCGCTGTTCCAACTGCATACAAATTTGAGTTAACTTTTACGCTATCGAGAACGTTAAAAAACTCGCACTAAGCACACAGGCACCGGTAACCGGTTTACTGTTAACTTTTGGTTTTAAGTTTGGCAGATTCTCGTTGCCTATGAACTCTGAATATATCCTTGACCAAACATTGTGGGCCATGAGGTTCGTTCGGCTTATCTATATATTAATACGTGAAGCAAAAACTTTGTATCCCTTTTTACGAAAATTGCACGGACGGAGGAGTGTGAAATTTTCCACACTTATAGAGAATATAGAGAAGAAGTGCACAATGCTAATTTTTTTTTTTAAATAATGCATAAAAGATACATTAAATCAATAAAGAAAACATTACACACACTACATACCATGTATTTGACACACACGCATGCATACTATTTATTGTCAAACTTTTGTTCTTGACGTCTGTTGTCAAATTGAGAATACATTAAATATTGTTTGTCTTTGTTAATATTTTTTATAGTGTAGTCTTGGCGAAATTTGTGATTATAGAAGTATAAAATACAATCACAATAGTGTACAAACTTACAATTCCAATTAATTATAGTCGAATTTCGAATACTGCGGGACCTCTAGTACTGTATTAATAGACTTAAGACAAACATTAAAATCTAATCTTTGTTTGAATCACAATGATTGAAATATTTAAAGGTATTGTTAAATCACAACGATTGAAGCAAGGAAAGGTATTGAAATATCTATTTATAAAAATGCGGTATAATACTCGCTCATTCGAACGAAAATAAATAGAAATGAGTAATCAAAAACCAAACACCTTTAGTATTTCCTCAAAATTTGAAGTAACAATGACGTTAAAATACAAGATCCAATACAAAACTTGTTTTGAATCGTGTGAAATTTTATTACGTAAAGAACTGTTGTACTGCCTGCTATATTTACGTCGCCAACAATTTTAATACTTACTGCATAATGGTGCAAATTTCTCTTATCCGGAGCAAAACTCAGTGAAAGGTCCCCAGATCGTATCATTCTGGCTTTCGTCCAGACTCGGACATAAACGTTATTATGAATTTACGAGACACGAGGAAATAACACAGTAAATGTGAATTTATTGTATGAAATTACGAGATTTTAGTGGGCTCCGTGATTTGTGAACTCTGTGATTCGAATGAATATATTTATGGCAACACCTCCCGTTTCTATTCGATAACAACGACTTGCTTAATAGATTCGAATAGATGATCCCTTTGCTTTTGTAATGTGTAATGATCACATTGACATTAATATGTGGATATAATTAGAGTGATAACAAAAATAGCGAAGTTTTCTGAACTTTATTTATTTATTTTGTTATTGCTCCTTTGGGCAATAACAAAATAGTCCCGCAGTCAACGTGTTAATTAGATGGTTTATTTATACGTCTAAATAAACATTTATTAAAAACTAATTCCGTAATTTTTTATTTTTTTTATTTCAATTTATTTTATATTTAACACCAACACAAATTGATCAAACAATGAATTAATAATTAAAATTAAATCGACGGCATATCGCATGCCAGTACCAAACAGAATGCAATTGGGGTGTAAGCATTGTACAACCAATCTTTGGATCCAACATTACAAAACCTTATCGTCTTCATAACTCTCAAGAACTAGTTTCATATCATCAGACGTTACAGAAACAAATGACGTGTAATGTTATACTAAACAATGGTCCGTAGGCGAACTGGTAGAAGCTGAACTATATGCTAATATCTAAACGAGTCTCGTTAAAGTAAAAATGTTCGCTCCTACTTTATGTGGGACGGTTATAACAGAATGTACAAATCAAGGAGGTTTTTTTTGTTTGTTGGACCAACGTTAGATAATATAAAACCTTATTTCGTCACTGTCAAACCAAAATCTGCTATGTGCAAAAACTCTATTTTGAATTAACGAGTAAAAACATTTTCAAGGTGAATTTTTAAGAACTATATGAAATATAGTAGATAGGGCTGTAAAGTATACGAAAAGGTCAAAAAGTTCACATAGCAGATTTTGGTTTGACAACGACGATTTGCAAATATTTTAATATTTATGCATTTTTTTACTGTTTTATTTGAATATACTGTTAATAATTGTAAAAATAGAAAGTTTTGCATTAAAATCAGTATGTTACACAGTTGTAATGTCCAAATAAGATAGATATCGCCGATAAAACATAAAAAACATACCACACATAGTACATTGTCAATGCATTCTGGAGATATATTAGAAGGGCATCATATGGTTCAATCGGTGATTCCATCTTAAACCGATACGACTCGATCACATGATCGAAGAACGACCTCATTTATTATTTACCTGACGCTACTCGTACCCCCGCATTGTAATCCCACGAGCCGAAAATAAATTAATATTTAATTGCTCCGATAGTATCTCGCGCTCCGTAAGACCATCAAAATGTCATCCTGGCATAAAAATGTCAAAGCCAAGTGACATTTCGGATTCTAATCCGGTCCGGAAAGCGATCGGCTTTGGACCTTGCTATGATGTGTTACTGGCACAGTCTTCGGGGCCATAGATTGATGATAAGTCTAACCATTGTTGCAGCCTCGACAGTGTGGGTGAGTTGGTGGCTTTAATTTATCGTGGCGATGCGTCCAGCCTAACGTATACCCGTGAAGCGCTACGGGAAAGTGTGTTGAAATTCAAGCGATGAATACTGGTTCCGGACAATTGATTTAGCTAATACGGCCGCGTTTAAATTTGGACGATATGAAAACGATTTGTTGCACATTTGGTTTTTGTTTTATGAATTTCTTGTGACGATTTTTTAATGCATAGTCGGGAGAAAAATAGCACGGACCACTTGATATCGTCACGTGAATTCGCAGGAGAAATAGATAAGGTTGTGATACCTGCAATGGCGGACTCAAACGACGCAACACTCAACCTAAAAGCTCAACCTAAAAGATTTTGTTAACACTGGCCCCAGCAGAAACTGCTTCGCAGAATCTATCTTTGGATCGGTATCGCGGCTTACTGAGAAAATCAGGCCAGAAACTCAGTGTGTTTTGTCTATGGAGACAACTACTGGACAACAACTTTTAATAACCATAGATTTGTAACGAAAGAAAGAAACATACACAGCGCATAAAAAAAATGCCATGATCTTATTACCCTCTACTTAGTTACTAGATCTCTCTTATGAAAGTTACACGTTTGAAATCTTTATATTTATATTTTCCTGTAACTATATCAATTTGATGATCCATAAATAAAATAAGGTATCAGTGATATCAGCAAGCCAGCCGTCACCTCGCGTGGACTTAATTATTAAATCCAATTGTAATTGCGATCGTTTTTGATTTTATAAATAATTACGAACATATTTTAATTAATAACACGTAGATATAAAACTTTTACTTCAAAAAGCAACCGTCGTGACATTAAATTCCTTGCCATATTTAAAAAAATCCATACGCACATGATTCTACACTGAATTATTCCTCATATATTCCCCCAGAAAATTATTTATGTACCTACTGCAAAATATCAATAATAATATAATTTACGATAGGCAGCGGCTTGGCTCCGCTCCTGGCATTGTCAAAGTCAATGGGCGACGGTAACCACTTACCACCAAGTGGGCCGTATGCTCGTCTGCCTACAAGGGCAATTTTTTTTTTTATCAGGATTAACACAGGAAATTTTTATTTTTAACATCCTCCATGTGACCATTTTAACAATGACGTAACTGTCATTAAAGTCTCGCTTTGAAGTGTCAAAATGAAAGCGATCACGCTAACTAACACGTATGACAATTAGCCCCCAGTGCTGATTTGAATAGGACACGAGTATCGATAGATCATAAATCAGAGTTGAACAACCTCGGTTGTCACATCGCCTGCGCTCCATCATCGTTTGAGCATTGTTGCGCAGAGTAAATATGTTATAGGTGTGTAACCTTTGGGTCCTGCGCCGTGTGGGCGGATGACAGCCCTGGGCGTGACCTGGTCACAGATTACACGACGCAGATAAGACTCCCACGACAACAAGAGTTACTTGATGACGTCTTCTTTTTTTTTGTAGTAAAAATACGTTATATTTAATGCCATATTTATGTGTACTAGATGATGACCGAGATTTGCTCGATTTTTTTTATAACGCCATTTGTTGTGTCTTTAAAGCGGCTAGTTGCCCTCCATTAAGAAAAATAGTATTATTATTCGCCAATAGATGTCGGGAAGGGTTGATTATTGAAAACACGAATAAAACAACATTTTCTGAAAATAAATCGTAGCTAGATCGATTTATCGCCCCCGAAATCCGCTGTATACTAAATTTTATGAAAATCGTTGGAACCGTTTCCGAGATTCAGATTATATATATACAAGAATTGCTCGTTTAAAGATATAAGATGTATATATGGTATGGTGTATTATTTAAAGTCATAATAAAAAAATATTTTTTTTTATCCATAGTTATTTGGCTTAAAGGGAATTTATGGAATTTATTACACTGCACTGAGTGAAGTAATAAAAATATTGTATTCAATGTTGAGTTCGTTGACAATGAAAAACTTGCATTATACATAATTATTATACACACATAATTATTTTTTACTAAAACTCAGGGTCAAGTCACTACAAAAATAATATAATGTGATATTAATTACTATTTGAATTCAAAGATTCGAATATGCTTTCGAAGATTCGATTAATTGTGTAATTAAATAACAAATGGGTATTTCTAAATTTTAGATGAGTGCTTAAATTGCAGTATTACGATGCTCGCGACCCTGACCTAATCACAGACTAATAGATATAGATTAGAACTTGCTGGTTCTGCTCTCGTTTTGCATAAGACTTTTAATTCGTCTACGGTTTCACAAATGGTATTTTCATGTTAAATGATTTTTTTACGATTCTTACCTAATTATGTGTACATAAATGTAAATCTAAAAACCGATAAATTTACTAATATTTAAAAAAACTACTGTATGTACTGTGCCTTTGTTTTGTAACATAACAAGTATACGTAACGTACGTACCATCCGGCTATGGAATGAGCTCCCCTCCACGGTGTTTCCCGAGCGCTATGACATGTCCTTCTTCAAACGAGGCTTGTGGAGAGTATTAAACGGTAGGCAGCGGCTTGGCTCTGCCCCTGGCATTGCTGACGTCTATGAGCGACGGTAACCACTCACCATCAGGTGGGCCGTATGCTCGTCTGCCTATACGGCAAAAAAAAAAGTTAGTCTAACACTTTCGTTTACCATTACAGTTTTTTGAGTCGTTGCAACAAATATTTTGAATTATGCTTGCCTTATGCCCTTTTGATATCTCACTTGAATTATTTCTCTTTTGCAATATACTTCTCGATGGTAAAAAAATATTCAAGGCTATAAAAATAAAATGCATGTTACCCTTTTTTGTAAATACATACACGAGATGTAAATTCAACAATGTATGGTAATGTACCTATTTACGAGCAGTTACCTATCATAATAGTAGGTACTTACTAAAGATGAGTGACATTGAATTCTAAAATTATAATATTTAACCACATATACTCACTGAATTGTAATTAAAAGGTTTCTGTCAGTGGAAGCAATTGTAATAATTGCTAACTAGCTGATGAATTACGTCTACAAAGTTTCTAGCCGAAATAGACAAATTCAATTGGGCAGTGGATTGGTTGTAGCATCTATAACCACTTGCCATTGGGCGAGCCGTATGTATACTCAGCTTCCTATAAAGATAAAATAAGTAGAGAGCCCGAAGTCTGCGAAGCACGGCTCTTGCTAGGGTTGGTGTTAGCAACAACATCAGGTTTGAGCTCCGCGAACTCACCTACTGATTCGGCGAATCTAAAACAACCCCCCTAGGTTACTAGAATAGGTAGGAAAAAAAAACCCGAAGCTTGCGTGCGATGAGCATATACACACGCTCAGCTTTAGGAAACCACAAAGTTCCTCGAGATCTGGCCATGTATAATATTGCAATTAGCTGCTTAATTATATTCATAGTTATTCTTTTTCTTCGTCGCTTCTTCATTACTGAGGGTCGTAACCACCTTGGTTTTTGCACCAGCTTCCTCCAATGTTGTCTGCATTCGGCCTGCTTAATGACGCCCGGGACGCTGGTGCTTGCGGCCTCCTTAACAATGTCCGTCCACCTGGTTGGCAATCTTCCTCGACTTCTCTTTCCTTCCACGTGACCTACAACTATTAGTTTTTCCAACTTGTCAGGATTTCATCGGGCCACGTGTCAAAGTTATTAAAATGACCAAATTAAAATTCAGTACTATCATACTTTTAACACATGAATAATAAATCGATATTCAATTGTGAATACTCTATGACGCTTAGAACCAGTAAGTCGCGTGGGCAGAATAATGAAGACATTTGTCGCGCCGTGTGTTATCCCTTATGTATCCTAGCCGTAAGCTGTTCGTTCGTTTAAAGCTTTCGACCTACGATAATACGGTGCTCGGAGCTTTATCGTGCTTTTTTTACCGATCAAATCAGATTCAAGTGGTTATTATGAGTTTTAAATAGAGTCGGGCATAAGTAGAACTGTCTTTGTGATAATCTATTTAAAAATATAGTAAGAGTTTGTTCGGGGTTTAGTGTTTTTGGTCATTGGCGGTGAAAGACACCTGCCGAACATTGAGTTTGGAATGTTTGTAAGATGGGTAGCCTCAGTTCCAAATTTTTGCGGTTAAATCGATTAGTATTAAAGCACTCGTACTAACAATGCCTACTGTAAAATTCACGAAGCTTTCAAATTTAAAAAGAGAAAAAAAAAGAAAATCGCTAAAAGCTTTGAATATATAAATATTTTCGATTTCAAATTTATGATCTACTAGCTGACCCGGTAGACTTCGTACTACCTCAATCGATAAATAAAATACCTAAACATTATTTGATTCCGAGAATTTTCATATTTATCTACCTTTTAAACCTTCCCTGGACTTCCACAAATAATTCAAGACCAAAATTCCGCCGTTCTCGAGTTTTAGCGAGCCTAACGAACAGTAATTCATTTATATATATATGTGTGTGTAGATTATACTAAATGTATATTCCATATTTTCGTAATGTTAATATGTTGATCCAATCTAGTTCTAATAATAAAAAAAAAAAAAACAAATTAAACAAATACCAAAAGGGTTTATTTGTAAGCATTTCAATTGTTTAATCATCTCGTTACATCACAGTTGTTTGTTGTTTTTGGGCAATTTGTTTTGGTATTCGGGCACAGTTGCGGTCACAAAACAATTATGTCAACACGTAACGACGTCAAACGTCAAACATTGAGATTTATTTACATTCCGAATTCCGGTCCTGCTTTTATTCTATGCGTCGCGGCGTCGTGATTCTAGAGGCCGATAATGAAAATCGATAATTTAAATGTCGCCTCGAGATATCCTCGAAGTCAGCATCTTTAGTTGTAACTCTGAATTTTCATCAAAGCATTCCTCGTAGCTAGATATCAACTACCAGTCTTTCACCTCGCATCGTGTTCCTCAGTGGGTCGTGACCTTTACGGAGCATTTTTTTTGAACTATGCTCCTACATTCATGCCTGTCCTCTGCGCAGTATATCGACACTGATGTTAGAGTTCAATGTCCTTTTAATTTGATAGGACCAGAGCATGGGACTACGCTCCCTCAGCCTCTTTTCTTCCACTTTGCCGGTAATGACCAGCATTTCGAAATAGTCAACCTTCTTTCTCGCAACGTAACCGAAAAACTCAAAAATCATACGTACTACTACTACTGATAAAGGCAAAAGTGTTGAATACACTTTCATCCCTTAAAATTGTACATCTCAGATTTTACACTTTATATTGGACTTTGAGTAAAGAAAAATGATGAGTAAACTCCAAATTGAGGTATTAGTACCTTAAGAATACTGATCTCCTTGAGTTTGGTTGATTGTACATATTTGATGGAGTTTTCAGGTGACGTCTTCGAATACGAGTGTTTTAATTTTTATATCCAATAAATACCATGATACTCATAAAACGCGCAACCTTCACCTAAAAACCAATAAACATTAATTAATAAAGAAAAAATATCATCTAAAACACAAACATACAACCGTTTTCCCACGCTTTTAACTTATTATAACATCATAATTGATTCACTAGTTAATTCATTAACATTCATTAACGAAATTTTTGTCACATGTTTACATTCGATATTAGAAATCTGGTATAATTAACGTTTGTGACAGAGGTTTTTATTGGCGGATGAATTAACGGTCCGTCTGGTCATCGGCAGTAACCATCGCGGCATCGCCCATTAAATANGTTTTCCCACGCTTTTAACTTATTATAACATCATAATTGATTCACTAGTTAATTCATTAACATTCATTAACGAAATTTTTGTCACATGTTTACATTCGATATTAGAAATCTGGTATAATTAACGTTTGTGACAGAGGTTTTTATTGGCGGATGAATTAACGGTCCGTCTGGTCATCGGCAGTAACCATCGCGGCATCGCCCATTAAATATTTAAACGTAATGAAGAAATATCATCGTAAAATTAAGATCTGCAGAATTATAAGGCATTAACTTCCTGGCGGCCACCTTTGTATTTAGCCTTTAGCGATGGAACACCGGTCAGTTGTTCGAACGCTACCAAAGCCCATAGAGTTTTGTCGATGTAAGTTCTCTCTCGATCTACTCCCGGGAGTGCCGTTACAGGTAGCCCAGCTGAACATCGCATTGGATTACAGTCGTTTCAAATCCTTAAGATTCAACAAAAAACCGCTTTAAGCCGTTACAAAAATAGTTAGTTATAGCCGTTACAAACTTAACTTAAAGGGGGAAGAGGTCGAGCGTAGAAGACATGCTTGGAGTGTGTGGACGATATGAGAGAAATAGGGCTTAAAGAATAGAATAGAAAAATTCACTGTGCCGACCCGACCTAGTAGGATAAGGTGGAGACAAAGAAGAAGAGTCTATTTGTTAACCGAAGTCCCGTCAGGACTTCTGTTGGAGGACGGTATGTGATTAACTCTGTTCATGAGCACAGCGATATCAGGAGTAAATTAAAATCACTGCCTTCACTAAGCTTGCTTAAAACCTTTCGAGAAGAATTCGGGGAACACCGTGAACAGGAGGTCATTTCAAACTGGATGATAAGTGACAAAATAATGTTTCAAACTTAGGTTGAACTCTGTACGTGTGGTGCGATGGTAAAATTCAATAACTATGTTATTTGAACACAATGCCTCAATAGACCTAGTTGACCCAGGACTCTGGTTTCCTTTCCTTTATTGTAACGCTCTTGTCAGAGCAGTCGCGGTCGTCATTCAGTATTATTCTTCTTCTTCCTAGTCGTACACTCTTGACAGAGTGGTCGTGGTCATGCACTAGTCGGATCCTGCGATACCGGTGCTCTCGCGATGCGACATCATGTGGCACGATGTGTATTCAGTATTATTGCTGTGGGCAGTATGTTATGCGCCTCACGGTTTGTGGTGAGCCTGGTACACTCATGCAAACAACCGCCAACTGCCGACTTGACTTGGCCGGTCCATAGCATGAGAAATCTTCCACGCGATCTAGTGCCTTCTACTTATCAGCGGTCAAATTAAATGGTTTAATCAATACAATAAATTATGTCATAAGTAAAGCTATTTAAAACATACATCCTAAAATATTGCTCAGAACGTATACGCGTCCTTGACCCAAGCATGATTTGCTGCTTTCGGTTACAACGCAATGTGTACCAGGGTCAAGGTCAGAAGGTCAAGATCCAGAGAATGGTCGCGGCTTCGTTCGTAGGGTAAATGGTCACCCGGAATAATTTTGCATTGACCATATTGCTGCAGAAGATGTATTGCGTAAAAGCAATTCTACACTTTCAATCGACAAGCACACGTCGCTGTAGTAACTAAAGGCATAGTGACACTTACCCACGCATTAAAAAATATTATATCCTTTTTGTTTTACGAATTCATAGTTCCCTAAACCTTTTCCTGAAACCGCTTAAATTTCAACAAAGGCCTCCTTTAAAGATTTCCACGCTGCTCTATCCTTTTTGAACGCTGGATCAAAATGACCCATCTAGCGCTTCGTTTATTTGCCTCCATTCGACAGTTAATTTATATCTAATATCGTCTAATTTATATATTAATACGTGAAGCAAAAACTTTGTACCCCTTTTTCAAAAATTTCGCGGACTGAGGAATATGAAATTTCCTACGCTTATAAAGAATATAGTTAGAGAAGGAGTGCAGAATGTTAATATTTTTTTTTATTATGCATAAAAAATACATTAAATCAATAAAAAAAACATTACACACACTGCCATGTATTTCACACACTACTATTTGTTTATTGTTAAACTTTTCTTATTGCTTATAGTCTGTGGTCAAATTGAGAATAGGTCAAATATTGTTTGTCTTTATTAATATTTGTCTAAAGTGTAGTCTTGGCGAAATATGTGATTATAGAAGTATTATTGTCTTTGACAATAGAATCACAATAGTGTACAAACCCATAATTTCAATCATATACCTTTAAACGAGCAATTCTTGTATACATATATATATATAATCTGAATCTCGGAAACGGCTCCAACGATTTTCATAAAATTTAGTATACAGGGGATTTCGGGGGCGATAAATCGATCTAGCTACGATTTATTTTCAGAAAATGTTGTTTTATTGGTGTTTTCAATAATCAACTTTATCGATAATCAACTTTATGACTCTTCCCGACATCTATTGCCGAATAATAATACTATTTTTCTTAATTGAGGGCAACTAACTGCTTTAAAGACACAACAAGATGGCGTTATCAAAAAAAAACCGAGCAAAGCTCGGCCATCATCTAGTTAATTATTAGAGTCGAATTTCGACTACCGGGGGACCACTAGTATTTTTAAATGCGCAAATCTATTAATTACAAGCGGCCCGCTCCGTCTCCGTTCGGGTCTTTAACAAAAATTTCAACACTATTTGACGGTGTCTTCTTTTTTTTTTAAATAAAAGGACACTTCTTACGGCATAACTATAATAGTTAGACATATGCTCACACTTTTTTTTATAATAATGTGTTCTATAAAGTCGTAATACGTTATTTTATTCTATCGTCAATAGTTTTCGCAGGGCACGCGATATAAAGAATATTTTAGGTAATTTTTCTCATGCGAGGGTTGGACGTTGGTTGTTGAGCGACAGGAGGTTTTAGTCGGTTCGACTCCGACATGCCCCACCCTCCATCCCCAGTGCAGGGTGGGAGTCCGGCGATTTCCTCCTGACAAAAAAAAAAGATTAGAACCTTTTTAGAGTTTTAGTAAAGAACCTAATTTTTAAAAAAAAAAATTATAGCCTATGTCAGGAATAGTGTAGCTACACTATTCCCAAGTGACATAGGCTTGTAGACATAGGTTGTTTGGAAGCTTCCAAACAGTGAAAGAATTTTTGAAATCGGTTCAGTAGTTTCGGAGCCTATTCAATACAAACAAATAAACAAATCTTTCCTTTTTATAATCTTAGTATAGAAGTATAGACAAGTCACAAGTTTGCAATTCATTAGTGCGCGCATAAAAACTGGTGGAGTTTCTCATTCCTTCAAAAATATATTTAAGCCGCGACATTTAATTCAATTTTTAAAGTTTCAACATTTGAAGCTTTAATTGCTTTTTAATGTGTTACTGATATATATGTGATCGTTTGAAGATAAGATTTATTACACAACATTCGCTCTAAGAATAATAATCTCGAAAAATGAAGAACCAAAAAAAAAGCTTGGATTACACACGATTACGTATAAAAGTATTTAAAGAGCATTTTATTTGTTACTAGCTGACCCGGCAGACTTTGTAGTGCCTCAATCGATAAGTAAAATACCTAAACTTTTGTATAAAATAAACTTAAAACAAACAAAAAGAATCCTCCCAACGGGGCACACATCAAAAGAAAAAAAATTGTTATTTTTTTTTAATTCCGAGCATTTTCCCTCATTTATCTACCTTTTTAAACCTTCTCTGGACTTCCACAAATAAATCAAGACCAAAATTAGCCAAATCGGTCGAGCCGTTCTCGAGTTTTAGCGAGACTAACGAACAGCATTTAATTTTTATATTATATAGATTTTTAGGGATTATTAAACAATTCTCCCAAAATCATTTCTTGCACTTACACTTCTTTTCGTCCTACCTGTCGATTTGACATAAACACACTTCTTATCGGATAGGCAGTGTGGTCTCATATCTTCGAACGCTAACAAAAACTTATTTTTCGACCTTACGCTACACAATTTAGTCATGAAGTAAAAACTGGTTCACCTTTTAGCAAAGTTCGTTTATAATACTTCCTAAATATTTTACTGACAATTTACGCTCTTGTATCGCGATAATTGTCATTAAGCCCGACCGGTTTAGTTGTTGATTTAATTGAAATATGCATATAAATCTAAAAATGAAACGATTTTTTTATTCGATTCATTTCGCTGACATTGTTAATGTCCATGAGAGGTCGTAAGTAACCGATTTCGTGGCTCGTTCGACTGTCGATCGACTGTCTTCATCTGATTACAATTTAGTAGATATAAAGTGTTGACACTAACGATACAGTTTGCATAAAAAAGTAATTGTGATAAAATATCATTTTTAAATCCAAAGAAAATTTGATTACGTCAGTCATGATTTGATTTGATCAGAAATAAATAATTAATAATAATATCAGAAACGGGCTATCCAAGGCGATCCTAAGTCAATCTTTTAACACTCAATCTTACCAGACTGCGACGGGGCAAGGTAAAGCCGCCATCACCCGAAACATGTCTTGTCGGATCCCCCAGATTCACTCTCGGTGCTTTTAGGCCTCTCAAGCACTGGTCACCGTCCTCATCGAACTCGTCGATTACGACGAAGAGTTCGACCATAGACATTGACCATAGACCAAGAGTTCGACCAAGAGTTCGATCATATACAATAACCATAGAATTGACATTGACCCATAGACACAGCCCACTGAGTTTCTCGCCGGATCTTCGCAGTGGGTCGCGATTCCAATGCGGTGGTAGATTCTGCAAATCACTACTCTTGCTAGGGCTAGGTCTTAGCAAATTCTCTCAGGTTGAGCCGGTGAGCTCACCTAGCCTCTTAGGCTACCAGCGAATAGGTAGGAAAAAAGTAATAAGACTTCTTGGAATTGATTTTCAAAGATTCGGTTATAAACAACTAATCTGATAAAAAGCAAGTTAATTATGAGATTGAATGTCTTAGACTACCAGCGAATTAGGAAAAAAAAAACAAAACATGAATATAATTTCCAAATATAAAATAAAAATTTCCTTAAGCGTAAACCCACGTTTATCAAAACACTTAAACTCGTTATCACAGATCTCTTCGAATATCTCTCTTGAATAATAAGACACCGTCTTTTTAAAAAAAGGCTAAAATATGAAGGTCAATGAAAGTAACGTCCACTCAGCCCTTTGATCTCGAAATAAAACAAAACAAAACTCGCCGATAATCTGTAGTGAACTATCACGCATGCCGGTTCAACGACCCGTTGACATTTGACACATGGAATGTCAAGGTGCGAGCATCAGTTCCCCGAATGCTTCTGTATCATGCCGTGGAATGTACAGCCAGTACAGTGAATAATTACTTTCGAAGTATTGATTTTAGTGCGCTCGTCTCGTAGCTATAACAGAGACGTTTTTTTTAAAATAAATGATCTTAAAGTTAACACTGAACACATATTGATATTATCGTCAAATTTTTATCTAATTTCTTTTTAACTTTGGTAAACTTGGTTCTGGCTTATCAATGGACATCAGCCATCGGCCATAGAAATCAGCAAAGTGTTCATTGCCCATTCGCACTACTCAATAAACAACGCTCTGGGATTGTAGATAGATAGCAAAAATATGTTTTTTTTATTGCCGAATCAACGAGCTCATCACGGCCTAGCTGGCGTTGAGTAATTACGAAAAGCCCGTGGACATCATAACGTAAATGCCGCCACCCATTTTTAAGACCTTAGGTCTTTGTCATAATTGTACGGTAATAACACAGAATACAATTATTTTGCAGGTTTTTTTAATTTTCACCATGAATCATTAAAAAAATTGATACTTACTAACGGGATTCAAATATCGGCAAAGTCGCATCACTTGATACCAATACATCGGACGTCATATACTTTAGGCCACGACGACGTATTTTATACATATTATATATCATTGTCATCGTCGTGAACGGTAGGTATAATTACATAAAATATAATTATTATTTTAAATTGTATCAGCGTAGGTGTTTAAATAATTTATTTTAAAGGACACGTTGACCTTTGTGGACGGCTCATATCAAAACAGTCACCGATCGAAGTCGAAATGTTCGAAATCATAAGTTGTTCGTTACGCTTGTTCACGAAGCACTCACGAGTTCTTTAATCGAACCGTTAATCGATTTTGGAATGAGTACCTACATTTTTTTTTTTTAAATCACAATTTCGAAATCAAAATTATTCCAATGCAATTTACTGTGGCAGCTCTGGGCTGCCAACAATGGAAAATTGCGATGGAAGCCGCCTGATACAAAACTGTCGTTATTGGATAAATATTGTCAGTCAAACCTGTTGTAACTTTTTTTTTTATTGTTTAGATGGGTGGACGAGCTCACAGCCCACCTGGTGTTAAGTGGTTACTGGAGCCCATAGACATCTACAACGTAAATGGGCCACCCACCTTGAGATATAAGTTGTAAGGTCTCAGTATAGTTACAACGGCTGCCCCACCCTTCAAACCGAAACGCATTACTGCTTTACGGCAGAAATAGGCAGGGCGGTGGTACCTACCCGTGCGGACTCACAAGAGGTCCTACCACCAGTAAAACTAGTGACTGTTGGTTTAGATATTGATGAGGCCCGGTGGCCAGTAGTGCCTTGAGAAATAAACATGCTTGTATTATGTGTAATTATAAGCCAAGGTATCGTTGTAATATTCGATACAGTATACAATACATTGAAACCTTTCCGTAAACTCACAATTCCCAAACGGTGCGTGAATCCACATTTCCTGACAATCAAAGCGCCATTTTTTCTGTGTTCCATTAATTCTTTACTTTCATTTCTATGTTTATGAACACTTCGTATGACAAACGAATTCATGATAAAAAAACTGCTACCGGAGTCGCTTTTTATTACAACATGCAACATTTGAGGCATGGGGTCATACTTTCAATTGTACTCGTGTTTTAAATGTAAATTACTCAGTATATTCAGACCTTTAAGTTTTGAACGCGAATAATATTGAAAATGTAGAGAAACAGGGATGACTTCATAAGTTTTTATTTTATTTTATCATGCACATTTTATGATTAAAACAATTTAGTTTACTAACTACTAATATAAAGCCATAAACATTTCAAAGTGCCATTAGGGGTCTACATGAATAAAGAAAAAATGATATCGATAGATCTCTAACTCGATCAGTCAATTTACGCCAATAAAAAAAAACCGACAACCCTATTTTACAACCGCTAACACTGTAATATTTAATTGGGTGCGAAAAAAACACGTATATCTCATTTACAACCACAGAAACAAATCTATTGTGTATTAGTGTAATCTATGGACAAATGTATCGACCATGTAATATGAACTTTTTGGCGGGAACGCGAGGAGTAAAGTTGTGCGATTTGTTCTATTTTATCTATTTAGTGTTTCTTCAGGTTTAAATGTGTAAGAGCGGTGGTTTATTAATTCTTTAACACCTGTGAAAGTGCGCAAATGTGGGAAAATGAAACAAAGCCGCTGAACGTAACTTCTCGGGAACCTCCAAAAAGTCCACTGAAAAAATCTCAGTAAATGACCACTATTTTACTGAGATTATATTTCATCCCATATCATCTCATCTCATTTCATTTAATTTCATCCCAGTTAATTAATGTCTCAAATTAATCATCCACTCCATATTCCCACATCACTCCATATTAACATTTTTCATAAAAATAAGAATATAAAATATTAAAATAAGACACGACCTAAAGGTCTTAGTTACCATGTCATAAAATTCCTTAAAAAACCCAACTAATATCGTTGTTATTGAACATTCAACATAATCATTATAAGAAAACAGCAACATAAATGACTCACGTATTAGTCACTAATGTCAAAGGCAATCAGCAAAACACATCAATTGCCATGTTCTGAGCCTACACTGCACGCGAAAAAGGCGCGGCGGTGGATGTCAAGGCGCGCACGTGGGCCGCGGGCGTGACCTTTGCTCCGATAGGGCGCGTGTGACGTCACACTCAATCGAACCTCTATCTTTGATGACGTCATAAGATTAACTACAACTTAAAAAGAGAATTACAGAATATACTTAGAAATATCTAATTTAGATGCTTCTAATAGAGGATTTATTCTACGTTCAAAATTTTGTGTGATGTTCGATATCCGATAGATGATACTGCAGGATCCTATGGGAAACTCTTGAATTTTCTTACTCAATACCAAGGATTAAAAACTATCAAACTAGTAGCTAGCTTCCAAAGTACTACACCAATTAAAATACTTTTTTTTTCCGCAAAAAAGGTCATTTAAGTGAATAGAAAATAGTTTGCTATATCAATTACGTACTACACTACTCACTATGTACCAGTCATACGAATATGTTAATATTGTTTGTAAAAAAAAAAGAAAAAAAAACTACAACTCAAACAAATCCATATTTCAGCCTACACTCGGATATATTGTTAAGCACGATTATCAAATGACACGTTGTGCATTTACGAATGAACAAAAAAAAAAAAACAATTCCCTACACAAACTCGTTTAGATTCTATGACAAATACAATAAATCAAAGTCGGTACCTAGTATTCTGAATTGCGAAACGAAAGTACAGTCAAACAGAAATCCTTACGAGCCTCAAATCGGACCTAACAAGTTGCGGAGGGCCATAAATAGCGTGACCTACAAAGGTTGAAAGCCATTCAGTCAGATTAGGTGACATTTACACGACTCTAAAGCGAACCTGACCGTGTCCGGACACGGACGCGTGGGCGTGGGTCGCATGCACTTTATTATGTGTAAAATTACGAACGATTCCTATTATTACCGTCGACATCAGCTATTTTCTAGAACGGATAATGCTAATAGGAAATTTATCCCAAAAAACCGGATAGTGTGCGAATATATTTGGGAATTTCATTTTTTTTTATTGCTTTGTTGGATGGACGAGCTCACAGCCCACCTGGTGTTAAGTGGTTACTGGAGCCCATAGACGTATACAACGTAAATGCGCCACCCACCTTGAGATATAAGTTCTAAAGATCTCAGTATAGTTACAACGGCTGCCCCACCCTTCAGACCGAAACGCATTACTGCTTCACGGCAGAAATAGGCAGGGCGGTGGTACCTACCCGCGCAGACTCACAAGAGGTCCTACCACCAGTAATTACGCAAATTATAATTTCGCGGGTTCGATACGCATCGAAAGATTTTATGCACACAAATAGATGATTATCAACAGACCAATTACAATTAAAGTTTAAAAAGGTTTTTTTTTAATCTATACAAATTTCGTATTCATAAAACCTCAACTGCGAAGACAAGTCTGTTCTCGTTCGACAATTTATGAAACAATAAATTTGATTCGCTAAAAAAGGTTAACTTAACAAATTTGATAACACCAAAAATTCTTGTGTAGGTCTTTCTTCTTCTTGGTGACTAATGTATTATTTGTTAGATAAAAAAACAAATTTAGATGTGATTTGCATTCTGACCTGCACGTGTGTGGGCGCAGGTTGTGAATACCCGGTATCCGTTTTTGGGCAGTTAAATTTTAAAAAACAATAAAATTTTCATCGCATCCATTTGTCACCCACGCATTCATGAAATCGCTAGATTCACATTGATGTTACGAACAAATTAACTTATTGATTGGATACAAGTGATGCGTTGACTTGCGAAGGGTGACCGACAAGAAATTGATAAGGAAATCCGAAGGCTTGGACCACTGTGGGCTGGTGATTTATTTCTCTCTCTCTCTATCTCTCTCGCTCTCTCTCTTTCTCTCCCTCCCTTCCTCCCACACTAACTCCCTCCCCCCCTGAGGTACCTAAAAGCACCGTTTTTTTTTTTTTTTTTTTTTTTTATTGCTTAGATGAGTGGACGAGCTCACAGCCCACCTGGCGTTGACGTTGACTGTTTACCATTCGGTATTTAATTTCCGGCGGCCACAACAAGAGGGTTTTCGTGTCGCGCCGCCTTCTCATCGCGGCGCATTAATGTCGACTGTATACACTTACTGATTGAGTCAAGCTCCAGGTCATCATGGAGATCCACATTCCTTAAGAACCACAATGCTCTAACAGCTATCCTGCCAAAACGGGATTGAATTACTTGAAGAGTCTTCATATTAGTGCGAGCCGCGTGGGCAAACACTACACTTGCATAGGTCATGACCGGGCGTATACAATTGAAGGGACAATTTACTTCCCGTAACGCGGTCCGGTGTGAAGGACGGATGAGCAATTAAGCAACACAATTGAGGTTTTAACTTCATGTACCGAGATCGGGCGATGGCATTGGCGTTGTGATGCTTATCGATTTCGGTATCCAATTAACATCAATTGGCCCGCGGGCTCATTCACTTATCTACGCAATAACAAATATTTTTCATACAGTCTTTAAGATTCATTAGATAACAGATAAGAAGTTGGCGTTCATGACTTCTAGGACCTGGGATCCACATATAGAACGTTCTAGAAGTATTTGAGTATCTCAAGTGCATACACACTAGCTTCGGATCGTTGAAACATTATTTCGATTTTTAAATTTTATTACGTCAATGTAACTTCTTTTTGAGACTAGTAGAATTATGATTTGATCGTTTTTGCATGTAACTGTCAAAATATATTGTGACATTTAAAACATAACGACAATACACCAGCAAGCTCGATCGTAAGCTGAGTAAATATTCTCAGAGATGAGGAAGCTTAGATATTGCGAGACAGCATATTTATTTATTTTAACACGAGACATAACGTGTTGTTATTTGGTTCCTTGGTCACACCATGTTTATTCATAAAGCGGGTATCAAAAAAACAATTATATCAATAAAAAGACACTAAATTCTGTAATTTATATACATTAAGTCAATTGGTGACTTTTACCTTACACGTGGCTTTTAGAATCGTTTCTTGTAGGCGTTAATCTTATGGTGACTCATGCTTTGAGAATGAAGTATTCTAATTAAAACGAACACTTAAAAAAAAACTATAAATATATTCTAGTATCTTCGATATAAAAGTCGAGTGCTAAATTCCTTGATTAGGGCTCCAGAATTGCTAACGCTTTTAGAAGAGCACAAACATTTTAATCGTCACCCATACACACGCAATAAATGCATTTTTTTATTATTGCTCATGTGGGTGGACGAGCTCACAGCCCACCTGGTTTTAAGTGGTTACCGGAGCCCATAGACATCTACAACGTAAACACCTCCAACCACCTTGAGATATAAGTTCTAAAGGTATCAGTATAGTTACAACGGCTGCCCCATACTTCAAACCGAAACGCATTACTGCTTCACGGCAGAAATGGGCAAGGTGGTGCTACCTATGCAAACGTAGGCACCAACGTAATGTTCCAACTCCATACAAATTTGAGTTAACTTTTACGCTATCGAGAATGTTAAAAAATCTCGCACTAAGCACACAGATGCTCGGACACTTGGTACCTCCATCTTTTTTGGCTCCGACCCAATAGGCCAAGTAAAAGCAAGAGGGGTCGTCGTACACCCTTACGGAGGCACGGAACGGGCCTCGGGGCAAACCCCACTGCCCGGGTAAGAAGCTCCCTGCCACACAGGGCAGGGGCGATATGGGTGCAGGATGAGATGTAGGGGGGCTGTTCGTTGCGTGTTCGTTCCTAATAGTCCTTATAGGTTAATAGTATAGCATGCTAAAAACGCGATTTGGTGCATCGATTTGGGGTCTCGAACGCGTTAAATCGAAACAACATTAACGGACTTTTACAACTGTACCACATTTCTTAAGATCGTTAAACTATTTACCCTTATCGCACTCAACCCACACCAGTATACACATGTCCTTATTACATTTAAATATACACACAAATATAAACACATTATGCGGCCATCGAAAACACAAAACAAGCGCCGACGGTCTAGGGTTGTGACACAACAAAATAATGAAAATAATGTAATCGGAAAACAGCACTGTTGTGAAAATAACAAAACGAATTTGAAATTTAATCTGATTGGTTTTGATGTTTATATACATATGTGTCGGAGACGGTCGTTAGTTTAGTAGCTAAAAAAAAAACGCAGCACAATTCCCGAAAGATAGCACGATTGCGGTATAATTAGAACTCGGCTAACTTCGTGCTACGACAGAGCCTAGCCGACTGAGGCGCGTAGACGTCATCACACTTACCAACCAGCATTCTTGAAGAGCGGTGCCTCCGTCCTAAGAATTGTCATTCGTTTTCGTTTGCTAAAGTCAAGAGAATATTTCTAAATAATTCTAAGACAACAAACGTGATTGGTGTACTCAATATTTCTCTTAGCTCGATCACCCTATTCGCCCCTACGATGTCTGACGACGTGTTAATAATTGTGGCTTCTCCGACATATGGATATTAATATCAAATTTAATAATAATTAATTTTTATATATTTATTAAGTTAATAACTTAATAAATATATCTTATTAAAAAAAAAATAAGAATGAATACACCGATAATAACAAGAACGTTCCCAATACTCATACAAAGGCAAAAAAAAATAAAAAATTACCAAGCTAAAATAGACTTTATTTTGCCTGAAGTTTCGGCTTCTCTCTCTATTAGTGGTTAAAAAAACGAAGCATGACTTCTTCTTCTTTTTCTCCACCTTATCCCACTAGGTGGGGTCGGCACAGCTAATTTTTCTCTTCCATTCTCTTCTATCAGCCGTCATCTCAACACTCACTCCTCTCTCTCTCATATCGTCATTCACACACTCCATCCATATATCTTCTTTGGTCGACCTCTTCCCCCTCTACCTTGCACTACCATTTCCATACATCTCCTAGTCACATGCATCTTCTCTCTACGCATCACATGTCCATACCACGCTAACCGTCCGCTCCTTAATTTGTTGATTACCGGGGCCACTTTCACACTTCCTCTGAAATACTCATCAGACATCATAAGCATGACTTCTTATCTTTTGGAAATTAATATTTCCAGAAGTTGGTTAACTAAAACGAAAACAGATATCCCGCGCTGCTTGTATGATTTTAATCCAAAAATTAAGCGATTTTTTTTATTACGTTGCATTACGTGCATCATAAAAATACCGTAACAAAACGAAGACATTAAATCTCATAATTAACATGCTTTTTACCAGCTTGGCTGTTTATAACGGAATCTTTGAAAATCAATTCCAAAACGTCCTCTCTCTCTCTCTCTTCGATCGGTTCCTCACTGCTGAGGATCGTGACTCCGTCCGATTTCGTCATCCAACTGTCTCCATCGAACCCGTCCTGCAGCCCGGTGGAGTGCATCGCTAATAGGTATCCCCAGTTCCTCCGCTATTTGGTACGACCATCGTTTGGGACCTCTACCCCTAGGCCTTTTGCCCTCCATTTTACAAAACGTCCTATTACCTTGAAAATTTGCACACTTATCGAGGACAGTATAATAATTTTATAACTTTGAATCTGAAAATTTCAACCTGTTATTAATCCAATAAAAAAGAAGAAATTCATTGTTAGTTCAGTTTCCTAAGCAAGAAGCGTTTTCTTTTAGCTTTTAAACTACATGAACTTAATCAATTTCTATTATTGTATTACTAAAGCGATATAATTTTTAGGTTTAATAGCAATGTGAATGTATCTCCCATTTCTAGATACGAAATCGAAGTCTCACTTGAATTAATAACGGCTGTTCAATTCCTTCAATCTAGAGCGTATGACTGCTTCTCAGCAGAAATAAGTAAGGTTTTTTTCCCTACCTATGCTGAGAGCCTATTTCAGCTTCTTGTTGAGGCTTATGTGAGCTCACGGGACTCAAACCGGAGTGCTGTTAATACCGGCCCTAGCAAGAACAATGCTTCGCAGAATCTAACACCTTATCGGAGACGCGACCCACTGAGAAGATCTGGCGAGAAACTCAGTGGGCTGTGTCTATGGGTTAATTTACTCGTCGAGTCCTTCGTCACAAGCGACGGGCTCGGCGAGGACGGTGACCGGAAAGTAAGACACCGTTTTGACTTACAATACCTACAAGTACTACCACTAGTTTCCTTAAACTTTTCGGATATTTTTTTTAATTGAAATTTTAACATGTCGGCAATCCTTGCTAAAATCCCACACAGCTACCTTTTGACCGCTCGCCCACGCGTCAGTATCACTGATAAGTAAAGTAAACACGGTTTTAAATGATTTAACACATTTGTATGGCGTTTACGTACGTCGCTTTCCTGTGCCTACGCACAAGTTATTTTTATTGCTTACAATTTTGCAGATCTTGATGTTTTTGCTACGATTTTGTGCACGATTGAACTGTTGATAAGGATAATCTATACTAATATATAAATCTACAGTAGTTTTTACGGATGTTCCGTTATAACTACTGAACCATGCAACCGATTGACTTGAAACTTGGTATCTATGTAGAAAATACATGTATTTAATGGATAGGCTAATATTTATATGAGTGTTGAACTCCCTACACCAGTTGCGCGGGCGTTAATGATGAGAATCTTTGTGGGGGTGAGAAATAATAATGTTAATTTTAAATGACCAGCGAAGCGGACGGGTACAGCTAGTTTTTATATAAAAATAGGCAAAACTTCTTCAGGAAAATCTAGTTATGAGCGCTATTCATAAATGCAGCTTGTATTTTTTATTATTTGATGTGAATGTTTGCCAACCGCGTATTCATATTATGAGTTCGAGCGGGTTGATGCTAATACACAACCGTGCAGTAGATAAAATATATTGATAGAGCAGATCGGAAAATGTGACAGCATCGACAACGAAAAATCCGAAATTACTACTTACATACATACATTTGTCAGTCATTATTCTAGTGTTTGGTGAGACAGAGATAACGCTCTACGAAGTTAGCCGACTGTCTCTTTCCAAAAGTCGATGTGGAACATTTATCGCCGGGTACTGTAACACTAAATAAATTAAAAACCACTTGAATCGTTTACGAAAACTGTACACTCGTTTGGCAAAAATCATCTCCTCGTGTTGGTTTCCCAATACATATAACCCTTACATTCAGGTTCATAAAAGCAATTCTAGATTTTATCTATTAATTCAACCCTTTGTTGTAACTTTGCACCCGAACTCTTCTCAGGGCCAAGCTTCCTCCTTCCAAGATAATGCCTTTTGCGTAAGTATTACGTTTACTGGTGGTAGGACCTCTTCTGAGTCCGCGCGGGTAGGTACCACCGCCCTGCCTGTAACTGTAATGCGTTTCGGTTTGAAGGGTGGGGCAGCCACTGTAACTATACTCGAGACTCCAGTAACCAGTTAACACCACGTGAGCTGTGAGATCGTCCACCGAACTAAGCAATAAAAAAAATTTTTTGAAACAACAACAACAAAAAAATGTGGTCCCCTCCCAATGCCTCGCCAAATATAAACGCACATAACATTCAGTACAAAGTGCTACCGTTCAAAATGACCTTTGGTTATCATCTCGCTAATGGACCGACTCAGTACCTCTGATACTGAATTTACATAATCCTTAAAAGCCGCGACGACTTTCTTTTGATTTGTCATTTAGATTATAACGGACTTTGAATATTGTCATTTTACTTATCTCGTTCTCTAGCCGGTTGTACTATTCCCAAGTTTTAATATAATAGGCACTGTATAAGATCAGATTCAATGTTCTATTTCAACTAGCGTTTATTTCTATAAGTACGTTCGACATAAGCAAGTCCCTGGTGCTGTTTTCTGTAATTTGATAGTAAACTAGCTTTTGCCCGCGACTTCGTCCGCGTGGTACACAAATAATGCTTTATTTTATAACAAATTTGGTTAGCATATAAACATATGCTGCATATAAACAAATTTGGTTAGCATATAAACATATGCTGCATATAAACATATAACATATAAACATATGCTGTCTGGACTTTTTTTTAAATCTTTTAAAGGGGAACAATTTTGTCATACATTATTTTAGCGAAACTTTAACCGTTTCTACAGCGCACGCAGCGAAAGCTCTCAAAACCCGATTTTGAAACATTATTTATTAGTGCTCCGCTTGTATTGGTCTTAGCGTAATGTTATATGTATGTATGTAACCCTATAGCCTTCCTCAACAAATGGGCTATCTAACAATGAAATAATTTTTCAAATCGGACCAGTAGCTCCTGAGATTAGCGCGTTCAAACAAACAAACTCTTCAGCTTTATAAAATTAGTATAGATTATGCAAGCATGGCAGGAGCAGCGTCTTTACTCTGCCCCTGGCATTGTTGAGGTCCATGAGCGACGGTAACCACTCACCATCAGCTGGGCCGTATGCTTGTGTACCTCCTGCTACTCCTCGCTTCGCTTACCTCATTACTGACCGATTCCAAGACGCAAAAATCAATTTACAGTTCCAATAGAATGCTCTGAAAACATCCAAGTCAATTGTAGTGATTATTTATTGGGTACTAACTGACCCGGCAGACTTTGTAGTGCTTCAATCGATAAATAAAAGACCTAAGCTTTTGTATAAAATAAACTTAAAACAAACAAAAGGAATCCGTCCGACGGTGGACACATCAAAGGAAAAACAAAATTGTTATTTTTATTTAATTCCGAGTATTTTCATATTTATCTACCTTTTAAACCTTCTCTGGACTAACACAAATAATTCAAGACCAAAATTAGCCAAATGGGTCCAGCCGTTCTCGAGTTTTAGCGAGACTAACGAACATCAATTCATTTTTATATGTATAGATAAAAAAATTTAAGAACCGCGAAAATCAACTGTAAAATTAATTATCGATAACTTTGTTTATTTAAAAATGGGTAATTTTGGTAAAAACTTTGTTACTGTAAACTAAACTTAATGTCATTTTAAGTAATGACACATTTCGATCACTATGTAAACTGGATCATAATGAGATTACATTGCCGTAGTAGAAGTATTTGTTCAATTTAGAACGTTATTTAAATTTTTTTTTTTCTTCCAGGTAATTAATTATTCAAGCAATCAACGTATCATCATGTACCGAGAAATCCTTGCTACAATTATAATGGCATGAAAGCGTAAGTAGAATATTCAAATGATCGAATCCAGGCAGCAGTTTCACAGACCGAATCTGGAATACTAGAGATTTTTTAGTGCATAGATAGGTGTACGAGGTGACGACATTACATATTGATTTCATTACATTGATTACATTACATTACATTGCATTCATTACATTACATTACATTGCATTCATTACATTAAATTACATTGCATTCATTACATTGCATTACATTGCATTGCATTACATTGCATTACATTACATTGCATTACATTGCATTGCATTGCATTGCATTACATTACATTACATTACATTGCATTACATTGCATTGCATTGCATTGCATTACATTGCATTACATTGCATTACATTGCATTACATTACATTGCATTACAATACATTGCATTACACTGCATTGCATTGCATTGCATTGCATTACATTACATTACATTACATTACATTACATTACATTACATTGCATTGCATTGCATTACATTACATTGCATTACATTACATTGCATTACAATACATTGCATTACATTACATTACATTACATTGCATTGCATTGCATTGCGTTACATTGCATTGCATTACATTGCATTACATTGCATTACATTGCATTACATTGCATTACATTACATTACATTGCATTACAATACATTGCATTGCATTAAATTACATTACATTACATTGCAGTGCAGTGCATTGCATTACATTGCATTGCATTGCATTGTATTGCATTGCATTGCATTGCATTGCATTACATTACATTACATTGCATTACATTACAGATGGAGACAAGACCCAATGGGCGTAATAACGTTATAATGATACCGAAATCATTAAGTCAAAGCATTGTATATCGCACGATTTGAACCTTTTTTCCCTACCTAATCGTTAAAGCCTAAGGGGCTATTCCATTTCGCGGACCGATAGGTGAGCTCACGGGCTCAACCTGAGAGACTTGCCAACACTAGCCCTATCAAGAGAAATTATATTTCCTTATATTCCCTGTTTTCGTTGAATCTACCACCGGATCGGTATCGCGACCTACTAAGAAGACCCGGCGATAAACTCACTGTGGTCTCAGTGCTCAGTAAGGATTTAAACCGAATTAATTAGCTGCCGCAGAATTGAACAAGACGAGAGAGTTATACAGAGAGATAAAACGTGATATTTTTAAGTTTGAAAATCTCAATTTTACTATAAATAGTCATCATAATAATGAAATGCAAACCATATAACCAAAAACGTATGAAGTACAAGAAACAACTAGAGAAAAAACAGAAGTTTGTCCCTATGGCGCGTTGAGATGGATATATGGAAATTTTGCTTGAAGAGAGTAAATCCATATGCAGAACGAAAAGAAGATATGTTGGGCCAACCTCACATAAAATGGGACAAGAGCAAAATGAAAAAGAAGAAAAACACTTTACGCAATCTAATATAGCGTGATTGATTTTTGTTACACAATGCTATTATCTATATATTAATGGGTGAAGCAAAAACTTTTTACCCCTTTTTACGAAAATTGCGCAGACGGAGAAGTATGAAATTTCCCACACTTATAGAGAATATAGAGAAGAAGTGCAGAGTGCTAATATTTTTTTTAAATTATGCATTAAAAATTAAATAAATAAATAAAACATTACACACACTACCATGTATTTGACACACACACACATAATAATATATATATTCTTTGTTTATTGTCAAACTTTTGTTATTGCTTAAGGACTGTGGTCAAATTGACAATAGGTTAATATTGTCAATCTTTAATATTATTTGTTTATAGTGTAGTCATGGTGAAATCTGTGTTATAGAAGTTTAATAGTCTTTGACAATAGAACCATAATAATGTTCAAACTTATAATTTCAATGAATTATAGTCGAATTTCGAGTACTGCGGGCCCACTAGTTATTACAAATACAAAAGTAGTAAATAGAACATTAGGTTCTAGTTTTAAAAGTATTTTGTACGTGCTAATGATTATAGCATCTAGAAGGCCGCGAACCTAGGCGCGTTCAAGAATGTCGGCTCAGTGACATTTCAACTTCCTTATATAGATTACATTCATAAAAGAATCAAATTAAAATGTTTGTGAAAACGAAAAAAAAAATGAGTGGGTTTTTCTGTGGGAACATCGACCGATAGTTGAATTGTTCGATTTTGTTTTCGTCAGAGCTAGATTCACTTTTGAAATTTTTAGGAACCCGATCGTATAATTTAGTACTGGCTCCTTTGAATGTATCGACAATCAGTCGACACTTACTTAAATGCTATTATGTAACGCGTATGTATGTATAAAATATAATTAACCGATAAGGCTTATTTTGAAGTCGCATTTTTTTTTTATAGCTTAGATGGGTGAACGAGCTCACAGCCCACCTGGTGTTAAGTGGTTACTGGAGCCCATAGACATCTACAGCGTAAATGCGCCATCCACCTTGAAATATAAGTTCTAAGGTCTGAAGTATAGTTACAATGACTGCCCCACCCTTCAAACCGAAACGCATTCTGCTTCACGGCAGAAATAAGCAGAGCAGTGGTACCTACCCGTGCGAGCTCACAAGAGGTCCTACCACCAGTAAATGAAAAGAATAGCAACGCCGCCTATTTCTGCGGCAGTAATAAAATACAATCTAGACTTCAACCTGATTCCTAAATTTCCAGCTTCTAGCTAAATAACACTCAAAACAGTATATGAACAATCCAAATTGTAAAATGAAAATTTATGGAAAATGTTATTCAAACTTGTACAATTCAACTGCATTAGCTAACGCCTTCATAATTGTAACTTTAAAACAGATTGAACACATTCACGAAAACAACATCTAAATATCGACGCTGAACTATTAGTGTCGGATCAAATGGATAAGGTGAAACAGCGTTTTTGTTATGGGTGTATCCGCGATAACCTGTAGAATTCTTGATTCGCCCACGCCATATTATTATCTTCATACAAAAATTTACCTCGATTGTGTTCCATTCATATTGTTCAAGAGCTAGTAATGTTATGCGATACAATTGAAACATTACTCTTAAGTAACCAGGTGGGTAGTGGAATTCTCATTATGAAGCTCCGATATCCATTTAAAAACTGGAAGGTTGTAGGGTCGTTCGCCTATTTATACGAAGCATTTATAAAAATGGGGTGATGTATTTTTTTGTTATTATAGCTCTCAAATGGGCTCATAATCCGCCTCAAATGACCTTGAGACATGAGTCCTAAGTCTGAAACGTATTGTATAAAAACACCTACCCTTTAAACTGGAACTCGTAGTGATAAGTAAGCGAGATAACCGCGCACCACCCCCCTTGTGGGCTCATAACTCGCACACCCTACCACTACTAAAACACTACTAAAAGCCGACCTTCGGACTGTGATGCCCATCCATTTTTACCCTGTAAATGTCTGCCAAAAGGCAGCTTTCTGTTTGGGTTGGAAGAGTAGGTAGTTGAGGGGATATTCCTAGACCAATTCTCGCTTAGATTTAAATCTTATGTTCCTGTGACGAATTAAGTGACGGCCTAAATAAATTTAAGCCACTTACAATAACAATAACAGCAAATAATTTGATTGAAAAAAAAAACCATAAATATTTTTGTGCACATACACAATGCTCCTATCAAATCTAGATAACGAAATAGAGAACATTGCTGTCTCGTGAACAAAAAATGTTGTAACACGGTAGCAACATCACTATAAATAACGTTTGAATAAAATATCGACCTTATCACAATATAAAGAAGATTCATCTACAAACTAACGATTTTATTCCAATTAATGATGCTCTAACTGATTCGAATTTGAATTAAAAACCTTTATTTGTCACATTCGCATCGTTAATAGACGAAAATGCATAATAAAGTAGTGGAAGTTATCTATAACAACATATTTAATGACCATTCAAATCTAAGCGAAGAACTCGCTTCCTAATTTTTTTAATTGAAATATATTGAAACGGTCTATCCAATAATTAATATTCTAAGGGAACGGTCAATTATGAATTAGTTATCCTTAAAATCATCTGTCACGGGTATAACTTCGAATACAAGCATTAGCTGCGCGGCAGTTTTGAGATAAAAGGATGCAGACATCTTTCGTATAGCCAACATCTAAAATATGAATACCTATAAATTGGAACTGCGGTCTGCCTGTTTCTGCCGCAAAGCAATAACAAGTTCCGATTTCGAAGGATTAGGACACTCCATGAACATCTTCTAAATTCTAATTCTTACAAATCTTCTTCTTCTTAGATTTTAACAAATTCTTTCACGCTCAGCCCCTTAAACTCGTCCACCATTAAAGACGAAGACATAATATCACCAAAAAATCCTTCGCCCATATTGACACTGGAAGCCAAAGTCTTGCATTTAAGCACCTAATAGCTAAACAAAAGGACGGAAACTAATTAATTTAAAACAATTTGGATGCTTCTTATCCACACAGCGTGTGCTTATGAAAATTTAATAATTAACAAACTAATGAATCATAAATTTGTAACAAATCACTCGGCTTAGTATTAAATGAGTGTCCGTAAAATCATAAATCGCCACCCCGCTGACGCCAAATACGATTGAATTAAACAAGCCCGTGCACCGGTATAGCCGGGTATTAATTGAAAATTTAAATATGTATTTTCAATTAACGACAAACGGATATCCTCAATGACTTTAAAATATTTTTTCTTAATTGAGGCATCATCGAACACGTCTTCAACCAGAATAATGAGACAATATTTTATCGCTAGCTAGTACTAGGGTCGCTTGAGCCGCGCGTGTGAGTACCTACCAACATTCTACCTATTTCTGCCGCGAAGAAGTAATTCGTTTTGAAAGAGACGCGGCCGTTACAACATAGTCTAGACCTCATGGACCTCAAGTCTACGGGCATTCACGTCTCTGGAGACCACTTAACCAGATGTGCCGTGCTGCCTCACTGGTGCATAAAGATGCAATAAGAAATTATTAAATAAAAGTATGGAGCTATGTACAGAAAAGACAAAGCAGTATATTCTAATGCTTAGGTAAAGTTGTGATATGTATGTCCTCCTACAACGGCTTGGCTGAGCCCCTGGCATTGCCAATGTCAGTGAATGACGGTAACCACTCACCACTAGGTTTGTCGTATCGTCGCGTCGGCATTGAAAAACCTACAATTATGTTGAAATAGCTTATTGCGATCAAAGCGATGTTTGTTTAGACAATATTAACGAAATACTAATTTAACGAAAGAACGTTCCATAAATAGATCCAATATTTTCTTTATCTCTCTTTTTATAAATTTTATAAAAACTATTTATATTGTAATTTAATATCAGGCGATATTTCATTCATAACGATCTCTTGCACACAGCGCGTAAACAAATCCAAACAAACAAAAGGGCATTTTTTAAATAAAACATTGTAAAAAAATATTAAAATTTCCGGCCACGCGATTGTTAATAAAAATAAAAAATGTAATGACTAAATAAAATATTATTTTAAAAATCAGAAGCTTCCGAGCGAGTGACGTCATCGAACATTGGATATTTATTTACATGCGACGCATGCAGTGAGTGTGTTTATCACTCGCAGCCGGCGTTGGGCAGGTCCACTTTTCTTACACATGTACATTCGCTGCCAATGTTTATAAATGTCTTCTATACTAAGACCACTCTCCCGCATATGATTTAGCAATATCAACGTATTTTTTATTTCAAATCGATTTTCGTTTATTCCCATTTTGCAAATACGTCACTGCATCGCAAAACACCACGTGCATGGAAGCCGCACTCAACGCTTACCTGTGCGTTTTTTTTTTTTCCTTTTGTCAAAGGTCCGATAAACTCGGGTCGTGGGGCAGTGCGGGCGCGAGGCTCGGTACAGACGCGCGCGTCAGGTGCAACCTCCCGCCGATACGATCACGCGTCATTTCGAAATTGGAATATCGTGATGGTGTGATTGAATTCTGTTCGTACGTGATCGACCGTGATCATCACACGCTGTGATAAGCGTATCGAACGTGACACTGATTTTGCGTTCGCGTTATGAATTTTTGACGTTTCGTCTGATTCCGAAAAGTTGTTTTCGGTTTAATCTAATTGTTTTGCTGTTAGATGCGCGTGTGTCAAACAAATTTGTTTTTTTTTATATTATAGTAATTCTTTTTTTGAATTTACGACCAGTATAACTTTACGCTGAGTGCCCGATTTGGAATGTATCTAAATATGTATATTAAGACGGAGAGATTCTATCAGCCCGAGAACTTGAAGGACGCCAAATGCTTTTCTGACTACGATGAAGAAATAGACGATCGTAAGTAGAAATTTTAATGTAAAAGCTTCTGAATTGATACGACAGTTCAAAAGCTTTCTTAAAACATTGATATGGATTGTAGAATGCTTTTGTTTTTAAATAAAAAATAAATTAAAAAATTAAATTAAATAAAATAATAAATATAGCTATTCTAGATCATGTATATAGTGACAGTTTAAACACAAGAAATGTCAGGAAATATATTATAGATCGCATTTCTTGTTAAGATATCTTTAAATTACCTTTGATCCAAAGTACATCACCGTTGTAAGTCTGTTAAAACTATAAAACAAACAAACAAAAACAGTGTATTTTAAAGAAATCACGCTGTAACTTTTAAATTTCATTCATAGGTAAAAACCATTTGTAAAATGTTGTGTACAGAAAACAGCGCACGCGTTGATGTCTTTTGTAAAATGGCAGATTTACCGTCGGGCGAATGTGAAGCTTCGCGCTGTGTCTATTGTAACTTATATTTTGACATCTTTCTTTAATGTACCGACGCGTTCGATAAGTTTTTTTAGATATATTTGTTTTTCGATTTATTTCTACAATTTTTACTTCGAATACTTTTAATCATAAAATGTTGTAGGTAAGCTTAGTGATATTTGTTTTGTAGGTTTTACTTAGATATAGTTGATTGTTTTATTATTATATAAAAACTATACGCAAATTGAAGTGAATTAGTTTTAAACAAAAACCGATATTATTATAAATTCAAAGTGCTCCAAACTAACTCACAATGATAATGGGCGAGTCTAATTTAAATCTTGCGATTGTAATTCTTAAATATAAGGCCATAACAAGTATTTCAGAATGAACCCAGTAATTGTTAACTTTCTTTTTGCACCCGGGCGCAGTATGTAAGTCCCTTAACAATACTTTTAACTCAAATAAGGTACGAACAGGTAATAAAGGAAACGGACAACTGAA
Source organism: Bombyx mandarina (assembly GCF_003987935.1). The sequence goes on along the minus strand of NW_021011510.1, from coordinate 155,435 downwards.
ACGTGCGACGCAAAACGTACATTAACCACTTCAGAATATGACACATAATGCCGTGTACTATTTCATGTTCGCCAATTGAAGCTGGGACCAGATGCTTTTAAAGTGCAAAGCTTGAACGTGTCCTTATTTGTTATCGACAAATTTCCGAGAACTTTTCCGATCTTCTTAACTTAGTAGCTTCATATTAAGAAATTAACTGAATTCATTCGATATCATTAGGAATTTATCTCACAGCGCTATTCATTGTTTTGAAATATGGCTTTGAAGTTTCAAAGATTTAGGATAAGAGCTATATATTTCGAACCACGATCCATGACGCTTGGTGGAAGGAATAGACCTGTCCTCCTTAGAATGGACCTTTTTTTTCCTACCAATTTTTTTTTCTTTTTCCTACCTATGTTGATAGCCTTGAGAGGCTATATCAGCTTCGCCCTAACGTGTAGGTAAGCTCACGGTGCTCAAACCGGAGTGTTACTAACACTGGCCCTAGCAAGAGCAGTGCTTCGCAGAATCTACCACCGGATCAAAAACGCGTTGAGAAGTTCCGACGAGAAACTCAGTGAGCTACCTATTTGCTGATAGCCTAAGGGATTAATTCCAGCAACGCCCGGACCGCAGATCAGAACGTGATGCCACCGAATATTAATAAGTCTTTACCTAATAGACCAGACGCCTGGTGTATCGTATCTAACGACCATTGGTCTCTGGCCCTATTGACCTAATATATCCTGGCTGAGCCTTTACTCGCCCACTAGTCCTGATGAAACTGGAAAGGCCTCCGCTCCACCAGTAATCCCTCATAAAAAACTCTTTTAGGCTTATAAGCTATGGAAACAAATAAACACGTACGTCATGCGTGTTCGCAAACAGCTATCCCATGAAAGAACTAAGCGCAGTCAATGTGACCCGAAAAAAAAACGTCGGTACTAGTAAGCACACATCATCTTTTCGCATTAAAAGTGTACAATTTCCAAAAATATTCGAAATTGAGTTAATATGCGGAATCATTTGGTATCATCAGCATTTTTCTAATAAATACTGTCAAAAGAGCGTAGTTTAGTTTTAGTCTTTTTTTTTAGCTTTCCTATGTTTTGACTACTATTAACAAACTTAATACATAATTTTATCTTACTTTAAAAGAAAGATAATTTAACTGGTACAAAATCAAAAATAAATGTTGCGAAGATGATTAAAATTAAAAATACCACATGTCAAACCTTTAAAACACTCTACTGTAAAATTTTTAAGTTTTGAGATTATACAGTTTTAATGCGAGAAAACGACATGTCTTATCATCTTAAGAACTCATGCTTACTGTTTTTAAGGGCGGTACAGTCGTATACAGAACACCACGACTTCGTATCAGGCCGCAAGCTGTGAGGTCGATTCTGTGACCACGGAATACGAAGTGCAATCTACAGTAAAAAATATAGCTTTGGGTATTTCCATCCTCTACCTTTGTATTAGAACGCTTCGGTAGAAACAAAAGGGCACAGCGAAGGTACTCGAAAGGTTTCAATGGATCTCTAACGTCGAGCGAAACAATGGGGTAGTTTGACCGTTTCCTGGTCAATTCTACCTGGCACGGGTTTTCCCCAATAAAGGTTTCGCGCGTTTGAGCGAGATTGAAAAAAAATATCAAGTATTTTTTAAATTACACGAAGCGTAAACTGTATTTACAAAGGCTACACTAAGTTGACGTACTCGCAAGCATTCACCATCGTCAAGTTTTGAAATCGTCGTGGCCTAAAGGATAAGACGCCTGGTGTACACGTATCGAGCGATGCAACAATGCCATTAAATAAAACTGCCAATATCTTCCTATCTTTCAAACTACAGAGAGAGACTCAATCAAACTCTTTATCCCGCAAAAATGTCACATATTTCATGAATTAAAAATTTAATGCATGTCAAACCTAAGAGATATATCTTGTATACTTAATCATTATTACTAGTTACTGCTGGTAGGACCTCTTGTGAGTCCGCGCGGGTAGGTACCACCGCCCTGCCTATTTCTGCCGTGAAGCAGTAATGCGTTCCGGTTTGAAGGGTGGGGCAGCCGCTGTAACTGTACTGAGACCTTAGAACTCATATCTCAAGGTGGATGGCGCATTTACGTTTTAGATGTCTATGGGCTTCAGTAACCACTTAACACAAGGTGGGCTGTGAGCTCGTCCTCCCATTTAAGCAATAAAAAAAAAGTTGTGCAGTATTTTAAAACACGTAATCATTCTATAGGAACATTAGAATATTAATCTAATGGCCTTATGTTACGTCTAATTAAATATCGGACAGTCGTACATACAAACAAATCTTCAACAAAATTAAAAGGTTCATATGGTCACACAGCTATACCCAAACCGAGTTCGGACGAACGAAAACAGCAAAACTAAACTCTATGCCTTTGACATAAAACCCTTTCATTTTACTAAGTACCGCACAAAATGAAATCTTGTCCCATTATATCGGTAGTACGATTTTTTTTTGGCGTTCCTAGAAAGGAGACAGCGCCTCGTACCTGACTCAAAAGTACCTGACCTTACCTGTTTTCAAAAGATTTTTTTTTCATCAGGAAATAGAATGCAAACGGTATTGACATGTACGGAATGATCGCAGCAATGGACAAGCGCTTCACAATAGCCGAGACCAATTATTCAGGGATACCTACCAAACCTTTTAAACTAAACTTCTAATATTTAACTAACATTTTTAGTAACAATATGTTTAACCCCAAAAGGGTTGGGGAGTAGTGGCCTTTGTTTGTAACACATTTTGCATCCTCATAGCCCACTGAGTTTGTCGCCGGATCTTCTGAATGAGTCGCGATTTCCATCCGGTGGCAGATTCTACGAAGCACTGCTCTTACCAGGGCTAGTGTTAGCAAATTCTCTCTGGTTGAATCCGCGAGCTCACATACCCGTCCGCGCGTAGCTGGAATAAGCCCTTATACAACCAGCGACGTTTTGGCATTGCTGAAGTCCATGGGCGACGGTAACCACTAACCATCAGGTGGGCCGTATGCTCGTCTGTCTACGAGGGCAATAAAAAAAAATAAAAAATAAAAAAGCGAGTAGGTAGAGAAAAAATAACTTGCATGTCTAAAATGGCCTATTGAGGCTTTACTTTACCTGAATAACCGTTAGATCTTATATTAATTTAAATTTGGATGATCCGCTTTTTTATTATTTCACAAATTCATGTCTAGATCTCAGAATATTCATTTGTAATTAGTAACATACTTTTTTTTTATTGTTGAGATGGGTGGACGAGCTCACAGCCCACCTGGTGTTAAGTGGTTACTGAAGCCCATAGACATCTACAACGTAAATGCGCCACCCACCTTGAATTATGAGTTCTAAGGTCTCAAGTATAGTTACAACGGCTGCCCCACCCTTAAAACCGAAACTCATCACTGCTTCACGGCAGAAATAGGCAGGGTGGTGGTACCTACCCGCGCGGACTCGCAAGAACTCCTACCACCAGTAATTACGCAAATTATATTTTTTGCGGGTTTGATTTTGACTTACTAAAAATAGTATCAATAAAAATAATATCAATTTGAAGATACAGGTATGCAGCCACAAATCCTTTTGAATAACATGCTAATTGAAGAGTTTTCCGTTTCCGAACAAGGCCTCGCCCACCTTTTTTTTTTTTTTTTAACGCTGGGGAATCCATTTACGGATACCCGGTCGAGAGGGGTAATAGACCGGGTTATGTCGGACTCCGGCGCCTCCAGAGAAGAAGAGGGAGAAGAGGAAGACCAAAGTCCTCCTCTTCTTCCAATTCCTACCGGGAGACTACGCCTTGAGAAAGGCGCGCGNTTACTATCTTTCTTGTGTTTTTCCGATGTAGTATGACATCCGTTAATTGAACAAATCGTCATTTTTAATAAAAATTTCGGGAGTACTTTTCAATACGACACGTCCTTGAGCACTGACGGGCCGAATAATGAACTTAGCCAATATGGCTAGGTTTGAGTTGCCTCACTTTACCGAGGCGGACTTGGTTTCTATGTGTAATTATTCTAAGCCATGAAAGAACTAAGCCCAGTAAATGTGACCCGAAAATTAAAAAAAAAACGTCGGTACTAGTAAGCACACATCGTCTTTTCGCATTAAAAGTGTACAATTTCCAAAACTATTCGAAATTGAGTTAATATGTGGAATCATTTGGTATCACCAGTATTTTTCTAATAAATACTGTCAAAAGAGCGCAGTTTAGTTTTAGTTTTTTTTTTTTAGTTTATCTATGTTTTGACTACTATTAACAAACTTAATACATAATTTTATCTTACTTTAAAAGACAGATAATTTAACTGGTACAAAATCAAAAATAAATGTTGCAAAGATGATTAATATTAAAAATACCACATGTTAAACCTTTAAAACACTCTACTGTAAAATTAGTAAATTTTGAGATTATCTTATACCTTTAAACGAGAAATTCTTGTATATATACATATATAATCTGAATCTCGGAAACGGCTCCAACGATTTTCATAAAGTTTAGTATACAGGGGATTTCGGGGGTGATGTCTTATCATCTTAAGAACTCATGCTTACTGTTTGTAAGGGCGGTACAGTCGTATACAGAACACCACGACTTCGTATCAGGCCGCAAGCTGTGAGGTCGATTCTGTGACCACGGAATACGAAGTGCAATCTACAGCAAAAAATATAGCTTTGGGTATTTCCATCTTCTACCTTTGTATTAGAACGCCTCGGTAGAAACAAAAGGGCACAGCGAAGGTACTCGAAAGGTTTCAATGGATCTCTAACGTCGAGCGAAACAATGGGGTAGTTTGACCGTTTCCTGGTCAATTCTACCTGGCACGGGTTTTCCCCAATAAAGGTTTCGCGCGTTTGAGCGAGATTGAAAAAAAATATCAAGTATTTTTTAAATTACACGAAGCGTAAACTGTATTTACAAAAGCTATACTAAGTTGACGAACTCGCAAGCAGTCACCGTCGTCAAGTTTTGAAATCGTCGTGGCCTAAAGGATAAGACGCCCGGTGTACACGTATCGAGCGATGCAACAATGCCATATATATTTCAAACTACAGAGAGAAACTCAATCAAACTCTTTATCCCGCAAAAATGTCACATATTTCATTGTTTCTGAATTAAAAATTTAATGCAGCTCAAACCTAAGAGACACATCTTGTATACTTAATCATTATTACTAGTTACTGCCGGTAGGACTTTTTGTGAGTCCGCACGAGTAGGTACCACCACCCTGCCTATTTCTGCCGTGAAGCAGTAACTATACTGAGACCTTAGAACTTATATCTAAAGGTGGGCGGCGCATTTACGTTGTAGATGTCCATGGGATCCAGTAACCACTTAACACAAAGTGGTCTGTGAGCTCTTCCACCTATCTAAGCAATAAAAAAAAAGTTGTGCAGTATTTTAAAACACGTAATCATTCTATAGGAACATTAGAATATTAATCTAATGGCCTTATGTTACGTCTAATTAAATTTCAGACAGTCGTACATACGAACAAATCTTTAACAAAATTAAAACTTTAACTTTAATCGTTGATCATTTCTTGTTCTATAACTGACTTGTTGTTACTTGACATTATATTAACATTTCTTCTTTTCTTCTTTTCGATATGACATGACATTTTTAGACATTTTTATTAATATTTCAAGAAATAGTAGTGTTTTTTTTATTATTATTATTATTATTATTATTGTATTCCATTCTCGAGCCGATGAATTGCCAATGCTATGTACGCCATTGTTGTCACATGCATCAGGCCATAAATTAAATAGTTTAAATTTATTTTCAATGTTAGATATTTGTGATGTGGCAGTACTTATTTAAATAAATTAAATAAATAAATAAATAAAAGGTTCATATGGTCACACAGCTATACCCAAACCGTGTTCGGACGAACGAAAACAGCGAAACTGAACTCTATGCCTTTGACATAAAACCCTTTCATTTTGCTAAGTACCGCGCCAAACGAAATCTTGTGCCATTATATCGGTAGTACGATTTTTTTTGGCGTTCCTAGAAAGGAGACAGCGCCTCGTACCTGACTCAAAAGTACCTGACCTTACCTGTTTTCAAAAGTTTTTTTTCATCAGGAAATAGAATGCAAACGGTATTGAGTATAGAATGATCACAGCAACGGACAAGCGCTTAACAATAGCCGAGACCAATTATTCAGGGATACCAAACCTTTTAAACTAAGCTTCTAATATTTAACTAACATTTCTAGTAACAATATGCTTAACCCCAAAAGGGTTGGAGAGTAGTAGCCTTTGTTTGTAACACATCTTGCATCTCCATAGACGTAGGCCACAGAAATTGTCACCGGATCTTCTCAATGAATCACGCTTTCCATCCGGTGGTAGATTCTATACGAAGCACTGTTCTTACCAGGGCTAGTGTTAGTAAATTCTCACTGGTTGAAACCGCGAGTTCCCCTACGCGCGTAGCTGGAATAAGCCCTTATAGAGCCAGCGAAGCTTTGGCATTGCTGAAGTCCATGGGCGACGGTAACCACTCACCATCAGGTGGGCCGTATGCTCGTCTGTCTACAAGGGCAATAAAAAAAATAAAAAAAGCGAATAGGTAGAGAAAAAATAACTTGCATGTCTAAAATGGCCTATTGAGGCTTTACTTTACCTGAATAACCGTTAGATATTATATTAATTTAAATTTGGATGATCCATTAAACGCTTTTTTATTATTTCACAAATTCATGTCTAGATCTGAGAATATTCATTTGTAATTAGTAACATTTTTTTTTATTGCTGAGATGGGTGGACGAGCTCACAGCCCACCTGGTGTTAAGTGGTTACTGAAGCCCATAGACATCTACAACGTAAATGCGCCACCCACCTTGAGATATAAGTTCTAAGGTCTCAAGTATAGTTACAACGGCTGCCCCACCCTTCAAACCGAAACGCATCACTGCTTCACGGCAGAAATAGGCAGGGTGGTGGTACCTACCCGTGCAGACTCACAAGAGGTCCTACCACCAGTAATTACGCAAATTATAATTTTGCGGGTTTGATTTTGACTTACTAAAAATAGTATCAATAAAAACAATATCAATTTGAAGATACACGTATGCAGCTACAAATCCTTTTGAATAACATGCTATCCGTCTGTTAATTGAAGAGTTTTCCGTTTCCGAACAAGGCCTCGCCCACCTGTCCTTGTAAAACTGAAAAGGCCTCCGAGCCACCAGTAATCTCTAACTCCACTACAATGATAACCTATACTACAAAGCTCACTTCTAGTTCATAATTTGAAAACTGGCCCACGTAACTAGTAGTACCTTACCTATTTCTGACTGACAAATTAACCTCAACTACTGGTCTTTAAAGAAATGACGCAAATCCCTTTGCAGTCTCGGTGGCATGGGCCCACTGAGTTTCGCACCGGATCTTCTCAGTGGGTCGTGTTTCCGATCCGGTGGTAGATTCTGCGAAGCACGGCTCTTGCTAGGGTTCGTGTTAGCAACGTCGTCAGGTTTGAGACCCGTTAGCACACCTACTAGTTAAGGTTACGCTGAAATAGCCTCTCAAGGCTATCAGGTTAGGTAGGAAAAAAAAGGTGCCATGGCACTAAAATATCTCTACAATGTAATAGTGACATTTTAAATAGCATTAGTAGTACCTAATTCCTAGGCCATTAATCCTCTCGGCGTTTTAATTATTAACATTGAAATTTACGATAATTATAATGGTTTTATCTAAACCCACCGAATTTAATAAATCGGTAGCACATGCACCGGATATCATAACGTGTTCTTTACAATTGATTATCCTGTACATTTTTATAACGCATATTTACAGATGTAATTAATAACTCTTAATTTTGACTTAGCTATTATTACTACGGAAATACGATACGACGTATAAAAATCATAGTAATCATTCAATGCCTTAATTCAAACTTTAACAGTAACAATAGTTATCAAGTTAACGAAAATTATCAGAAGAACTTTTTCAACGTAACTTTAATATTAAGCTTGCCCGTTTGAGAACTTAGATTTTCTGTTATTTTGTTTATTAAATGATTATGAACACTAACAAAAAGTTATAGATGCCGTAAATATTCTAATAAATCACTAAAATCATTTCGAAATATGTCAGCTCCACAAAAGTGAATAATTTAAATTAATATTACTTACATAGAAGGCATATCAATACAGAAACATGAACACAATGAGTCGTTTTAAACGTGTATCGTAAAAATTCGATGTCAAGTTCAAGGTTCGGGGTGAGTGAGGTCGTGAGACGCGGGTCGAGACGTCTCGTTGATTCACCAAAGGTTGAGCACCTCTGACATTTCACCCGAGCGCTTAACGCACTGCATGCGCACATAAAAACTCGTCAGACGGATTTTAAGGTATATACTTTTATTGCTTGGATTGTAGTTTATCTTGTTATGGGATTAATTCGTCGTATACGCGGGTAAGAAGCGAAGGATTCTCTGTGGCACACACATTTGTTGAAATTCCTCAAGCGCCATCTGCCGTACGCTGGCGGTAGTACAGAGAAAAGTTCAGTTTTAATACGCAAAGAAAGGTAAACCACATATAATAGCATGTTTGTTTTTTCAAAATTTTAGGAGCAACTTAATATTCGACTCAAAATCATTCAAATTATCATTATCGTCTCAAATTACTCATGCTATACAAGAGTATATAATCCTCAATTAACAATTGCACTACGCAAGCGGAATAATAGATCCTATTATGAAGATTTACGGTAAAAACAGAATGTGTAATTAATATTTTCTTCGGTTTTCGAGAGTTTTAACATAATTAAGATGACTTTTACGGCTAAATATCGTGTTAACTATTTCTAAAGCTTCGTGTACTTTAAAGTTTTCGTGGTCATCAAAGCTTAAAACCTTAAAATCTTTTAATAATGCGAAATTAAGTTTGTGTTAACAAGTTTTGCTTCTTAAAATTTATTTTTATTAAATACCCACGTTTATTTTACCTGAATTCCATTTTGATACTAAACCAAATCAATAGTAATACATATATTAATCATATATTAATCATATAGTAATTTTTTTTCTTTTACATATTACTCTCATCTATATATTAATACGTGAAGCAAAAACTTTGTATCCCTTTTTAAGAAAATTGCGTGGACGGAGGAGGATGAAATTTTCCACACTTATAGAGAATATAGAGAAGAAGTGCATAATGCTAATATTTTTTTTAAATATTTAAAGATACATTAAATCAATAAAGAAAACATTACACACACTACATACCATGTATTTGACGCACACACGCATGCATACTATTTATTGTCAAACTTTTGTTCTTGACGTCTGTTGTCAAATTGAGAATAGAATATGGTTTGTCTTTGTTAATATTTTTTATAGTGTAGTCTTGGCGAAATTTGTGATTATAGAAGTATAAAATACAATCATAATAGTGTACAAACTTACAATTCCAATTAATTATAGTCGAATTTCGACTACTGCGGGACCTCTAGTATTATTAATTCGACAAAGAAAGTATTGAACACTTTTTTATGTAGGATGAAAGGAAAGTGACGCTACTTGTAATCTGTGTATGCTTTGTTTCAAATGTGTGATCATCACGTTTTGAGATAATCATCAAGAAACCCTTCATGCGTAGATACCGAAAACAAAGTCATCTTAAAGACGAGATAAACAAAAAGATAACTCTTTAATTGTTATCCCACCTAGAGATTAAAATGAAACCGGTACTTAACATTTACGATCTTATCAATAAAAAAACATTAGGAAAGGAATTTTAGGACAGTCAAATTCCACTACAGATTTTGTCGTCTAAATTGCAAATTCTTTATAACACCTGTCCCTAAGGTAGGCAGCGGCTTGGCTCTGCTCCAGGCATTTATGAAGTCCATGGGCGACGGTAACCACTCACCATCAGGTGGGCCGTACGCTCGTCTGCCTACAAGGACAATAAAAAAAATTAAAAAAACTTTTTAAGCAATAAAATAAAATAAAAAAGTATTTTTTTTGCTTAGATAGGTGGACGATTTTACAGCCCACCTGGTATTAAGTGGTCACTGGAGCCCATAGACATCTACAACGTAAATGCGCTACCCACCTTGAGATATAAGTTCTAAGATCTCAGTATAGTTACAACGGCTGCCCTATCCTTCAGACCGAAACGCATTACTGCTTCACGGCAGAAATGGGCAGGCGGACTCACAAGAGGTCCTACCACCAGTAAAATCGTCTCGTCCCGAAATAAAAATCAATCCGCTTGTCTTCTATAACTCGGACCTCAAATCGAACCGGGGACGTAACCGCCAAGCTCGTCGGGTCGCCGGTTCGGATGCAAATGAGGGTTAATTGCGGATTCAGTGCGACCTCGGCTTTAGAAACCGAAGACAAGAAGGGAATTTAAAACAATACCTTCATAGAAGTTCGTATTTCGCTTACAAATACGCACGCACGGCAGTGTACGATTACATTTGATGAGCTTGTGTGCAAATACGTTGAACTCGTGCGTTTTATTCATACAAATTGTTTTGAGTTTATTTTAAAATATAGACATCGGTTTATAGTTGATGTTAGGGCGTATTGTGAGCCCGCACAGGCAAGTACCACCACTCTGCCCATTTCGGTAATGCGTTTCGGTTTGAATGGTGGCGCAGCCGTTGTACTGGGACTTAAAACTCAAGTTCCAATTTCGAGTTCGTATACATAATAATATATAGTCAGTGCGATAAGAACAGAAGAACTTCGTCTATGTATAAAATTCAGGCAATACGTATGAAAAAAGTTTGCGAATTATTAGTAAATAAAAATCACGTACAGTAAGTAATACGCTGAAGGAAAAACAAAATTTTTAAAAAGGCACAAAATCATAAATAACTAACTGTAATTACTATTTTATTACAATAGCTAGCTAGCTTTTGCCCGCGACTTCATTCGCGTGGAATAGTTCACAAATAATGCTTAATTTTAGAACAAATTTGTTTAGCATAAAAAACGTTATAGTGAACCAACCTTAACATATAGACATATGCTGTCGCGGTTTTTTTTTTTATTTTTTAAAGGGGAACAATTCTGTCATACATTATTTTAGCGAAACTTTAATCGTTTCTGCAGCGCACGCAGCGGAAGCTCTTAAAAGGTAAAATAACCCCGATTTTGAAACATTCTTTATTGGTGCTCCGCTTGTATTGGTCTTAGCGTGATGTTATATACATAGCCTATAATAGCCTTCCTCGATAAATGGGCTATTTAACACTGAAATCGTTTTTCAAATCAGACCAGTAGTTCCTGAGATTAGCGCGTTCAAACAAACAAACTCTTCAGTTTTATAATATATTAGTATAGATAATTAGGAATTTGACCTCAATTCTCAAAGTAGATGGTGGCATTCAAATCAAGGCACGCTAGGTATCCTTCAAATGTAAAAATGGTGAAGCGATGGTGCTTTGGGCTTGTGATGTACCACCAGTTTTGTAGAAACCATAAATATGCTGCGTCATTTGAAATATAATTCGAAGCCCGCTATGCGACAAAAGAGTCGCCCACAAACTGCAGGTGGCGAGCAGTGGGACATCTGTCGCTGCACTCATGTGGTCAAGGGGTCGTCGGTCACTCAAAATGTTTTCCTCCTAACACAAACGTTTGGAAACAGGTCGAGGGCACTCGGGCCACGCGTAAGGGCTTCCACAGATGCGCTGCGATCATCCAAGTACCGTCAGAAAATCATACATAAAAAAAATAATTAAATTCGAAACAGATATTTTAATGCGTATTTTAAGTTCGTAGAAATACAGTATATTTTAGGTGTTTCCCTGTTAGTTTTTTTTTTTATTAAAATGACCTGAAAATGCTGCTTCAACACCTCCTTCAATTGAATCTCTTGTGTATCGTTGGGATTCCTGATCAACTGTCTTTCATTTCACCCCTAATCTTTCATGGTTGTTTACTACTCGCGATCTGAGCATATATGTTCTTATAGCGTTTTCGCATTTCAGACTTCAGCGTCCGTAAGACAGAAGAAAATGCAAGTTTGACTGAAATTGTAGTCTTCGAATGTAAATATAAGCGCTTGTGTTGGGGCATTATCTTGTGGTCTCCAGAAAACAATCAATTCACATATTTTCTTCGAATTTTGCGAGTGGCGGAGATAAATAAATATATATACCATTATAGTTTGATGGACGACTGCTGTCCGGTCGTATTTCGGAAATAATATAATAAAGAATAAAATAATTAAGCCGTAAAATTAGGTTTAAATTAAATCGAGACCTAATTGGGATCTTGAGACTTTAATAACTCTTGAGTCAAACTTAATTTGTTCTCTGCTTAATTTCTAGTTGTATTACCACAAATAAAATAAAAAAGTGAGGAACTATCCGTTGCCTTTCTCATTTTTTTAACCAACAAAACCGACTACCGACTAAGCCCCATCGAGCCCCACCACTCCGACTCCACGAAACCCACGGTACCGCACAGTGCGCGGCGAAGGCTCGCCGTCGCCGGTACCCGTCCTGATTAATTTTTTTTAACCCAGAAACGATGCATTGAAATTTGGCCTTGTAGTTTTACTCTTCTTTTTTTTATTGCTTGGGTTGGTGGAGAAACTCACGGCCCATCTGGTGTTAAGTGGTTTCTGAATCCCATAGATAATATAATCGAGATATGAGTTCTAAGGTCTCAGTTTTTACAGTACATCAGCTGCCCCGCCCTTCAAACCGAAACGCATTACTGCTTCACGGCAGAAATAGACAGGGCGGTGGCACCTACCCGTGCGGACTCACAAGACGTCCTACCACCGGTAACTCGCACCGAAACCGCAGAGCTATTCATAAGAATATAGTAGCGCGACGTATGACGCCGCTCTAGCCCGTCTCGGGCCCAAAGGAATTCAAGTTTACGACTTGTTAACTGTTTTCGTTAAGCAGGTGCTGTATTTGAGCCAAGTCAATGTTTGTATTCGTCTGCTACATGTTTGTTACGGTGTGGGTGCGCAACCTCGACAGTCGGTTGTCGCACTACCGCTATCGGGAAGGAGGATGCAGGACGCCTTAAGTATTCCGTGATTTTAGACGGAGCACGACGAAAAGCGGCCCTCAATAAACGTCATAACGATAAATTAATCGTAAACGTTATTGTGCCTTATGCTTGGGCGTTAAATTTTATAATCGATTGAAGTTGTTGTTCCTTTATTTTTGTTTTCCTTCCAAATCGTTAATCTATCCATATTAGTATTAGATAATCTATCCATATTAGTATTAGATGTCCTGTATTTCAAATATATGTATATGTTTTGCATTCCTCTAATATATTTTATAATATCGTATTTGAGGTTTTGAATATCAAACAAATAAAAATAGTAACTTCCTATTTGAATAAAACATATTTAGGTAATTTATTGAAGTGTTTTTTACATAAATAAGAAATGCAAGACTTTCCTGAGATGAGCGATCTATTTGCTTCGAAGTAGGTACAACCCTAAATTTGTATAATGCCCGAACGAAAAATCCACTGCTTTTATCTTTTAAACTATCAACTTCACATAAAATTACCGTATACCTTAATGACGAGTACAAAGTAAATACTTTACGTATTTACCCATCAACAGCGGCCAATACTCACATGGATTCCGTGAAGCGATGTAACTTTAGAGGCTCGGACCACGTTCCCGGCACTCGCCCGCTGTTTACCCTCCGCAGGGCTGTCAGACGCTGATCAGCCGCGAAATTCGAATGAAAAACTCAAGTTGTCCTAACCAATAATTATCCACTAAAATCGATAGTATTTTTGCAAGAATAATCGAGTGCTATAGTCGCTTGATCGTTCAAGTTACTTGATTTACAAGAATCAGCAGATTTTAATGTTTGAAGTTCACATAACACGGATAATAATTATGTAGGTATATGGGAGGAATTCAAAGATTTATAATTATAAATTTATTTTTTGTTAGTCTTTCCGGTTGTAAATTTATAGTAATTGCGACGTATTTGTGAGAATATCGTATACCCAAATTACTTGATAATATTTTTAAAGAATAATACTTTAAAGATAATATTAATATTTTAGATAATATTTTAGTTTTCAAGTTATAAACCATTAAAAAAACTCATAAGCATACGTCACGTCCACATTGACGTCTATAGATGTCTTTTAAAACAGTCCGTGATACAATACGCAAACCCGATATACTCATTTCGTGTGATCCGACTTTATCGTGGTTTCCAGGTCAGTTACTAACTAACTAACTATAACACGTGGTCAGAAATGACTGCCACTATAAAAAACGGACGAAGAACGGACAGAGACAAAAAAGGAACGAATAGTTTTTTTGTAATAAGTTTTAAATGCTGTTCTTATTAGACGAGTAGTTAGTTAAAGGGTAAATGTTAATACAATAAAACAAGCTACGGCAAAAAAATATATTCAAATACTACATATTTTTGTAATTGTTTCCTTTAAGGTTCGAAGTGCCAACCCTAAGGTCGCGTACATTCGGGCGGTCAAAGCGCAAACAAGACGTGTTTATGTTTACACACGAACCACCTGCATCGGCGTAACGATGCGCTCATTGTGGATGACTGACCTTTGTGACGTGTCAATTGAACTTGTGATGTAATTGTCGAACCTTACACCAGATTGCGTTACTGGTCCATCATCTTTTCCGCAGCTGGAAAATTCTGCGCTTTTTTTGCATACTTAGATCATACGATTTCACTGCCTGGTCTGCTGGAAACCACAGACATCACGTGAACAACCTTATTCGTTAAGTCACGGCATTCTGAAAAGGTGTCTTGAGATCATTTGCCAATTTTCTCTTCTTCTTTTTCTCCACCTTATCGCACTAGTCCATCCATGTCTTCTTCGGTCGACCTCTTCCCCCTCTACCTTCCACTACCATTTCCATACATCTCCTAGTCACATGCATCTTCTCTCTACGCATCACATGTCGATATCACGCTAACCGTCCGCTTTTTAATTTGTAGATTACCGGGGCTACTTTCACACTTCCTCTCAAACTTCCTTTCACTCTGCCAATTAAAAGCTATTAAATCATCCTCTTTACGGCAAGCATTTGATAGTAGGGCCTGATGTAAGACCACAGCTATAGGCAGCACTACCCTGCTCATTTTGGTCTAGGACTACGCAACCTTATTGCTGAAGGTGAATAGAAGCATTCGGACTATGAAGTCAATGAGCTCCAGTAATCAGAGGGGCAGTAAGATCATTTTGAGGAATAAGAAGATAAATCCTGATATTTTGATGTAATATTTAGACTTCATGTGGCATAAAAGTGGCTATAAGCCAAAACTATGCACGGCCACTTTGTTATACGTTACAAGTCGTTTTTTTTTTAAAATCACTTCTTAAACAATGAACTTATTGATTTGACTTAAATTCAAGAGATCTGACCTCAAATCAAAAAACTTTAATTATAATTGTAACATGTAAGTATTGAGTTTAGCACGTGCCTCAAAACACATGCCCATGATTAGTAAAAGTTAAAGATCCATGGTATATTAAAACTCATTCAATTTACCGGTTCTTAGTGAACAAACACGCGGTGCCAGGTTCAACGCCCAGCCCTTGACACGAGTCTAACCCGTAGTTTCCTAAATTCCATAAAACGCAAACACACTTCACATTTACAAAAACATTCATATAACCGACGATTTAGTATTCAATATGTAAACGGCACAATTAGTTGATCAAATATGATTTCGAAAACAAATTATAGGAATCGCGCGCAATTAATTCCTTAGATGTGACAGAAGTGCAACTTCTATGATTTGGGAAATAGCGATACAGCAATTTGGAAGTCGGTGATATAAATCTTAGCACAATGACATTCCTTTCGAATTGTTCATTGAATTATTTGTTTTCGTGTCTAGAGAAGTTTCACTTCTGAGAGATACCTCGTAGTCAAAATCCGTTTCTATTATCAGTAACCTTTTTTTTTTTTTTTTTCCTACCTAAGCTGAGAGCCTTGAGAGGCTATGTCAGCGTAACCCTAACTTTAGTAGGTGAGCTCACGGGGCTCAAACCTGACGATGTTGCTAACACTAACCCTAGCAAGAGTCGTGCTTCGCAGAATCTACCACCGGATCGGAAACGCGACCCACTGAGAAGATCCGGCGAGAAACTCAGTGGGCTGTGTCTGAGAAGTATCAGTAAACGAAGAACAACAAAATATACGAAACGCTTTTTTTCTTCTTCAAACTCATCTATCTAGTTTCATAGCGTTTCATTAAAGACAACTTCTCGCAGCTTCCAACGCTACGTTTACCTTAAGTATTCTGGAGTGTATGGAAAATGTATTGATAATCACGTACGGTCAGACACATATTTGTTAAAGCTATTGATCGGTCAGACATTCTGTTTATTGGACGTGTTCTTCATCCGGGTCAGACGCCGACAACGGTACAACGCTTAAGGTTTGCGACCCTGTAGTATTCACGGCATAAACTGAAGCGATTTAGAGTTTTTCAAAAGCTATTAATTTTTATGCTCAATAGGTTAAATATAAACATTGTAACTCTTAGTAGCCTACACTTCAGAGTTGATAAATTTATAAAACTGACGCCAATTTAGCTAACAGTGTATATATAGGTATAAGTAATACATCTTAACCAAGCCAATGTTAGCAACACTCCGGTTTGAGCCCCATGAGCTCATCTACACACGTTAGGGTGAAGCTGAAATAACCTCTGAAGGCTATCAGCATAGGTAAGAAAAAAAAACTTCTAGCCAGTGATGAGAGCTACCCAAAAGTTGGCGAATATGTTTAGAAATTGACACATTATACCGCTCATATGTAGCAGACTTCAACACAGAACAATGTGATGAAAAAAAAACATTGTAATGCTATGATAGAAACCTCTTAAATTATCTAACAGTATAGTATTAGAAATCTGTATCACAATTCTGGAAGCCTATTTAGAGAAACATGTCAGATGTTACATGAAATGGAAACAATGTTATAAGATACTATTTTCTTCGGTTTTCGCGTGTCGTAGACCTAAATAAAAATACTTTTACGGTTTAATCTCGGGTGCACTGTCCACCGTGACTAACCGTCGTAACAAAACCTGTAAGACATTCAAAATGATCAAATAATGACTATAAAAAGACGCGAATAAATCGTATAAAAGCTTTAATGAAGTTTTAGGAATGCTACCGAAGGAAAAAGTTCACCAAAGGCTTTTTTAGAGATTTTATTGCATCGAATTGCTCTAGTAGGTATTTCGATAAAACCATTAATGTTACTTCAACACAGACACAATAAACAAAACCAAACACTCTAATAGGGCATAGGTTAATTGACATGAGCGCTATATTAACAATTTTATTATACAAATTTACACCCATGGACATAACTCATCGTAAATTATTCTATACTAACATTGACGATGCGTTCGAAGTACAATTTTGATGTCGCGTCTTGGATAGAACGACTTCATTACTGATTGGAGGTGTCAGGCTTGAAACCATATTACACACGGTGAAAACGATTCTTATTTATGGCGCTGTGAAACTGTAAAGGTTTTAGTCTCTTCATTACACTATTAATTGAATTTAGTATGTAATGGCTAAAGTAAAAGCAGCGTTGCAACAATGTTGGTTACATTGAAGTGTTAACATTTACTTTATGGGACATTTCAGTGTTGTAATCAATTATTTTTTCTATGATTTATGTGCGTGTGTGTGTGTGTGTGTGTGTGTGTATATATATGTGTGTGTGTGTGTGTGTGTACGTGTGTGTGTGCGTGTGCGTGTGCGTGTGTGTGTGTATTTGGTAATCTTTATGCTATGTAATTAACAAACATACAGAAATGGATTTTGAATGTTTTATTTTTCATAGTAAAAAAAAAACTTAATTGGAAAATGTCTTCCTTAATTACCAAATAATACTTTTTCGTTCAAAAGAAGTCGCTCAAAACGATTGGACTGCCCATTGATACATTTATTATTAAGTCTTTATTCCTTTTAGTTCTTTAATGATATCAGAAATATTTGTTATATAATAAATAAAATAAGATCTTTATCATGTCAACTATCATGACAGTTGTCTCTTGTCAAAGATAAATTAATCATAGATATTATTAACGATTTCTTTAATTAACAAGCAATTGTATCGTCGTATGTTCTAGTTTAATATTATACGATTGTTACACTATTTTTGGACTTGCTATAACTGAGTTTTTCAAAAGCTTTGTAGTAAAAAAGCGATGTATAATCAGAAGCCTTTATTTATAGTATTTCGTGTGTTTTGATTTGGTTCTGGACTGGATGTGCCACCCACCTTGAGATATAAGTTCTAAGGTCTCAGTATAGTTACAACGGCTGTCCCACCTTACAAAAAAAACGCATTACTGCTTCACGGCAGAAATAGGCAGGGCGGCCTACCCCTGCGGACTCACAAACAGTCCTACCACCAGCAATTATGCAAATTACAATTTTACGGATTTGGTTTTTATTACACGATGCTATTCCTTCGCCGTGGAAGTCAATCGTGATGTTCAGCCATCAAAAGCTAGGCAGCTAGGTTATCTTATTTTTGCAAGTAAATCAATCAGTAGTAGCACTGATGTCCATTAGAAACGATCAGGCGGTCCACAGTCCAATTAAAATATAGATAACCTTTAAACACTATATCTAAGAACCACAGCCATCATATAAATTGACGGGTAACGCCTGAACACGAGTAAATTATAATTCCCAATTAAATCTACAAACAAAAAGAAAATTTTAGAACGAAGTGATAAAACGAACAGTCCTGTAATAAAATCCCACAGTCTGAAATGTAAAAACTGTCTTAAATAAATAACAGATATCGTAAACCTCAGTTATTACCATTCACATCACAACACACACACACAAGAAAACATACGTCATGCATAATTGACTAGAAAATGCAATCGCTAAGGAAACTAGTTCTAGAAAATACTGGTTCAATCCGTTTATTGTGAAGATGTCATATCTGTTTCTTTAAAGCTATTGAGTCAACATAAGTCGTTCGTTCACAAAAACTGTAAAATATTCGAAATTATCCGAAATAATACATACTAGTGGTCCCGCAGTAGTCGAAATTCGACTATAATTAATCGCATTGAAATCGCAAGTTTGTACACTATTATGATTGTATTTTTATACTTCTATAATCACAAATTTCGCCAGGGCTACACTATAAAAATATATTAATAAAGACAAACAATATTTAATCTATTCTCAATTTGACCACAGACGTCAAGAACAAAAGTTTGATAATAAATAGTAGGTATGCATGTGTGTGTGCATCAAATACATAGTATGTAGTGTGTGTAATGTTTTCTTTATTGATTTAATGTATCTTTTATGCATTATTTAAAAAAAATATTAGCATTGTGCACTTCTTCTCTATATTTTCTATAAATGTGGAAAATTTCATACTCCTCCGCCCGCGCAATTTTCGTAAAAAGGGATACAGAGCTTTTGCATCACGTATTAATATATAGATAACAACAGTAAAGAATCGCGAGATTAAGCCGTCAAAGAAGTATCAATTGAGGTAACATAAATTTTAAAAAAAACAACGTAATCAAACAAACACATTATCGAATATTTGTCTTGTAGGGTTGCTCACTCATATCACAGTTCATTGGGAAGTCGTTTAAATAAAACTAACTTTAACCGAATTCAAAACAAAAGCAAGATTTTCAATGCTAAAGCTCTGTTGGAAAAACGTGTGGTTTTTACTGGCCCGTTTTTCCTCTTGTTTTAATATAAATATTATTATTATTTTTTAAATTGCGTTTTTATGTGAACGAGCTCAAAGCTCACTTATTGCACTCAGACATCAAAGGCTAATACCGCCACCCAAGTATTAACACATGAGCTCCAAGTGTCAATTGTATTTTATTTTAAAATCCGACGCACCCTTAAAACTTGAAGGCATGCGTCGCAGTAAAAACGAGCATAAAATGGTGGCGTATCTTCTTCGTCTGAGTCGGTCTCTTCATTGCTGAAGGTCGTGTCGAATTTGAAATGTGGACCACTCGATGCACAATGCTTCCCCACGTCTTCCTGTCCTCGGCGGTCTTTATAGCCTCGGTTATTGGCAGGCCGGTGAGTGCCTTTACCAGATCAGACCAGCGGATATGTGGGCGTGCGCGTGATCTTATCCCGTCCACCTGACCAACTACCATCAGCTTCTCTATGTATCGGGGCCTCTACGAGCGATGTGGCCGAGGTAGGAAGCAGATAGCGGACAGCCTTGTGGCAATACCGAGCTCCTTCAGAATGGATAGATTGGTCCGGCGTGCCGTCCATGGAATTCGCAACATCCATCTCCAACACCACATTTCAAAAGCGTCGATCTATAATTCACTAAAACAACTTCAAAGAAAAACCAATATTCTGTTTTTCCAAATCATGGACTATATTATGACGTATCTATTCCACGAGCCCACTTCGATACGTTTCAGTGTCATAATGGAAAACGATAGCCTTTAAATTATGCAGATACATGCGGACGTACACAGCGCACCTCCGCAATCCGATGCTGTCCTACACAACCTAAATTGAAATTCTCGATTGACTTCCACGGTGAAGGAATAACATCGTGTAATAAAAATCAAACCCGCAAAATTATAATTTGCGTAATCACTGGTGGTAGGACCTCTTGGGAGTCCACACGGGTAGGTACCACCACCCCGCCTATTTCCGCCGTGAAGCAGTAATGCGTTTCGGTTCGAAGGGTGGGGTAGCCGTTGTAACTATACTGAGATCTTAGAACTTANTAAAAATCAAACCCGCAAAATTATAATTTGCGTAATCACTGGTGGTAGGACCTCTTGGGAGTCCACACGGGTAGGTACCACCACCCCGCCTATTTCCGCCGTGAAGCAGTAATGCGTTTCGGTTCGAAGGGTGGGGTAGCCGTTGTAACTATACTGAGATCTTAGAACTTATATCTCGAGGTGGGTGGCGCATTTACGTCGTAGATGTCTATGGGCTCCAGTAACCACTTAAAATCAGGTGGGCTGTGAGCTCGTCCACCCATCTAAGCAATAAAAAAAAAAAACAAAAAAAAAATCTGTTCCATAAAGTCTGACGGATCGCCGGCACACGATGCCTTATCTGCCTGCCCAGTCTCGAACAAATCCTGAATTCGTCGTCTGTGGTCCAAACACAATCTAACTTTATCAATGAAAGTGAATATTTTTCTGTCGTTTACATGAAATAAACCTATTCTGATCGCCCACGCGGCTCGCGTGCCCACAAACCAAAACATATTATATGTCCAAACTTGAATGTATCAATTTATAATAATTTTCTCGTAATACAAAGCATTAGGCCAACATACATCGGTCCGGGTATTCAATGGAATAAAATATTAATAAATAAGTATTCAGTTTTTGTTCCGACAATAGGGTTTTTTTGATGCGCAAGATATTGTGTTAGTAATTTGATATTCTATTGTTTGGAAGGTGAATAGAATGATAGAATATGTTATACTTTTATCGATTGCTGTATGTTTTAAAAAAACTAACAAAATTACTTTGCAATAATCGTTCTCACATATTAAATATTTAATCATATTATTATTGTTATTATTATGCGAAACTCGTCGTATGATATTTTAATATAACACTAGAGGTCCCGCAGTAGTCGAAATTCGACTAAAATTAATTGGAATTGTATGTTTGTACACTATTATGATTGTATTTTATACTTTTATTATAACAAATTTCGCCAAGGCTACTTACAAGGCTACTATATAACAAAATATTAATAAAGACAAACAATATTTAATCTATTCTCAATTTGACCACAGACATCAAGAACAAAAGTTTGACAATAAATAGTATGCATGCGTGTGTGCGTCAAATACATGGTATGTAGTGTGTGTAGTGTTTTCTTTATTGATTTAATGTATCTTTTATGCATTATTTGAAAAAAACATTAGCATTGTGCACTTCTTCTCTATATTCTCTATAAGTGTGGAAAATTTCATGTTCCTCCGTCCGCGCAATTTTCGTAAAAAGGGATACAAAGTTTTTGCTTCACGTATTAATATATAGATTATTTCAGCGCTATTTGGATTAGATTTAACAATACCTCGCATAGGATAGGTTTAAATTCTATCTAAACAAACCTTTATATGTTTCAAATTAAATTATTATGACAGTAAAAATCACCAATAAACATACACACTAAAAACAAGACACACATTAAAACAATGTTTTTAAGGTCCGTCTACATTTGAAAGCTAGAAATATAAATATTTATAGCCCAATTCAAGTAATAACATTAAGATTATCAACGTGCCCATTAACGGACACCTATTCCGATAAAAATACTAAATATAAAGTTACAACAGGTTATTTGTAACTGGTACAAATAAAAGTTTTGTTCACACAACATATCACTATGAGTTATTTGAGACAATTGTGACACTGACAGAACAGAGGTCAAATTTGCTTTTTAGTGTTACGCAGCCATTTTTGTACGAATCCTTTATATCGTCATCCAATCTGTCAGTCTTGCGCGACAATTAGCAAAAGGAAGGAATCTCGTGTTATCTATCTAAAAATTGAGTTTTAAATTTCAATTCGTATTTAGTCATTTAGGTTTAAAATCATATAGTTCTCAACAAACACTACAGAAGCGAAATCGAAATTTATTTTCAACGTTGGGTTATTTTTATTTATAATATTTATACGTTTATTTACCCCATCAATGTACGTCTGCCGCCTTTGACTGGTTTTTAAATTATCCCTCGTTTTCTTTTTATTAAATTTAAAATATTATACCTATATTTTGTAATTTAATCCAGGCATCCGGAATACTTTCAGTAAGAACCAAATCGTTAATTGACTTTTTGTTGCTTGAAAATAAGTTTAAGCTGAATCCAACGTGTATACATATTTTCACTTTATAAAAAAATTTAGGAACATGTAAATTGATTTATACTCATTTTTTCAACATTATTCAACTACAGTTCATTTTAAAAGCGCGGTTTAATCTACTCACGAAATTTATAATTCGAAGGCCAACTCTAGAATTCTAGTTTTTGTTTAATAGGCTCAATGTCTTCACTCGTCGGTGCTAATACATTTTAAAACATATAAAATGGCTATTACAACGATAACTATATCCAAAAGAATGATCACTTCATTGTTACGATCGACTGGTCTCTCAATCTACTCAATCAACCATCGAAGCGTAGGCTTATTTCTTTAATAATGTGATGTCTATATTTTTTGTCGTCCGTCCGAATGGGAATTCTGTAATAAAACTGACATCGAGAATTATCTTTGACATTATACAAAAGTTGAATTAGATAGCGCCATGAAATGCGTTCGGAATAGCCTTTTTTTATTTGACAAGGAAAACGTAATGCGATGTTTCCGATCTTTTATTTTACTCTCTTAATAACTCTATTGTGTGAAGCAGTTAGTTTCTTAATAATTCATACTGGTTTTCGTCAAATAGTCTATATAAATAATTGTTTATGTTTCTTTACAAGTGATTTCAATGTTCTAAAGATGAAGGTCTCTTTAAGACGGAAAACTAAATCACAATCTATACTAATATTATAAAGCTGAAGAGTTTGTTTGTTTGAACGCGCTAATCTCAGGAACTACTGGTCCGATTTGAAAAATTCTTTCAGTGTTGGATAGGCCATTTATTGAGGAAGGCTATATAACACGGTAAGACTGATACATTTGGAGCACCAATAAAGAATGTTTCAAAATATTTTCACTTTCTACGTAAATGAAGTGGGGGGTAAAATTTAGCGTTATGCCAAAGTAACTATTCCACAAGGACGGAGTCGCGGGCAAAAGCTAGTCAGATATATATATTAAAATAACATTTTCAAATCGACTGTGACATTGTACTCGTGATCTACTTTGTGTTAATTGGTTACCGGAATCCATTGCCACAGCTGGGCTGTCACAAAAAAGAGCTGAATAGTAAAATTAGGAGACCAATATCATAATTAGAAATTAAAAAAGTTGCGTAAATATAAATAAAGATCTTAGACTAAGTCAAAGTTTAACAGATATAACTAATATAACTAAGTCAAAGTTTAAAAATTATAGTTTACATAATCACTGGTGGTAGGACCTCTTAGGAGTCCGCATGGGTAGGTACCACCACCCCGCCTATTTCCGCCGTGAAGCAGTAATGCGTTTCGGCTCGAAGGGTGAGGTAGCCGTTGTAACTATACTGAGACCTTAGAACTTATATCTCGAGGTGGGTGGCGCATTTACGTTGTAGATGTCTATGGGCTTCAGTAACCACTTAACACCAGGTGGGCTATGAGCTCGTCCATCCATCTAAGAAAAAAATAAAAATATATATATCAAAGTTGAACAGAAACAGCAGCTAGAAACTAAAGCTATTTTTAATTTTCGACACGAAAATATTCAAAGCATTCGTTACCAAACAGCGTTATCTTAAGACATCTGATCTCGGAACGGGCAATGTATGCGAACGAGTTTTTTTTTTTTTTTAACTTAGTTACTGTCACCGCTACCAGAATGCGAAATACGCTTTTTTTTTCTTCCTAACAGCAATGCTGTATAGTGCCCAGATCTTATCTAGTATAATTACGATGTGAAAATACTTTACACAAGCCGAGATTAACTAAAACATTCAGTTTGTGAAATCTTGCCATGTTTTATCTAAAGCGATTTGTCTAAATCTAAAATACTTTTATACGACGATATTTTATTTTCTAGTTTTTGGATCTCCATTTTAATCATGGCAATATTCAAATTCAGCATACATTAATAGCATTGGTGATTATATTTGAATAAATTGGCAATGTAGTATGATCCAATCATGAAAATGTAACCTATTTATGCCAGAATATGTTTTGTAAATAAGCTGTCAAATTATTAAAAATGAGGTATAATGAATTATTTCTGCCTATTTATGCCGCGAAAGCATTATTCTTTTTCTTTTACGTCACTATACTCTTGCCATAGTGGTTGTGGCCGTCCTTCTTTAAAACCCAGCACCAATTTTCTCTGCCGGCTGCGCGTCTGGTGCTTGCGAGTAAGGGCAATCCATCGCAGCCTTTATGGGAAATCTGCCGCGCGGCCCGCCACCTCCTAGCTTTCACGAAAACATTATATGCGCCCTTTTTAAATGAATAAAATGGTTTATAAGTGTTTGGGAAACTTTGATGCTTACCGTGTCTATGGGGCAAAGGTAGTGGCGGTTAAGTAAGTGGTTAAGTGGGTGGTCTGTTATATTTTTTATTCGCCTGCCAGAAGGAAACATAAATCGTAGGGGCAGGTAACCCACCACTGCGTAGCAGTCGAATGAAAAGTAGCCTATATCATATTTTAGTATTGAAAATATTTTAAACCTATTAATTTCATTACATTTTTAAAGTGATGATATTAAAATCGCACTCGTGGTTTCAATATGAAAACGTGACATACTTACTTTCATTCATATTTTTTGGTGCTTTTCTTCGATCACAGTCTTCTATTGTTGATCGAAGATCACAGTAGTCCAATTTTTTCTCTTTTTAAAAATCGCAATACCGTATAAACAAACTATATTTTTTTTATTGCTTAGATGAGCGAACGAGCTCACAGCCCACCTGGTGTTAAGTGGTTACTGGAGCCCATAGACATCTACAACGTAAATACGTCACCCACCTTGAGATATCTAAGATCTCAGTATAGTTACAACGGCTGCCCTACCCTTCAGACCGAAACGCATTACTGCTTCACGGCAGAAATAGGCGGGGCGGTGGTACCTACCCGCGCGGACTCACAAGAGATCCTACCACCAGTAAAGATATTGTATAAAGAAACAGGATTACGCTATTATTTTTATTATCATATTCATAAATTGGCGAGTAAGCTCAGCTCTGCAGCATACGCAGTAAAAAAAATTAGAATGTTAACAAACGCGGACACGGCTCGTTTAGTTTACTTTAGTTACTTCCACAGTGTCATGTCCTATGGCATTTTGCTATGGGGCAATGCGGCCGATGTAGAAATGATATTTATTCTGCAGAAAAGAGCTATACGTGCTATTTATAACATGCACTCAAGGGAATCCCTGAGGGAGAAATTTAAAGAAATTAAAGTTCTCACTATGCCATCCCAGTACATTTTTGAAAATTTGATGTATGTTCGTAAACATATTGAGGAGTTTCCTAAAAAGTCGGACATACATAATAGAAATACTAGGAACAAACACAAGCTTGTTGTGCCGATGAGTAGGTTACATAAGATACGAAATTCATTCGGGTGTTTGTCTGTGCGCCTGTACAACAAAATCCCACAAGATGTTCAGAACCTACATATACATAGGTTTAAGAAAACTATTAAAGAACATCTGTGCAATAAAGCTTACTATAAAGTCAATGATTATCTAGAAGATTGCACAAAGTGGGAATGAGTTGCTCGCTCCGGGCATTTCAATATTGTAAAATTGTTATGTTATAATTACTTATTGTAAAAATGAATATTTAAAAAAATCAAAAAAAAAAAAAAAAAACATGCCCGCTGAGTTTCTTGCCAATTCTTCTCAGGACGGAGGCTAGTTCTTGTGAATTGGCGGTAGTTCTTTTGACGTTCAACAAGTATGTACTTTCATTTATGTTGAATAAAAATTTTTTGATTTGATTTGATTTGATTTATGGATCTTTTGACATATGCGGCTACGTGTAATACATAATTTCTTGGGAGAGAGTGAGATCTGAGATTACTCTGCAGTATAATAGATAATTAGTAGCTCATCAATCAGCCTAAGTGAACTAATAAAAACGTGCGAAATAGGACACTCTGCTTTCGACATAAGACAGTTAATCATTTGCGCAATTTGTCACCAACGCAATATGTTGCATACCCAGTGTCATCGTAAGTCTTAAAGCTGAAACACTTCACACCTCGGCAATTAATCGCTGAGATCTTGTCTCCGCTGGCTCGTGGGTTTCGCGGTAACCGCCAAGATCACAGGGACCGGCCGATGCTATCTCTGAATCGAGATGCCAGCTTGATTAACTCCAATATCTCGGATTTTCATAGGATTCCACGCACGCTTTCTGACCGGATCTGAAACGTTGACATTCCCGAAATGTATGTGTGCGTTTTGAAATGAGGACCAGTTTTTTTTATTGCTTAGATGGATGGATGAGCTCACAGCCCACCTGTTTTTAAGTGGTTACTGGAGCCCATAGACATCTGCAACGTAAATGCGCCACCCACCTTGAGATATAAGTTCTAAGGTCTCAAGTTTAGTTACAACGGCTGCCCCACCCTTCAAACCGAAACGCATTACTGCTTCACGGCAGAAGCAGGCGGGGTGGTGGTACCTATCCGTGCGGACTCACAAGAGGTCCTACCACCAGTAAAATATTCCCCATATTCGTGCTAAAGAGACCCGACAACAGCAAATCGATGTCGAACTACAGGTTCTGACAAACCGTAAACGATGCGTATACCGGTGTGCGCATTTGAATTTTATTTGCCAATTTAAGAAGAACTGTGGGTGTCGCGGAATATGGAGAATGGATTTTGAAAAATTCTATAGCCGTTTCCTCTTTCTAACCGCCCCGGATAGAGTACGAAAGGGACAACCGCAACAGAAGTCAAATTGAATGTATCCAAATAAAAAAATTAAAATTATAAAATAAATAAATAAATAAATAAATATAAATATTTACTAACAACCACGCCACGTTAACTGGTCCCGTGCTAAGTTCGTAAAGAACTTGTGTTACAAGTACCAGATAACGGAAATAAATATAATATTTTTATTATACACATACATATATTTAATATACACCCATAACCCTGGAAAGACATTTATATTTATCATACAAATATCTTCCCTTGGCGGGATTCGAACCCGCGACCCCCTTGTGTAGTGACNTTCGTAAAGAACTTGTGTTACAAGTACCAGATAACGGAAATAAATATAATATTTTTATTATACACATACATATATTTAATATACACCCATAACCCTGGAAAGACATTTATATTTATCATACAAATATCTTCCCTTGGCGGGATTCGAACCCGCGACCCCCTTGTGTAGTGACCATGTCACTTACCACTACACCAGACGGCCGTTTAACGCACTTAGGCTTTTTTTTTTCTCGTACAATACTGAACAAAGTATAATATTTATTTTTGGAAAGTCTTAGCTAAGCTTTTTATCGGACTATCGAAGAAGTATGGCAATTGTCAGAGTTACGATTTTTTGTTTCATTGAATTCATTAATTTAGTTTTTTTATAGCACTTTTTATTAATTAACAACATTATCAATATAGTTTATGATTTACATAGAATTAGTTCGTTTTACTTATGTCAATAATCTTAACAAATCAAATTTCTTTTACTTATGTTTTACTCATAAAATCTATTTAACGGACTTTTGCAATGGTGAAAAAATAAAAACCATATTAAATTTCTGAAAAATAAAGATATGTCTCATCAATGGTCCATTCTGGCAGTGATTAGAGCTCCAAAGCGAAAAACCTTCACACAACTCGCGCTTTGTCATAGATCGCATTCTATCGCGGTGTATTTATCGAAAGCTTTTTTAAAGCCCTCGTCGAATCCTTTCGAATTGCGTACAAACAGACACAACCAGTGATCATAGTCATATCATCATGCCAAGCGATGGTAATCTCATCCTCCTCCTCGTCCTTCAGTCGATCGCTCATTGCTGAGAATCGTTATGCGCCCGCCTGTGACCTTTTTAATACGCTTTTATTCGCTTCAGACGTATATTTAGGTTAGTATATATGTTTGTAACGGAATCTTTGAACATGATTTTGACCCCCTTTAAAACGTCGGATTAACTCGAAATTTGGTATACTTATTAAAGACCGATGACAATTCAATATTTAAAAAAAAATTGAAAAAAGGAGGGGGAAAAATTTAAATAATTGAAATTCAACTAAAAAATGAAAAATAAATATGTAATAGCTTAAAAAAAGTAACAAAATACGTTTATAGAAAATACAACTAAAAAATAGAAAATAATGGTATGGATGCATGGTATCAGTAGTTATAGATATTTTATCAACAGATATGAGTAGAAGGGTTATTTTGATAATATCCTGAAAAGCACCCCACGCTTTTTTACAATAAAATATTTTTTTCTTACACTATTCTTAATTCAAATTTATTAAAATTTATTTAAAATTTTTTAGTTGTAATTTCTATAAAAGCGTATTTTGTTAGTTTTTTTAAACTATTATTTATTTTGTAATTTGTAATCACTTATGTCGGTCAGTGACGGCACAGTGAAGTGCATGGATCAGTCTCATGTGTAGATGCTCGGAATTTTTTACTATTGTGTTTATTACATTCTATTCTTATGTTGTTGCTTAGGTGAAGGGGGTGGGGGCGGGGGCGGAGGCGCGGCGCAACGGTGCGCGCGCGATGCTGCGGCGTCGCCTGCGCATGCGCCGACGCCGACGCCAGCGCCTCCTGCACACGCTCCTCACGTCAAGAGCGAGAGACTCAGCCCTCACGACTCCAACGCATCACGGTACGGATATATCAATCTAGGCATACTAATGCAAGCGGAAAACTGTATTCATTCAATGAGCCAAATATTAACCTGCTAAGACAGCTAGCAGGTAGACGTGGATACCAGTGTAGGTGTGATAACATACCACATTTTTTTTGTTAATGACCTTAATTACGTATTCGATATTGACAATTCTTGAATAACATTTTTGGCGTTTACCATAAAACAAGGATTAAGCCACTTCAATTCTAAAGGTGCGATATCCTCTTTTCGCATTAAAAGTGCACAATTTCCAAAAATATTCGAAATTGAGTTAATATGCGGAATCATTTGGTATCACCAGTATTTTTCTCATAAATACTGTCAAAAGAGCGTAGTTTTTTTTTGTTTTTTTATTTTACCTATTTTTTGACGACTATTAACAAAATTAATACATAATTTTAACTTACTTTAAAAGACAAAATATAATGTAACTAGTAAAAAATAAAAAATAAATGTTGCAAAGATGATTATTATTAAAAATACGACATGTTAAAGCTTTAAAACACTCTCCTGTAAATTAGTAAGTTTTGAGATTATACAGTGTTAATGCGAGAAGACGAATATGTCTGATCCTGAATGAATGAATGAATTAATGAATGAATGAAAATTCTTTATTGCACAAAATGGTGTACAAAGGCGAACTTAACGCCATGCAGGCATTCTCTTCCAGTTAACCCTCATTGATAAAGTGAAATATTCAAGAAGTGCGTAGCTGTGGTGAAGTTTTTTTTTTATTTATTGCTTATATGGGTGGACGAGCTTACAGCCAACCTGGTGTTAAGTGGTTACTGGAGCCCATAGACATCTACAACGAAAATGTGCAACCCACCGTACATATTTAATTATATTATTATTATTATGCGAAACTCATTGTATGATATTTTAGTATAACATTATTTCAGCGGTATTTGGATTAGATTTAACAGTACCTCACATAGGATAGGTTTAAATTCTATCTAAACAAAAAACCTTTATATGTTTCAAATTAAATTACTATGACAGTAAAAATCACCAATAAACATACACACTAAAAACAAGACACACATTAAAACAATGTTTTTAAGGTGTGTGCTTGTTTGAAACCAGGTCCCGGAGCGTGACGCCGTCGACTTCCTCGTATCCGGGCACACCACCCGAGCGGGGCAGCCCTCACGCCGCGCCGCAACCCTCGCCGGCGCACCCGCCCCGCAACTATTCGGACATCATGCGCTCGCTGGCCGCTAGGTACAACGCGCAGCCGAATAACGAGTGAGTACACGTGCTTTTTTTTACATCCTACCCCTACTAGATGACCCCTGATAGGCTTGAGAGGCTATATCAGGGTTACCCTAGGCCCACGAGTTTCTCGCCGTATCATCTCAGTGGGTCGCGTTTCCAATCCGGTGGAAGATTCTGGAGACACTGCTCTTGCTACGACCAGTGCTAGCAACACTCCCGGTTTGAGCCCCGTGAGCTCACCTACACTTCAAGGAGAAGCTAAAATAGCCTCTCAAGGCTATCAGCATAGGTAGAAAAAAAAAACAGCTACCCTAGCGTATAGGTGAGCTCTCGAGGCTCAGGCCAGAGGCCG
Organism: Bombyx mandarina; assembly: GCF_003987935.1. The sequence goes on along the minus strand of NW_021011510.1, from coordinate 124,335 downwards.
ACCCACTGATGAGATCCGACGAGAGACTCAGTGAGCTTTATTTATGGGTTAATTTACTCTCGTCTTACGAGGACGGTGACCGGGGCTTGAGGTACGTAAAAGCACCGTTAATGGATCGGGAGAATGACGTATTTAGGGCGACGTCGACTGTTTACCATTCGGTCTACAGGATCGGGTATGTAGTTTTCAGCGGCCACGACAAGAGGGTTTTCGTGTCGTGTCGCCTTCTCAAAATGGCGCATTGATGCCGACTATATATACTTACTGATTGAGTAAAGCTCCAGGTCATCATAGAGATCCACATTCCTTAAGAACCACGGAGCTGCGACGGCTATATAAAATATACAAAAAGGAATTCCATGAAACTAAAATTACTCCAACGTGTACAGGTCTCGTATAATCGATATCATTTCCCGACCTCTCGATTAAGAGTCACGGTAAATAATAAAAATCGATAACTTCATGTCGTCACACAGTACATCCATTAATTAAAGTTAAACGCTCCAGAGACAGTATTTTTAATTTACAAACGTCGAATAGGCTGGTTGCGTGTAAAATATTAAATCATTAGTATAGAAGGGAAGCAGTTTATCATTAAGAAGATCGTTTCCGTCTAAAGATAAGATGTCCCGAAACAATATTTTTCACACGGTCCGTGTCACAATACCATGCGACCCGAGGTTCACCGACCGGCAGACTTAGTGATGCCCAAAGCAATTAGCATATTAATCGATTCGATAACTTACGTTTAGTCGACAAATTTACATGATTCGTGAGAACCCGATAGTCTCCGCGTGAACTTATGTTATATTAATGAATTGCTCATCTGCCGCAGTGCGGTCGGTGACCCATACGTTTTGATTAGCGTCGCGACAGGCATCTCGGCGTCCCTTTGTCGATGACGAATCCAAAAACGCGCCGATAAACTACCTATATCATCGACAAAAGCAATGCTAACTTAACTAATACAATAAACCGTCAAAACAATTTCGTAAATCGTCATAATTAAAATTTTAATAAAATTAAAAACAAAAACAAAAACATCCTCCTAATTTATATGACACATTGATGAACTGTGAATAAGTTTTCATATTAATAACTACGTAAGAAATGACAAATTGAAGCGTTTTCATTTTCATCACATAATATCACATAAATCTCTTCTGAATTAATGGGTTGTAATTCTGTAAACGAATATTTACCCTGCTATTATCCTGTGACATGTTGTTTTAATTTTTATTTATGTCGTCAACATATAATACTTTTTGCCGACAGTTATTTTCATCGCATGAATGGCTACGGAGCGGAGGCCCGGGCTGCAACGCCGGCGCAAGCGGACACAATCGACGCGCCCCTCGGAGGCCTGTTCGCAAAATTGGCCAAACAACAGGGAGGTCCTCCAAGACTACCAGCATTCCCTGTCATGTTCGACATGAGCTCCACAAAGGTATGAATTCACATCTCTTTTACGGCACAAGCTTTTACCTAAATTCTTAATATGACGTCAAATTTCATTAATTATACAATGTTTTTTTTTCCCTGAACAAGGATACGATTTGAAGATAAGTAATCAAATTAAAAAAAAAAAACATAATAATCTCCGCTTCAAACTCTTTTTACGTTTATTACTTCATAATACGGTACGTTACTTAAGACAAGGCCACTGCCCCTCTGAAATAATTTACGGTCAGCTGAGTTTTCATTTCAAAAGACCACATTTGAAATTCATATTAATTATAAAAACAAGTGCTCACTGACCTTCCTGTTTTAATTACACGCTATACAGTGTTTCATAGTTCACGGCTGTGATTAAAATGTCTCGGGCGATCGTAAAATTCATAACGCGTTATCACGGCTGGCATCTCTATCGAGCGTGCCTCGTTTGCGTTAACACGACCCTCTATTGAAATCATAATGCGCGATGAGCTGCCGGCGCTTCGTTTCCTGTTATAATTAAATCCGATTACGTCGATGACCTTTAAACTTCCTGCGATATCCAAACGAGCCACGTACCATCCGGCTATGGAATGAGCTCCCCTCCACGCTGCTTCCTGAGCGCTATGACATGTCCTTCTTTAAAAGAGGCTTGTGGAGAGTATTAAGCGGTAGGTAGCGGCGTGGCTCTGCCCCCCTGGCATTGCTGAAGTCCATGGGCGACGGTAACCACTCACCATCAGGTGGGCCGTATGCTCGTCTGCCTACAAGGGCAATAAAAAAAAACGTGGTGAAGTCGATGTTGGATTCGCTTCTTATCCTTCTGTGGGACACGTGCCGTGCCTCTTACCCTGTAACAACGCGAGCACGCCAGCGAACCGTCTCGTAGACTCTCCACTGTTAAGCCAACTAGAGCTGCACTAATTGGCGGAGGCACGCGCCGCGCATGCGCGCCGACAATCGCGCCCCACGATACGCTAGTGATGGGATGTGAAATCGAAACAGCTCTCGACTTTTAAATTAGCTGACTTTTTGCACACGACTGCAGTTTACAGTAAATTGCATCGTTACAGTTATTCGGCACCGGGTTTTTACTTTTATTATTATTTGATGTATCAAATAGATTGCAGCCATTTAGTAATGGATAATTAAACGTATCTCGGACGAGAAACGCGAGTTCTGGTTTATTTTCTCCTATAAAGCGTAGCGAAGTTGAATATAAATCGTTTGATTTATGACAATCTCACAGTTTTAGCACTTACCGGGGGAACTGTGGGCGAGGCGATCGTCGGCACGCGCCCGCGCATGCCCCGACCGTGTCCGTTTCACGCGTGCACGCCTCCGTCTGTTTTTGTTTGGAATTACCTGCATTCGCCTTTTTAGTGCGCGCGGCAATTAAAAAAGATAGATTGCAATTTGACCCGCGGTCGGCGCGCGTGACGGCACCGAACGTTATTATGATGAATGCTCGGCACTTACGATCCGAGAGTGCTCTTGATCAGATAATGGCCCGCTGGCTCGCCTTTCGTGTTTGGTTAACGCCACTCCGCGAGCTGGGTAATTGAGTTCTTAAAAAATATCATACGCCCTCCGTTACCGCTGCCACAAAGTTCGATCGATACACAGAATGTTCCAGAATTGGAATTTGATGCAAAGAAAAATTTTTTTTTTTTTTTTTTTATTTCCTAGATGAGTGGACGAGCTCACAGCCCACCTGGTGCTAAGTGGTTACCGGACCCCATAGACATCTACAATGTAAATGCGCCACCCACCTTGTGATATAAGTTCTAAGGTCTCAAGTTACAATAGCTGCCCCACCCTTCAAACCGAAACGCATTACTGCTTCCCGGCCGAAATAGGCGGGATGGTGGTACCTACCCGTGCGGGCTCACAAGAGGTCCTACCACCAGTAATTACGCAAATTATAATTTTGCGGGTTTGATTTTTATTACACGATATTTTCCTTCACCGTGGAAGTCAATCGTGAACATTTGTTGAATACGTATTTCATTGGAATAATTGCTACCCGCCTGCGGGATTCGAACACCGGTCGCTACACACGAATGCACCGGACGTCTTATTTTTTAGGACGTCTTTATTATTTGCAAACTATTTGCATTCATTGTGCCTGTAAAATACATTGCATGTTTTTCAATCGGGTTATAAGACTAAAGTTTGTGCGTTTTTCTCAGACTTTATTAGCGATCTCGCGGATCAGTCGAAGCGGGAGGTCGCGTCGCAAGCGCACAGGAGCGACCGGATCGACCGCGGAGCACAGTCCTCTGGACCTCTCCGCGGCGGGCGAGAGTGCCGCAAAACGGGCTCGACTCTCGGCCAGCCCCAGCGCCAGGAGTGACAGCGACGACCGGGATAGAGTCTCCACTGATGGCAAGTAGCAATGTACAATATCAGTTCTTATAGATTTCATTTTTTTTATTTATTTCTTATATGGGTGGACGAGCTCACAGCCCACGTGGGGTTAATTGGTTACTGGAGCCCATAGACATCTACAACGTAAATGCGACACCTACCTTGAGATATAAGATCTATGGTCTCAAGTATGTCACAACGGCTATGTCTATGTTTTGGTTTGAAGGGCAAAATAGTCATATTTACACAATGCAATCGAAACTTTTTATAGCATACCATAACATTTCAAAAAACAATTCAAAACACCATGCTAAAGACAGTAATATAAGACTCCTAAACAAACCAAATAAAATAATATTACCCGCATTAGAATAATAGTTCATTGCATCGTCAACGTAAGATTTACCTATCGCGAGCATTAATCAAACTATGTAAGTCGTCTTCGATAAAAAAATTATGATCTCGCCTTTAAGATAATGTTAGACGTAACGAAAGTCAATCACCAATTATTTTTCTACTTAAAATTAATTGCTATGAAATATGAACTGAAACTTTAATTGGACGGTACAAGGTGCACAAAATGTAATAAATGTAATTAATTCGTTTAATTACTGTTTTTGCTCAGGTCGTAGCGAGCCCCGGGGGGAGTGTCTGTGCGCGGAAGCTAGAGCGCGTCTTTCGGCTTGGTCCGTCGATGACGTCTGCGATTTCGTGAATTCTATCGATATCTGCGCCGAATACGCATCGGTAAGTACACAACACTATTTCGAAATGCAAATTTGTTTTTTTTTTGCGGTCGGTACCAAATTTTTTGTTTTCTCATTTTAATAACAGTAAAAATATTTTTATCGTAGGGTGCAACGGATTTTTTACGCCGAAGCCATGAACTACGCATATTTATGTCATTTCAATGTAAACAATATATTTTTTCAAGGATACTGATATATTTTTACCATTTTCAATAATACTTTGCTTGATTGAAGATTAGAAGGGAAATTAGTAATTAACTATTTTCTTCGATCTTTCCGAGTCACAGATATAATTGATACTACAAGTACTTATACTGTTTGATCTCGCATTTGTTATTGTCAGCACAATGTTATTTTTGACGTGTCGGACACTTCAAAGTTTTCGTGGTCACGAATGACAAAGTTCTTTTTCATCGAGATTTTTAATAATGTACTAACTAAGCATTTTCATTTACTATTATACGATAGAGTAGAATAACGAGATTTTTAACAGAAATAATTTTCTCTGGACAAAAAATTATTTACCATTCCTATTTTTTTTAATTACATTAAAGTTCATCATTAGAAAAAAATAATGAGAATCTCTTTGACAAATCTAGAAAATCGTACTCAACTATTTTGTCTTTGCCTAACTGAAAAAAAAAACAAAAAAAATAATTGTTTATTTAGCCACTTACCAAGCTACTTTCAAATGTGACATTCCTTTGAAAATCACAACGATACAAAACAAATTGATTTACGGGGACGGCTAACAATGAAGTCATGCGTCATCACAGCACGGGCGAGTCATTCCACTATAAATTGAGGCAGTCATTACCAGTAATCACTCTGTTTCTACACCTCACGATTGTACCACTTTATTTTGACACGCGCTCGCATGAAGCGCTTTTATTGTGTCAACCGTAAGTGCCGTGACGGGAGTGTCATTAAATAGTGGTTAGGTAAAGGTACGTTCAGTTATGTTACATGATTCCGTGATACGTTTTATTTGCTCGATGCGTGTACTATATAGTTTATTTTTCTTTTTTTTTATTAATTTTAATTGCTTCTGCAGTGAAAGGGAGCGAAAAAATATGAAGTGTAATAATGATAGAAAAGAAAAGATTTGTTTAATTACATACCGACGCTAGATTACATCTGGGGTGATTAAGTAACTGCGTTACACGGAGTTATTTTACAAATTGAATTATTTCGAATATTTCTTGAATGTTCTCCTTTTGTAATATACCAATTGCGAATATTAATTAAACTTTTCTAGTTAAAAAAACAGATCCGGGCAATTCCTTAACAACGTCTATCTTATATATAAAATTCTCATGTCACAATGTTAGTTACCATACTCCTCTGAAACGGTTTGACCGATTTTTATGAAATTTTATATATCATGTTCAGTAGGTCTGAGAATCGGCTACTATCTATTTTTCATACCCCTAAGCGATAAGGGTTGTCCACACCTAACATTTTTTTTTTTTTTGGACTTTTTTTTTGTTATAATGAGGCATTACCTAGGTATGTGGTTGAATGAGGTTTTGTTATTTTTATACTCCCTAATCGTTCACAGCGCTACATGCCTCTTTCACTCATTTTCCATATCCTTACACACTTACAATAAGTTACTTTTTTTTCTACACTAGAAATTCCCTAGAAACCTTATATATGGCAAAACAACGTTTGCCAGGTCAGCTAGTTTTAATATACCTACATTAAATATACCACAATATAATTTCCATAATATTCACCGCTAGAGTAAATTAGACCTACGCATGAAATTTCTATTTCTCATTTAAATTAGACTTATCAAAGAAAATTAACATAGCAATTAAGATTAACAATTAAAACAGGTCTATAAGTTTTTATTTGACCGCACTGATTACTGTTTCTGTCACTTAAAATCAATGGGCGTGTCGTACAGTAAAGCTCTAAATGTTATTGACATAGACAGACCAACGCGAATGCCTCTTTGAAACAGGTTCGTGATCACAACAATGTATTGGATCGTATCAAAATATATTTCTTAATTACTTTCCAATATATAACTGGTGGTAGGACCTCTTGTGAGTCCGCACGGGTAGGTACCACCGCCCCGCCTATTTCTGCCGTGAAGCAGTAATGCGTTTCGTTGAAGAGTGGGGCAGCCGTTGTGACTATACTGAGACCTTAGAACTATATCTCAAGGTGTGTGGCGCATTTACGTTGTAGATGTCTATGGGCTCCAGTAACCACTTAACACCAGGTGGGCTGTGAGCTCGTCCACACATCTAAGCAATAAAAAATAATATATATATATATATATAATTCGAGTTACACAAATAATTTTCCATCGCTATGACTCTGAAGTTAATACAGTAATAAAATAAATTCCGCGACAGGTAACAGTTATTAAGGACCCGACTATGCGTTCAAATATCTATTCACGAAATAATGGCTTTCTACGTAATTTCGAATTTATTACATAAACCCAAGTTTATATGGTACACATTAACTTGTACTTTGTTATTTGAAGACTTAAATTAGGTTTCATGAAAACGTCACATCGTTTGTCGACTAGCCGGTTTATATTATGTTACACGGGTACTATTTAAGATTATTACTTATGCTAGAAGCGGTTTTGTACTAAAAACAAGGTTTGTGCTTTGATAAATAGAATGCTTTCGCTATAATCATGGTTGGGCATTCGAAATAATAGTCAGGAATCGTAACAAAAAGATGGCGTATTTTTTCCCGCCTGAAACTCGCGTTTCGTTTCACGCAAAATTTTATACTTCATTTGCGTTTTTATCGATTTCATTTGACATTCTACTTAACAATAGATTTCGTTTTGACTGGCGAAAACGAATTAGTGAGTTAGTATTTGTAAAATTATATGTATTTAAATATATTTCATTTTCGTTATAAGCACCAGGGAAAATAACACAGAAATCACTTTCCGGTTAGAAATTAAATTATAAATCATATATAACCGACCGGAATGCTGTTATATATGACAGGTGTCGCAGACCTAGAATGTGTAATTTCATTTCTGTCTATATTAATATTGATACTAATAAGACTTTGAAAATAAAATGCTATTTTCTATCCTTGGCATTATAACACGCATACATCCGTTTTCGTAATTGACAGATCGTCTTCTCGCATTAAAACTGTATAATCTTAAAACTAACTAATTTTACAGGAGTGTATTAAAAGTTTTTTTAACATGTGATATTTTTCATATTAATCATCTTTGCAACGTTTATTTTTTATTTTTTACCAGTTACATTATCTGTCTTTTAAAGTAGGATAAAACTATGTATTAATTTGGTTAATAGTAGTCAAAACATAGGTAACCTAAAGAAAAAAAAATATCTAAACTACGCTCTTTTGACAATATTTATGAGGAAAATACTGATGATACCAAATCATTTCGCATATTAACTCAATTTCGAATATTTTTTGGAAATTGTACACTTTTAATGCGAAAAGACGATATGTTGTCACATTACATTTCCAGGTCTAAATTCATCTGCAGGTTTAATTGTTAGGCTTTTAATGCACGATATCAAACGTTAGCTCTATATTTAACTGCCGTCTGTGAAAGGATGATAGCGATCGGCTCTTGCGAAAACCCTCCTTGAAATTTGACACCTTGGAGTGAAATGACAAAACAAACCACTCATTGTATAAGAAAACCTGTCAACATATCTACACTTAACATTTAAATGTCTGGATAATGAAGAGTATTTAACATTTAACTTCAAACGAATCAAGAATGATTAAAAATCTAAATCGCAAAATCCAAATTATTTGTAACGAATTTTCTCAAGTTTAATTTGTTTAATTATAAATTATAGTAAACAACTATTGAAATATTCTTTTTTTTTATTTTTATTGCTTAGATGGGTGGACGAGCTCACAGCCCACCTGGTGTTAAGTGGTTACTGGAGCCCATAGACATCCACAACGTAAATGCGCCATCCACCTAGAGATACAAGTTCTAAGGTCTCAAGTATAGTAACGACGGCTGCCCCACCCTTCAAACCGAAACGCATTACTGCTTCACGGCAGAAATAGGCAGGGTGGTGGTACCCACCCGCGCGGACTCATAAGAGGTCCTACCACCAGTAATTAATAGTGTTATACATATATTGTTGAGTTTTAATCGAACTAATGATGTGTGTTTACTCATTTTAATTCCTTTGTCTATTCCACTATATTGTAGCCTTATTCTATCTATTAATAGTCTACTAACATATTTCTACAATTAGAAATATTCGTAGATAATTCCACGAATTTAAGTCTTTGCACTTTGACTTAACAAAAATAAAATTAATAGACGTCTCCAATTAACTTAATGCTTACATTATTATCAACTTATTAATATTAAAACAATTTAGGATATTATATAAAGAATTTCTTATAGTACAACACGAAGTAATTAGGCAAACTTTACGAACCGGAAGGTAATGATATTATATAAAAAAAAAAATCTTCACTGAATTTGCAATTGATGAAAGAAGAAACTGCGATGAAATTATAAAATTTCTTTTAAAACACACTAACTAAATAGTTAGTCCTTGTTCAATGCGCACATACATATTTATTTCTTACAGTAAATATTTAAAGTAAAAAAGGAAGAAAAAAAACAAATATACACATAAATGAACGCTGAACAACTGATATTATTATATAAATATTTTTATAATTTTTTTTATTATCAGGTATTTTAACAATTATTATAATATAATATATATTTTATCAGTTATATATTTATTTTATCAAAGTAGAAGTAAGCTAATGAACTTAATACCCATTCTGAGTCTGTAAGTAGAATGAAGTGATTCACTTAAAAACAACTAAATTAAAAAGGCTACATCTGAGGGCAAAGAGGAAAGTTATAAAAATGTTTTGTTGATTATCCGCCAAGCACTTACTGATTGCATGTACATAAATTATATTATGTGTTTCTACAATATATTTTTGGATAGACATCTGGATAAATGTTGGATTGTCAACATAGCCTCGATACATAGAAAATCGTGTACCTCGTGATCGCGACTGGCAATGATTTATATAAAATGATATACGTGCTATATATATATATATATATATCGTCCACAAAGCTTAAATTAAACCAAGCTTGCGTCGACGTGTTACTGTACAATCAAGCACAAAAGTGTTAATAATGTAAAAATTTTGAAATTCAATACGTTTAGACTGTGGTTTAGAGGGTAGTTGAGGCTTTAAAAGAACAATTGATTCCAGCTTAAAAAAAACTTTTCCAGTTAAAGTGCTAATATTATAAATTGTTATTTTTTATTATTTAGGGTAGATAGAATAGGGGAGANGCTTGCGTCGACGTGTTACTGTACAATCAAGCACAAAAGTGTTAATAATGTAAAAATTTTGAAATTCAATACGTTTAGACTGTGGTTTAGAGGGTAGTTGAGGCTTTAAAAGAACAATTGATTCCAGCTTAAAAAAAACTTTTCCAGTTAAAGTGCTAATATTATAAATTGTTATTTTTTATTATTTAGGGTAGATAGAATAGGGGAGAGTCTGTGATCGCAAATCCTGCAATGTTTCCCCCTATATCCTTTTATCTTTCCGCAGCCAAAGCATCCTCCTCACTTTATGAAAGGAGATAAAAGTGACGACTGAATTTTCACGACACTTCCGTCACTGACAGTACTTATTGGCACTGATTATGAATGCAGATGAATTCGATCCGTCAATGAATGCACCGCCGCAATTAGCGAGCCCTCTCCGTTAAGTGTGCGGTCACGAAATCACGAGAACGCAGAATTTGAGGCAATTTGTACATTGATACAGCATTGTCGAGTATAGATAAATCAATTCGACGTGTTGATTTGAAGTCACGATGGGTTTTCAGAAAACAGAAACGTCTTTTGCGTTTGGTATCGGTGTTTTTGTAAACAGTAGACAAAGCGGTTTTTTTTTTGTTGAAACTTCCATACTCTGAATTGATTTAGATTTGATTTTAAAATGGTAACTTGACAAAATACTACGACTTAGATTTGTTAATTTTAATTTAATTAAAGCGTCAGTTCAATATTCAATTTAGAAGAGTAAAAGTATAAATAAATTTTCGTAACAGTACACAGTTTTATCCTCAGGGAAATAAATAGAGTCCATTAATAGTTTCATTCATCGAATTTTATTTGAACCTTGTTCTTATGACGTGAAAAGAAGTAATTGAAAGGGATATCTAATAAAGACTCTTATGTAGAATGAAATATACACAGCCCATTATTTTTTTGTTTTTCAAAAATATTAACTTGGACCAATCGATCTGCAATCCTGTAACTATCGAAGAGAGTGCTTCATCCCAATTCAACCTAGGGGATATTTAGTTTTCTGTGCCAGATAACATTCAAATCTTAATACTAAGCTCTTATCGCCCCGTCGCCATTTATTTTGAGCCCAATATATACAACCACTAATGGTTTTTTTTTATTGCTTAGATGGGTGGACGAGCTCCCAGCCTACCTGGTGTTAAGTGGTTACTGGAGCCCATAGACATCTACAACGTAAATGCGCCACCCATCTTGAGAAATAAGTTCTAAGGTCTCAGTATAGTTACAACGACTGCCCCGCCCTTCAAACCGAAACGCATTACTGCTTCACGGCGGGGTGGTGGTACCTAGCCGTGCGGACTCACAAGAGGTCCTATCACCACTATGAAAGCAGGTCCGCTACGCAACTTAGACGACCCTTGACTAATGTAGTCTTTAGTTTCAACTGCTTCTCGTGAATTACTGAGATCTCTCATATAATGAACACGCAAATCTAAACGAGAGACGAAACCATTCTGTCTGCTAAGAAACTCATTTTACAACACACAACATTCTCGCAACACGTAAATCGTATCGTATAATTTAGTTCCACCTTTTCCTCGATTGTATTGCGCTCGTTGCCTTTACTTAGCCAGTGACCGTCAATATTTCTTCCTTCATAATAAAAACAGCAAGGTTCCTTTTCAATAATACATCAACAGGTCACGGTTAGTGATTTCACAAACAAGCACTCGCAGAAATAAAATCATAACGGAAAGTCCAATTATATTATTTTAAAGATACTCATTGTAACATCTGGTCTTTTAAAATCTTCGAATTGTATATCCATTTGTGTCTCATTTATAATCGATTAAAAACGAAATAACAATAACAATAAATACATTTGCTATCAAATTAACATCGTAACGTTACATAAAAAGGAAGAATCCACATCACCCCGAGGTAAACACGACTCACCCCAACTATTGTTAACGCAGCAACGTTACAAATGCACATGCCAAAATGACATATCCTTAGTGAACGTTCCGTGTAGTTCGAAAAGCGACAGCACATTCAAGTTTGTCGTGTATGATATATAATTACGGTAATGGTCTCACGTGACCAGTCTTCGGACATATCGTTATGATTTTAGACATGAAATCGAAAAAGCCGGGTCATTCATTCCGCATGTGAGGCATTCGTTGCTCTTGTTGCGCAAAACGATCCCGTACTCAGTCGATTTCACTTCGCTAACAATTTTATTAGTCGTCTTGTTTATCAAGTTTTGTCACGACAGTGAAATGTGACCGCCGGTGGTTACGTTTGAGATTAGATTGGCCGGGTGACTCGATCACAATTATAATTTTAATCCAATTATTGTGTGCATTAGTACACTCAACGCAACGACCTAATGCAGATTAGGACGTTTCTAGAAATAGCGGCCGGCAGCTACGAAACACGTCCGATAATTATAATGGACTAAATCTAGATTACGTGCGAAATCAATTTAATAAATTACACAACCTTTAACATTAATTTTAATTAATTCCACCTATCAATCTTCCTTAATTGAAAAACGAAATAATAATAAACTACTTTTAAGTTTAAAAATAATAATTTATGCGCCATTTATTTGTAGTACCTTGATTAGATGTGTTTACAAATCATGATGCCAAATAATGGAACAGCTACTTAAAAGATGTACATTCCACTTTCATACAGCGGCGTTCGTGAGGCGTTAATGGCCGCAATTTATCACCCTGTATTTCAAACGTGCCGATTACACAGTATAGATGCTTGAAGCAGGGCAACTCGGGGATTATTTGATGAGCCATTCTCTGAACGAGTTGTATGATATTTACAAGGATCCTAATATCATATCATCTATCATCTATATATATAAAAATGAATTGCTGTTCGTTAGTCTCGCTAAAACTCGAGAACGGCTGGACCGATTTGGCTAATTTTGGTCTTGAATTATTTGAGGAAGTCCAGATTAGGTCTTTTTGGCGATTGAGGCACTACGAAGTTTGCCCGGTCAGCCAATAAAAACTATAAAAATTGGACGCCTACGATGGGCAGGACATGTGGTTCAAATGGAGAAGACCAGAATGCCAAGACAACTGCTCTGTGGCAAACCAGAGGGCCGCAGAAGTCGTGGCAGACCCAAACTTCGATGGTTGGATGGCGTGGAGCGCGACCTCAAAGTTATCGGTGTCAGGAACTGGAAAGACATACTGGGCCAAGCTAAGGCCCACCCTGGGCTGTAAGGCCTAAGACGATGATGATGATTCTCTGAAACCAAAGCGATTGATCGTGTTGCGGATTCCTAGATAACAAAGTGTTTTTTGCATTTTTACATCATAAATCAATCATAATTATATATAACATACAAAAGGTCATCTGGCCATGAACTAAGTTTCCCTATACTACGGAAACAGACCACCGATGTAACCATATAAAGCAATATAGAATTAAAACGACTTTTATTATATAAAATACGAGATTTTTGTCATTACAATATTNGTGTTGCGGATTCCTAGATAACAAAGTGTTTTTTGCATTTTTACATCATAAATCAATCATAATTATATATAACATACAAAAGGTCATCTGGCCATGAACTAAGTTTCCCTATACTACGGAAACAGACCACCGATGTAACCATATAAAGCAATATAGAATTAAAACGACTTTTATTATATAAAATACGAGATTTTTGTCATTACAATATTTCTGACGTTTCGAATACTTTTCTTGTTCACAAGGACAAGTAAGCTATTATTTTAATATTGAGCCAACTACCATTTATATGTCTAAATTTGTCTATAAAAATATTTCCAGACTTTTACGTTTCATTTAACTCATTTGAAAACATATCTACAATTCAAGAAAACCAAAAAAAATACTATAGAGACAAAATTATGTTTACGGGCAGTAATGATTTACTAACAGGCCCAGCAAACGATGACAAGCTGGCATGATTAATTAATGCAAATTTTGATATTAAAAATTTGTGTCCATCATTTTATTGCAGTAACAATAACAAAATCTACATTTAAATGAACATAACATAACAGTTGGGTTTTGAAGCTCACAATATTTTTCTGTGTGCTTATAAACAAACCCTCTGCTATGGAAGCGACTACGTCCCATAGATTCGGCAGCATTCTCGCGCACACAACTATTTGACGTAATGTACTATTAACCTTATAAAATGTTGGAGTATTAAAAGATCTGTACGAGTCGTGTATTTTACACTTTTATTTTAGTATTACATAAGTGGAATAACTTTAGCGACCAAACTCATAACCCGATATGACTAAAAACTAGTTTTTTTCTTGCGATAATTCGTATCTTTATACCTTTAAACGAGCAATTCTTGTATATTAATATATCTCTCTATATAATATATACTCTAAATCTCGGAAACGGTTCCAACGATTTTCATAAAATTTTGTATACAGGGGATTTCGGGGGCGATAATCGATCTAGCTGCGATTTATTCTCAGAAAATGTTGTTTTATTCGTGTTTTCAATAATCAACTCTTCCCGACATCTATTGGCGAATAATAATACTATTTTTCTTAATTGAGGGCAACTAACCGCTTTAAAGACACAACAAGATGGCGTTATAAAAAAAAAACCTCGTCATCGTCTAGTTTTTAATAATATTAGCACGTAACGCTTTTTTATAAACGCATACCTGAATTTAAATCATTCATAAGATTCATTAAAAAAGTAGCAAACGTTGAAACGACAAAAAAGTCACTGCCGTTGATATTGACATGTCCGGTGTACTTGGCAAATGGATATGGCCTACAGTGACCTCTTATCGCCAGAGGTATCGTCACGTCATTACGGATCCTCCCAATCCATTAACTGTGCTTTTAGGTACCACAAGCACCGGTCACCGTCCTCGTCGAACCTGTAGCTTGCGACGAAGGGCTCGACGAGTGAATTAACCCATAGACACAGCCCACTGAGTTTCTCGCCGGATCTTCTCCGTGGGCCGCGTTTCCGATCCGGTGGTAGATTCTGCGAAGCACTGCTCTTGCTAGGGCCAGTGTTAGCAACACTCCCGGTTAGAGCCCCGTGAGCTCACCTACACCTCAGGAGAAGTTGAAATAGCCTCTCAAGGCTATAACAGCCAGGTACGGAAAAAAAAGGTCGCCTATTAATCTACTGTAAAAACAGAAGTTATCACTATAATAGTAGGTATACTTATATACACCAAACTTCATATTATAATTTCGCTTTCGAAACACAATTTAAAAATAACACGTAAACCGTTAGTTTATAAATCGTAAAATTCGTGAAACAAATCGATGTTCCAGCTCGTCTAGTCACCTAACGATACACCGAGCGTCACCCGAAATCATTTTATTAACGAGAAACATTACATTTCAAAACTACTACATCTATAAATCCTCGCGCTCTCTCTTTCTCTCGTTCGCTTAGCCACTGGCGATTCTAGGACGTTGCTTCTTGTGCTTTTTTCTTCATCCACATCTAATGTTGTTTTAGATTTGTTGCGATCCAGTAAATTAGGTGATCGCAGATTACTCACCGACTGGAATGAATTGAATTACGGCTTTCTCCAAATGCGACCGGCCATGTTCTAAGTTTGACAGCCGATGAGATGATGACATTAAAACTGTCATATTGCGAAACAGCGTTGCCAAACCGATTATTCTGAAGCACCTGCATATTGCGTAACGCTCTGGTAATTAATAGTTGACTTTTGACTGTTGCTCTGATTACGACACGCGGTATCGGGTTTCGATTGAGTCGGACAAATCAATAACAACTATCATAGTGCAGGTTAACAATAAAATTAATTATTGCAACCCACGTGTGTGTGTGTGTGTGTGTGTGTGTGATTTTTTATTTATTTTAATTTATCATTTCGATTTATAATGAACGTATTTAATTGATCGATCAAAGTGCTATTAGAGATCAAGCCTTTGAGGTCCATTTTTTGTCTGCTGTGTTTGCTATAACTTCGTGTAAGCTATTACCGGCTAAGAATTCGAGCAGTACGAGATTCGAAGCGGTGTGTCAATTCAAGGTTTATGAGATGCGATCTTTATAGTGTCTTACGAGTATAGATAGTTTGGAGTAGGAACGAACAGAAAAAAAAACAGTCAAGTATTTAAATCTTCTCGTAAATACTACATTCCTCTTTTTTTATTGCTTACATGGAGAGCTCACAGCCCAGCTGGTGTTAAGTGGTTACTGGAGCCAATAGACATCTACAACGTAAATGCGCCACCCACCTTGAGATATATTAAGGTCTCAAGTATAGCTACAACGGCTGCCCCACCCTTCAAACCGAAACGTAATACTGCTTTACGGCAAAAATAGACGGGGTGGTGGTACCTACCCGTTCGGACTCACAAGAGGTCCTACCAGTAAATGTATAACTGGTAACAGTATAACTCGATGTATATATGTATAAAAAAATATCGGATATTTTTTCATAGATAAATGTGTATTATGTTTCATTCATTGTGAACACAGACTGCGCGACACCGGTACTAAAAATATTGTACTCTCGCACTGTGTACATACACACATTCGTATTTTTTTTATTGTTGAACACACACTAAACTGTCTCGCGTTGCATTTCTTCTGTCGTCTGTCTACTCTGGGATTGTTAGAGCGGAACATTGCAGTACAGTGAGAGCGAATCGTGTACATTCGTTGGGGTTCGATATAAAACGGATAAGTCAGCTAATAGGACGGACCTCCAATGAAGCCGCATGCGGCAGTCACGTAGCGGACCGCACTGAGAAATTAGACTTATTCAATCTTGTCTAACTTAACTATTTCTGCATTTACATACGCTCGTAAAATTTAATCCGATTCGCAGGTTCGTGTCAATTATCATCAAAATATAAAAAAATGTGTGGTGTCGTGGGACACCGGATAGGAACGAAGTTCTTTATTATAAAAATATTAATTTTAATTTCTATTCGAGGTAAAAAGGAAATAATTATTCGGGTTAACATTTTTTTTATTATGATTTTTTTATAGATAAAAAAAAACTACTGTACAAAGTTATCATCTTTATTTTATTCACAATGATTAATAAAAAATATATAATAATAATATACAGCTATTTATATGAATAATAATAATAACCATCATTACGTAGACTATACATTAGACACTGTATAGCCATCATACTAAAACTATACATAAATAATAAAAATCTTACGTTACGGACGTTTTTTCGCGGTTAGGGTACCACTCCGCAACGTCCCATAAGGAACTTCGTTTCAAAAGTACCACGCTCTTTCTCTATCAAACATTGGTGATTGAAGCTCAATATGGATGCTGCCATCCATCATGAGACGTGAGATCGAAAACCCAATGTTATATTGTCATAACAACATATTATTATATAGTTTCGTAAAAAGTACGCAGAATGAGTCCTACTAGCTTATCTAGCCCAACGTAAGAGTAGAGTAGCTAATAATTAAATACTCAAAGATTTAAAAAAGTGTTTAAGCCATTTTCTACAAATACTAAAATTCGCACAGCGCCTTAACAGTACATAACGCATCAAAATACTCTGTGCTATTAACATTAGATATTTCAATTAAATTACAATTATCATAATTGTCATCGGTAGGTAGCACGAGCATGCATAGATACCTAATCAACTAACAAAATCTAGATTATTATTACCGTGCTCAGACATAAGCTTATCTGTACTTGGACATACCGTTGCTGGACTTATTAATAAATTATTTATTGAATTAAACTTGAAATCAGTTCAGAATCTCGAATAGTATTCGTAGATACATCAGCTCCAAGGAGCTACAATTCAAAAACGTGTTCCGACGAGATGATTAGGAAGTTATTTGATCCATTTGCACTCGAGATTTTCTTTTATTTATTCTCTAAGTGCCATTTAATTATGAAATGTTTTAGGGTGGTTCTAAATTTCGTCATTATGTGGTCATTTTATTTCATTTCCCAGATTAATGTTTAAATACAGGGAAAGCTTTATTCGCGGGTTAATTTACATTGGGAATATAGAGGATACGTAACAGAATAAAAAAATAAGTACGTACATAAAAAAATTGGATCTGACAATGAGACTTATTCCTGGTAGTAGGACCTCTTGTGAGTCCGCACAGGGACCACCATCCTGCCTATTTCTGCCATGAAGCAGTAATGCGTTTCGGTTTGAAGGGTGGGGCAGTCGTAGTAACTATACTTGAGACCTTAGAACTTATATCTCAAGGTGGGTGGCGCATTTAAGTTGTAGATGTCTATGGACTCCAGTAACCACTTAACACCAGGTGGGCTGTAACCTCGTCCACCCATCTAAGCAATAATAATAAAACAAATACTAATGGATTTAATTGAAGTTTTTGATCATATTGACCACGGCGTTAATTTAGTGACCACGGCGCTTGCAACAGCGCTGAAGTATCAGAAACTCATTAAATATGAAACTCGAGATAAGAACTCGTCAAATAATAGCATTTTTAAAAGTCCACAACTTAGGCTCTCATAACATTATAAAGCCATTTAATATTCAGGTCGGTCGCATTCCGATAGGCTCACTTTAAGTTCAAAATATGTTGTGTGAATAAAATAAGATAATCCCTGGATCAAATCTACTATAAACCACTACTTACTACCTCACAATAAATGTAGGAGGTTGTATATTATGGAGGTTCTTACGCTTGTATAATTTACAGCCACTGTATATTGGGTTAGTGTAAGCCGTATGTGTCGCAAATCATTATTTCATACACTTTAATAGTAAGCTTAATCACATCTTAGATAGAAATACCAGTAATAATAGTAGATGTCTAAATAAGTATTATGTTACTGTACTTCTTGTTTTCTCATCTTTCTATCTTTTTCTTTCTTTTCCTTTCTATTTTCTTATATTAATTTAATAGTAATTTACTTTAGAAATAATTTTTTTATAAATTTAATTCAGGCCAATACTAAATTCGAATTGAATGTAGATGCATTTCAACTTTTAAAACAGTTTTAACTGTTTCAATTTATCCTTCATATACGCCCAGAGCCTTTTGGGTATCATAACTTGAAAGCCATCTACCACTTTAAGAAATAAGGTACAAATCTCGAAGTCTTCTTATACTATCTTAGTCACAACTTAAACAGAAGATAATACTAATTTGCCATCAAATTTGCCTCGGCAACACGACTTTTTAGTACGTACCAAATTCACGATCTCTACAATTGAAAATTAGGTATCAACTTATTTCAAAAAATTTGAGATACACTGCGTGCTATTTATTCTAAGTACATTAACAACTCGAAAAATTAAAAAATGCATGTTGATTTTTTCATCTGATCTCGGGTACGCCAGTTTTATATTTAAAAAAAATCATACTTAGGTAGCTCTGGGAATGTGTATTAAGAGTGTATTAAGACACAGAAGAACGCAACGCTATAAATCTCCTTTCAAGATTAATGAAAAACTTGTCGTCTATGAAATCATTGCCCTTAACCATTAAATCCACTGAAACCTTACAGAATAAAAATGGAATCTAATAAAATGAATATATTAAATTCGAAAAAAATATTTTCGTGAAAATATATTCGAAAAAAATATGTGTCCATCTAAAAAAACGGTGATGTTCTTAAAACCAGTCCCAATTCGTCAGCGTCAGTTCTAAGAATGATCTCTTAATTCTCCGAGAACCGATTTTATCCGCGAAGATTTTATCTAGATTCTCCTCTTCACGGTTATGATCTGTCTTTCGCGAATTTTCACCAAAAACTTGATTGTTATCCATGTGCAATCAAAACGGTGATAACGGTGAGATAAGAATTTACGAACGTAACTGATCTTTTTTGTTTGTTACGTAACAGAGTCTGACTGGGAATTGAAACAACGTAGCGGAATATTCAATCTCTACAGATTCTCGTCGATTAAGACGAAGAGTTCGATGAGCACTAACCCATAGACACACCCCACTGAGTTTCTCGTCCGATCTTCTCAGGTGGTCGCGATTTTGATCTGCGAAGCACTGCTCTTCCTAGGGCTAGTGTTAGCAAATTCTCTCAGATTGAGCCTGTGAGCTCACTTACCCGTCCACGAAAAGCTGAAATACATTCGAATCAATAGCCTGTCTGTGTGAGAATGAAACGTTACATTTTCCCGTTAAAAAAATTTTTAAACAAAAATTATCTTTTCTTACAGAATGGCATAGTTCACTTGTTGTGGCTAGAAATGAATTATGAAAATTAATAAAAAAAGATACAATTTAAGCCCCTATAGACTAGTGTTCGCGCTAGACAAGTCTTAGGGATGCATCAGATTCAATAACCTTTGCCTTAGACGCCCTCAGCTTTAACACTAGGAGCAGGCTTAGGGACCCCGGTAACCGTACTCGTCGAACTCGACAAAGAGTTCGACGTGCAACCTAACCCATGCATCAGCTCGCTGACTTTCTCGCCGGATCTTCGCAGGGGATTCGATTCCGATCCGGTAGTAGATTTATTCCCGAAGCAGCTGCTCTTGAGTTGTTAGGTCCTCCCCTCCTGGCTGAGCCTTTGCTCGCCCACGTATCCTTGCGAAACTGGATAGGCCTCCAGGCCACCGGTAATCCTTCAATCCTAAAATATAAAAAAAAGACTAGAGTTCACAGAACGCAATGTAAAAGTTAAACTAACGGTCGCTTTTGTTTATAATACAGTTTCAATTAGTCGTATTAAATATAATTGTTCTGCGGGTGGATTTAATTAGTGTTGCCAGCAGCAATTATTTTAATGTACTAGTGCGCGTTCGTTTATTCGTTTTATTGTTGCCGTTCCGTAATCATGTAACAACCAATTTCATTGTTAAATTACTACTGATTTCGTAATTAGATTACTTATAAATTTCAGTATTACATAATCGTTTATGCGTTTTTTTTTTTTATTGTTTAGATGGGTGGACGAGCTCACAGCCCACCTGGTGTTAAGTGGTTACTGGAGCCCATAGACATCCACAACGTAAATGCGCCACCCACCTTGAGATATAAGTACTAAGGTCTCACGTATAGTTACAACGGCTGCCCCACCCTTCAAACCGAAACGCATTACTGCTTCACGGCAGAAATAGGCAGGGTGGTGGTACCCACCCGCGCAGACTCACAAGAGGTCCTACCACCAGTAATTACGCAAATTATAATTTTGCGGGTTTCATTTTTATTACACGATGTTATTCCTTCACCGTGGAAATCAATCGTGAACATTTGTTGAGTACGTATTTCATTAGAAAAATTGGTACCCGCCTGAGATTCGAACACCGGTGCATCGCTCAACACGAATGCACCGGACGTCTTATCCGTTAGGCCACGACGACTTCAGAATTTTTTCCATTNCCAGTAATTACGCAAATTATAATTTTGCGGGTTTCATTTTTATTACACGATGTTATTCCTTCACCGTGGAAATCAATCGTGAACATTTGTTGAGTACGTATTTCATTAGAAAAATTGGTACCCGCCTGAGATTCGAACACCGGTGCATCGCTCAACACGAATGCACCGGACGTCTTATCCGTTAGGCCACGACGACTTCAGAATTTTTTCCATTTCCTTTGAAATACGTCATTATCAAATTCGCTTCTTAAAAGTTCCAGTTTTCGATTGCTGTTCTGAGTCAATATCTTTGTTAATTATATGTGACAGTCACAGTCTAAGCATAAGCCAGTAATGTAAGTATGTAGTTGTCGCCCAGTACAAAACTCTGGGCCAGTTGAATGTGGGAATTGACAAACTTATCATTTCGATGGATGCACCAGCTCACAACCCATCAGCTGGTAATCAAGTGCTTACCAGAGCACATAGACATCACCAAACGTTTTTTTATTGCTTTGATGTGTGGACGAGCTCACATGTTAAGTGGTTACTGGAGCCCATAGACATCCACAACGTAAATGCGCCACCCACCTTGAGATATAAGTTCTAAGATCTCATTATGGTCACAACGGCTTCCCCACTCTTCAAACCGAAACGCATTACTGCATCACGACAGAAATGGACAGTATGGTAGTACCTACCTCTGCTCACAGCTCACAAGACGACTTTGAGCAGTATTTACGAAAATCTATAATAATATTATATCGATATTAATAAATTTGGATTATCGATTACATTTAACCCAGCAATAGATTTCGTAATATCAATATAAAACAGTACAATGCTATATCGAAATTAGCCATTACTTTAAAACGTTGAGAAAGAATAATGATTCACTGTTTAATAAATAATAGTTTCAAAAAATCCAAAATAGAAAATCCAACTAAAAAATAGAAAATAAATTTTAATAAATTTGAATTAAAAATAGTGTAAGAAAAAATGATTTTATCGTAAAAAAAGCGTTATTTATTTTTAATTTTTTAGTTGAATTTTAATTTTTTTAATTTTTTTTAATATTGAATTGTCATTGGTCCTTAATTAATAAGTATACCAAATTTCGTTCGTTTTGAAGGGGGTCAAAATCATGTTCAAAGATTCCGTTACATACATACGTCTGAAGCTATTGAAAGCGTATTAAAAAAGAAGGATAATTACTTTAAATTCGTAACGAGGTTTTTAAGCAATCATCCTTCACTAATATCAATAGCTTTTATCAACACGAAAACAGATGAGCGTCAATCACAAATAATGAACATACACCTTAATACGTACAGAACAAATTATTAAGTACAAAACGTTATATTGCTAACATAAATTTACAGTAACGAAATTCACATTTCATTGCGCACACGTTAAACCCGGGCAACTATCTCCGGGTGATTCGCAATCAAAGTCTTAATTAAAACTAACAAACCGGTCTCGAGCGGTCAAAAGCTATAAAGCCTTGTTCGGACTAGGCGAGTATTTTAGTCGAGCACCGAGTAATTTAGGGTTAAACTACTCAACACTCGCCCGAAAAAATAGAACAAAATGTATTGACTTGACTTGATTTATAAATTCCGCTTCACGGAGCAACATTAGTGAACGTGATTTTGGTAAGTGCGTAATGTAGGCAGCGGCTTGGTTTCGGTAGGCAGCGGCTTGGCTCTGCCCCTGGCATTGCTGAAGTCCATGGGCGACGGTAACCACTCACCATCAGGTGGGCCGTATGCTCGTCTGCCTACAGAGGCAATAAAAAAAAAATGTAAACGCAGTAATGCGTTTCGGTTTGAAGTGTGGGGCAGCCGTTGTGACTTTACTGGGATCTTAAAACTTATATCTCAAGGTGGGTGGCGCATTTACGTTGTAGATGTCTATGGGCTCCAGTAACCACTTAACACCAGGTGGGCTGTGAGCTCGTCCACCCATATAAGCAATAAAAAAAATTCAATAAAAATATTTACTAACCTACTCGACGAAATTTTTGGTGCTCAGACACATTTAGCTACTATAGTGAGGGGTAGATCTCAGGGGTATTTAAAACTGTGGGTTAGTCACCAATATCGAATTTCGAATTTTAATCTTCCTTTATCACAAACAATTTTCAATTTTAAACAATAATTACATTTAGACGCGGGCGCACGCTATTCACACTCAAAACGGAAGCGCCCGGAACATAGATTATACACTGTTGAAAAGATTGACATAGANTTTCGAATTTTAATCTTCCTTTATCACAAACAATTTTCAATTTTAAACAATAATTACATTTAGACGCGGGCGCACGCTATTCACACTCAAAACGGAAGCGCCCGGAACATAGATTATACACTGTTGAAAAGATTGACATAGATGCTAACTATGTATAGCGAGCGGGCATACGGCCGCGAGAGTGACGTACCGGTCGGTTTGCTACACTACTAAATTACTCGGTACTCGACTAATATACTCGCCTAGTCCGAACAAGGCTTAAGGGACGTTTAATTTAGTTCAGTTGGCTTATTTAAATAGAGACGTCTAGATCCCGAGATAGGACGCCGCGGAGCTTCGAGCCAGATGCTATCTGGATTCGATGCCTCGTTTGTATATAGGTTGCTACGTCGGACGTTCTCCGTGACGGTAGTAAGAAGCCAGGAGTCAATTACCGTTTTATTCGCTTTGTAAACGTCCCGGGATGTGGTATGCGATTGAGGAATACATGCGGAGCCCCAGAGCTCTGGTCTCGATGTGGGTGTTCGTTAAGACGCGGACATTTGAAACTGTCTTGTTTGTAACGTCTCTGTGAAAGTTCTTATAAAACTGGATTAAATTCTAACAGTTTTACTCTCGTCTATTTTTTGGTTATTGAAATTATCTTTGTCATTAAAGATGCGTTTTATTTTTGGCATAAGCATCAACCGTTCGATGTTTTTTAATTGAAATTCAATTTAGTTTACTCCGTTCCTTATAGCTGATATCTGAAGAAGTTTTTTTTTTATTATAAAAATTTTAACTTTAAAAGTTCCTTGTAAAGTTGCAAAAATTTCGCTTAAGCCAAACAACAGCCTTTGGGCCCACGATATGGAAAAGTCATCGGAGTTGTCATTTTTCAATCACGCCATGCCAAGCTAATCTAAACCCTCCTTGAAACACGTAAAGTGTAATATCAATGTAACATCTATAGTTATTCCTTGCGCGATCCGCCGATGTAATTCCGATAAGTTTTACGGAGTCATTCCCTCAATCGATCACTCGGATCGCCACTCACGTGCGTCTTGTGATTCAATCCAATGCAATTTCATCCTAATATATTCGTAATACATATATGCACACATAAACCGAAGATACATATTATGATTTGAATATCAGATATTTTTTTTATTGCTTAGATTGGTGGACGAGCTCACAGCCCATCTGGTGTTAAATGGCTACAGGAACCCATAACATCTACAACGCAAATACGCCACTCACCTTGAGATATAAGTTCTAAGGTCTCAAGTATAGTTACATCAGCTACCCCACCCTTCAAACCGAAACACATTACTGCTTCACGGCAGAAATAGGCGGGGTGGTGGTTACTACCCGTGCGGACTCACAAGAGGTCCTATCACCAGTCAAATAAATTTTCAAATTTTAATTTTAAATAACACGAGATCTTTTTACTATATTTATTGGTATCAATTTAGTATAGTTAGCAACTTTTGTAGATAGTACACACATGCGCGTATAAAATTGCCCAACGCCTAGACATAAATTGAAATGGGTACCCCTTTTTAAAATTTAAACGAAATAATACGATCATTTAAGTTCATTTTGTTTGATTGGCATCAATTTGTACAGTTAGCACGTTTTCCTGCACTACATATTTTCATATAACAAATTTCCAGTTCAACGCCCCTAGTCATAAACTCTAAATCACTCAAGTGCTTCTCGAGAAGAATGCGCAGGATCGTGGTGCCTACCCGAACGGACTCACAATACCCCCACCACCATTAACAAACTCAACGGCAGGCGCAATCGAAAACATTTACTAGTATGAATAACGAAACTTCAATCATATCAGGAGTGTCGCACAAGATTACATCACGTACATATCCAATCTCGTGACAAAATTTAGAAAATTCTTTGAAAAATATCTCGGTAAAGAAACGCGAGGAATATATTGATTGGTTTATTTATTTATTGCTTAGATGGGTGGACGAGCTCACAGCCCACCTGGTGTTAAGTGGTTACTGGAGCCCATAGATATCTACAACGTAAATGCGCCACCCACCTCGAGATTTACGTTCTAAGGTCTCAGTATAATTACAACGGCTACCCCACCCTTCAGACCGAAACGCGTTACTGCTTCACGGCTGAAATAGGCGGGCTGGTGGTACCTACCCGTGCGGACTGACAAGAGGTCCTACCACCAGTTAATATATTGGTACGATGTTTTAATATATTTTAAATTACAATGTTGTCTGGAAGCGAAATAAACAAATTTCGCTTCGAAATAAAAATCTTTGATGCGGATACATAATTACATATACGTAATTTATACTTTACTCCTTTGTTTTAATACTTTCTACACACAGAACTGTTTTTTTTTTCCGCAAAAGGTTACACATAATTAAAAGAAACATCACACAAACAAACATCACAGCACCGGCTAGTACCACCGGAGTTTCCTCCTAAAGAATTATAACTTCAGGATGTCCGTCTCTAAAAGTCAGTCATGTCACAGATCGAGCGCTTTCCAAAGTCAAAGTCGCCATTTCTCGCAGGCATCAATCTAAGCGAATTACCGACGGCGAACGGAAACCGAACGCGTGCTCGGTAATGATCGGTAATCTGTTGGCAGATGGTCGGAATGAGCGGCAATCTACGCGACCACTGCCGGCCGCCGCGGTAATAACCGAACCAGTTTGCGACCTTTCGGTCCAGTAATGTCAACTCGAAGTCGAAGCGTCGCCCGAAGGCTTTTGAGCCCGCATTGCTATTAGCAGTTATACACTGGTGCAACTACTAACCAACTATTAAATTAAAATAATTATTTGAAGTTAGGTAGAACGATTGTGGCAAGCAAGCGCGGTGTGGGACGGCTACCTACCAGATGGACCGAGGGTCTGATGAAAATCGCTGGGTCACGTTGGATGCAGGTGGCAATAGACCGGTTGCACTGGACATCAGTTGGAGAGGCCTATGAACATAGGTCTACTGTCCACTGCTGTTCAGCGTCCAGTGTAGACAAGCTGACATGATGATGATGATGATGATGATGATGATGATGATGCTGGTGATGATGATTATGATGATGATGAGGAGGAGGAGAACGATTCAATTTATCCAACATGCACGAATGTAAGAATAAATATTCATTACAGAAAAAAACTTTTTTCTATTTTAAGGAGCAATCTAATGAAACCGATGAATTTGCACAAATTCAAACATTTTCTATTTATATCTTAATATCGCTTAAAAATTCATTAGATCTAAATATCGTTTATATAAAAGTCGTCAAAATACAAATAAACGATAAGTTGAAATTAAATACAGCTAAATGACAGCAAATCGGATTGGGTAACCTGTGTTAATATATCGACGCTTTAAAAAAATAAATAATGACAGTCATTAATTGAAATCAATAAGCAAAACCGGTAGTTGCATTCGATATGTTGAACTTACATACCCAAGACAGGTCAGTTCGGGTCCCCTATCATTTGTACGGGTCTCGCTTTGACATCTGTCGTCGCGACAACGAGTTTATCACCGACCATGTTCATTATTCAAAGCCTCAACCAATATTATTCGAACTAGAGGCCCCGCAGTAGTCGAAATTCAACTATAATTAATTGGAATTGTAAGTTTGTACACTATTATGATTCTATTTTATACTTCTATAATCACAAATTTCGCCAAGACTACACTTAACAAAATATATTAATAAAGACAAACAATATTTAATCTATTCTCAATTTGACCACAGACGTCAAGAACAAAAGTTTGACAATAAATAGTATGCATGCGTGTGTGCGTCAAATACATGGTATGTAGTGTGTGTAATGTTTTCTTTATTGATTTAATGTATCCTTTATGCATTATTTAAAAAAAAAATTAGCATTGTGCACTTCTTCTCTATATTCTCTATAAGTGTGGAAAATTTCATACTACTCCGTCCGCGCAATTTTCGTAAAAAGGGATACAAAGTTTTTGCTTCACGTATTTAATATATTCGAATAAAATCCGATAACGGCCAATAGCTATCCGCCTTTCACTAGCATTACACGTTACGACCTTACTGCGTTGTTTATTTTATTGTATGCTTTAATAAAATAATTTAATTAAAACAATTCATTAATTAATTGTAAAAGTGTGTTCGAAATTTTAATTATTGAAGACGAAAACTTACGGTCGTGTTACGTGAGGCGCAAAAGCAAAATACATAATTGTAAATAGACATGCTTTAACAAAAACCGACTTCAAATAGAAAAAAAAAGATATTCCAAAACAAATTAATATACACTGAAAACAATAATCATCGAAATCGGCTGGCGTGATATTGAGTTATTCATATATTTGTCGCGCACGTACTTAATGCAAATTTAAGACTTATATGGTTTTCTCGTGGATACTATTATCAGAACTGGACTAAATTGTAATGAGATCACACGGGAAACGTCAGCATTCTAATAAAAAAAAATCATCAAAATCGATTCATCCAGTCAAAAGTTATGAGGTAACAAGCATAAAAAAACATACAGTCGAATTGACAACCTCATCCTTTTTTGAAGTCGGTTAAAAAGTCATATTACGCTCATTGTTTCTGTCCAAATTGCGTATAGATTGGCGACTGACAAACTTTCACACCTATGATTGAAAAATGCGAGAGCGAAACACATTTCGAGCTCTCATTCCCGGTGTAATTAGTTCGCACAGAACCATGAAATCGAAAGCGCGGTTATCGCGCCTCCTAACGTAACATCCACTCGCAAGTCTTGATGAAACAGCAGCCTATCGTTTGCCTCGATCTTGACTTGATACGCAATTTTTCAGCGCGCCTCTCCACCATCTTTTAATCTTTTTACAGGCCAACATACGTAAACGTTGATTTAAATACATTAAGTATCAAAATCATGCTTCGTTTAGATCTTACTTAAGTTACCCACCCACTTTTCTGGTGCCACCGCTTTTTGGTCTCATTAAATTATATCTTGTTTGGGAACTGCGTAAACCCTAATATTGATTAAAAGTCGCTTCGGGTCTAGCAGCAGCTTTATTTTTTCGCAACCAATTATTTTAAATTTAACATGGCAATCATAGTGCTAATGTGGCATTTTCTTCTATCATATCGTATTGGTTATAGGCTCAATTTTTTTTAATACGAAATTTAAGTAATTTTTCCTGACCTAAAATGCTAATATCTTTATTAAAGAAACATCCTCCGTCCGAGAATAGAGCGCAGACGTATATTTTATACAAATGGCTAGACTGGTTTTTTTTTAAATAGTATCGCTGGTAGTCTAAGGGATATTCTAGCTTTGAGCGGACGGGTAGGTTAGCTCGGGATCAATCTGAGAGAATTTGCGAACACTAGCCCTAGCAAGAGTGGTGCTTCGCAAAATCTATCACCAGATCATAATCATGACCCACCGAGAAGATCCGCCGAGAAACTCCATGGATTTCTAGACTGACCTATCGTATGCACGCAATTAAAATTATAAATCCATTAGTTTTGTTCCTGTAACATCTAAATCGATTTAGAATCTAATATCAATCATGACATTATGTTTCACGTAGCATCTCGATATCTCGATTCATTAGTATTCAAGTACCGAATAAGCCTCGAGTGAGTTACCGTCTGCAGTTTCGCAGTTCAATTATTTGTAATTGCAATACGTCACAGACTAATGGAATCGTTTTATGGTAAGATTATGTGGTACGTACCTAAAAATTACGACTTAAATCGCTATTGTATTTCTAATTGAAGAAACTATTTATTGTAGCAAATA
The DNA here is from genome assembly GCF_003987935.1 of Bombyx mandarina. Next base: position 95,155 of record NW_021011510.1, on the reverse strand, counting down.
TAATACCATCAAACAAATCACTGTTAACGTAAAAAGTTAATCATATCAATAAACGAATAAATGATTGTATAGTTCAATATATGTATAATTATTGTTAAGTTTGAAATAAACCGCAAATAGGAATCGAAATGTATCGCCGAAGACATTTTTCAAAGTTACCGTCATACCGTCTGTAGAATCTTCATCGATATGAACCGTTCATTCGTGTATTTCAATCGTCGTGGGTGGTTCGCCCGGCCTACGCCATGTCAGGCCATCTCTAAATATTCATAATGAAATAATACCTCAACTTACATTTCTTAAATATTAGATCATTCGCTGAGATTTTGTAAGAATTTATGTTAAAAATTGTTCATCTCAAAATAAACTCATGCCTTTCTGCTTAACTCGAAGAACTAATTTACAATTTTCACGTACAAAGCAATGAGAGATCCGAAAATATTTTCAGACATTTAAAAAATTGAATATTTTTTTATATTTAAGTAGTACATTTATTTAAGACACTCTTGCAGCGAATTTTTTTTTGTCCGAAAACTTTTAACGGTAATAATATTATTATGATTATTTTATTATTCCCAAGAGAAGCACTAGAATAAACTATTTAAGTAAGTGGCTTACAGTCAGCTCTGAACTCCGACATCAGCAAAGCCCCCAAACAGTACGCAGCTAACAACAAATTTTATTCACGGTTAATACTTAATAGGCTAAATATCACGATTTTTATGTTTCATGAGCTCCGCAAAATTTCCCGATTATCTCGTGGTAAAAAGCCCGTTAAATAATAGTGCGTATAATGTAAGCGCGAATATTTAAAGCAATTCGTAACTACAATGCTAACTGTGTAAAAAAATATATATATCTTCTATGTTTTTTTTTCTATCCTGCAACTTAGCAATCTGTTTCTTCAAAAACAATAATCTAATTTGATGTCAGATTTTCATCAGGAAAAGTTGAGTTAGCTGAGTTGTGTCTTCAGCGGTACCATTCTCATCTTATATCTGCAAATCATATTGCTATATATTGCTAGGTCTGGTATACTATTCCTTTTTAGGCTAGAGTATCTTAGACTGCCATCCCCCTGTATTTTCGTATTGTCAAAACGCTAAAGCAAATATTTCTATAAAATCCCGAGCACTAACCACCCAAGAAGTAACAGTCGATCAGGTACACGGCGTACATAAAACATTACAATCGGAGAGCTGTAAAACATTCCGCTCTCGGCATCGGCCCTTCAATGATGGTCATTTGCCGTCGTATACGATCCACCGGGCCGAGATACCGCAGACCGTAATATCTTTGTCGCCAAGTGAAAGGTTGCTAAATCGGACTAGTTCTCTCGTATCCAAGGGTTTTAATGGCCGCTTTTAGTTATAAAAAAGAAAGTCGCTGCAAACATTTACAAATGGACAAGCGTGATTTAGATTTTGAATTTGTTTAAAATTTTGAGGTTTGAAACAGCTATATGTATGATGTTTCTTTTGAGTTATGAAGAAATTTTCATTTATATTTGACTATCAAAAGTACATTAAAGTGTGCCTGAGATATGTTTTTTTTGTGTCTTGGGTGTATTTGGCACGGCTTACTTAAAATATTATTGAAATTACAAACTTTCCTGCATTTCAGTGTACCTTTACATTAAACTATATTCACATTTATATTTGACTATCATAAATACAATAAAGTGTGCCTGAGATATGTTTTTCTTTGTCTTGGGTGTATTTGGCACGGCTTACTTAAAATATTATTGAAATTGCAAACTTTCACGCATTACAGTGTGCATTTACCTCAAAAATATTCACATTAGTAGTAACTACTAAAATCCAGGCAGACTTTGAGCTCATTTGCCATCAAAATCACGATCAAAATCTCATCAAAATATGAAAAATTGACAATTATAGAATTCTTAATAAACAAAAATCATTATCATAATTAGCTAAACATACAACTAAATAATCCAATTTTCCACAAGAGAATAAACTTTTAAATGTAAGTAAACCGAAGAAAGGTTTTTGAAACGGTCAACACTCAACAATCTCGTGGAAAGTAAATAAATTGTCTCTAACAACTGACCGCAGACCGCGCTGTGCTGATAACGTTTATTATTTGTTTGTTCCTGTTACCACTCCTCGACTATATTTATGTTAAAGCCGTAAGTAAAATCGCTTTTGTTTTTCTCTTCTTTTTTTTTTTTTTACACATTGATTAGGATATCATTATTTTATGTCGTCTTACATTTATGTATGGGAATAAAAAAAATAAGACACACCAAAAATAATTTGTGCTATGCTAACTCTTTTCTCGAACGCTCAAATATAGAACTACAAAAAAAAATTAAAACAAAAACGAACAAAAAAATATTGATTGATGTTTAAAAAAAGTTTTATTATTAATGTGAATAAACAAATAAATACTCCTTAACGCTAATTCGATGCAATTATCAAATCTTATTTTTTTTATCGCTTAGATGGATGGACGAGCTCTCAGCCGACCTGGTGTTAAGTGGTTACTGGAGCCCATAGACATCTACAACGTAAATGCGCCACCCACCTTGAGATATAGGTTCTAAGATCTCAGTATAGTTACAGCGGCTGCCCTACCCTTCCGACCGAAACGCATTACTGCTTCACGGCAGAAATAGGCAGGGCGGTGGTACCTACCCGTGCGGACTCCCAAGAGGTCCTACCACCAATAAATAACGTCGTCCTACCTAAACTACTATTATTTAGCGAGCGTAAATCTCAAAATATTTAACTACGCATATCTTAGCTTTAATATTTTTATAATAAACAGAAACTTATAAGTATTGTCGTATGCGAAGATATAACGAAACCGGAGCAATAAATAAAGCGATTACTCTCACATTCTTCGATACGGAAACTACCTACAGTGATGTGTACAGAAAAGTTGTTTTGATTGCCGTCTGTTTATTGTTCGAACTAATAATTTTGACATTGACGTGTATAGAACTAAAGCCACTTACATCCTACTAATGTTTTTTTTTTTAAACTAAACAAAACTACAGGATTCTCAATGTCGGCGGCCCGCACGGGAAAATGCAATAATCATGTCTATTTCTACCACGAAACAGCAGTGGAAAAGCCGTAAAAAATAAAGAGAATTTGACCTCATATCTCAAGTTTTTTTTTTTGTTGTTTTTTCTTAGATGTGTGGACGAGCTCACAGCCCACCTGGTGTTAAGTGGTTACTGGAGCCCATGGACATCTACAACGTAAATGCGCCACACACCTTGAGATATAGTTCTAAGGTCTCAGTATAGTCACAACGGCTGCCCCACCCTTCAAACTGAAACGCATTACTGCTTCGCGGCAGAAATAGGCGGGGCGGTGGTACCTACCCGTGCGGACTCACAAGAGGTCCTACCACCAGTAATAAAGATAACGGCATTCACGTTGCAATAGGAATCTATGAGGTCCTTGAGATCATCCACACGTCAGTTCAATAATAATTAGAAAAAACCTTAATTAGCAGTTTGCCGACTAACTATTATAAAAAAATAAATAAAAATTGTTGTTTAAATTCAAAGAAAACCCGTACGATTAAGCTAGTTTGGTACAGACACAGTCAAAGATCTAGTTTATGTTGTACATGTGGGCGCGGCTGTGGGCCGTACACTAGACTCTTGTAGGAGTATCGTCGAAAATAAAGCAAAGGTCGATCGGGCTAAATGCCAGCCAGACAAATATGCGAGGTCATAAGCCCGCGGCAATTCTAAATCAATACATACTGATTAACTGTTCAACGAGTCGGCTGTTTAAAATAGGGATACGTTGACCATTTGGTTTTTTTTTAATTGTTTTTTTTTTGTTCTGTAATTCGTTTCATTGGTTATTGAATTTCGGAAATTAATTTGTGAAATAAATTAGTTAGGTATGTTAGCCAATTTGTTTGGCGCTTTAACATTTTTCTTGAACGTAAATTAGGGTCGTTACACTACATACGATCGTGATGTAATGGACAGAGCAGGTGTGCGTACGTTCGGACCACAAATATTTTGATGGATCTTAAAATATACCGACTCTGTGGTCTTTTTATGATTCTTCTTTGGTTTGACGTTTTTAATGTGGTAAATTCTAAGCAGTGTTGTTATTTTTTTTAAGTTTACGCAAAGGAATTCTAATTTGCTTCTAATTAATTCCATCGCTTTATACGTATAACAATTCGGCAGCACAAAAATAAACCGCCATTTTTAAACAAACATGTTTTCATCTATAAAATTTAATAGCACAAACGATATTTAAGCATAATTTATATAAAATAGAAAATGTCATCCACATAATAAGCTCAAAACGGATATTTTACATGACAAAGGCCGTTAGAATTTTATTAGTTATAAGAAGTGACAAATCCACAGTTTATCCAAAATTTATTAATGTTAATGTTGTTTTTGGCAAACTTAAGGAAATGTTTTATTATCACCTACTTATGTAAGACGCGTGCTTAAAAAAAAAAAACAAATCGCTTACTTGTGTCGAATCCACACATACTCTAGATAGATCGATCGGATTATACTAACAGTAAAATATCAAAACGAAGGAAAATCAACTGTAAACCAATCTGTCTGGGTACCAAATACAAAGGTCGTGTAATGTGATTTAGAACATTTTTAAACAGACGCGCTCAGTTCATTAAGTCAGCTGAAGACAAATGCTTTTTACTTAAATTAATTTGTATTTAAATACTACGACAGCTATTACTACATATTTAATTTTATTTCACTATTCCATTTAGACGGAATATGGGTAATATTACAAATTACATTGTACATATTTTCTTGAAATTTCAGCAGTCATAGACAACTAAAAATACTTTTACGATTTGATCTCGCTTTTTTAAAGTTTTTACATTCTTTATGACGTTAAAACGAAATATCTCTAATATTTTTTAATAGAAATATACACAGTCGTTAATACAATAACGAAATGATGACGAATAACACCTTCGTAGTTCGCGACCACGAAAACTGTAAAATATTAGAAACTTGGAACCAATATCTCATTAAAAAACGTGAAATGAAATCGTAAAATTTATTTGAATTACATTACAAATTACATATAAATATTTAGTTATTTTGATCAATATTTATTCAAACTGTTTTAAACTAAAATCAATGATTGTATAGTCCATACCATTTTACCGCATCCGGCTTTGGAATGAGCTCCCCTCCGCGGTGTTTCCCGAGCGCTGTGACATCTCCTTCTTCAAACGTGGCTTGTGGAGAGTACTTAATGGTAGGCAGCGGCTTGGCTCTGCCCCTGGCATTGCTGGAGTCCATGGGCGACGGTAACCACTCACCATCAGGTAGGCCGCATGCTCGTCTGCCTACAACGGCAAAGAAAAAAAAGATTAACAGATAGAGAATTGTCTGCAGCTATATTTTATTTTACAATAATTCAAATAATTCAGAGTGGCCGGCCTTTGATATCATCAATACAAATTAACCTTGTTTAAGGCAGAGTGACGGGTGCATTTTAGAAAGCCGGCTTTCGAACACAAGCCGCCGAAAATACTGAAATTACTTCCTAGAATTACCTAAGCAAAAGCCACATCGTTAAAACTAATCTCAATCTATCAAACGTTATGAACGCCACCAGCGAATTCGTAAAGAAAAAAGTAGTTGACCTCGTAACACGGCAACACCACAATACAAATTCCCTAAATAATTCAAACATTGAATGCTCCAAATTACAAAAAGTAATCAAAGAGTCTTGTGCTATCTACTGTCTAATGATATTGACCGCCGGGCGAAACTTAGGGTTGCCTAACACTTGTTTTATGAGTTTGTTCGCCTCTAAAAAAACGCGTACTTAACGCTTTCAATATGAGCTTTAGCCAAGAGCACTGAAGAACATGTTCAAATTGATTCTACAATTTATTAAATATATTTTATGAAGAAAACAATATATTGTGTATAATAGAATGGTTTCCTATTTTATTCGTACATACACAAATATTTGTTATAATTTGGAGTAAAGAAGCAAATATTTTATACTGCCAACAGGCATCCCTGGGGCAGCGGCCTCCAAAAAGAATTCGATAAAACAGATATGAAAGGGGACTATTCACAGAGCGGCAGCCGGGTCTCATCTACAGATAATCTATTTGGTATAACCTCACGACCTCCCCGCCGTGTAACAATATAATTAAAGAGATATCGACTCTGTTCGATCGACTCGCCATATCAGTTGCCCACTTCGATGTATTAAGGCTGTATATCCATTACAGGAGCCAAGATATACCGGCGTCTCATTGATCGATGTATAGATTCGAATGATTAGTTTTCAGTCGTGTGTTATGTTTACAAATTTTTTTTTAAAGGAATTTTATGACCTAGTAACTGAGACCTTTAAGTCATGTCTTATTTTAATTTATATTCATATTTTTATGAAAAATTATATCATGGAGTGAAATGAAATGAACATAATTAATTTGAAACATTAATCAACTGGGATGAAATTAAATGAAATGAAATGGGATGAAAAGTCCTGTTTACAAATTTGTGAGTGGTCAGTCGTAGATTAGTCAAATGCCACGCAAAAATTCTCTATGATTTTTCGTTATCTATCTTTAAGTGAATATTAAACCGGGTGTCGAAAAAATCTCTTGAAAAGGATAAGTACATGATTGCCGTCATTCGAACACGTAATAGATGTCATTATTTCTTCACGACGTACCGTTTGTTTGTTCGTGTGCCAGTAACTGCTTATTGGGACGATTTCGTATTCGGATAGGCAATTATTTTCTATATTATTTATAATAAATGATGAATTTTTAAATTATAGCATAACGATATCATCCTAGGCCTGTTTTGATGTTTACATCGATACAAAGCGGTCAAACTTTTTGTGCCTAACCTTTTATTATCTGTGCCCGCCGCCATCTTGAAACGTTTTACAAGGCGCATTCATTGGCATAATGTCGATTTAGAATTCCTAAATAGAATTTTGAAAATGTAATAATTATCTGGGTCCACAAATCTCGTTGCGACCGGCTACAGTTCATTTAGCAGTGGGACAGCACAAAGCGGACAGTGTCGCGATAGTATCTGGATCGCTGTGGGTGTACCGGTCAGATTTATCGACTGTTTAACCCGTAAAAGGTGATTTGTAATATTTCCCCGCCCCGTCTTCGTTCGGAGACAACGACGAGCATTTGTTACGTGTTTTAAAATTGATTTTTTTTTTAAATCGTTTTTGACTTGATCCACGAAATCAATCGATCGCGTAACATAGTTATAACGCCTACGTAAATACTATGTTATTATTCGGGATTGCTTTTTTTTGGGTTATTGGCACTTTAACTAGAATACCGCCCCGCACCTTGAGATATGCGATTTAAAGTCTTAATTATATTATAATAGCGGCTACTTTCAAACGAGAATACTTCGTTGCAGAAATTACGCTTTAACCAATCGGTTTTAGGTTTGCAACCTCCGAGAATAAAATTTAGATTTGTGTAAAAATACGGTGAGAATAGGTTTACTTGAAAATACCACCCACCTGATGTATGGAAAAGATTTTGCTCAACGAAGGCACGGTCGCTTATCCGTTTCATCGAGTTTACAGCCTTTCAGGCTTGCAAGAATCTTGAACCTTGAATCAATGACAATCATTAATTTAAAAAATCCAGCTGTCTAACTAATATGATTATTCGATAATCTTTGTTGACTAGATAAATATTTGAAAACATTAAAATAATATTATTTTTATTATAGTGTTTATATAAATATAATCCAATATCAAATTTCTTAAAATTATATATTTTATGATTATAAATTCGTTCTTTTCAATGCATCTCGCTTTGTTAATCAATTTGATTAAAACTACCTGCAGTTTTATTTATTATTAAAATTTAAAAAGTTACCGGGTACTTCCGGGCTTTGACATACTTTATAACATGCATAAACCTATCCACGAAATATACTATAATATTCAAATCACATGAACCCCTACGACAAAACAACGTACAGTTAATAACAAGTAGGTACCTAACAGTGAGAGCGTAGAGAGACATAAATCAAAATGCACAATACTAATTCATAAGTCATAGATTATGCAATGTAGATGCGATAAGCGGCACTAATGCGTCGCCAGACAACGGTCGCAATGCATACTCATGCATATTCAACGTGTGTACAAACGTACGAGATAGCTTGTCGCGACGCCGGCCAGGAGATACTGCACTACACTGTCGGGTGACCAAGGATTTCTAGCAAATAGCGACGTGTTTTTTTTAATAATTCGATATAACAACGCTTCATACTTAATGCTAATCGAGAGTGTCAGCCAAGCTAAAATAGCAAAGTCTTTAAAAAAGCCCTGCGTTATACTGTAAAAATTGGAACTTAGAACCCATTTTCCTATGATAATTGGATATAACAGCGCTTGGTTCTCTTTTTTAATGATGTTTGGGAGTATCAGCTAGGAACCAAATTGGGCTACTGCCTGTAAAATAGCAAAGTTTTTGAAAAAGTCCTACGTTACACTGTAAAAACTGGACCTTAGATATCATGTCTCGAGGTGGATGGCAGCATTTACGTTATAGATGTCTATGGGCTCCAATAACCACTTAACATCAGGTGGGCCATGAGCTTTTCACTTATCTAAGCAAGCAGAAAAGGCCATATTTTAGACGTCAAGGGATACCAATGAGTATAGTTCGATCACAGACTTTGATATTACAGAGAAGAAAATCTGATAGTAACAGACAACTACACAGCAGTCTTCCTATAGTTTATTGCAATGTCGATCATAAATTGCAAAATTTACCATCATTATTGTTCATTGTTAATTACTCAAACATATTCCTAATCGTACATTGTGTTCACTTTCAAAACATTATTAATAACTACCATACATGACTTAGATATAACTCCTAATAAATTGATTGTGATTCCCAATCTTGTATCTACCTTGACTAAAATATTCTTCTTGTTCATAATTAGTTACGAGAGTTTTATAACGCCATTATATAAAGACTATGAAACCGTTTGTTAATCATATAGTCCAAATTGTAAGTCAAAATATGGTCACCCTCGTTCTAAGTCGGGTATAACAGCGAACCTGCCATATAAGGTGCACGAATTCTGCTACTGTACCAGTTATATCAGAGGAGGGCATTCTCGTATCGCTAATAACCGAACTAGTGTAATACCTACATGTAAGTGTACGTTCTACTGAATTAATTACTTGTAGTCTTTGGAGGTTATAATTCGGAATTCTTTATTTAAGAGTTCGTCCAGAATTAAATTTAAATTGTTTGAATATTGGCAATATTTGGCGCCGAAAATGCGTTCTAAAAGCAAAAAGTATTGAAATAAATTGTTATTAAGTTTTTGTGTTATTTCATCACTATTATGTATTTTAATATATAACAAACAAACAAACTAAAGATTTCCTCATAACGAACAATGTGTTAAAATGTCAATCATTATGATAATTAGAGCACATTTATCGTGTTTGTACTACAAAAATAAAAAATTAAAATTAGCTCATTAAAATAATAAACAGTACTTCTGATTCACTGGAAATAAATCAATTATCTACGGACTACATAATTCCGCGTAGCGTTCAATTGTTTTGAAGTAAATAATACAGATAGTAGTTTTACAATAATGAATCGTACATAAAATGATGTACATATGTGTATATTAACACGGTGTATAAAATACACAAATTGTCGGGATATCTACTTCTACATCTACTTTTAAAAAATATTTGTGTTATAATGCATGACATTACTAAATATGTACGTACTAATTCAATGATTATATTAACCCTCAGACACAGCGCACTGAGTTTCTCGCCGCATCTTCTCAGTGTTTTGCGAAACACTGCTCTAGCTAGAACTGATGTTAGCAAACTCGTCAGGTTAGAGGACCGTGAGTTCACCTACTCGCTCGGCGAAGCTGGCATAACGCCTTAAGATTACCAGCATACATATACTGCAATAATGACAAACTTATCTCTAAATTAATATTCGACGGATATATTAAATTATCATATCTGAAACAATCGCATCTTCCTGAAAGGTTGCGTAACCTAGAAACTCATAAAAATATTATATAGTATTATTGATTGACTAGCTGTACTCGTCCGCTTCACTGGGCATTTAAAATTAACATTATTTTTTCTCACCCCCACAAAGATTCTCGTCAATAACGCACCCGCAACTGGTGTAGGGAGTCCAACACTCATATAAATATTAGCCTATCTATTAAGTACATGTATTTTCTACATGGATACCAAGTTTCAAGTCAATCGGATGCACGGTTCAGTAGTTATAACGGAACATTCGTAAAAACACTGTAGATTTATATTATATGTATACTAGCGACCCGCCCTCGCTTCGCTTCGGAAACATTAAATTTTATTATTGATAGCTGAGTCCCGCGATATTACCCGCGGTTATTGTCGTACAGCGGGTGACGACGCGGGGCGAAGCCAGTCTAAAAAAAGCCTAAGTTACTCCTTATATCATCAGCTACCTATCAGTGAAAGTCCCGTCAAAATCGGTCCAGCCGTTCCAGAGATTGGCCGGAACAAACAGACAGACAGACAGACAAAAATTGGAAAATATGCTATTTTGGTGTATGTACGGTTACGGTTAAAAAAAAGCGGTTATTTCAATATTACAAACAGACACTCCAATTTTATTTATATGTTATTCCTTAAAACCGGGAAAAATTATTTAACTGAATTTCGTTACATTTTCAAATAGATCATTAGTATAATTTATGTGTTCGCAGTAATGTAAGAATCCGATCGGAATCGAACGACCGCAGCGCCGACAAGCGCTCGGATATGGATTGTGCTTGTTAACATGTACAACATCCACCACTTACAACCACGGACCGTGCACAACCAAAGCACTTTGAAATGTTGCAAGGAAATCAATTGCAAAAGTTTTAAGTGTAGGCAACTGCAAATTTATTAAAACCATTTTAAAAATGATTCATTGTATCACCACAAAAAATATAGATAAACACAGATATATAATTTATGATTTTGTAACGAAATTTCACTGGTGGTAGGACCTCTTGAGAGTCCGCAAGGGTAGGTACCACCACCCCGCCTATTTCCGCCGTGAAGCAGTAATGCGTTTCGGTTCGAAGGGTGGGGTAGCCGTTGTAACTATACTGAGATCTTAGAACTTATATCTCGAGGTGGGTGGCGCATTTACGTTGTAGATGTCTATGGGCTCCAGTAACCACTTAACACCAGGTGGGGTGTGAGCTCGTCCATCCATCTAAGCAATAAAAAAAAAACTGAAATTGTTATGTTGTTCCAATCAAATTTGAAATCTTTCTAATCAATTCGAAAGTCTGTGGAAGGTTCTTGAAGTAATGTTTTTTTTTCTATTGTTGTAGACGGGCAAATAATCTCAGGTCTCACCTAAAACTAATAGATAGTTTATTGATAGTCTAATGTCTATTGATAGTCTAGTGTATATTGATAGTCTAGTGTCTATTGATAATCTAGTGTATATTGATAGTCTAGTGTCTATTGGTAGTATATAACATAGTGAAACATGAGATTAAAATTGCTCTGCCACTTTGCGGCATACCTACATAAGTTTTTTCTACCTACTTAACCGTCAGTAGCCTCAAGGGCTATTCTGAGTTCATTCCTAAATGGTGCGCGATCTCACACGGCTCAGCCTTTCAGATTTTGCTAACACTAAACCCAGCAAGAGCAATGCTTCGCTGAATCTACCGTTGGATCGGAATCGTTACCCCTTGAGGAATGTGGCGTGAAACTCGGTGGACTAATAGATAAGTAGCACGATGACGATACGATAGTCGCCAACATTAAAATTTATCCGACATCGTCCATAAAAAGAAAAAGGAAGACTAAACATAAGTTTTCGAACCATTATAATGTAATTCGGTCAATACTGATGAGACCTTAGAACTTATATCTCAAGGTAGGTGGCGCATTTACGTTTAGACGTCTATGGGCTTCAGTAACCACTTAACACCAGGTGGGCTGTGAGCTCTTCCACCCATGTAAGCAACAACAAAAAAAGTGGGCAGCGACTGTGATCTTGTATTGTTGATGTCCTTGAGCGACGGCCTGACTTCTCTTCAGGTGGGCTATATATTAATCTGCCTAGAAAGGCAATAACAATATTATCTTAAAATGTTAAGGTCAGTTAATATTCGTGCTGAGCGCTTGGTCATCGTTCTTGTCGAACCCGCCGCTTGCGACGAAGGCATCGACGAGTAAATTAACCTACAGACACAGCCCACTGAGTTTCTCGCCGGATCTTCTCAGTGGATCGCGTTTCCGATCCGGTGGTAGATTCTGCGAAGCACGGCTCTTGCTAGGGTTCGTGTTAGCAACGTCGTCAGGTTTGAGCCCCATAAGCTCACCTACTAGTTAAGGTTACGCTGAAATAGCCACTCAAGGCTATCAGCTTAAGTAGAAAAAAAAAGCTGAGCGTAAATATGAAACTGTGGAAAATAGATAATTATCATTGGATTTACTCATTTCGCTGTGAGTGTTCAAGCGGCGCACTTTCCTCGGATCACGTTGAGGGCGCGCCGGCACGCGACCGCTACTCGAACAGTGATGAGATAATATCGACATTCTATTTTATCGATAATCACGTTTTATTTTTCTAAACACGTTCCGTTATTTCAAGTAAACAAAACCCATTTAGAACCGTTGGTTTTTTTTTTTCGCTAAAAACAATCGATTATTCTTTATGCAAAATCGATTATAAGTAATCTTCTTAACATTGTTCAAGTCGAGATAATATCAACATTCTATTTTATCGATAATCACGTTTTCTTTTTCAAAGCACATTCGGTTATTTCATGATAATAATACCCATTTAGAACTATTTGTTTGTTTTTTTCGCTAAAAACAATCGATTATTCTTTATGCAAAATTTATTTTAGGTAATCTTCTTAACACTTTTCAAAACTATTTATAATTAACTGTTCACTTAAGCGCTTAATATTTTCCTTATAAATTTTTACGATTTTTATAAAAATTAATACAAATCAGCTGGTGCATACATACATACAACGCAAAACGTAAAATAAAACACGATGTATTCACGAATTTTTAAATTGCGAATAATAATCATAATAATCGATTAGTTCATATCGAGTGGCAGCACTACAAGTTTACAAGTGGCGCGAGCCGATTGTATCTCTAGCTATCCGATGATACAAGCAGATTGTTTCACCGGACCCGCGCCGCACCGATACCGAGAACTGTTTACTCGATTGTTGATGTTACCGTTTAATCGAAATATCGATTCACGTTTCGAAAGTCGAGTGAAACGAACTTTTGTGTCAATGATACATTATTTCCTTCTTTTTTATTATTTAAACTATCTCAATAGAACATTTTCGAATTAAGATTATTGTCAATTCTTTATTCGTAAAAGTTGAATAGTCCATTCGTATCGAATGTCAATATTTTTCTTTCACGCAATATAATTGATAGCCATATAAATGTCGATTAACTGTATTCAAGGTCAACATATTCTATTTTCCGGTTTGCAATGTTATGCCATATTGCAATCTAAACAGAACGCAAGCGAATATTGCTTCTCATATTTTCCTTTAAAACATTTATGTGATATATTATTTCATGTTGAAAGGCATTCTTAAGTATCAATAATTTTAAAAAAAATACGAAAAAAACAAATGTCGCTTCCTAAAATTTTCGAGAAATTTTCAATAATTTCGTCTCGATCACGAATCAGCCCATAGACTATGATTCGTGTCGTTCGAATATATAATTCATATGTCTATGGTACGTGATACGATTAGCGTAATACGTACCTACTGTAGAACTTTCTGGATATTCAAAATAACATTAAGACGATTAAACAATAGACCAAGTCCATGTACGCACGTGAACACGGCGAGCACGCTGGGCGGATTCGGGTCGATTGCTGTCGGAAATATTCGCCGCAGCTCGTATCTCCCCGCCCACCTGCTGCAGACGCTCATTACATCTCTGTCACCCAACAGCGTCACCCATAAGCTCGTCTCGTTTTACAGTCGCGAATAAGCCCCTCCCACGAATCAATGTTATTTTCTAATTATTTCGTGTAAGCTTTTTGCGGACTCAGTTGCCGCGTTCCTCCGCTAAGAGCTTTCGAACAAACAATGAGGTAGCCTCAGTTTTTGTTTGATTATCCTCAAACATTTTTAGATAAATCGCTGTTTATGAGAAGCTATCATTGAACGATGCCAACATTTTGAACCTCTAGGTCTGCGTAGACACTGGCATTCTCTGAGTTTTGTACTTTATGTCCAATAGAGATGCTATATCCCTGGTATCTACTTACCTTCATCGCATTTATCGCATCGCCTTTAAATTTTACTTTCATTTCGACGGGCAAACGATTTACACTCTACGAACCTGCCTATGAATTACCACTTACGTTAGCTATACCAGCCTTCAAATAAGATCGCACGAGCGGGTCGCAATTAAGGGGGACAGCGGTTCTCAGCTGGACCTAACTTTGGGGAACTGTCAACTGATTTAAATCAAACACTAACTATCAGCGCATTTTACTTCGCTGAAAGCAGTAGGATCCAAATTGATTAGGCCTAGATAAGTATAAGTAAAAGTAAAAGCTACAGAGATTACTAATTGAGCATACGTGTAGGTACACGACGGAGAGATCTTTCACCCTTCCGGTGTCATTGCTCGGTAGACCGACGGTCCTTTTGTTTTTATTCTAATTTTTTTTTTCCTACCTAAGCTGATAGCCTTGAGAGGCTATTTCAGCGTAACCGTGGCTAGTAGGTGAGCTCACGGGGCTCAAACCTGATGACGTTGCTAACACGAACCCTAGCAAGAGCCGTGCTTCGCAGAATCTACCACCGGATCGGAAACGCGACCCACTGAGAAGATCCGGCGAGAAACTCAGTGGGCTGTGTCTGANGAAGATCCGGCGAGAAACTCAGTGGGCTGTGTCTGAGAGTTAATTTACTCGTCGAGCCCTTCGTCGCAAGCGACGGGTTCGACGAGAACGGTGACCGGAGTTTATTCTGAATTATTCAAGTACATATATATGCAAGCTTATCTTGAAAATGTCGTAAGCGAGATTCAGGCATCTGTCAAATATATTATGTTCTATGATGGCTACCCGCCACATACGTAAAAACAAAAACGCACAGACAAACGTAATTCGCGTTAAGTTTATAATCAAATTTTAACTATGAAAATCTAACCCAACAAAAACGTTCGACATACTACAAGCGTATTTAAATAATATATTTAATACTCTTAATTTAATACTTTTTACGTTGTGCTCGTTTGATTAATGTAGCGAGAGGAACATGGTATTTAGAAAGAGAAAAAAAAAAGTTACGTACTCTAATCACACGAGAGTACAAGATTTAGAAAGTGCTGACATAACTCTGCAAAACGACAATTGATATAAAAACAAAACAAAAAAGTGACAAGCCCAACACAGACCTTACCATTCACTATACAACATGTTCGGAAAGATAGCATTTTTGTTTTTTTTATTAGCGATTCGAACATTAGTTTCCATTTCAAAAGTATTCGAAATATTTCCCGAGTAAAATCGATTTTTCGTGTGCACCAAGAGTATTAGCTATCTATACTTCTATACTAATATTACAAAGAGGAAAGATTTGTTTGTTTGTTTGTATTGAATAGGCTCCGAAACTACTGAACCAATTTGAAAAATTATTTCACTGTTTGGAAGCTACATTATTCCCGAGACACATAGGCAATAATATTTTTTGAAAAAAAAATTGTATCCTTACTATACTCCTTACTATACTATACTCCAATAATGTAACCCAAGGTGTAAAAAAATTACCTAAAATATTCTTAACATCGCGTGCCCTGAGAAAACTGTTCACGATAGAATAAAATAATGTACTACGACTTTAACTATTATAGTTATTCCGCAATAAGTGTTATTTTATTTAAAAAAATTAAAACAATGTCAAATATCGTTGAAATTTTTGTTGAAAGACCCGAGCGGGGCCGGTCCGGGCCGCTTGTCTTTTATAAATTTAATTTAAATAATGCGTCTTAATCTCGCATATTGTTATTGTCATTAATAATATTTCGGAGAATGCCAATAATTTACATTTTTCTTAAACACCTAACCTAGCCCGTTTATTAATTGACATTCCAAAATGGCGCTAAATACGGTCAATATACTTTAACCTTAAATAACTATTTTCTATAGAATCATTTCTGAACTTTTGCTTTTCACTTCACAAAGAACTAGCTATTATTATTTATCAGCGAGATTAAATCGTAAAAGTAGACCGAAGAGTTGAACGAATCAAGTTAAACAACATTTAAATTTTTATTCATAATATTAGTACTTTTAAAACATTATAGTATCGTAACTAACTAACTAGCTTCACTGGTGGTGGTAGGACCTCTTGTGAGTCCGCGCGGATGCGGATAGGTACCGCCACACTGCCTATTTCTGCCGTGAAGCAGTAATGCGTTTCGGTTTGAGGGGTGGGCCAGCCGTTGTAACTGTACTTGAGACCTTAGAATTTATATCTCAAGGTGGGTGGCGCATTAACGTTGGAGATGTCTATGGGTTCCAGTAACCATTTAACACCAGATGGGCTGTGAGCTCGACCATCCATCTAAGCAATAGAAAAAAAGAAAAAAGAAAAAGGTATTTGAAAAAAGTACTATATTCTATGTATAAAATATTATTATAACCATATGAATATTCGAACATGATAAATTACGACCCACATTATACCTACTACCTTTTAATAAAGTAGTAAATTCGCTCGTCATTAAACACGGGAAGGTATGAACGACTTGTCTTACATATCCGAAAATGAGTACATGGCTTTAAATCTAACAAAAAAAATAAAAACAAAGAAATGACCGTGCTCCAAGATAATAATTACGACGGAGCCCACAGCCGCACACCGTCAGCAGTAAATATAAGCCAGTGCGTACCACGCTTTAAACTTAATTCCAATCTTTATAGTGTAATGCGGGCCTCACAATAGTGATGTTATCGGAACATCTATTATCGATATCGATACACCGTTATTAGGTGATAGGAAAATTGCATGTTGTGACCGCTTTGTTCTATTTAATATTTATTTAAAATAATTGTGCGTCAATCGACGCAATTATCTCACGGTGTTTTTGTTTTTATTTGAAGAGGTTACGATTGGCTGTCGAAATATCATTGTTTAATTTTCTTGAACTGATTATTTTTTTGTAATATTAGCAGCGACGCTTAATTAAGTTGGATGCAAGATGTACTTACCAGTCAATCTGATCATAAGTTGGCACACAGTAAGTTTACACAGCCCCAAGCTTAGGGTTTTTCTTGTGAATCCATACGAGAGTAGAGCATGTGCTCCAAATGTCAAATATGTTCACAGACGACAGTTCGCTTTCCTTTTGGTAAATTATTACAACCTTTATTATATTAAAGATACCAAAAAATTAAGTGTACTGTTATATGAATTAAAATTTTAACATTACTCGTCGATTCAGACTTAGGACTGCTCATAGCAACATTCTTAAAACAATAAGCATAAAAAAAAACAACAGCACGCTTATAACTCACCGGGCTCCACTGCAAGCGCGCAAATAATTATCGTACGATAAACGGCCATAATTCCATGGTGCGGGAACGCGGCTGTCACTATTTATCGACTACGGGCATCACTAGCCGGGAGCAAAGGTTCGACGCGGGGCAGGCATCAATTTGCGCGCGGTAGCGGCCCGAGGCGCCGCGCAGCCCCTGTCATTAACCCCCTCCCCGCTCTGTGCCGGCCCCTCGACCCTTAAGGAACATACTTTAACCTTTTTTGCTCCCCCACAACCTGTCGGGACGGCTGCAGCCCGCAATTTAGTGTTTGTACACTTGAAACTGCGCGCGCAAGAAACAGCGGCGATTATGCGTCCGTGTGTCATCGTTCTTATAATGTCAATGTTTCGAATTCAATATTGGTGTATACGTTTTTGCTCATTATGTACTGCTAAAAATAAATAGCTTATAAGTAATTCAATTCATACCGCGAACGTTGCTTATGAGGTTTAACTAAAATAAATTATTCACCCAACTTTTTTTACATATGAAATCTATGAAACATAGTTTTTACGTTTAGTACGTATTAATACGAATGTAATGGAATCTCTCATTAAAACTGAAACATTTCTAGAAATTTCCCAGAATTTTCATGTTTACTGGTGACAACAATAATGTCATCTAGCTGATCTCTCAATGAATCTGGAAGGTAGACAGAAAAACATGTCAATGACATTTAGTCTGTTCATCAAATTAAGCTCAATGGATTCATATTAATAATAAATATTGTTCACAATATCCCTTTTATATTATTGCTCTCTCGGAGCTCTCATGCTCGAGCCACTAATGATGTCAATGGACCACATTTATTAATTATTAGTTAGTATACAAACAACCACAGCTCAATACAACAATAATCAAATTCCTCCAAAATTTATTCAATTTCGGGAAAAAATATATTTTCACAACCGCAGCGTTTTTTAAATACTGTGTATACGCATCTTAATCCACAGTTCATGGCCACAGGCTACACAGCATCTGAACTCGACTTTGTACCTTCATACGCGTAGGTACTCATAATAACATATAGTTGAACGTTATCAATTTACATTAGTTCTGAGCGAGGTCGAAATATCATCATGGGATGCATACTAGTTGATTCATTGTATATATTCTTCTTCTTCCTAGCGTTTTTCCAGTTTATTGCCAGTGTCCATTATCCAACACAAACTCCTCCACTTTACCCGGTCCTTAGCAACCTTCTGACTGCGGTTATTCTCTTAAAAAAAAATATTAAAAAAAAATAGATGTCAAAAACAAAAATAAAAAAATTATTATTAATAAAACGGTAATTGGCGCTAATTGACCGATAACTAAAGAGGATTCGGATCACTTCGGATATTGATAGTGACGTCACCGTTAAAGGTGTGCGAAAGAGATGGCGAGCCTTTATTCTTCTTCTTCGTCGCTTTCTTCATTACTGAAGGTCGTGTCCCTGGAACTTGACCGTGGCCTGTCTCGTGAGCTGTTTCCATCTCGTCCGGTCCTCAGCTTCTCGAATGGCGGTTGCGACTGGCAACCCAGTTAGAGCGGTTATTTGGTCACACCAACGGCTAGGTAATCGGCCGCGGGATCTCTTTCCTTCTACTTTGCCCGCCACAATCACTTTACACTCTTCTTTAAATTTACGTCATTTTAAATTAGAATTCGATGTTGTATTAATTTAATAACTGTGTTAACTATGAATGTGGAAGGATTTAGAGGAAGAGGTAGTCCTAAGAAGAAATGGATGGATTGTGTGAAAGACGATATGGGTAGGAGGGGAGTGAGCGAAGAAATGGTATATGATAGAAGAGTATGTAAGGAGAAAACATGTTGCGCCGACCGCAGGTAACTGGGAGAAGAGCAGGATAATGATGATGATGTTGTATTAATATGATGATATCGATGTAAATATTGGTTGCTAAGTACCTACCCAGTAGAAATGAAAATCTGTAGCAAATGAAATATAAACTCGTATTTTGAAGAAGAATATAAAACATTTTTTCAAATAAATTTTTACCACCCAATCAGAGCTTACAATAAGTTAGTAATGACTAGACTTTTTTTGGAACAAATATAGACAAATGGATTATTTAAACAACGTATTTACATTTTATAACAATACGTAAATGCTGGAGAATTTGTATTCGGAAATACCTACACACATACAAATACATGTCCATATAACAAATTCTGAGGTTTTTTTTTCATATAGGTACATATTTCAAAAATAGCATTAATTGTTTTGAAATAAATATTCAGATTTACGGATATTTTACGCAAATTATATTCAATACACAAATGCTAATGTTAAGCTTTTACTTCTAAATATGTAGATAAAAATATTATATACAAAAAAAAATCGACCGAATACTCAGAACTCATATGAGATGATACGTAATAAGAAACCAGTCTAATTCTTTCAACAAAAAAGGTCAAACTAAACTAAACCAGTCTGTGGGCGCTCTCCGAACCCGTAATTTGACCCCCAATTAAACAATTTTCTCGAATATCATTCGAGGTTCGTTTATAGTGGGCGCGAGTGACTCCCGACCCCCGGGGGCAACCGCATCACTAACCCGAGCCGCGTCTAACCCCCATTAAACTTAACTATGCCCTCGAAGCGAAACGTCCGAAGGTCGTTCGGGTCACTTGGACCCTTCACTTCGAATTCCGGTATTCCATTTAACCGCGACCAGTTTTCTAATCTCCGCTCTCGAGCGAAATGGTTATTAATTTGCATAAAAGTAGATTTGCTGCCGAGCGCGGGATAACGCTAATGGCGATCTCGGAGGGAACAAAACGAGCCCCGCAAATTGACCTGTCGTACGGCGACGTGCCGGCGGACCGTCGCCGCGAGGTCCGTTCCCATCATCTAGCCGGTAGCCATCTCGGTTTAATTATTCATAGAGCCTTTTTTATAACGTTTTTTAGCCGCGCGAACGCACCGAAGCCTCGTAAAATTAAAAAAAAAAAACAAATCGAACGCCGCCGCAATTTAAAAAAGAAATACGTCGGATGACACGGATCGAACTCCGGGCAAATGTCGCACGGTAAAAAGTGGTCGGTGTGAGGTGAGCGCGGCCCGGCGAGGGGCGGGGAGGGGGGCACGTCAAGTAGGCGGCGCGGTTTTTGTCAACGTTCCCGCGCAGATGACAGGTCGCAGCGTCCAGCGACCCGACAGAGACGAGACGCGAACCATCTTGATACTTTCCCGTTTAAATCCGATTCCGCGACGCCGCGACGGTCGACCGCTTATTAGATATTCGTATTACACATTTCATCGACTTTAATCGACCTATTCGTGAACTGAACTACTCTACAGTAGACGTTTCGAATTAAGCTAAGATCAGAAGTTATCTAGTCTCGTTGCTAACGTCGATTATTTACATGCAAATGGCGGAATTACTTCACTTATTTTATTGCCTTACATGCATATGAAATCAAAACTTAATCACAATAAGAAACGCAACAATGTATACGACGTATCAGAGCTGAAAATCGTAATGCTATGCATAGGCGATGTTACTTTATTTTTAAATTATTAATTTATAATTATCGTCTCGTCGCACACAGCCCACTAAGTTTCTCGTCCGATCTTCTCACTGGGTCGCGTTATTATTTTATTAATTTTTTATTGCTTAGATGGGTGGACGAGCTCATAGCCCACCTGGTGTTAAGTGGTTACCGGAGCCCATAGACATCTACAACGTAAATGCGTTACCCACCTTGAGATATAAGTTCTAAGGTCTCAGTATAGTTACAACGGCTGCCCCACCCTTCAAACCGAAACGCATTACTGCTTCACGGCAGAAATAGGCAGGGTGGTGGTACCCACCCGCGCGGACTCACAAGAGGTCCTACCACCAGTACAAAATTCCGATCCGGTGGTAGATTCTGCACTGCTCTTGCTAGGACCAGTGTTAGCAACAGTCCTGTGTTAACCCGTTAGCTCACCTACACGTTAGGGTGAAGCTGAAATAGCCTCTCAAGGCTATCAGCAAAGGTAGCAAAAATAAATAATTAATTACGTCGTCTCAAATATGTAGATCGTTCGGGCGCTGTACAAATTTACAGCATCGAGTCAGGTGCGCGGCAAACCGACCGCGATCACGTCTAATTACGTTCCACCTCCATTTTACGACAGTCATTCCCGACGATAACAGTCGTTTTTCTTTACAGAACTTCCGGGAACAGAGGATCGACGGCGCTGGCCTCCCGCTGCTGACCGAGGACCACTTGACGGGAATGCTGCAGATGAAGCTGGGGCCAGCGTTGAAAATGAAAGCGGTGTTGGCGAGACGATTGGAGCCGTGCGCCCAATGCCAGGCCAATGCTCCAATAGCCAGCGCCCAAACGTCACCCACCAGTATTGCATCGAAAATCAATGGAACTTCAGTGAAATCCGAACCAAGGAGCAACACGACCAGTCCCAGTTAGAAAACAAAAAACATTGTATAATAATTTAACTGTACTTAGTCTTAGAAATAATTTTGTTCCTCTTGCGATTTGTTTGTTGATTAATTAATGTGTTTATTTCTTCGGGATGTTACGTATCGAACCAATAGATGTGGGTAGGTTCGTCTTAAAATTGAATCATACTGTGTACTTACTACTTATGTTTCATACTAATGAAATGCATAATGACGTAATATAGCCAATCAGTAATAATATAAATGTATCCTTCTTAGTTACAATAAGATCTCAATAAAAGCGATTATTGATTTTAAAAAATTTGAGACGAAATATGAAAATACTTAAGTTACTTGTGGCCAGTGAAACAATTTTGTTTGATAAAACAATCGTCTTGAAATTTAATTCATATGTAATTTTATTAACATTTTTGACTTCCATATAATAATTTTCGCGTTTCAAAGTTGAAACTATGAATATTGGCAAATTCCTTTTTAAAATAAAAATGATAAAACCACTCGCGCATCGCTTGTACATTGAAGCTTTAATGACAAAAGCTTGCTCTGAAAAGCCACCAACAACTTTATAAAGTTTAAATTCAAACGGACAAAGGATGGGCGAGTGACATCCTATGTACAATCACCGTATCACCGACAAACATACAAACACTAATTTTAAAATAAACTCATCGTCGGCATTCGCTTGATTAAAATTTGAAGGTGTAAACAAAAATTAATCTACTTAAAAACTTTTTACAATATTATATTGGCAACTCAGATCTAAATAGTATATAATAATATACTTGACTTAAACACAACGTATTTTCCTTTGGTCAGGTCAAGCATGGCCATAATGTCGGAAGTGCCAATTTCATGAACACAAAAAAATACTATGTAGTCTGAGCCATAAAGATCAGGATCCTGTGGAACGGAAAACACTAACGATATTGAGGCGACTGGGTTGATGCGATTGCTACCTTATTTACCACTGGCCAATAATCTATATATTAATACGTGAAGCAAAAACTTTGTATCCCTTTTTACGAAAATTGTGCAGACGGAGGAGTATGAAATTTTCTACACTTATAGAGAATACAGAGAAGAAGTGCACAATGCTAATATTTTTTGTAAATAAAACATAAAAGATACATTAAATCAATAAAGAAAACATTACACACACTACATACCACGTATTTGACGCACACACACATGCATACTATTTATTGTCAAACTTTTGTTCTTGACGTCTCTGGTCAAATTGAGAATAGATTAAACACTGTTTGTCTTTATTAATATTTTTTTATAGTGTAGCCTTGGCGAAATTTGTGATTATAGAAGTATAAAATACAATAATAATAGTGTACAAACTTACAATTCCAATTATAGTCGAATTTCGACTACTGCGGGACCTCTAGTAATTTTAAGATTGTTCTTTAAAATTACATATGACATTAAATCGTTTCATAATCAAAATCACGGTCTTCCTGTTTCATAGTTTTCTTTGTGCATTTAGTTAAATTGTAGATTATTTTGTTTTTTTGTTTTTTTTTAATAAATCCATTAGTTAAGTCGAACGTGTATATATGTGTTTGTATGATAGATTAATGCCGTCCAAAACGTAGGCGATGTATTAGTAGTTAAGTTTGCGATTTTTGTATGTCTGCTTTGTTCTAGAACTTAGTAAGAACTGGATTAATACGAATTGTCGTAGTGTAACTTCTCTGTATTGATGTTTTCTGTTCATAATCATAAAGGATGTCAACATGTCATAAAACAATTGTAATTTACTTAATTTAATGAATGACATGTATTATTAGTGTGTCCCATAACTCAAGGTGGGTGACTGCATTTTCGTTCTAGATGTCTATGGGCTCCGGTAACCACTTAACACTAGGTGAACAGTGAGTTCGTCCACCCAAATATGCAATAAAAATAAAATTCGTAAAACGTTAATGTATCGCGATATTATCTGAAACTAGCGCTCTGGATTCCCCTGAGATCTTACACCCGAAGTAGGGCTGCCACCTCCTTAATTAAGTAATAAAATATATAATGTTATATTTTGTACCAAACATCAAGGAAATTGCCTCGGATATAAAAAATAATAGATATTGACGCAGTATAAAATATATTAGCTCTACTCACAGCCCTAAGCGCGGGCACTACTTGTTTATTTATTACATTACATTTCATTCAACACATAATTGAGTAAATACAATTGAAGTCCTCTTAAATATATCGAACTGTTTATGCTAATACCTACTAAAAAAAATCGCGACTTTAATTACAAAAAAATATGTCGTGAATTAATCGAAATGTTTCTCAAACCAAATACGTGTCAGCCCTCGATATACAATACAAAACTAAATTTCATTATTGTTCATCTGTCACATCCAATGCCTAACTAAAGGGACGTACAACAATTGGTAAACATTTGATTTATTTATTGCTTAGATGGGTGGACGAGCTCACAGCCCACCTGGTGTTAAGTGGTTACTGGAGCCCATAGACATCTACAACGCGCCTCCCCCCTAAATGCACCACCCACCTTGAGATATAAGTTCTAAGGTCTCGAGTTTAGTTACAACGGCTGCCCCACCCTTCAAGTACATTACATACATTACATAATATGTAATGTTTCGGTGCTAATCGGTCGTGCAAATGAGCAACTAGTTTTGATAATTATGTAAATAAATTACCAGTATCGTAATAAATCATAACACGAGGCTACTAATATAACAGGGTCACAAACTGTTTGTATATAACGTAATACATATATATAATACGTTTAGGTACATTTCATTTTATGTAGCATTTACAAATGTTGATCACACCTGATAAACGCTCAGATTTATACATAATTACACAGTGTATGTAGTACATAGAGATATATGTAGTGTGTATTTAGTGAAATCCGTTTATATTGTTACGTGATTATATTGTGTATTTTTGATGCACAGCTCGTTTAGATATAGCGCTGAACGATATAAGAGAACTTTATATAGAATTTTAAAACTAAACTTCTTAATGTGATCTAAATAAAAAAAGATTTACAACCAATTTCTTTTACGAAATTTATGGCTACTTAACGAATAAAAACAATAAAACCATTTTACGGGACGCTTAAAACAAAAAAAAAACCAGTAATCTAGTCCTTAATAAAGTTAGACAAAATCAAAATTATAAAGCTACTTAATATTCTCGGATGAAACTTTAAACACCGTTCTCTTTTTAATAATCTAAGCATTTATATGTGCATGTAATTTATTTACCTGTGGTACTCTCCTTAGTTGCCAAAATAGCGATAAAACAGCGCCGATGCTTATTTAGTGAATGATTTTTAATAAATTGTGTAATGGCTTAATGTAGCATAAAATGAAAGCGTTTGTCTTGCAATCGACACAATTACTAATGTAACATTCGCATTGCAATTCATTAAACCTAAATCAAAACAAGACTATGTGAAATTTTTAATAAACAAATAAGGTTATGAAGATTTTTTATAGCAACCTAAAAACCTGCTTTCTGTCTTCTTAATGTCGGATGAATTTTGCTTCAGGGCGTGCACAAGTCGATATAGGTGTCTTAAATGAAAAAGGGTTGCCATTCCTAGAATATTTGACAGATAAATCCTTTTTGAAAAATACAGTGTATTGAACTGATATTTTCATATGTTATTGTGGTAATCGAAAACAAAGAACAAGACACGTCCTTTATCGATTTTACTTTTAAAATTATTAAAATTTAAAATTTCTGGGGGTCCTGACTTGAAAAGAAATAAAGTAAACTTTAAAATACGCCCTAAAAAAAATTAATTTGCTTAAGTAGGAACATCTTAAAGAAACCTATGTTTTGTAAGTTATATTTATGATAAATTTATCAAAGACACAAATCAGGACCAATATCATTGTCAATGCCAATATCGTATTTACTTTTTATCGACTGCAGAATGTCCGCTGTTCAACAAACATTTCGTTATTAGTTTTACAATAACCTAACAAAAATTGTGCGCGTGCAACTTGGTGCACGTGAAAGAAGTCAAACTTCTTTTGCGGTATGTAGTATTATGCATTTCTTCATTTTTCATCCCTATAAATTTCTTAGGAAATGCTGTGTATCAGAGAAACGACTTAGCTCGATTTGTTTTTTCCCACTCTCCACGGTCGAGTAATTTGCGAGACGCTGTCTATTATCTCAATCTCGCTCTTCCAAAATTGCATCCTTTATCTCTAGCCGTAACGAATCTGTCGCGCGTTAAATTTTACTCTGAAAGCGCCTAAAGAAGTTTCACTTCAAAATAAATGTGTCAACTTGAAAAATTAGTGCTGATTGTTGAATCTAAAATAGCGGACAGACGCCAAAATACTACTTAATATAAAATTTGATAGTGAAGCCAAAACTGTGTATAACTTCTTATTTTCGAAAATTTCTGTCTTAAAATTAAAATCCTGGTGTTTTACAGATTCTATATTATACATTATTGTCAATTTCTTAAGGTGCTATTTCGATTGTAAATAATATGTAGTTAAAGCCTTTTAACGTGTCTTCCTTAAACTTTAAATATAGAATACATTTTAAGAAAAGTATTAAATTCGTCACAGTTTGTTTTAAATTTTATATCGAAATTCAATAATACTGTTATATTAGTTATTGAACATGCATCGATTATGAAGTGACAATTGGACGTTTACTTAATAAACTTTTGGTTGTAACTACAATTAAACATAGGATAGAAATCACTTAGCAACAAAATGGCAGCAAGCTTGTACTGAGCGAAACTATTTCATTCGAAATCTAAATATTAAAATTGTGACTAGATTATAACTAACGAACGATAATAAATAATGATGTTTATTTTAATATGTGATTCACCTAATTTAATTATGATTTTAAATTAATAATACGGACGTTATTTACGATAAGTATGTATATTCATATAGTTTATTCATAAACTCTTAGTAAACCTATTTTAGTTGAAGTTATTAAATAAAAATTGGGTTCGAAAATTAAAGATTTGAAAGAAAAGATAAAGAAAGTTCTTAAACAAGGAATTTGTTGCTTTCTGAATGTTGATTCGAGACGAAATAGAAACAGCTATGGAATTCAAAATCTTTTTTTTTTTCAAATAAACAACATGTGCCCACTAAACAGGTTTAATGGTTTATGAATAAAACCTTCGTAAGACTTTGTATATTTTTATGAATAAAATTTTGATTGTATTATAAATGTTTATAATGATTCAGTCACATTATATAAACGCGTACTTAGTTATTTAGTTAAGTTTGATCCGAAGTCGAGTATTTATGTGGTGAAAATAAAGCAGTGTTTTATTGAGAATAAGAACGTGTTTGAATTAATTATAATGAATTCCCTCTTTGCTTTGCTGTGACCAATTGTGCTACTAAGGCAACCGAATAAACGAGGCATGCATATAACACGCATATATGAACAGAAAATGAAACGATTTTTTTATAATATTATAATTGGACTGACGACTTAGTGCGCACGGCGGGAAGTCGTTGGATGCGGAAGGCGGAGGACCGCATTGTGTGGAAGGCATTGGGGAAGGCCTATGTCCAGCAGTGGGCAGATAAAGGCTGATGATGATGATGATGATGAAAACAAACCAACCTAATAATTTTGGCATCATTAAAAGTCTCCGAACAAATGTCCAGAGTGACTATAATGGAATATTCTCATAAACCAAAACATATAGGCACTGGTACATGTTCCATAGAACATTTAACTAGTTCATACCTATTTGTACCATTTTTTATTTAAAGAATATATGAACAGGCAGTGTAGGAGACGTAACAGGATGTAAAGTTCCACTGAGATATTTTATTATAGCACTATCATACAAGTTAATAAATTTTAAAGGATTCCTACAAAGGACCGAGCTTGCTACTTACCGAGTAGGTGTAATTGCTTGATATACCAACTGTGTCTGTGTTTTTTATATTAATAAAGAATAAAAGGATAACTGGTGATCCGAAGGTTTCTTCAGCTTCCCCGGGAGTGGTACATTATCGTTCGAAGCTTTTATATACATAAACTTATTTTGTAAACAGTGTCTATCATACTGGTGGTAGGACCTCTTGTGAGTCCGCATGGGTAGGTACCACCACCCTGCCTATTTCTGCCGTGAAGCAGTAATACATTTCGGCTTGAAGGGCGGGGCAGTCGCTGTAACTATACTGAGACTTTAGAACTTATATCTCGAGGTGGGTGGCGCATTTACGTTGTACGTGTCTATGGACTCCAGTAGCCACTTAACACCAGGTGGGCTGTGAGCTCGTCCACCTAGCTAAGCAATAAAAAAATAAATCAGTAAAGGCAATAAAAACTCAATAAACAGTCATTTAAAACGCATTTCAAAATCAATATTTTATTTGCCATAATTATACTATTATGATACATTGAAAACATAGCATTAAAGAGAACTGCTAAATTTGTAACTTAATATTAAAATGGTCCCAGATCTTCCTTTTTGTCGACCAGTTCGAAGTTCCTCTCGGGGTGGTGCGCCCTTTTCACTCTATACTCCATCAGCTCAATGATCGTGTAACCAGTGAAGCCTACTATTAATAGACCGAGCAATATTTGCAATCTGTAAATTAAAAGTCAATTTGATTTTTCTACAACCCTATTAGGTACCTTCTGTTATTTAGCGGTAAGTAGTGACTTGAGTCTGTTGCTCTTTGCTTTTGTTTTCTCTGCCTTCCTAGTGCTCAATAGGAGGCCATAGAAATGATGACATGCTGTCAGCCACCTTGATACATGAAGTCGAATTCTCAAATTATATTTATAACTCTAGCGACGCGCTCCGGCTCCGCTCGGGTCTTTAACAAAAAATTAACGATTTTTGACGGAAATTAACACTTATTTCGGCATAACTATAATAGTTAGACATATGCTGTCGCGACACTTTTTGTAAATAATAATGTGTTCTACAAAACCATAATACATTATTTTATTCTATCGTCAATAGTTTTCATCTATGGCAGGTCACATGATGTAAAGAATATTTTAGTAATTTTTATACACCTTGGGTTACATTATTGGAGTTTTAGCAAGGATCCCTTTTTTTTTCAAAAAAGATGTCCTTTGTCATTCAGGAATAGTGTAGCTTCCAAACAGTGAAAGAATTTTTCAAATCGGTTCAGTAGTTTCGGAGCCTATGCAATACAAACAAACAAATCTTTCCTCTTTATAATATTAGTATAAATAATATATGATAGAGGTGGATGAGGAGAGCCGAAGACCGGGCTTGGATTGGATTGGATGATATAATATTTATAATACAATGTTAATGATTCATTCAACGTGGAAACATTTGTACCTGCCTGCGGGATTCGAACACCGACACAAACGCGTCACTCGACACAAGCACACCCGCCGTCTTAACCTTTAGGCCACGACGACTCTAAACGCTGCCTGACTACAAACCAACTTAGAAATCTTTAGGTTAGACAATTTTACCTGGTTCTAACACAAAGGTACGGAGCGCTGCCGTAAGCCAGAACACTACCGGTCGCTTCCCACAATCTGAAGTTAGAATATGCAGCTTCCTCGTGACCGGGAAATAGGATGCCGGATAGAGCTGAAAGCAAAGTATATGCTCGCATCGATAAGTACCTCCCTCCTGCTTATATCTACAAAGCAGTCTTTTGGGTCTGAAGGGCGGGATCCTTCGTCATTATATCTTAATTAAAGAAGCCGACGTACCTATATAATTTGATACCTATGGTACCTATGATTACTACTCAATAACTATCGTTAGACTTGCCGTAAACAACTTTTTTTTTTTTATTGCTTAGATGGGTGGACGAGCTCACAGCCCACCTGGTGTTAAGTGGTTACTGGAGCCCATAGACATCTACAACGTAAATGCGCCACCCACCTTGAGATATAAGTTCTAAGATCTCAGTCTAGTTACAACGGCTGCCTTACCCTTCAAACCGAAACGCATTACTGCTTCACGGCAGAAATAGGCGGGGCGGTGGTACCTACCCGTGCGGACTCACAAGAGGTCCTACCACCAGTGAAATGAACTATAAACAAATGAAGGTTCAAATTTTATTAAGAAAAGTAAATTTTAAAAAGCACACTATAATTTTTCATGAAAATTGGCCGTACCCTACCTTTTATAATTATTACATTAATATGATAAATATGTTAAATCATACATATTATTTGATAATCGTGGGTTCGCTTCCCTTGGGCAAATATTCATGAACGGGTACCAAGCATTACCTGATCTCTTTTTCCCCTACCTAATCATCGATAGCCTAAAGGGCTAATTCTAACTATGCGCGGACTAGTAAATGAAGTCACAGGAGTCAACCTGAGAAGATTCGCTAACACTAGCCTACTACTGAATCAGACCCATGGAAAGCACCGGCGAAACACTCAGTAAATTAAAAACCCAGTCTTACCGTTAACTTGCACGAGCCAAACAGCATCAGCGGCTCCCCACACGGCAGCGAGGCCGTAGAACACCAGCCACTGATCAGGGTTCGGTCTCCAGAGCAGCAGCACGGTTAAGGTACACAGATTTAAAACCTTCAAAAGAAAACTGCACTCTATCATCCACTCTAGTATACATCTAACTTATATCCACTTGCAACTCATAGTCTAAAGGCCTTTGGGTGTTTGATCACAAAAATAAAAAAAATACTCCTTGAAGTTTTTCTATTCATATTTAAAAAAACGGACACTAATGGATGGGACTGCGTGGAAAAAAACGGTTATCTTTCGAGCATCTCTGTGACAATGAAGTCCTAACCCAACCTTTTGCATATTAGGTAATTCCATTATTATCTAGTACTTCTTAACATCAGAAGCGGTTCGATGTTGTATTGACAAGGAACTCTTTTTAAACGGATTCGTCAGTTTTTTTTTATGTCCTTGTGTCTAATCTGGAAACTTCTACTTACCAGAGCAGTGACCATGACCGGATACCGGCCTGTCGTCTTGACGAGTGCTCCGGCTAGGGGCGCGGCTATTGCATTCCAAGCTCCGAAGCAGATCATCACGAACCCAATGTTACTAATACCGTAGGCACAACCCACGTAAGCCTGTCGCATACAAATTCTATTTTATTATATGTAGTAATGAAACATCTTATTTATTTATTAAACAATCTCATTCATAAACAAATATATTATGTATGTTTGTGCTTACATTGTTAATAGATGGAACGGTATTGCAGATGGTTACTAAAGCCCGCACCACAACGTTTGTACCACCACCTCCAGTCATGAAGTCGAAATCTCGACTGTTTTGTATAACGTCTGTTCATCCTAGCAAGCCAAAACACATTACCGCATCACCATAGAAAAATTGAAGATGGTCGTATTAGCGACCGTTGCGAAATGCTCTTTTTCTAAGTTTAAAAGTCTTCAACGGCAAGCAGTGACTTGGCTGTGGTCTTGGCATTATCTATGCTCATAATCAGCATTACTTTTGATCGGCCGAACCACAAGAACTGGTGGCAATGTTAAGTAAAGCAATTTGTTTTGAGGACACAGAGTAACAAATAAAATATCTTAGTGCTTTTTAATACGCTCTTATTAGCTTCAGACGTATGTATGTATGTTTGTAACTGAATCTTTGAACATAATTTTGACCCCCTTAAACACGTCGGATTAACTCGAAATTCGATATATTTATTAAGGACCGATAACAATTCGATATTAAAAACAAAATAAAAATAAAATTGAAAAAATTGAAATTCAACTAAAAAATGGATAATAAATAATAATAGTTTAAAAAACTAACAAAATACGCTTTTATAAATAATAGTTTTTTTTTTTTAATTTCAATTAAACATAGTGTAAGAAAAAATGATTTTATTGTAAAAAAGCGTGGGGTGCTTTTCAGGATATTATCAGAATAACCCTTTTACTCGTATCTGTTCATATTATAAAATATTTATAACTACTGATACCGTGCACATCACGCTTTTTTTACAAAAAAATTAACTTTTTTCTACACACTTCACACTATTTTTAATTCAAATTTAATAAATTTTTATTTTTTATAAAAGCGTATTTTGTTAGTTTTTTAAACTATTATTTATTACTTGAGGATGCTATCTATATCTTACCTGTGTAAAGTCCGCAGCCATGAAAGCTTGTTCGGCGCCGATGTACCCTATGACGGGCAGCAACAGAAGCTGGTACTTGTGCCTGAGCTGACGCAGCGTTACCGCCAGGAGTTGGAGACCGGACTTACCGCGACTTGCGGGAGTACGACCTGATGTGTACCTAGGTATTAGATTTTAATATTAAGTTGTTTGCTAATAATATCCCAACAGAAAGCCCACGGTATATTATTTATTAAAAAAAAATCACGAAATATCAGCTCTTCTTCTCATTTAATCGGATATATGACATATTATTATACATCGGATTATACATCGGATAAATGAGCTCACCGTTAATCTCACAACAAATGGATACTAAGGGCCATAGCCTTTTTTTTCTTAGATGGGTGACGAGCTCGCAGCCCACCTGGTGTTAGGTGGTCACTGGGGCCCATAGACATCTACAACGTAAATGCGCCACCCACCTTGAGATATAAGTTCTAAGGTCTCAGTATAGTTACAACGGCTGCCCCGTCCTTCAAATCGAAACGCATTACTGCTTCACGGCAGAAATAGGCAGGGTGGTGGTACCTACCCGTGCCAACTCACAAGAGGTCCTAAAACCAGTAAGACATCAGAAAGACTATATTGCTGCCCACGTTGGAACATGAGCTGTAAGCCTCAATGTCTAACAATCACGTCGCGACTGACATAATCATGGTGGTGTGTCACCAACAGTTCAATTGAGGAATTTCGAAGCGAGCCTAGGTGGGGTTTTAGGGACGAAGTTACTTGCGGTAACTTTTGGAAAGCGGTAAAGAGAATATCTCCAATTAGAAGTTTTTGCCTGATTTAAAATATTTGTACTGGCAGGTTTATTTAGAAAAAAAATATTTCTATTCTATGATAGTTGTCGCCAGAATATTATCCATATTGAACCTATAAAAAACTGTTTTAAATGTACGTGTTGAGTTATAACCTGGTTAGTGCGTCGACCCCTACAGCAACCAGAAGAACAGCAATGGCCATGCACGCAAGGTATACGCCGGCTATCAAGTTGATCTTCGCGGTGGAAGGTGGCTTGAGGTTACTGTTACCCTGGATAAAGTTTAGCCATAATGTTCATAAAAAGCATATTATTTTCACGCGCATCACAGTTTAATAAAAAACAGATGTGCTATAATACTAGAAGCGTTCTATCTCATTCTCTCGCATGTAGATAGATGTTGTCTATGTTCATTTCCTTTTAGTGTCGTTTTTTCGTTGCACCGAATCATTTCCCAAATTCCACTTCGATCTGGAAATACGGCCATAGAGCTTCGATGATACTAATTAGAAGACAACTAAAATTCCACATTCAGCGGCTGCAAAGCTAGTTCTTTCCCTTGTGTTATGAGTAATGCAAACGTACATATAGGAAAATGACCAGTAGGTACACCCTGACTTCGGATACCTTTCACAAAAACTCCGACCAGAAATAAAAGAGATATATAGCACTATATCAGCCCATAGACATCAAAGTGTTAAACTATGTCTTCGAAGGCCCAATGCATTTTTTAATTGACATTGAAGGCAGACGAGCATACAGCCCACTTGATGGTGAGTGGTTACCGTCACTCATAGACGTTAGCAATGCCAGGGACAAAGCCAAGCTGCTGCCTACCGTTTAAACCTACCATTTTATAGTGGCTATGCTTTGAAGGGGTCAAATGAGAACACACAACTACTTCGGTGCAGAAAATAGGTAATCTGGTTGTTCATACAAATGTACGTTTGGGCTCAGAAAACAAATATACATATTTGTTTTTTTTTTTTCTAAAATGTCGTACTAGTTTCCCTGGTTACCGACACCCAAAAAGAATTATTAAGAAAAGATAAGATGAGAATTCTTCTACAACAGACATGAGGAAGTTGGAGTATTAACTCGAAAAGCTTCTCTACTCGTTCTGTTAAGTTTACCCCTTACGTGTGAAGCACTGCTGCTGCAGAAGTTAGCTCCGCATGTGGCTCTAAAGTCAAGAGGCGGTATTTCGGAGGCATTAGTGATCAGCGTCATCGCAGTAGACGGAATAGTTTCGTTCAAGAAAGGCGCCTCTCCCAGTGATGACGATAAAACTGAAAAGAGAAGGACAAATATGATTTTATTTAGAAAACTCGATGTGTATACGTATGTTCATCAGATACCCCGCAACCGCTTTTAATAAATCGACAGATTGACCTGAAGTTTAGTAGCAAAGTGAAATCCAAGATTGACCAGCAAAGTGTGCTTGATTTGACCAGATACAATATGTAAGTTAATGAACACACGGCCCCCTAGATGTACGGCGAGACAATGTTACAAGAACATAGAGTCGAAATCATGGGATAATGGATATCTCACCCTTAGCTTAGAAGAAATAAGTAGAAATAGCAGGTATAATACTTAGAGAGTGGTCCAATCCCTTAGTGGGCTTTTACGACACCTGCGGAAAGATATGGGTTGGTGCCATTCTAATAAATTTCTATTCATGGATATATTCCATGATATTTTGCAGCGTTTTGTAGCTGCTGCTATAAACTACTTAAGTTAATACCTTACAGATATTTTGGTTCTAATGTTAGTTTGTAAGAAGACTGAAATAAATAAATAATTCATCACACACGATGTCATATTATCATTATATTCAACATTGTTTTCCGAAGTTTATAAAAATGTTTGTTAATTAGTACATGTCCAAATTAGATTTAATACCAGTCATGTCAAAAACGTATGCTTTGAACTTCTATTTTAAAAGTTTTGCGCGATAGGGATTGTGAAGAATTTTCTGGATTATCAATTTTATCGCCTTTTCTATGTTTGTTTAAGGATAATTCATAGCTTAGTTTGTTGAATGAATGTATAAAATTTTGCAATTACTTATTGAGGAAAAAACGAACTCGGGAAATGTCAAACATGGTTTTTTTTTTGTATTGGCTTAATTGACCTACTCTCAAGGTTTTGTCAAGCAATGATTTTATTGTCATGCTAAAAATAATTTAGTGAACTGTATTCATAGCTAAACCTTACACGCAACTTAGCTCGCGTTGTGAGAGACGAAATAAAGATCGGGAAGCTTACTTTTTTATGTAAAATCCCGCCCCTGATAATGTCTATAAATTTTCATAATCATAGGATAGATAGTTAAGACGTGAAAGAATAACATAAAACTCACTTTGGCATTCATAATATTTCATAATATTATAGTATTTAGTATTAGTAGTACCTATAAAATTTACGTTAGTTTTCACAATAGCTAACCTAAATAGGTATAACCAGAATCTATGTAATCTGAAAAAACTAAAGGGAAAACATTTATAAATCGAAAAAAAAAACAGCTTACTCGCCGAAGATATAAGATTTCCCCATATCTGCGCCATCTGGTAGAACATGAAGAACAGCCCGAAGAACCTCACCACCAAAACTTCAGCTGGAATTCCTGATAATTTAGAATACGGTTCGGATATCTGAAATGATTTTTAAAGGAAATTCAACAATGGCAAGATCTCAATCCGATTTATTCAGTGCATAATTTCTGATATATTTCCGTGAACACGAAAACTAGAAATTATTCGAAATGTCGGAAACTTTATAGAGCGAAAATAAGGTGAACGAAATAAACACGAGGCTCAATTTTAAGAGTTTTTTTTAACTTTTTTTTTTCTTTTTTTTTCCTACCTATGCTGATAGCCTTGAAAGGGTATTTCAGCTTCACCCTAACGTTTGTAGGTGAGCTCACGGGGCTCAAACCGGAGAGTTGCTAGCACTGACCCTAGCAAGAGCAGTACTTCGCAGAATCTACCACCGGATCGGAAACGCGACCCACTGAGAAGATCCGGTGAGAAACTCAGTGGGCTGTGTCTATGGGTTAATTCGCTCGTCGAACCCGTCGCTTGCGACGAAGCCCTTCGTCGCGACGGGTTCGACGAGGACGGTGCCTGGCTTAACTTATGATTATACGTCATTCACACTCAAATACATGACGCACTCATTTCAATTTCAAACGTAAAATAACTGTGCAATAAATATTTTAAAAATACATCGAAAAACAGGTCAGTAAACAGTCAGAACATCTCTTCGGGTATCTCTCTCACCTTATAAGCTAGAAATCTCTGACAACGTATTAGATTCTAAGTGGATCTAATTTTTACGAGCATTGATATACGTTATTATGTTCACAGATTTGTGTTTTGTTGTGATTTTCAATCGCAATGCTTATTCGAAACTAGCTGACCCGGCAGACTTCGTAGTGCCTCAATCGATAAATAAAAGATCTAAACTTTTGTATAAAATAAACTTAAAACAAACAAAAGGAATCCGTCCGACGGGGGACACATCAAAGGGAAAATAAAATTGTTATTTTTATTAAATTCCGAGCATTTTCATATTTATCTACCTTTTAAGCCTTCTCTGGACTTTCACAAATAATTCAAGACCAAATTTAGCCAAATCGGCCCAGCCGCTTTCGAGTTTTAGCGAGACTAACGAACAGCAATTCATTTTTATATATTTAAATTTATAATTATGTTTAAAGCAAACGTTATTACGGATTTAGATCAACAATTCTTCAAGCAGATAAATAATGTCATAAGCTGTAGGATGGTGTTTCGAGGCGTCCACCATTAGAGGCCTAAAATTGAACTCATTCATATTTTGTGTTAGAAGTGACTAGAACATTTTCAATGATGTGTTAATACACCCATATCACCTCCACTGCCTGACAAACCAAAGCTATCGTTACAAGGATGAATGACCAGAAAGAAAAGACACACAATTTAAAAAAAAAATATTCCAAAAGTGTGACATAAAATCAAATAATTTCATTGTATCGGGAGCTCTAAAAATAAATCAATGATAATAATTAATTTTCAATGTTTTGCTGACAGCATTCTTAAGCAGTCATAAAAAAATCTTGTTGTTAAAAGGATAAGACGTCCGGTGTATTCGTCTCAAACAAAGCCACTGTGACGGTGTTCAAATCGGACGGTCAGGTACCGATTGCTCTGATAATAGGTACATAACAAACATTCGCTTCGATTGGCGAGATAAATCAATTGAACTTGTATCAGCAGTTTCATTTTTTTAATATTCATTTCTCAAGTGAAAATAAACCTGCAAATATTTAATAGCAGCAGCCCGTTCAATTCAACCAAGTTTTTTTTATTTCTTAGATGGGTGGACGAGTTCACAGCCCACCTAGTGTTAAGTGGTTACTGGAGCCCATAGACATGCACAACGTAAATGCGCCACCCACCTTGAGATATATGTTCTAAAGTCTCATGTATAGTTACAACGGTTGCCCTACCCTTCAAACCGAAACGCATTACTGCTTCACAGCAGAAATAGGCAGGGTGGTGGTACCTACCCGCGTGGACTCACAAAGGTCCTACCACCAGTAGTAAATAGTACCCATGATACTAATTCTAACAAGCTTAAGTACTGAAAACCTAAGTGTAAAGCAGTCGAGCGTACCGTAACGTTAACTCTGCCAATGCCGGTCCCAAGCCCGGATGAGAAAAGAGGAGGGTTGAGTTGGATTTCGACCTTTCTATCGTAAAACAGTCAATGCCGAATGTCTAGCGGCGGTAAATCAGCCGGACCCAAATAAGGCTTCAGCGGCCTCGAAGAACTAAAGCTCTTCCAAAAGCACTACCGTGGAAGGACGCTGAAACCCAATATATGTATTTTGACAAGAAAGCCTCATGAGGCCACGACCTGAGGATTATCGACGCCAGGAGAATTAAAGCAATCGAACGTACCAGAATGCAGTTGCAAAACTTACCACAGAAAGATAAGTGCATTTAGCGCACCAGAGTGGTCCGCCACCAAAGCCGACCATCATGCCGGCTGGTATCAATGTATACAGCTTCGGATAAAACTGCGCTGCTATGAACGGCATATACGTGATGAAGGACATTGACACTGTCCATTTGCAACCAAGCCACCTGAAAAGAAAATGTCTAGACTAAAAACCATACAATTCAATGTTTCATTGTTTTATAAATACTAATAAATGACAAATATTTTATAAGGGTGACCAGCTCACTATTATAGTTTTCAGGTGTACCATTTCCGCTTTTCCTCATTTTTATTACGCTTTTATTAGCTTCAGACGTATGTATGTTTGTAACGGTATCTTTGAACATGATTCTGACCCTCTTCAAAACGTCGGATTTACTCGAAATTTGGTATACTTATTAAGGACCGATGACAATTCAATAATAAGAAAAATAATTGAAAAAATAATAATAATTGAAATTCGACTAAAAAATGAAAAATAAATAATAGTTTAAAAAAAAACTAACAAAATACGCTTTTTATTAACGTATTTATTAGCGTATATAGCGTATTTTGTTAGTTTTTTAAACTATTATTTATTTCGACAAATGTTGGACACCCAAGCGTAAAAATGACCTAGTGACAGTACAGATAACCGAATTTGAAATGAATTTGAAAAAGAACATACCATTATTGAATATCAAAACTTAAATAACTCACTTAATGACAACAGCCGGTAATAATATATTCGAGAGGATCAGGGAGAAGTAAATGGCGGCCAGGGTGAAGGTGCCGGCTCCGTCGTCGCTGTTCACGGAGCTCTGGAGGTTGGCGGTCCCGTGGAAGGCCGTGAAGTGGATCATGAAAGCGAAACCAAGAACGAATACGTTCCGGTTTATACGCCATTTCTCATTAGAACTAAAAGTTATTGTTTCTTCCGGCATGATGGGCTAACTGTAAAAAATATTCAATTATATTAATAATCGTACTGTTAACATATAAATTTAGCCTATTTTTCCGCTGTTTGTAAAATTGCTGTAACATGTCATAGTTTGTTATAAAAGATTGCTGTACATTTTTTTTTTTTATTGCCCTTGTAGGCAGACGAGCATACGGCCCACCTGATGGTGAGTGGTTACCGTCGCCCATGGACTTCAGCAATGCCAGGGGCAGAGCCAAGCCGCTGCCTACTGTTTAATACTCTCCACAAGCCTCGTTTGAAGAAGGACATGTCATAGCGCTCGGGAAACACCGTGGAGGGGAGCTCATTCCATAGCCGGATGGTACGTGGCAAAATGCATACATGCCTGTAACTGGCTTACATACCAGTACATAATTTTATACATGTTAATTTTAAGGTTGAATGTTTTGTGTGTATTGCTGTTGGTGTGTCTAAATAAATAAATAATAAATAATGAACTAAATAGAGCCAATTAAAAGATATCTAAAAATTTACGATACCTTATGCTTATTTGTATTAAGAACAAGGGCATTTTATTAATTACATTTAATAAATTTACATGATCTCAGCGATACGAGTTTCTGTGTAAGCACAATATACTTCATGAGCATAATATTATTGTATTTTTTATTACGATAGGTTTTTTTTGTGCAATCGTTCGTCTTTTTTTTTTATTGCTTAGATGGGTGGACGAGCTCACAGCCCACCTGATGTTAAGTGGTTACTGGAGCCCACAGACATCTACAAAGTAAATGCGCCACACACTTTGAGATATAGTTCTAAGGTTTCAGTATAGTCACAACGGCTACCCCACCCTTCAAACCGAAACGCATTACTGTGCGGTGGTACCTACCCGTGCGGACTCACAAGAGGTCCTACCACCAGTAATTACACAAATTATAATTTTGCGGGTTTGATTTTTATTGCACGATGTTATTCCTTCACCGTGGAAGTCAATCGTGAACATTTGTTAAGTACGTATTTCATTAGAAAAATTGGTACCCGCCTGCGGGATTCGAACATCGGTGCATCGCTCAACACGAATGTACCGGACGTCTTATCCTTTAGGCCACGACGACTTAGTAAGTGTGTAAGCACAATATACTACATGAGCATATTTTTATTGTATTTCTTATTACGATAGGTTTTTTTTTTGTGCAATCGTTCCGTCTATAGTTCAAAAATAATTTGAAGGCCTTTCTCCGAATTAAGAATGCGAATTCAATTAATCACTCAGAACATTGGACATACTTCGTAATAAAAAAATCTGACACAATCGTTAACAATAAATTAATATAAAATTATAATAATGTTTACATTTACGTATTTTCGTATAAAATATAATAAAAGTTCATTTTATTCTTGAAAATCGCAGTACATATAACTAAACAAACAATTTTGCATAAACAATATATCGATCGTGCTTTAAGCTCACGACAATACATTCGAGACCTTGAAATGTTATTGTGGCTTATCGAGGCTTATCATCCAAGCTTCGTAATGTCACACAGCCTTATAAACCTTACATTGTTTATTATATTGCAGTATCATAGTCCTGACAAAAGTGCTCAGTAAAGGTCACGACCCTCAGAACTGAGGAATACGACGCACGGAGGAGGATCATTTGCAAATTAAATACAATAACCACTACGGAGAGAAAGTTGTTATTCATACTGCTTTTTTGCCTTCGAATGTAAACGAATCGCCTGTCTGACTGTGAGTGGCCACCGAACCTCATGAACATCAAAGGTCCCAGGGGCTCGCCCAACTCACCCCACTCGACCGGGTACCCGTAAATGGTATCACAAGCGTTAAAAAAAATGGCTCACCCAACCTATTTTCTTGGTATTTTTTTTATTTCTGTTGTAGACGGACGAGCCCACCTGATGGAGATTCTTACTGCTGGTAGGACGTCTTGTGAGTCCGCATGAGTAGGTACTACCGCCCTACCTGTTTCTGCTGTGAAGCAGTAATGCATTTCGGTTTGAAGGGTGGGGCAGCCGTTGTAACTATACTGAGACCTTAGAACTTATATCTCAAGGTGGGTGGCGCATTTACGTTGTAGATGTCTATGGGCTCCAGTAACCACTTAACACCAGGTGGGCTGTGAGTTCGTCCACCAATCTAAGGTATAACAAAAAAAAAAGATTCAATAGATTCGTTGCTATCGCTCATAGAGGTGAGCTATGCCAAATTTGCAAACAAACTTCGCTTCAGCATATTTGTACAACATTTCCAGGCTTTTTAGTCTGTTTAAAGCTTACGGACATTTCGTAAATAAATATACAAAGTAGCATGGCGTTCTTTATGCCATAGCTAAATAGACAAGATCCAATTGGTTCTAAGTGGTTAGAGGTTCAAAGGCATAGGAAACCGAATGATGCTACTCTTAAAATACGAGTGATGATAGCCTTTAATTATATTATATAACAGTTTGGAAACTATTCGGCTGGTATGAGCAGGGTATGGTACCTATAATAAACACGGTTTTATTTTTATTTTGTGGTATTGGATTTTATTACACAGTGTTATTTCTTTATCACTAAGGTTTTCTATTGCTTAGAGCGCTGAACGAACTCACGGCTTCCCTGGGTTTAATTGGCTTCCAGAGCCAATCAACACCAAAAACGTAAATTCCGCCACCCACTTTGAAGCATGAGTTCTAAGTCACAATTCTATGGTACAACGTTTGACCATCCTACAAACCGAAACGCATTATTGGTTCGTGACAGAAATAGGCTGAGTGGTGGTACCTATCCGTGTGGGCTGACAAGATACCAGTAAATACGTAAATTGTATTTTTTGTGATTTTACTTTTTATTACACGATGTTATTCCTTTCATTGTCGAAATCGTTCGTGAACATTTTTTCAGTACATAATCTGTACTAATATATAAATCTACAGTGGTTTTTACGGATGTTCCGTTATAACTACTGAACCATGCACCCGATTGACTTGAAACTACATGTACTACATGTATCCATGTAGAAAATACATGTACTTAATGAATAGGCTAATATTTATATGAGTGTTGGACTCCCTACATCAGTTGCAGGGGCGTTAATAATGAGAATCTTTGTGGTGGAGGTGTGTGGAGGTGAGAAATAACATTGTTAATTTTAAATGCTCAGCAAAGCGGACGGGACAGCTAGTCCTTAATAAAATTGTCATCTGACTACGAGCTTGAACAACGGTACAGTAGCATTGCTTAATTCGGGTACATGAGCCGTCTTAACCTTGAGACAATGACGTCTCCAAAATGACTTCAAAATAAGTCAACAAGGTGAAAATAAGTTACGAAAATATGTATATATCTTTTCTGTTAACATATAATATTGACAAATTAAGGACATGATATGTACGAGACTTTTAAATAATTGCACAAGTAGGAACATATTATAACTGTATTTTTTTATTTTTTAACTTACTTGCACTCCTACAAATATCATCTACTGAGCTTTCGAATTGAAGAATGCGCTGGCAGGAAATACTTATACCTTGTACTTTTTTTTTGTGCAATAAAGTGTTAAATATTTCTCAATCTAAGTAATCAAAAACAGCGCAGATTTCCATTTATTATTCAAGGTGAAATTTAAAAAAAACATCTCTCAATTAAAAATTAAAATATTTACAAAAAGTATTCTGCAGGAAGACAATAATTCGATAATCGATCATTACACAAAATGATGCGGTTTACTATCATTATCATTAGTTTAATATCATTTTCGAATACTACTGACGAAATGATTCATTTACGCACCAATATTCTTGAACATGCTAATTATGTGTTGAAACTTTCCTCTATTAACATTATTTAAGTTTTCTTTAGCATACGTGTATGTAGCGATAATTTCTCAAATACTGGTATTATTCGTTCTCCCAAATTGGCCATACCTTTATATGTCATTAATAAGGCCTAGACTTTTTAGCGGGAACGCGAGGAGTGAAGTTGTGTGATTTGTTTTATTTTGTCTATTTAGTGTTTCTTCAAGTTTCAATGTGCAATAACGGTGGTTTATTAACTGTTTAATATCTGTGAAAGTGCACAAATGTGGGAAAATAAAACAAAGCCGCTGGACGTTACTTCTCGGCATCCTCTAAAAAGTCCACTGAAAAAGTCTCAGTAAATGACCACCATTTTACTGAGATTGTATTTCATCCCATATCATCTCATCTCATCTCATCTCATCTCATTTCATTTGGTTTTCATGTCATTTTATGCGATGTTCTATTTTTTTTTTTTTTTTTTATTGCTGAGATGTGTGGACGAGCTCACAGCCCACCTGGTGTTAAGTGGTTACTGGAGCCCATAGACATCTATAACGTAAATGCGCCACACACCTTGAGATATAGTTCTAAGGTCTCAGTATAGTCACAACGGCTGCCCCACCCTTCAAACCGAAACGCATTACTGCTTCACGGCAGAAATAGGCGGGGCGNTCTCAGTATAGTCACAACGGCTGCCCCACCCTTCAAACCGAAACGCATTACTGCTTCACGGCAGAAATAGGCGGGGCGGTGGTACCTACCCGTGCGGACTCACAAGAGGTCCTACCACCAGTAATTACGCAAATTATAATTTTGCGGGTTTGATTTTTATTGCACGATGTTATTCCTTCACCGTGGAAGTCAATCGTGAGCATTTGTTGAGTACGTATTTCATTAGAAAAATTGGTACCCGCCAGCGAGATTCGAACACCAGTGCATCACTCGATACGAATGCACCGGACGTCTTATCCTTTAGGCCACGACGACTTCAGATATTAATCAACTTCATTTCATAATATCATTTTTCATATAAAAAAGTTTTCATTAACATTAAAATAAGACTTGACCTAAAGGTCTTAGTTACTAGGTCATAAAATCCCTTAAAAAAACAATCAATAATGCCTGTGCTATGTTGATTGCAGAGAGATAGCCTCGAAATTATTAATTAAATACTTGACTGAACATAAATTTAAATTAAATTAATAATATTCAGACTATAACAATTTTAGCGTGTCGTGTTCTAATCTGACAATAAATAAAAACCCTGAATACAGTTG
Source organism: Bombyx mandarina (assembly GCF_003987935.1). The sequence goes on along the minus strand of NW_021011510.1, from coordinate 51,254 downwards.
TTTTCTAGTTGTTCTTACTTTCACGGAGCAATGGATCGACATGTTTGTTTTCAAATATTTTTTTCCTACCTATTCACTGATAGTCTAAGGGGCTATTCCGGCCTCGTACGGACGGGTAAGTGAGCGTACGGGCTCAACCTGAGAGTGTAATAGGAAACTTTGAATTCGAAAAATTCGTATTTTTCCGCAATTTTTTTCCCCAAAATAACATTCAACGGCCCCGAAGACTTTTAAACAAATACCCGAGACAAGAACAAAAGCAAACCACATTTTTAAATTAAATAATATTATAAAATATTATTATTATTTTCTGAAGTCCACGAGCTTTTACTGGTGGTAGGACCTCTTGTGAGCCCGCGCGGGTAGGTACCACCACCCTGCCTATTTCTGAAGTGAAACAGTAATGCCTTTCGGTTTGAAGGATAGGGCAGCCGTTGTAACTATACTTGAGACCTTAGAACTTATATCTCAAGGTGGGTGGCGCTTTACGTTGTAGATATTTATGGGCTCCAGTAACCACTTAACACCAGGTGGACTGTGAGCTCGTCCACCCATCTAAGCAATAAAAAAAGAGCTTGTACTAAATTACTAAATACTACTATTAATACCAAAATATACTAATATAACGCGAGTGAAACTGCGCACAAGCCTTACTATGGACTAAAACGTAAATTACGCTAATCGCTAGATTGAATTAATTGACAAGCCATGTCATGTGATCTCTATGGTGATTTCTGCAGAGAAACAATAGTTTACGTAGAAGGGTAGTAGGATAACTGTTGTTGCGTTGTGTTTGTAGTATCGACGTCAAGTTTCAAAGTGGGTAAATCGCGTCTATTGCACCGTAAAAACAGATCGCTACGAGACAATAAAACAAAAGAGAAAAAAAAAAGCGCCGTATCTATGGGCTCTGTTAAGCGCTCAACTAAGTTTCTCTGTGTGCCCTTTCTATTTATCCTAAAGATATAAGAAAAGAACATCTAATTAGAACTGCTTTCAAAATTTATTTTCTCCTAAATAAAGGAGAAAATAAGTTAACAACTTACTTAAATTTATAGTAACGTTACAACTTCGGATGTTTCGTTTACTTTTGTATCACGTCTACATTAAAAATAGGTGCAATTACCTCGTATTAATGAATCGCAAAACAAAAATAACCACATGTGCACAAAATATTGCGAATTTATTCTTGTTAATTTTCTTAAGAACTTAAGACTCACAATACAATAAAAATTGCATAAAAATGTATTTATCAAATTAACAATCTAATTAAATTTAATTGAATTATATTACTTACCTGTAATTCAGATTAGGCAGCTAAAACATTTGTTGGGGTACAGAGCACAGTAACAATGAAAATTCAAAAAAAGGGCGAAGCACAGCACTATTAAAAAAAATCTAATCACAGATAAAAAAAATTTTTTAATATAATATCCTTTGTTTACTCCATTAAAAACTTTTTGTTCGTTATCACCGGCCGCTGTTAGACAGCCTTCTGCTACGTAGGCCCCAAAACCAGTTAGTGGTGGCCGTTTGTGAATGTAAATTCGAGGTTGTTTCCATTCGGTATTGTCTATTTCAATTTATTAAAAAAAAAACAAATGGTCAATTCCAAACCGTAATATCATAATAGTATCGTTTTTTTTTTTTGCAATAATTTTTAGACTCTTTATAACTTCACTCCAAAAGACAGGTTTATTGTGATTAACCAAAAAAAACATGTGAATTTTTTCATTAAACTTTGTGCTGACATTGAATATAAACATTCTACGATTTGTTCAACAATGTTACTTGCTGTTAATTTTTTGTTGTTGCTTAGACGGGTGGACGAGCTCACGGCCCATCTGATGTTAAGTGGTTACTGGACCCCATAGACGACAACGTTAATGCCACCCACCTTAAGATATGAGTTCTTAGGTCTCCGTTTTTACAGTACAACGGCTACCCCAACCTTCAAACCGAAACATATATACCTAGTCAGGTCATAAATTCTGTCACATGTTTAATGTAAAATAATTGAAACAAGTTTATTCATTTATGTAATCATTCATATACCAAAATGAACTTAACAAAACATAGATTCTTATGACACTAAAGTTTATTCAAAATGACCTCCGTGATTTTGAATACAGGCCTTCAATCTGCGCGGCCAGTCGTCTATCGCAGCACGAACGAGGTCCATGTCAATATCGGCGGCTGCCTTAATCAAGGATGTCTTGAGTGACTCCAAATTGGGATGAGGCTTTGAGCACGCCTTTTCCTCCAAGTGTTGC